>JAAFCE010008833.1:18408022-18697137 GCA_013389805.1 Trigoniulus corallinus
TTTGCTTACTTATTTCTGTGATTCTGTAGTTTAGTTTGCAGTGATTTGAAACTTTGAATGAATGCTTCTAGGTGATGTCGCTAATTCTCAGCCAATGAATAAGAAGATGAAATGGGAGACGAAGAGAAAAATGAAAATTGTTTCTAAGGTACCGAAGAAAGCAGAAAGTCGTTCTTCACAAGGTCAAAGGTATGCCCTAAATCCCAATATTACAATAGTAGGAAATAATTGAGATTGTACTGTATATGGCCAAAACTTCCTGGTATTTCTAAGTGTTGCAACTTCTGAACAGCCCATCATATCACAATAACATCCACGATTTTGTTGACTTGCTGCAATAGTTTATCAGGCAGGTTGTATGACTGTCGGGCTTATAATTGCAGGCTCATTTCATTTTATGTCAAGTAAAGGCTTTTCCATAATAACGTGAAACAATCGCAGTCGCAGCGAATTATTGGCGTCAAATCGTTAACTACGTAATGAAATGGTCATGCACGAAACTACCGGGAATTATTTATAATCGCTGCATGCATGGTTTTAGTCGTTGTCGCTGGGCGATTCTTGATTGAACAAGATGGTTTGCACCGAAAAACTAAACGCAAGCCCAGTTAGTAGTGACATGGGTGGTCGCTCGGGATAGCTGGGTACTGCTAATACCCAATAATCGTCGCATTAGTGTAGTGTCTGTGCATTATATGCGTTAGAACTATGCAGTAGACGGGTCTCTAATGACCTTGTAGTTGATGGGACCTTAAACTCCAACAAACAACAACAACCGAAAAACTAAAGGAATTCATCATCAGCAGCAGCATACCTTTATCCCACCTGTGGCAGGGTCGAATCTGCGGGTTCTACCTCCCACCAGGCCCCCGTCTACGCTAAACACTACCATATTCTTATGAACAACCTGTTCCCACGTCTGCTTTGGCTTCCCCTGCCCCGACTACTCCCAGTAACTTCCATTCCTGTAATGCCGCTTCTACTGCCCTCTTATTACATGTCTCCCACCGTCAAACTACCTCTATAATATAGTCGTTCCTAATTCCATCAGCTCTCGACTTCCCACTCATGCTTGCATTCTATATACGTGTCTCTTTTTCATTACCCATCACTGCTCCATACAGCATAGCTGGCCTAATCACTGCCCTTTTCAACTTCACTTTCAACTTGATTGGGACCCTTCTGTCACACAGGACCGCACTTCATCCATCCCCCATTGATTCTATGGGTCGCATCGGATTCTATCTTCCCATTGCTCTGGAATACTGATCCTAAGTACTTTACCTCTTGCACTTCTGTCACCAGTTCGCCCTCGGCGAGTACGTTACTATTATTTTCCTGGTCTTTCCAATTCAAAGCTAAATACTCTGCCTTCATGTTTATTTTTAGGCTTTCGTCTTCTATCGCTGTATGTCGTTTTGGCCTTTCTATACTTGTTCGCTGGAATCACTAAGTTTTATTACATCGTCGGCAAATATGGTGCACCGCAACCTTCACTGGGATGCCTCCAGTATTTTCCCAAGGAGTCCTTAGCCTGAATATCGAACCATCATACATATCCATACCACATCCTGCACTATCATAATGAACCCAACTTCTACCCCCTTTTTGAGTAAGATATCCCAAACTACATGTCGTGAAACACAGTCATAAGCCTTCTCCAAATCCATAAAGATGGCATGGAGGTCTTTCCTCGCAGCCCTATAGTTTTATATTGGGGAAAAACTAATTGAATTAGCAATTAAGTATCCTATTTTATTTGATTCGTTGGTGTGGATATCAACGTGAATCCACCGAGTCGAAGGTAAAGCAACATGTTTCACGTTGGTGGGGAGGAGCCTAAAGCAGGGTTTACATTGCGTGCAACATACTCGCCGCAACTGTTTCGGCAGGGTTGCGGCAATGTCGCCCGTCTTGCGCTCCCTGTTTACATTTAGCAAAACATTGTGTGAAGCAAGCATGCAAAACGTATCTTTAGTAACACTACATGAAGTGGGAGTGGCGTAACCCTTTGATGCACGTCCAAAAACCGACAGTGCGGTGGCTCACTATGAGGCTGCCTTGCACAGCAAATTTCGGGGTGAGCCCCCGTTTACACTGTGTGAGTCTTTCCTCATGAAACAGTTGTGTATGTTGTGCACAGTGCAAACCCAGCTTTAAAACTGTATTTCCGTACTTGTGTTGTTATAATGTGACAAACGCATCTGTACCGTGACAAATGTAGATGCTATTGATCAATATTGTAATTTTTATGAACTTCCAAAAAAATCTTATTAGGCTGCTCTCCTCAAATTTAATTACCATATTATATCTCTTATAATAGGGATTTTACAAATACTCGCGATGTGGGCGTTCCTGAACGAAAGACGAAAAGTGAACATTCTTTTCGTCCTTCCACGTTGTGTGCTGCCTTATGAGGACGAAAAAAACCAAAATAAACGTCCTCCTTTTTCACGACGAAATTGGCTTGTCGGTGATTGGCTAAATGCCCACACATGCGCATGTTACACACCAGCATGAAATCTGGCATCCATTTTTTTTAAACGAAGCGACAGGAGGATAAAAGCATAAAAAAATGGAAAATAAAAGTGATGATCCCCAAAAGCTTTTTATGGAGATATAATTTACCCTGTATACAATGCTCTATACAATTCAAATATTACAAAAAATTTTATTCTAATGATATTTTCCTTCTTTTTTTGCTTAACGCTATTGCCATATAGCAAAATGTTTTGTCTGGCTCTCGCAAGATGGCACACAATTATTAAGAACGGATAATTGCAAAATTGCCAAACGTAAGCCCAGACGAAACATAAGAGGACGAATTGACACCTTGTATTTGTCTTTAATTATATTCGTTCCATCTAATTGTAAAATCCCTAATACGTACTTTTTTTCCCCAAAAAATGGATGCAAAGTCTGGGTTCGTATTATATAAAGAAGTAGAAATTTCAGCCATTTTCAGAGGAATATAACCTCATTTAACTTCTATTAGATGCTCTTTTGAGTTAGTTTTATAAATACAGTAGAGTTTGGCTATAGCGAACCTGTTAATAATAACGAACTCTTGGTTATAACGTACTGTATTTCAACAATGAAAGTTTCTCAGTGAAATCTTCCTATTGAAATCTTTCAACCTGATTCATTACAACCAGACTTCACTGTATAATATTTAACTACCTACACTTTATTTACCTTCATGCCATAGATATATACAAGCGTAACCATAGATATAATACAGTACTATAGCGTACTACTAAAAAATAAATCCTGTAATAAAAATGAGTATTCTATGTCCAGTTATGTCCAACAATATCGATATTAAAACCCTAAAAATTCTTCAGAATCGTCATCTGAAATAACTGGCAAACTTAACCTGCGTATTATACCTGTGTGTTAATATTTTTACAGTAATGTAAGTCTTGGAACTTGGGGAGCGTATTATACGCGAGATAATAGGGTATTCATAAAGCAAATGGCAACGCAGAAATTCCTTGCAGTAATTGATCCTCCAGTAATCCATGGCAATTGATGTTCCTTTTACAGGGACAGTTATTTAAAAGCAACCCAGCAGCACATTTGTGAAAAATTATATACACATAATGAAGACAAAGTTACAGAGGTAGTATTCGTTTCTGTTTATTATAAGTTATTAATGTGTGACATTTGATATATAAGGGTTTGTTCCAGCCGGTCGGTACCCACGACTCTGGGCATGTTATTGAACATACATTCGGTTCTGGATCTGAAATGTTAAACTCCGAATTATTTGAAAAGTTCAAAGGTAAATTCTTAACATAATTGGTATTCAATGAAATTTCCATTATAAGTTCTGAAAATATAATGGTATTAACATGTGTATAGGCGACATTTTTTCACAAATGTCGACAAAATACGGTTCATATGTGGTTGAAAAATTATTGCAGGATGGGTGAGTTTTCAGATTGTGTAAATTAGTGTTTGAACTTTAGCAATTACATATTATGACGACGTTACTGATGTTGTGAATTTTGTAGAAACCAGCAGATAAGAAACGAAATAGTTAAGGTATTGTGTAAGAAAGTTCCAAAACTTTCTGTTCGTTTTCGCGTAGGCGGACAACCAGAAAAAATGGACACCTTTCTTAAAAGCATGAAAAGCATATTGACACTGATTGTGAAAGAGTACGTTTGGAATATATAAATTTTTATCTACGAAACCCTTCATATTTCAATTACTTTACTTTTTACCTTATAGGTCGGTTATAATAAGTAGGATGGTTCATCATATTTTATGGAAATACTTAATTAATTGTAGCCATGAAGACCGTTCAGTAAGTGTTGCGGGACCTTTTGCAATATCTGTGATTGGCAATTGACTTGTAAATAACAGAATTTCATTGATATTTTTTTGTTTATAAATATTAAGTTTTTGTTTTTCTTCGACTTTACAGGAAATGATTCGTTTACTTCGGGACAAGGTCGTTCATATTCTGTCTACAAACTATGGAGCCCGTGTTGGTATGCAATGTGTGTGGCATGGAACTACAGAGGTATTTTTATCTTATTTATTCGCATTTTTTATCTTAATCTCAGCAGCTTACCGTAAATTCAAATTTTCAGGATCGCAGAATTATTATAGAAAGTTTTAAAGATCACATTCACGAAATATGTTTAGATAAACGTGGACACATGGTTTTAATTTCAATATTTGATTGTGTCGATGATACAGAACTCGTTCAAAAGGCTATTATTGATGTATGTTACTACTTGCAATAGCAAAAATTTATTCTGCACCTAATCTGATGATTATATCAAATGATTATTAATGTCTTAACAGGAAATGGGCAGAACGATAACCACATTACCGTTTGATACTTACGGTAGTAAGGTACTTCTCTTCTTATTGGCACCAAGGCATTCATTACATTTTGATCCCTATATCATTAAAATTTTAACACATGGTGATGGCAATTCCACCAGGTAATGAAATGTTTCTATAAATTTAAGGACTAAGATTTTCTGTAATTGAATCAGATTTTCTTTGCCTTCTTTTACTGACTAGATTCTGTTTCTATTTTGTTATTTTCAGTAAGAAAGATCCAGAGTTGAGACGTAAAGAACTTCTAACTGCTATATCTAAGTATTTATTAGCATTACCTTTGGAAACTGTTGAGGCGATGGTGTTTTCCCAACCTGCAAGCATCGTTTTACACTCTCTATTAATAAATTGCGTTGGTAAGTTTCTTTTACGTTTTACATTTTAAGTATATTGCCTTATGGAGTTTTGTAACGGCATCAAATTTTACTGTCATATTTTGGTCGCAGGTGATTCATCTCATTTCCTGAAGCTAATTGCGGACATGGCCGCACGACCTTTAGAAACAGAGGATGAGAAGCATCAACACATTGTCGAGCATGCTGCCGGCCATGCACTATTACGAGGTCTTATTCAGCAAGATGAGGAAGAGTTTAAAAATAAAGGTAACCAAATTTGAGAGCTACAATGATATCTGTATTAAGAAATTTTATTTTGGAATGTAATAAATTGTAAATTTTTTTAGCTGTGTTATGTGACTTGTTACTCTCTTCGGTACCTACACCTAATTTGCAGTCATGGATAAATTGCGCTAATGCTCCATTTATTTTAATTTCGTAAGTAATTGGCACGTTGCATAAAGGGAAAAGAATTGTCTCATATTCCGTTACCTTTTCAGATTGCTGGATATGAAAATTCCGATGATTACCGAGAAAGTCCGAGGAAGTTTACAACCGGTGATGAGTACCTTGTCCGAGAAAAAATCAAAGGGAGCCGAATTGTTATATTCGAAATTAAATGCTTAACGAATAAAAAATGCCGAATATTATACTTAAGAGGTTTTATTATTTCTAAATACAATCAAACATTTGGGAATTGCGAGGAAATTTGTCACTTCCCTGTATGTCATCTGCGAGATGGCCCTCAACCTTTTATGGAAAAGTTTGCTATCCGTTTATTCAAAATGCTCACATAGAAAATTGTGATTAAAAGGAGGTCTTACGTGAAAGGAACATACCCTAAATTTTTTACACCAAAGTTTCTTCCAAATGTTGATTTTCAAGCATGTAGAAAGTTTCTTTGATGCTGTTACATCCGGCCGAAGTTACTGGCACATTATAGTTTTGCTATTCTTGCTGCCCAAGTTAGTAACGACATGGGTGGTCGGTTGAACATTGGGTTCTACTAATTTCCTCTCCTACATCACCTACTCCTACCTCCCTCTTGCCTGCGAGCAGCCTCCATGAGGTTTGGCCTGTTATGGCTGGTTTGCCGACTCCCCAGCCGGTTGGTGTAACATATTGGTTTTCGTCGATGTTGAATACAGAGTTTGCAAGAATGAAGTTAAACCTGTAGGAGGGGATTTGGAGACTATTATTTAAATTTGAGCAGTAACTAGTGATGAACGAAATTTACTTATTGAGTCCACGAGTAATATGAAAAGATGCATGCAGTATAGGGAATTGTGGTTTATTGGGCCATCAATTAAGTTGGGAGTTGCTTATGTTGGACAAAACTTATAAGAACATAACGAAATCAAAAATTAGCCCTATGGTTTTTTTTTACTTAATTTTAATTACATTGGAATATTTTATATGTATTATAACTTAGACGAGCAAATGATTTCGTGTATGAAATTTAATGAAACTGCTCTCAGATTAACTCTAACAAATGTCCACAACGTCAAAAAAATACGATGGCTACTTTCTGCCAAAAAATGTGTATAATCAATCAATAAATACAGGTAGTCGGTGACTTAGACCTATGCGGCTTATGACTGTTCGACTTTACGACCAATTTTGTGAGCTGCCGTTGGTCAACTGACGACCCACAGCCATTCAGCAGGGATGAAAATTAATAGTTGTATTTTGGGGTTCCCGTATTTTGGTACTGTATTTTTGAAGTAATCATCTTCCCTCCCTTTTCCAGCCTCTTCCACCCCCGCCTATCTGCAACAAGGCCCCCATCCACCCCGCAAACAACCATGTCCTTTTGTACCACTTGTTCCCAGTTGTTCTGGTATTGCAGTGTTTTAATGCCATAAAATATACAATAATTATGATAAAATATGACTTAAAGATTTATATAACATCATTTTGCAGTTCAGTACAGTACTAGAAGCTTCAAGGTGCAGGTGGGTGTGCTGTCATGTTGGGTGGGTGTCATGGATGAGCTGCTTGGAACCCGCAGACCTGACCCATCCACGGGCTGGAGAAGGGCGTGATGATGATGATGATTTCACAGTACAGTACTGTACATATAGCCTACTCAACTTATGACCAAATCATGTTAAGTCTGTCGGAATCAATTGTGGTCGTAAGTCAGCGACTACCTGTATAATGAAATCAATAATTGTCAGGAACTTGAAACTGAATTTTGAAAAGCAGAATGAATAGCAATATAAGTTATAGATACATTTCGTGCAACCTGCTTGAAATTTGTATTTAAAATAAAAAGACTGTAGCTGAAATGAGTTTGGCATAATTGGTGTACACCATATTTTGCATTCCATGTAAGGTGCAGTTGAGTGCAAGGCAAATGCAAGTGGCTGAGATGCGAATGCTGCGCTACATGAGTTGGGTGTCTAGACCAGACAGAATCAGAAACGATTACGTTAGAGGTAGCTTGGGGGTGGAAGACATAGGGAGCGGCGAATTGCGTTGGACACACCAGTTCTCGTCGGATAACTAAAGTTAAGCAACGCTAGCCCGGCTAGTACTGACATGGGTGGTCGCTCGGGAAAACTGGGCACTGCTAATACCCAATAATCGTCGCATTAGTGTGGTGTCTGTGCAGTTAATGCCTTAGAAATAAGCAGTGGACGGGTCTCTAATGACCTTGTAGTTGACGGGACCTTAAACACCAACAATCAAAGGTGGAAGACATTGCGGAAAAGATGAGAGAGAATCGGTTGACGTGGTATGGGCATGTGATGAGGAGGAGAGAAGAGGAGCTTACCGTAATTATTCTAATAAACGGCGCGCCGTTTATTTATTTATTTATTTTTTTTTTTCAAAGGCCTTTTTTGTTGCGCCGTTTATTATTTTTTTCAATTTATAAATGGAAACTTTTTAGCCGCACAAGTTGATTTCATTAATTTTGATTTTTGCTGATGCCACTCTCGCATCTGAATTTATTGGCAAAATGAAATTGAGAAAAATAATCAATGGTTCATTTAAAATTTAAATTCTTACCCTAGATTCAAATAACTGTAGAGTTTTAGCCACAGGACGATTACTATCATTCTCAACTGCAGAAATTGCCAACAATTTAAACGCCCAAAGAATACTTTCTTTTTGAAACTTTTCTTTCAACAATATCTGCACTAAAGCTAAGTTTACACGACTGTGACTTATTAGGAAGTTCAACCTATCATGTGAAAATACTGTGAATCGCATTGCACCAGGGTCACTCACAGAACAGAGAGGAGGAAGAAAAACCCTGGGGTACACCAGTACCTCTGTTCAGGCATGAGTCTGATTCCTTATTGCAGTATAGTTGTTGTGCAATAGGTCAGACACCATGCAATATTAAAACTGACAAAGCATTAATTTACCTGCCAAAATTTATAGTTTGGTTGTAAAATATGGTGTTGGACCAGTTTGGTAGGCCGGCATCCCCACACAGACAACCACACGCCTGGCTGGGGTGTTTCCAGTCATAGCATGTTCAATGGACCCACGGACCCAACCCTGCCACAGGCTGGATAAGGATGTGATGATGATGATGATGATACCAGTACCCCTGTGTAGCATTAAAGGGTTAATCATTAAAAAAATTCAAGTTAACTTGCACGATCACTTCCAGACAGTTTTGAAATAAACGGCGCGCCGATTATTAGAGGGCGCCGTTTATTAGAATAATTACGGTATTAGGTCTATTGTGGGACTATAGGTAATTGGGGGCACCAGAGGTACAGGAAGACCAAAGCGAACGTGGGAGCAGGTGGTGCAGGTGGAAATGGAGGCGTGCGGGATGGAGGGGGACCTGGTGGGGGATAGGTGGGAGTGGAGGATTAGAACCCGCAGACCCGACCCTGCCTCAGGCGGGAGAAGGGTGAGATGATGATGACGATGATGTAAGGTGCAGTTGAGATATCTCTCCCCTCACTCTTTCCGGTTGCTATAATGGACTGAAATTCAGATCGAGTTGTGAAGCCGGGCGACACAGGTATTCAAGGAAAGTGCCCAATGTCCACTGTCGTCCATGAAGTACCCCTTACTAGATTAGATAACTTTTGTGGGTTGGGGAATAAGCCAGGCAGCCATAACAGGACGAACCCTTAGGAGGCTGCCCGCAGGAGAGGAGGAGGTAGGCGAAAGGACGAAGGAGAGGATTAATTTGCAGCACCCAACGTTCTTTACCAACCACCCAAGTTGGTATTGACGTGGGATTGCGCTGCTTAGTTTTAGTGATCTCACGGGAACTGGTGTGTCCAACGCAACTTCGCTGCACACCATGTTGAATATTTCCAAAAAGTATTGAATGACTTTGCAAAAAAAATGCCTGAATGTTATTTCAATCTATAATGGTAGTACTTGTGTGGCTAACATTTTTCTCATTATGTTATCTGCAAAAAAAACCTTATATGGATAATCAATGATATTACTTTCTCCGATTACGTTAGTATTGATCTATTCATAATATTGGACAAAGTAAAAATTAATAATTTATTAAATTAATCTATGGAGACACTGTCAATGTTATTAATTTTGGTTGTCTTTATAATATTAGTGTATTTCTTATATTTGATCTGCAATAGCAGTTATTTTATGCTGATCTCCTAATTTGATTCTAGTCATCGTTTCATTGCCCGACGTACACAGTTCTGAATTTTCTCTGAACTAAACATGTTTCATGACACAGATGGTTGGCAAATGAAACACTATAACAGTGTTAAATTTTCCCACAAGTATAATTCATGGATTGTATCTAAGAACTCGAAACAGGCTGGCAGTGCAAGAAATTTGTTTTATGGTCTTAGTTTACCTGGATTTCGAAATTTCATGGATCCAAATAAATCGAAATTTCAGAAAAGATTATGGTTATTAATATTTTTATGTTGTTTTTCTTTGTCAATGGTTCAAATATCAGAAAGAGTTTATTATTTTCAACAGTACCCTGTATCAATGACTATAACATATGAAAGATCATCAGATTTTTATTTTCCAAAAATCTGCTTTTGTCACTTTCATGCTTTCATTGGCACCAAGATTATGCAGCAATTTGGTAAATTAGATTATAAGAGTTTGTTTGATCAATTCAGACAAACTAATTTAACAGTTGAAGATATTTGGAAAATGACTGGCTATGATTTGGATACTTTTCTTGTAGATGTGAGTAGTTTTATTATTATTATTATAATTCTGTTTTTATTAAAATTGCTAGCTTCATTTTTCCAATCATTACATATATGTAGTGCACATATGGAAAAAAATCTTGCAAAAATGAAACTTTTTGGGAAGAAGTGATGACAATCATGGGTAGATGTCAAGTCCTAACCATAAGTATGATTTTTCCGTCTAGCTACATGTGCGAAATTTAATACAGTAAAACCTCTCTAAAGCGGAACCTGATCGTTCCCATATTCTTTTCCGTTTTCACAGGTTTCTGTTTTACAAAGGGCTGTGTTTTAATAAAACAAAGTACAAAAATATGATCACCTTTTATTAGGATGATGAAATTTAAAATAAAAGTCCATAAACTAAAAAGTTACTCTGCCCCCACACAGGGGCTGATCCAGAGGCGGATCAGGGGGGAGCACTTCAAAAAATTGCACCCCAAATATTTTTAAATATTCAGAATCCCTTAGTATAAAGCTAGCTAGCAATTACAATAGGTCCTCCACTGCCCCTTAGACAATGTCCTATGTTCAGTGGTTTAGCCAACTGCAGATTGGACTGGCACAATAGAAACGGGAATAGCAAATGCAAAAATGCCTCATCAGTTGCAAAGTTGAATCATGCATCAATTGACGGATGCGCCCCAGTGAGGCACTGAACCCCGGATCCGCCCCTGCCCCCACATGTCCTCTAAAGTAGGCCTACATTGTCGTCGCTTCACTATTGGGTAGCTCTGTGTGTATATGGCCGTAATGGTCCCTAGAACTTCAGTGCATTTACAGTCACACTCAAAATTAATGCCTGCATTGTAGTGTTATGCATAAAATAATCCGTCTTATTCCGTTTCCGCGTTAGGTAGTTTTCCGGTTTAGGTTAGTAGTTTCAATGGGAAATTAATCCGTTCCGAAATTTATTTTCCGTTTGGCCAGGTTTCCGGTTTATACGAGGTCCGGTTTAGGCAGGTTTTACTGTATATGCAAAACATTTTATAACATTTTTACTTTGATAGATGAGCGGGTTAGATATGGGCCGTCCTCAAGATTACGAATTACTCTTCGTGATCAACCGTTCCCACCCAAGTCGGAAATTCAGCATTTGGGTTGGCGGGTAATTTGTTAGATAGAAAACAGTTTTGGAGTCTTACGTCTTTTTTAAAACTTAAGCTTTACGATTATTTTAATGAAATGCTAATAGCTATATCTTCACGATGATACTGCCAATATTCAGTATGAAACTTTATCAAGTGGCATGATGGCCAACAGGAATAGCCGCACATCATTAATGTATTGGTATAAAAAGGTAATTATTACTCATGATTTGAAATTTTCTTTAAAAATATCTACGATTCTTAAAATAATTTATTCCGAAGTGTATATCTGTATGATTTGCAGTATGTTTACGAAAACACCCCGGTTAAACCCTGCGCAAATGGTGAAAAAATGAAGAAATGTCATGATCGATGCAACGACATCATGTTTCTCAATAAAACTGCGTCTTGCAGGTAAATACGCCGTAATAGTTTCCATATTCATTATCATCATACCCTCATCCCGCCTGTGGCAAGGTCGGTACTGCAGGTTCTAGCCTTCCCCTTCAGTCTCCCCCACCCTGGGTGCTTCCAACCATCTGCATTCTTGCAATGGTCCTAACAAGCTCCTCCTCCTCTCTTCTCATTACACATCCATACCTCGGCTACTTGCGTTCTATTTACGTGGCTCTTCCTCACTTCCCAACACTCGGATCCATATATCATAGCGGGCTCAACCCCCCCCCCCCCCCTGGCGAAAATCCTGGATTCGTCACTGGCGGGCCTAACCACTGCCTTTTAAAACTTCTCTTTCATGTTGATTGGGACCCCCTATCACACAGGACTCCGCTTGCCAACCTCCCCTTCAACCATCCCCCATTGATTCTATGCATCACATTCGAGTCTATCTCCTCATTACCTTGGAACGATGATCCTAAGTACTTTATCTCTTGCACCTTTTTCACTAGTTCGCCCCTAGAGAGTACGTCACCATTACTTTCCTGTCCTTCCCAATTGAAAGCTAAATACTGTCCTCCCTTTTCTATCGCTCCTCTAATATCGTTTAGACCTTCTCTAATTGTTCTCCTGAGTCGCAAGTTGTCCTACATCGTCGGCAAATACCATGCAACTGAGGGGCTCATTCTCTTACTCCCGTCAGCAGCTCGTCCACAACCAGAATGAAATTGTATGGACTAAGTGCTGAAGCTTGGTGTACCCCAACCTTCACTGGGAAGCGTCCTGTATTTCCCCAAGGAGTCTTTGCCCTGGCTATAGAACCATCATACATATTCTGCACCCAAACCCTTCTACTCCATTCCTTTTGCATAATACCTCCCAAACTACCTGTCGTGGAAAATTGTCATATGCCTTCTCCAAGTCGATAAAGATGGCATGGAGATCTTCCTTTGCTGCCCTATATTGTTCAATCATCGGCCTCAGAATGAATATTGGTTCCATTGCGGCCCTACCTTACATGAATCCGAACGGATTTCCATGGACACGGCATTCTATTACTCTCTCAGAGCTTCATTGAATGACTCATTAGCTTAATACCTCTATAGTTACCACACTCTTGGACATCACCTTTACCCTGAAGAGGGGTACTATCCAGCTCTCACGTCATGCAGAAGGCATTCTATCTTCGCTAATATAATCCTATTGAAAAGTTTCCCTAGGCTATGCCACACTTCATTGGGGAATTTGTCCGGGCCTTCAACTTTGCACCCTTCATTTTCCTTAGTGCCCATGACTATTTCCTCCTCCTCAACCCTGTCTAGCCCCAAGAAGCCAGAAGTGGTGGGATGGGTGTCCACATCGCCCTCTCCCCCTGCAGCATTCAGGAGGCTGAGGAAATGCTCTTCCCGCCTCCTCTTTACCTCAGAAAGGGGAAACAGGACCCTACCCTTACTATCCTTCATTGTTACGGCTCGGGGTATATCTTTACCCATCCTATCTCTAACCTTGGCCAGTCTTAAAATTTCCCTCTCCCCTTCTTTTGTCTCTAACTGATCATAGAGGGCCTCCTACTTCTGGTGTTTGGCCAAGGCAATGATCCTCCTAGCTGTGGTCTTGGCCTGCCCATATTGTATTTTAGACTCCTTGTCACCTATTTCCAGGCACTTGTGGAATGCAGCCTTCTGTTGTTTAATGGCTGCCTCTGCCTCTACGTCTTGTCTGTGGGGGGATGCCGGCCTACCCCACAAAAGACACTCGATTCATTATCTGCGGTGGAAGCCGAGGTCTGCAGCCGCATGACCTCGCGGACGCATGATAACGACGGTCCGGGACCCGCTCGCTCGCCCCCGACGCCCGCCGGCACTGGGGTTTTGATCTCCTCCACCATAAGTTGTTTTTGTTGTATTGGCATTTTATTGATTTTCGGGTTTTTAAGACCCCTCCTAGAGTTTGGTCCGCGGGAGCTAATTTATTTCGCTCCTCTCCTCCACCCATGGAAGGGCTGGTCGTCTTTTAGGCAGTCAGCCCTCCATGTGTGGCGAGGACTCCCCTATCAGCTGCCTTGGGACGCGCTACGTAGCAGTTCACGACTGCCCGTGAAATGCAATAGTTTCCAAATTTGAAAAGAAAAATAACATGCGAACAAGATTGTCCGTCCGATAAATTTAATTATTTTCAGTTGCTTAATGCGAAGAAGCTAATTTCGCTTGATTTGGTTTATTTGTCGTCGGCCTAGTAGGCTGTGAAGGTGACTTACCGTCGCCAAACACAGGATTGGACTGGCCCACGTGGGGTACCTGGCTTTTCACGTTGGGCTATTATCTGAGGGCGAACGGGCCCTGTAGCATTTATCTGGGGTTAAATTTCTGTCGAGGTTAGTTCTGTCTAGACGAATGTTTTTCTTCTTCCGTATAGAATGGGATCTTTTATGGGCATGCTCTTTTAGGTACACCTGGAACCTCGTACACCCCATTGGAACCACGTGCTGCCATCTGACGTAAGGCGCAGTTAGGATGTAGGAACCTACCTGTCGTCCGGAAGAACCTTCCATTTGTGGCCAGAAACTGCGGTCACTGGCTCTGTAGAGATTTCCATGTCGGTCACCAACAATTGTATTTTTCAAAAAAAAAAAAAAAGGATGACATTCATCATTTTGCCAATTTTACCATTTTTATAAAAAGAGGCCGTGCTTCCAAGTGGAAAGTCCTAAATCTTCTATGTTGTCAGTGCGCCGTAGTTGTTCCCGTTCTACGTTAGAGAGCCGTCTTTCCCAGTGCCAGTCTTCCCCTGTTTAGGGACTACGGGTTTCAAGCTGCACTGGCACTATCTAAATCAGCGATTCTCAACCATTTTTTCGTCACGGTACACTTTTAATAATTTAAAAATTTGGCGGCACACTAACAATGACATATTTCGGGGCACACAAAGTTGTGATGTAACCTAACCCTATGCAAGAACTCGCCTCGGCAGCGCAGTAGGTAGCACGCTCGGTAACTACCTCAGTAGTTTTTGGTTCGATACTGGACCGAGGTGGGTTGGCTTTTTTTCGAGCGAGAGAGAAACCCTGAGTGCGCCTTCTTTCGGATGAGAAGTAAAACCGCGGTCCCGTGTGGTGTACGATGGCATCTGCACGTGAAAGAATCCCTCTATTATGGAACGGGTAGACGGAGCAAAAATTTCCAGGTGTAGGAGCTTGCCCCCTGGCTTCGGTGGAATGTCCCAACGAACAGTAGAAGACGATAAATAGCATAGGGGGTTGCAGCTTTGGTCGGCAACCGACTGTGGGAAAACACTATCAAATATATCGCCCTTGTGTCCATTCAGAGGGACAAGATGGGCACCCGACCCTGCCATAGGCGGGAAGAGGTTTAGAAGTTACTTGTAATCTAGCCCTAGGCACACTAAAGTGCCGCGGCACAGTGGTTGAGAATCGCTGATCTAAATCCTCCCTTTTAAAATTTAGAAATACATGTACCGTATGTAGAATTCTAGTGCTCCTAGTCCAAACTCTGACCTCTACAGTAGAAACGTATAACAACTGATGTTTCTATTTTTATATTTCAGATTGCCATTTATGAAAACGTTGGATGAATACCCATTATGTACAATTGAGGAATTTATTAATTTTAATGTTTTCCCTCTCATCAATTCAATGCCATATGATGTCACCAAATGTGGATGCATAAATCCTTGTTTCGAAATTGCATTTGATGTTCAACCGGATGGTAGACATATGAGGAATGAAAATTTAACTCTAGTTGAAATATTTCCAAGTCGATCTGAAATTGAAATTATGAAAGAGATTCGTGCCTACACGATTGCATCTTTAATAAGTGATATTGGTGGCGCCCTTGGATTTTATTTGGGAGCATGTATACTTACATGCTTTGAAATATTAGATTGCATTATAAGAATGTTTATTAGAAAGTTGATTACTAAAAAAGACAATCAAGCTGTTAATTAGACTATTGTAATGTGATGTGCAAACTAGTCTTTCGTATTCTCAATGATATTCCCAGGATACCAGAGAATAATTAGACCCACTGCATTCCTAAATATTCGAAGCTGACAGATTGTGGTGTAGGTGGACAGCAGTGCCGGATTTACCATTAGGCTTAGTAGTCTGAAGCCTAGGGCCATTTAGTGGGCTTCAAAATTTAAGAAAAGGGCTTGAAAAAGGCCTCAAAATTGAAATAGCCTAGGGCCTCTCAATATCTAAATCCGGCACTGGTGGACAGCCAGTCATTTTGCCATTACATCTCTGTCAATCCTATGTGTATTTGGTATATCCTAATTTAAATCAGGGTGTCAGATTCATTTCATCCACGCGGGCCATTAATATTTCTGCTTTTCAAATTTCAATTTCTTTGAATATTTATTCAAAGGCTATTTAAGTTATAGATTCACTATCAGGTTGCCTGACCCTTTTCTCATTTAGGGAAATGGGTACTCATTTGTCCGGGAACACCCGAGCGAATTGTTTGATATTTTTATGCAGCTGACTGCCGACCAGGATCGAATCTGCAGCCGAGGGCCAAGTGAAGTGTAAGTGATGACATAAACCGACATCACCCTCAGGATGCTTAGGTCCCTTAGGCCTCTTTGTTTTTATTGTAGTGCATTATTGCACTATTGTAGTGCAATAATGCACTACATGATTATCTGATTTTGCATGAAGAAATACCCGATAATATATCTCGTATGTGTTTTGTTGAATAATTTAACAGTATTTGCAAGTTATTTACGTGTAATTTTTCATGTCTGTTTATTGTTGCACGAAAATGTTTACGATCTAATAATTCAAGCATAATAATAAAAATTTATACATTTCAAGTTGTAGAAACAAATGTAAGATAACAAAATAGTATTAAAAAACATGCATTTCTTTCATTTCATTTTGTCTTTTATTCAAAGTACTATATTTGTACCCACTTATAGCAAAATATAAAATGATTATTTTCGTATAATCAATTTTACACCCATAAAGTTTCCATTCCATTTCCGACTCCCACTCTATCTGAATCACTTGGTTACTATTCAAATGCGGACAAATGACATTTTGTACCCACACAAAGTACTTCCTACTCGACACCAGGGGTGGCGAGTTCTGACACATGGGAAGTTTTACCGAGCTGCACGCTCTTTGCAGAAAAGGTTTTTTTTTGTGGCGGTGGCATTGCCACACTATACGGGGCCATGTTTTTACTTCCCATTTGACGAATTTCTTTGTTTGTTTCCTTGGGTACTTCAACTACAATTTTTATTAGAGGTCCGTCCACTGCATAGTTTTAATGCAGAGTCTGCACAAGCACTATGCTATTGGATTATGGATTGGATTAGTTTCGTGGGTTGGGGAGTAAGCCGGGCAGCCATAACAGGTTGAACCCTTAGGAGGCTGCCCGCAGGAGATGAGGAGGTAGGTGAAAGGATGAAGGAGAGGGTTAATTTGCAGCACCCAACGTTCTTTATCAACCATCCATGTTGGTATTGACGTGAGCTTGCGCTGCTTAACTTCAGTGATCTCACGGGAACTGGTGTGTCCAACGCAACTTGGCTGCACTGTTATTCAAATTTTTGGATATAGTAGCAGTTCCCAAGTTGTCACCCATACTAGTACTATCTGGGGTTTCGTTTCTTAACTTCAGAGACCAGATGAGAACTGGTGTGTCCAACGCAATGCAGCAGCTCCCATTTGATGGAGAGAACAGTTAGGGCCTCCGTCTCACCCTAAATAAGTCCTCCTCGAGGCGCTTGTGTAGTCTTCTCATCACAGAAAACCACCGGCCACTGTACGAAGTCGATAGGGTCATCAGACAGCTGAATTTGAGAGGGAAATTTCTGACCTATCATCGAAAGATGTAAAAAAAAAACTTCCAGTGCTAGGAACGAACTGAAAGAACTGAAACTGGAAATTACTAATACATTAATCTTCATTGGCAGTTGTTTACCAGCCGGTTACGTGGTCATCTACCCCAGGCTTCAGAGTTATTGTTTGGGTCGACGAAATATTTTTGATTGCTTGCCACATTCTTCCTAAACTCACTTTTGTTTTTCATTTCAAAATTTCAAATCTAGCAAACCAAGGATAAGATGAGAAGTGAAGATAAATAGGCAGAAGATAAAATATCTAGTAAGTTCCCAAAATCAGACCATCCCTTTTTTTGGTCGTGTATTACAAATTTAGTTACGAAACCTGATTCCTTCCGGTGACATCGTCTACCCACCCACTGAACCACGGCATTTTACTTTCGATTTTACGAAAAACATACTTTAGGTCTCGGCTTTATCAGAAAGTAGACAGTCGACTTGGCCAGTGGCTAACCTCACAGGGGCTGATCCAGGGGGGGAGCTATACAGCAATTGCTCCCCCCTCAGTGCCTCAAAGGGCCGCATATTTCATCTGATGCATGATTCAACTTTGCAACTGATGAGGCATTTTTGAGTTGCTGTTCCCATTTCTATACTGGCAGCCCAATTTGCAGTTGGCTGAACCATTGAAGACAAGACATGACACGGCATCCCCCCACAGACAACCAGACGCCTGGCCTTGGTGCCCCAGTCAGAGCATGTTCAGTGGACTCGCAGACCCGACCCCGCCACAGGTGGGATAAGGGTATGATGATGATGATGATGAAATCCAAGGTGAAATGTAGTTGGCTTTAGGGCCTTCGTCCACTGGCGTAACGCAACTGCAACTCGACTGAAAAATAATCCCATTTTAGTTCCTTTATAGTTGCATGCTCGTCTGACTCATGATAACGATATGGACTTCTCCCACCAATGAAACTGGTTGGCAACTGAGCGTGTCAGTTTCATTTAGGGTGACCATCCGCCACGGATTTCAGCTCTGGGTCCCGCATTGATACGCGTCCCGGAATTAACAATCGGTTCAGTGATTTGTCGAAATAAATTTCGTGGAAATGGCTAAAGTGGAGACAGGCAAGTGGAGTCCTGCGCGTCCAACGGGTCCCAATAAATTGAACGGCAAAGTTTACAGAATTGTCGTTAGGCCAGCTATGCTGTATGGCCAGAGTGTTGGGCAGTCATGAAGAACCATGAAAGGAAAATGCAAGTGGCTGAGATGCGAATGCTGCGTTACATCAGTGCGGTGTCACGAGCGGACAGCATCTGAAATGACTACATTAATGGTAGCTGGGGGGGGGGGGGGGGCAACAAACGCCCCGCGCGGGGGGGGGGGGGGGGGCGCTAGGGGGGGGGGAAACATCACCCGCCGCGGTGGCGTAGTGGTTAGCACGCTCGGCAACTGCGCCAGTAGTTCTAGGTTCGATACTGGACCGAGGTGGGTCGGCTTCTTTCGGGCGAGAGAGAGGCCGCGAGTGTGTCAACTATTCATTGCAACTTTCAAGCAATCGAACCGTTCGCACAATGTTCTCAAAGTGCAACTACTGCCAAAGAGTTGCAGTTGCGTTGAGGCAGTGGATGGAGGGACGCGCAACGCAACTCTCACGCAACTGACATAAACGCGTTGGGTTGCAGTTGCATTGCGTTGCGTTGCGCCGGTGGACGAAGGGCCTTACTCGACATCATAAGTGCAACTATTGCCAAAGAGTTGCATTTGTGGACGATGGTAACATTGCAATCAACTTTAGTCGCATTGCATTTCAGTTGAGTTGCAGTTGGGTTGCAATTGCATTGCGGCAGTGGACGAAGGGCTTCATGGAAGCAAGTCGACAACTAAGATGAAGCCTAGTTGTGTTTTTTTTCATTGTGAGAATTTCAATATGTGAAATACCACGTAGAATTTGATAGTTACATCAAGTTCTGTATGATAAATAACGTTTTCTAAACTTGAAAATCTTCGTAGAAACTCCATTCATTCAAGCCCAACTAAATACCGCACTGCTTGAACTGCTTGGCATGTGACGTCAAGTTATTATGACAGTCGCTCTCGCCAGGTTGTGCTACTTTACATCCGTATGATCATGGCGTCTGAAGTTTGAAGAAAGGAACGATGGCGGAGGAAGAGAAATGTGTTCAATTAAAACGAAGCGAGTCGTATGGTTTTGGATTCTCGATTTTAGGAGGGTCTGGATCAGATTTACCACCCATCATATATGATATTGTGGAAAATTCCCCAGCTGCAGTCAGTGGTGAGGTATGTGAACATGTTTACTACCACATCTGCGTAACTATAAGAGATGGTCTGATTGTTATGAATTTGATTACTATTGCTAGGGCGGACTTCGATTTTAACCGGCTATTGACTTAAAAACTATTTAAGAATTTATTTATTGACATTTTAAAGATGTTTTGATGCTAGTCTTTAATGCACTAAAAGTAATAATACTTGAACTACAGCAATAGCACTTTCTGAAATATGATTTCAGTGTTAAATTTGGATTATGTTTTGAAGGTTTTTTTGTAGATGTTTGGCCCATGTTAATGTTGGTGTAATTTATGTATATTGGCTGTATTCTATTAGTTGTGATATTTTAAATATCGTATAAGTTATATGATATAATATTCAATCTTTAAAGGATGAATCATAGCGTATGGTTTTGGACCTTATGTTGTCTAAGAATCATTCCCGGAACAGCTATTAGACGTCAATTTTTATTTACCGTCTGTTTTTCTGGAGGTTGGTTATTGGGGTTAAAGACCCACCCAATATACACCTACGAGTATATACACAATTTATTTTTCTAGTTTTTGAAGCATATAGTTGTATATATGCTCCTGGTGGAAGTAGTAGCACACCTAGAATAATATTGGTCTGTAATTTTAAGTTTTAGTCGTGTGATACTGCACAACGGATTCGTGAACCTTGAATTATGATGAGTTTTTAGTCAGGATTGACCCCATTTTCTTCTTCACAAAACTTCAATATTCAGGTATTAAATGATCAATATAAACAACGTCTGTGATTCGTTTTTGTCACAATTTTAGATGATTATAACATTAGGTTCATTATAACATTCGATTCAAATGCCAAATTGAATGGATAGAGTTCCTATTTATTCTTCAGGGAGTTCTTTCTGCTACGTTTGACATCCTAATCAGTAAACCTTGCAACCGTGAGACGTTAAATTATGGTTAAGTAAATAAGATACTGGAACCCAGGTGTCATTTTTAAAATTTAAAACTGATATGAAAGTGCTTTTAATCTTCCGTCGCATTACTTCACCTTCTTTGTTTTGTAATGAAAATATTTTTCTTTGCACAAATTAATTGCATTTCCAAACTAGTTTTGATGACCAATGAAACATCATTAAAAAGTCAATGCTTCTGCAATGGATATTTGAAAGATATCTCATTTAGTAAGAAATCAGGCGGTATGAATACTTGACATATGTTTTTTTAGAAGTACATATCTCGTAATGTGTAATATGAAACCAAGACTATCTTGTACAGCATAGAACTTTTCATGGCCATTGGATATTTTTTTATTTTGATTAATTAATATTACGACTAAATTTCAGGAACTGCTTAGCTCACGTGATCCTTTGTGCATTTAACCGAGATTAAAACAATGATGATGTGCACCTTCTTGAAATGTCGGGAGTTTATAATATCTTATCGACGCGAAATTCCTTATCTGGGATTTTCCTTGAACAACTGGTAATGAATATCTAGTTGTGACTTATGATGCTGTGTTCAGCTGTGTCTGTAAATAGATTTGACGAATATGAAAGCTAATACATAGTGTGGTTCTACTGGTTTAGTTGGTGTTGGCGGCGATGACCCACTTTTAAAAAGTTGGTGTCATGGCTCATTCAAGATGTGAATCGTGGATCTTGATTGCCCAGTCTGCTTATTGCGAAGTCATTACTACATCTTAGAATAGAGTTATTGGAGATATAATATACAATTTCTAAGGTCGTCTCAGTTTGGGGCCATTTAATAAGGCCATGGTGAAGCATAATTCGTGTGCCTCTCAGTTACCCTGTCGAGTTATGAGATATATAACCAACGCACAGCTTGTTTATACCTGTTTTATCTAGCCTGTCTGGAATGGGGAAAGAGCTCAGTGGGTGATATGAAGTCAGGGATGTCTTGCTTCATTCTGCTTTGTGTTCCATTAAAAATGAAATATCAGAGAGTTATCATTCTTTTGTTACCTCTTAATTAATTTTATTTGGAGGTATATGCGCGTTATTGCTTAGTCCTGTATGTTGAATGGCATATTGAAGTGTATTAATATGCACTTAGGAAATCTTACTTGTGATTAAGTGCAGCTCAATAAAATGAAATGCGCGTAATGCTGTAAAGTGATACCAGTAAAATGATATACATGACGTAAAATGATGATGTTCCGTTGAGCACATCGCCAAAATCTTTATGATTTATTACGTGTGTGAATACAAGTTTACTGGTTCATAGGCGTTACTACTGTCCCATGAAATGCTGATTGTGTGACATGTCACATGTACCACTATGCAAAGTGTACGAGTGCTTAGAGAATGTGACATATTAGTTATGATGACTATTTAAGTGTTCATGTGCCTTGAAAATTGACGGTTATTAAAGAAGATTGCGCTTCATGCCTGCTAGTTACACATGGTTCACGAGGAGTATGTAACTTTCCAAATGTGCAAACGACGTAGAGGAAAGTTGAATGTTAGTCTCCTTTATACTTTCATCTCTTGGTGCATTGAACACATATGTAGCTAGACTTCTAAATCGGGTTCTGGTCTCCCTTATATTATTCTAGCATCTGGGACTGCTCATATTGGAAGCTTGTGGCAATTTGTACAATTATTCTTAGGAATTTAAAGTTAGCCGTATTCAGAAAATGTGGCGGCCCTGCATGTGGCATATATGCAGTGAAGTCGTTTAACGATAATATTACATTTTAAAATCACTCTGAAACTTTTGAAGATGTCCAAAGACGCAGTTTTATGGACGTCTGCAATGGTTTAAAATATCTAAAAGTTGTATTGAACATTTTGAAATCAAATTCTTGGGGAGATGATACCTAGCGATGTAATCTTTAACCTTCCGGGGAGATTTACGCCTACTTTTTTCAACAGGCTGAAATTCAAGTATTTATTCATCCGTGCTCACAGATTTCGGCACGATACATGTAAATTTAATAGTGGTGTATATACGTATATTTATTTTGCTGTATTGTGCTTCGCCTTCCCCAATAATGACAATGTTGACAGTTGAAAACTAAGATCTTT
This sequence comes from Trigoniulus corallinus, assembly GCA_013389805.1. Lineage (NCBI taxonomy): Eukaryota > Metazoa > Arthropoda > Diplopoda > Spirobolida > Trigoniulidae > Trigoniulus > Trigoniulus corallinus. The sequence goes on from JAAFCE010008833.1 coordinate 18,431,008, forward strand.
TTTTATTATATCGTCTTATCAAATACAATACAGTAGTTGCTTATCAAATATTGCATGACAGAAATGTGTATATCATATTCCAGAATATGCATTCTGACTAATTGAGTTGACTAATGTAACGCATTTACACGGCAGTGTGCCTATTACAGTCTTTCTCACCCCAGACACACAAGACCAATTTTGTGATACTTCTCCGTCTGTTTGAAGGGTATTTCTAATTGCGTAAATGTCATAAAAATAGTTATTGGTTCTTTTTTTGTAATACGAGTTTCGCTTGAAAACATACTGTCAGCACTTCATTTTGTTAAATGAAATAGCCTACTAAGTAATTCGTAGGTGCGTATACAGTAATTATAAATACTAATAACCGTTTTTGTATCATAATTTTTACATTATGTTAGAATTACCTAAAGGTAGGGTGGGGAAAGCTTTCGAATTTCGCAAGCTCAGCTTAATGGGTGAGTTAATTGTTAAAAGCAAGATGAAAAAGAAGACTCCCGACTTGAAATTTGCCCTTTGAAATTGAATGTTGTAATTGAAACTGTTTGGAGTTTTGAATATAGTTTTTTTTTTCATGTATTCATTCTATTAGTAGCCAGGTGACGTCGTACCTTGAGAAGCTGTTCGTTTATATACAGTGGCTCTAAGTGAAAATGATAAACTACATACAACAATATAGTGGGCAAAATGTTATACAATCAGTGTTAAAATTAAAATGATACAGGCTGAGTTTTTAATGCTTTTGGTACAACCTTGTGTTGATAGGTTAGTTTGTGAGACTGAACGTCCTTTGAAGTACTTTACACGAGTTTGTAACTCGTAAAAGATTGTGTTTCTGTAATGAGAGCCCATACAATTGTGGAAGAAAAGTGGTTGATATACACCTTCGAACAAGCGGAAATAGTTAAAAAAAAGTCATTCAACTATCCAGCACGTCAAATTATTAATAAAGCTAGGAAGAGTCTCCAAAAAAAATTTTCTCGAGCTGGATTTTGAGTGAAATGACGGAAAAGTTGGATTAACTCATCCAAAACTTGATGTTGAGATCGAAAACATTTGCATAACAAAGTGAATCCCTGAAACTATTCAAATTTTTCCATGAGAAAAAACTTATCTGGTACAGTACCTAAGAAAAAAGCCATTCATCTTTAAAACAAATCAGAAACTTAGATTACAGTCTGGAGATGAGCATTCACAAAGATGTGCAGAATATTGGAGAAAGAAATTCATTTTGTAATGCAAATTTCATGGGTTTGTGTCAGATGGACGTCATGAAGAACTTTACAAACAGAATCCTTAGCGTACTGAAAGAGTGGAAGTAGAGGAGTAATTGTCTAGGACAGGAAATCTCCATTCCATTGAACGAAATATAAGCACATATACCTCAAACATACTCCGTTAAAATTTTGCAGATATATAATATTGAAAGATGAGTGTGTGTTCCTTCCACTGCAATTAATCCATAACGCACTTCATACAAGTTTTGTTCTTATATAATTGATAATTGTCCCAAAATCATTAAACCACCATCTCAAAGTGACCAGAAAGTAGAGTTGAAAAATGCACTGCAAAAAAGAAGGTCAAGTGGATCTTGATTGACATGATTTGCATTAGATTTTTGTTTTGCTAGTTCATTTTATATTACAAGACTTTATCAGGGTTGCTTTTCAAGTGTAGTTACACTGCTGTTGATGCTTTTATTATTTTTAGCAATTGAATATTTAAATTAATGTGGCTACTTACTGGGTTAGATCTTGTCCAAGAACGATGTACGTATGTAATGTGGCGTAATTAATGAAAAATAAGTGCAATTTGCTCCGACATGTATGATAATTAACAAATCATCTGCAAATAATTAATTGGTTTTGCACCTTATATTGAAAAATAATTTTTACTTTCTATTACGAATGTGCAGGAAATCGATAAGGTTCCATCCAAAGTTGATTTGTACCGCATGAATCGGTTTACTCACTATACTGATCTGGTTTAAATTATCGGTTAAATGTATGAAGCTGTCGTATTTTCTATGCATATATTTTTTTAAAGTGAATTAAGGTAAGAGAAACATGAAAGAACATGCGATAGATTACAATTTTAAACACTATATTACTTGCAGTACCAAATCTGAATGCGGGTTGTTGAATTTAGCTGACTTCACCCTATTCTTCCTGTCATGCAAGATGCTATTAACAAGGTTGTTATGTTAAAAGTAACAAAAGGTCGTGTAAAAAAACCACAAACAGATTATTGCCACGAGTTCTTATCGTCTGCTTGCGTATCTATTCATCTATCTGCATGCTACGTTATCTCGTACTCATCCTGATGATCCTACTTTTATAGAGGAAACGTGGGTGATGATGATATTTATTTTCAGTACATTCAATTACATTAATACTTATGACTCATTTCTGGTTAGCTAGTAAATAACAATGCATAAATGGTTTAGTATTTGAGATATACAGTAACTTCGAGTTCAGATTTTTTTTTAAAGAAGTTGAAGCAGAGTTAGTTGTAGAAGCCATGGGAACTTCGCCAAAAGCTCCCATGTGTTCTCTCGTTACACGTGTGCTCCTCATTCACAACGACCTGTGACTGAGCTGCATTCACCAGGTCAATGGTCTAGGTTCGATTTGAGAGAAGTGTTGATAAGTTACACTTCCTGGAAGTGGGCGACAAATTGTTTCTTTCCTTGTAAGGTCATGGGCGTTTGGCAGTTGTTACCACAAATTGGCATTGAAATGTAGGGTTTAACGGCCAACTAGTCCTTTCAGTCATTATCCGATTTAAGAGGCGAGATCGTCTGCTTCATAATTGTTCTATTGCGGATCAAAGATTTTCTTCATACTCGAAACAAATGTTAGTTCTCAGTCTGTTAGACTAGTGGTATTTCAGGTGAATCATTTAGCAGATGGGCTGTATTTGAAACAGCATTGTCAACGTATAGAAGAGTATGATGAGTGATTGTTACTTACTAGTCAGTAGGGGTGAGGCAGCTGCTTTGGCTGTTGCAGTGTGCACTGAAAAATGCTTTTATGTGGGAGGGATAGTGTAAGAAACGGAAGATGACGTAACATCTTTTTTGGGCTGCCCACGTTCGTAGATAGCCACAGGTATTGCACAGATTGTCACACTGGTGAGCTGCAAAAAATTAAGTGTAGCTGATTGCATTGAGAGAAGACTATTGTTGTACGGTGGTGGATGACAATTTGGGGGTTGGATAGGGATCTGGTGGAGAATAGGAGAGTAAAACTCACAGACCCGATGTTGCATAGGCGGAGTAAGTGTATAATTATGATTGCCATCAGTATCATCATCTTTAATTTCAGATCTTGATTCTGATACGTATGTTCAGGATTCGTGGACTGATAGGTGACTTCGCACACTCCTACACGGAACTATGTTACTTCCTATAAGATAGAAGGCACGTTTCCCCTCTTAATCAGGGGTTTTCCCCCATTATCAGAGAGTAAACTACCAGTTTCTGTGCGGGACGAACTAGCGTTCTTTGGGTCAATTTCCAATCGTCATCGTTGTTATGTGATACAGCTTCACATTTCTTTAGATTCATAGATATTTATTAAATTATTCTTGTACATGGTGTTTCACATTCTATAAATACGTGGGGATAAGATTAGAATAATGACGATGATTGCATACTTCCTTTTTCCTTTCCCAATATTGATTGTAGTAATTCAGAATAGACCCCAATCATTGCAATAATGACATTTCCTGCATGCCACGCATCGACCATTGAGGCTTGGAAGATTTGTTTTGTTACTACAGTATAAATAGTTGATGTGTTTGCTTCAAGAATGGCGATCAAATGTCATGTCATGTGTACCATCTGTAAACCTTTAAATCTGACTTCTTCCTTTTCTTACCAGCTTCTGCCCCTCTCCCTGCTGGTTTCCCCGTCTACAGAAGTAGGAGTTTTATATATGCAACGCAAATTTCTGTCAGTGTCGACCTCATGTCACAATCTCAGAACGACCATTTACGGCACAGGTCTTCAAATGGGGAAGTTAGTGGAGAACTCCACTGTATGTAGTAGATTCATTTTAATCATCCTAACCTAGTCTATGCCAGGTTCGGGGCTGCGAGTACTGGCTCTCCATCTGGTCTCATTTGCCTCTCACATTGTCTTGTCCCCCCCATATATAGTAGTTTACCATAAATTACAAAAAATACAAGGATCTACTTGATTGTTGTCCTTTCCCTTTGAAAGGTGTCAGCTTCAAGGATCAGAATTGTGCTTATTGTAGTTTGCCACGATATGGCTGCTGCTTTAAGTCACTTTTTATTTGAGAGAAAATACTGAAATGTTATTTTATAACAGAAACCACATAAATCAATCTGTAATGAGTCGCTGGGTGCACATGTGAGGGCTGCACTTCTTAGAGTGACGTCTCTATCACTTGGATGTAGTACGCACCGGGCTGCAGCCCATCTTATCACTTCACCCAACCAGAATATGGATATGATCAATACTGAAGTAAGCAGCTTTTGATTTCCAGCTATGAGTAGCATTAATGGTCATAATTAATCGTATTTGTAGTTAACAATTTTAATCATATTATTTTTCGTGATTATATAATGCTTGTGGTAGTGGTATAAAAGTGACCTAGAGTACTGCTTCTCAACCTTTTTGACTTTGGTGAATGTTAAAATGCTGCAGGATGACTCAGAGATTTGAAACAAATGTGCCAAAGGCTTAGGTCCAATTAGGCTGTTAACTAGCACTATTAAATACTAAAAAATAAAAAAAAATTAATTAAATTTATTTCAAATAGTAAACATTTACTTTATTTTCACGTGTATTCTCATTTGAATGCAGACAAGTTGCGCAAGACTGATGTTAAGCTGCGCAAGCCCACGTTAGTACCGACATGGGTGGTTGGTAAAGAACGTTGGGTGCTGCAAATTTCCCCTCTCCTATGTCCTCTACACCTACCTCCTAAGGGCTCGTCCTGTTATGGCTCCTTGGCTAACTCCCCAACCCATTAAATTAATCCAGAATGGCGGTTTTTAGGCTACGGTAGCTTTCATCCTAAGAAATTTTCTGGAAGAGATACAGTACAGTGGCTGTGAGTGCCTCACAGGATGGCCATCTTTTGAAAATAAAGAATCAAGAACCGAAACTTATATCTATAATCACTACTGTCAAACTGTTTGCTATTGAACTACTGAACCTAGTTAAAAATGGCAATTGGCAAGTGCAACACCATCACCAGACAAGAGCTAGATAAGATACTAGTTCTACCCCTATCGGGCTGAAGTCGATATACAAATATATAAAATTCATACAAATTAATCAGTTGCCGAATATTTATTTTTCAACTAATTTCTGAATATTAAAGCGCCTCACGGGACTTGTGTTTTTGAATAGAGCCATTTACGCCAAAATCTGGACGGATAGCAACCCTGGTAATAAGTGCTACTGAATTCACGATGCAGTGTTGATTGTAGTTCAGTCAACCCGTTCACTTTAATTGCTCGACATTTTCAAATTAAGTGGATTTTAACAAGTTTATCACCTACTCGCATATGAATGCACTACAGGTTTTATCTATTAGTCTCCCCCAAAAGTGAACGGGTTGTTTCGGTATCCGTCTGGTTTGCAGGTGGTGCTACCACCGCTATTCTTTTCCGTATATCATTCAATTGTGCCAAATATATAAAAAATGAATTCAATTAAAACACTGCTGCAGTTTTAAGTACTTTACAGAAATGGAACGAAATACGTTACAATATTTCATCTGACATGACTTTTATATGAGAGATTTTAAAGGAAATTGCCAAGAGGTGTACCAAATTTTTCGAGTGTGTTTCCAAGCGTATCAAAGAGAGTCAGAAGTTCCAAATGTAGTAGCCCTGGGAGTAAGTTTCAGTTCTACATTTTACTCTTTAGGGCTGCTCATGGTAGTAAATAGATCTCTCGAAATCTTTCATCCATATTTCACTTAATTTATTTCAATTTTCAGAGAAATGAGTTTTTCTTCAGATGTGGGGCACCTCTGGGTGTGAAGTAATGCTGACATAGAGAAATACTATGTATCAAACTGTTATGAAGCCTCTACCCGCTCTGCCTAACTACCCTCCGGGTAGTAGTTTTTGTATTTGATCAGCACCATTTCGTTTAGCATTGCATTTTACAAGGATTAAGAGCAGCTTATTGCGTTGGACACACCAGTTCTCGTCTGATCACTGAAGTTAAGCAACGCAAGCCCAGTTAGTACTGACATGGGTGGTCGCTCGGGAAAGCTGGGTACTGCTAATACCCAGTAATCGTCGCATTGGTGTAGTGTCGGTGCAGTCTATGCATTAGAACTACGCAGTGGACGGGTCTCTAATGACCTCGTAGTTGACGGGACCTTAAACACCAACAAACAACAACAACTGACATGGGTGGCCGCTTGGGAAAACTGGGTACTGCTAATACCCAATAATCGTCGCATTAGTGTAGTGTCTGCGCAGTCTCTGCATTAGGACTACGCAGTGGACGGCGCTCTAATGACCCTGTAGTTTAAGGGCCCTAAAGCAAACAAACAACAACAATGCTTGGGAGTATGGCTACCGCTAATGCCCAAAAGTCGTCGTAATAACATAGTGCCTGGCAGACTCTGTTTTTCCAATGATTGTTAATGATTTATTTCTTTAGCATTTTTATAAGACAACCTACCATGTCCTCATTGTTAATATTTCCCACTTGAGGCTAAATGTCCCGCTGTAGGATTCTCTCTTTTTTTAAGATTCTGTCATTTGTTCATTTCTTCTGCAGTAATAATAGTAATAACTCCTTTTTTATTGCAGTTGGCAGCACATGTCTCCTTGGTATTTGCGTTCACTAATCTTGCTTTATTGTATTCAGCCCACAATATTTTTCTTTATTCCTTGCGGGTTGGAATGCGTGTCATCATAGAGTAGGTGCTTTTTAATTAAAATATTTTTCTACAAACAGATTATCTCCAAATACACCAGTATTGTTTTTTTTTTTTTACCTAAGTTTAGTTAGAAGACATCTTCTGCCAGACAAATCTGCTGATGTTGTGCTTGAAATAAATTTTACTTCATTCTGTTTATAGAGAGTTTGTTAAACAAAGATGTTGTAGGTGAATCTTTTAGCTGGTAAACTGTATTTGAAGTTGAATTTAATGTTTTCGATTGTTTCCCTTGCCGGAAATGTCAACTTATGGGCTTTATACTTTAAGTTACACATTCATGAAATGTGGGATTTTTAAGATTGGGATGACTTTGAGTTTCGTTTTGGCAGACTGGTTCGTTGTTGAAAAGCAGATACTCTGCACTGGATTTCAGATTAGTGCATGTGTGCACCCCCTCCCCTTTTTGGAATAGTGTCAATGACCATATTGGTTCTATTTTTGGACTCGAGTTTCAATGAAAGCTACTAAATCGGTCGCTTCATCATTAATTCGCTTGCCTTTAGTATTTTAGATATGAATTTATATCCTACTACAATTTCGAGTTGATGATTTGCGATGTTTTTGACACGGCTGTCGTCCATTTAAGTAATAGTGGTGGGTACGTACTTGGGCCTTTCAAACTAAATGAATACGCTTCACTGTAAAAGTAATTAGGTATCTCCAAGAAGCCATGCATTATGGACTAAATAACTTATGTATATTGACATACTTTTTACCAAAATATAAAATTTTAGCATACGTAGAATGAAATTCGGGTTCCTGTTGTCAACTTCAGTTATTTTCAGTTTGAAAATTGAAGCTAATCTAGTTTTGTTGAAAATTTGAAAGAGTAGTGTTTATTTTTATAAGTTTCTTAAAAGGCACGCATTAAATTAGGTAATGAACGTTAATGTACTTTTAACCAGATGTGTTAAAAAGTTCGCACAATTTGCTAAATGTTGGCGAGATTCGAAATTCCGTAATTAATTTTTGAGCTTTTTCTTTTGTTATTGAATGTGAAGTGGCACCTTAATTTACATGTGTCCTACACCTTTGTTTCGGTGCTTAGGATTGCTCATTTTAAATTGACCGACATGAAAACAAACGTCACGTTGATGTTTGGTTTGGGGAAGTTTAGTCTCATATGGATTTAAATGTTGGAATACCAATGAAATAAGTGATGTCTTCCCTTTGGTCTACCTCAAGTCGGTTAATTTTTCTTGCTCATTAAAGTGCAAGATGTGATTCTTTAGTTTCATTCAAATAGCTGTCAGACAAACCAAAAAGCAACAAACAACGACAAAAAAATAGTAGTGTACTTTCGTGCTGAACGTTGAGAAACAGCTGGAGAAAATGATTAAATGATTCGTAAGACATCTACCTTATTTTATAACCTCATTTCTATTACTTGCCGGCGAGTCAGACATTCAGACACAACATGCGAAGGTGGCTAGACAGGAACTGCCCTGCTGTGCGACTCGCAATTCGCCACGACCCCACTTTCTCCTGATACTCAACAATGAATTGGGGTGAACCGACTTTATCTTCGTCTTCAATGTTTACTACACACACTCTTGTTTATCAACAGGTCATCATCATTCGATTATGCGTTAGTACCACATTGTAATTTTTTTTCGTGACTTTCCCCATTTCAAACCTCATGCAGAGAATATCCACTCTTTAGCAAGCAGCTTTGCTCTATTGCAGAGATGTCCAACCTTTCTGGTGTTGTGGGCCACTCGGCTGCTCCAAGAACAGATTGCGGGCCGCAGGCCGTAAAAACCACATTGGGGGAAGGTAACGTTATGCGTTACATAGCAAGTATAGCGCATCATTAAATATATAAAAAACACACAACGCACCATTTTAATGAGACTTTCGAACCTGGTGCTGGTTGTCAGACAATTTATTTCCTGATTTTGTCGGCCGACCGTGGGCCGCATTACAGGTCTCCATGGGCCGCAGGTTGGACAACCTTGCCCTATTGACTTTTTAAAATACAAACTAAATCCACTGAACGATTCTGATAATTCAGATTCACTTGCTAGGCCCGGTGCACACATCCGATTTTTACTCGTCAGGCGCCGCTGCGGCATCGTAATTACGGCATGGGATACATTAGTTGCAATGTGGGAGTGCACACATACCTCCGGCGCCGCTTATCGAAGTTACGTTAGCTGTGGAAGTATATGGTAATGTCACTGTTGTTCTTTTATGGTACTTCCTCTTTGGGGCCTTGACGGACGTTGCGGGCAATCTGTTGTGCCCATTGTAAAAAAAAGTGCTGTTATTAATATTATCATTGTTGCTAATATTATTACTAATGGATCTTGATGTTAGGATTAAATCGTAGTTCCTCCTAGGTCTGGTTCTGAAATATCATTGGTAATTTTCTGCATGTTTACTTTAAATGTCTAAAAATAATTCATGGCCGCAAGCACGTTGAAATCAGAATTGCTGTTTAGGTGGAAAGATCATCAGTCCATCAGTGGATACTTATATGAAGTATAGCTTTTAGCAGTTTTATGTTCTGAGACTAATTTTTTCCCCTCACAGCACTAAAAAGAAAGGCGCTAAACTGCTACTGTTGACAATTGTTAGCCACTTATGGAATTCGTGCATCGTCATTAAGTTCCGGATTACCTACACTCCCTTTGATTGTTCAGCGTTACGGGTAGGTAACAAGGTACGCCGACATAATAAATCGCGGCTGTTACTTCCAAATAAAATAAAGTTACTATTCAAGACTCCTTCCATTTGATAAACACTAACATTAGCCACGCGCGAGCCTGCGCACTAAGGTTAACAGGGATGTCCCCTCTAATGATTTGAGATACTGTCTGTATTAAGCATCCCCTCTATTATCATCATCATACCCTTATCCCGCCTGTGGCAGGGTCGGGTCTGCGGTTCTAGCCCTCCACAGGGGAAGACGCCGGGTGCTTTCAACTACCTGCATTTCTGTAATGGACCTATTGAGTTTCTCCTCCTCTCTTCTCATTACGTGTCCATACTACTTCAATCTACTCTCCCTCATTTTTTCCGCGATGGACCCCACCCCCAGGCTACTTCTAATATACTCATCTCTAATACTATCAGCTCTCGACACCCCACTAATGTACCGCAGCATTCGCATCTTGGGTACTTGCATTTATTTACGAGGCTCTTCCTCACTGCCCAACATTGATTCATATAGCATAGCTGGCCTAACCGGTGCCCTGTAAAACTTTGCTTTCAACTTGATTGGGACCCTCCCATCCCCCATTGATTCTATGGGTCACATCCGAGTATCTCCCCAGTTCGCCCCTAGAGAGTACGTCACCATTATTTTTCTGTCCTTCCCAATTGAAAGCTAAATACTCCGTCTTCTTCATTTTTATCGTTAGCCCTCCCTTTCTATTGTCCTCTAATATCGTTAAGCTTCTCCTTTCATCATCATACCCTCATCCCGCCTGTGGCAGGGTCGGGTCTGCGGGTCCACTGAACATGCTCTGACTGGAGGCACCCCAGCCTGGCGCCTTCAACCGTCAGGAGTATTGGCTTTTGTTGTCTGTGGGGGATGCCAGCCTAATACAGCCAAAATAGAAATTTTGGCAGCTAATGCTTTGTTGGTTATAGTATTTCATTGTGTCTGACCTATTGCACAATAAGAGTAAGCAACAGGAATATTCCAGACCGCATGTGGACTTAAGCTTCTCATTTATCGTAGAGTATAAATGCGAATTTAAAGAAGACATGTATGACGACTTCACTCTTTGTCACTTGACTGGACTCGCTGCCGATTGTGTTCATATGGGCTGGGTTGGTTATGATGCATGCAGGTCGGAATGCAGCTATCCTGCTCGACCGGGATTGAACCTGCAGCCGTAGACTCGCTATTATTTAGTTACTAAGGTGGGTAACGTACTAGTGTGTCGTTACACTCAATCCGGTGAAGTAGACTTTCGATGCTTCAGTCGAGTCCATTGAATGGGGAAGGACTATCTCACAAATTAGGTGATTACGTCCAAACATGTTTGTAGGCGATGTAGTGGACAACCTTGAGGGACTGTACAATAGATATTTCATAAGTTTGTTTTTTTGCGAATCGAAGGGACGAACACCTACCTAACTGGTTCAGTGACTTTTTTCACTAACAAATAAACGATTGCAGAAGGAGTTAAAAACCTGTAATAGAGCGTCGATTAACCGAATGTTAAGAAGAATTGAATGAACCAATGGGAGAACTTTTGGATGACAGTTTTGTATTTCTGACTGTAGCACTGGATACCATAATCCTTGCTGTGGCCTCTTATGATATACTGGGATGCAGTGGGCCTTATATACAGTATGTCAACTCGGATCCCGCATGGTAACAGTCCCTACATCCCCTTATAGTTGTAATTTGGTTTCATTATCACCATCATCACTAACCTTCCTTCCGCCTACGACAGAGGAATGCCGCCCATGTGTTATCTATCAGGGCAAATTGGCGATTTGTTGGACAATATTTTTATTCAGCCGGTTGCTGACCTATTGCTGCAACATTTTTGCCTATTTGTCGTAAATCTATTTTTTTCTTTTTGGACACACCAGTTCTCGGCAGATCACTGAAGTTAAGCAACGCAACCCCAGTTTGTACTAACATGGGTGGCCGCTTGGGAAAACTGGGTACTGCTAATACTCAATAATCGTCGCATTAGTGCATTGTCTGGACAGTCTGCATTAGGACTACGTAGTGGACGGGGCTCTAATGACCTTGTAGTTTAAGGGCCCTATAACACCAACATATCAACCAAAAAAGGAGGCGAGCTTCTACACTTGGGTGTAGCCATAGCGTAGTGTGGCAACCGGTACCGTCATGCATGGTTCCCTGTATCTCTACATGTCTTTGAAAGGTGTGTAAAAAGGTTACGGCGTCAGGGGTGTGGCTGTATTGCGTTGGATACACCAGTTCTCGTCTGATCACTGAAGTTAAGCAACGCAACGCCACATAGTATTAGCATGGATGACCGCTGGGAAACACTGGGTACTACAAATACCCAAAAATCCTATTAACAATTTAGTGTCTGTGCAGAGTCTGCATTGAAACTGCGCAGTGGACGGAACTCTAATGACTTTTGTACGTAGTTGAAGGCTCCTAAAACACCAACGAAACAAGCGGTGTGGCGTCAGGTTGTTTTATTAATTCCGGCAGAAGTTAGGTGAATGGTAGATGAAGAATCATTTTCATTCGTTAGAATTATTCAAAAAAAATGAGAATAAATACCGCGAGAAATCAATTTTCTGATTTTGACGTCGTCCTACGTTTTTAAAAACTGTCGTGTCCAGGTCGTGTCGACTGCTTTTTCTGGCCCACTTACTAAATTTCCTGATTTTCAACAGTCTATTGTAACTACTAATGATTAACTAGCCTTACAAGTTGATTATCCAGTTTCCAATTTGTTGATTACTAAAGCTGTCAATTTTATGGTCCTTTGTTTTCTCCTTACTTAACCTTCACATTATTTATTCGCCTTAATAAATCTAAAAATAGAGCTCGGCACATGCAAATGCGCCATCATTGACAAAAAAAACTGCATTATCAGCAAGTAATGATGACAAACGTGAATGTTCACTTTCTTTTGGCGTAGACGTAATACTCTTAATGACAGAGGTGTAACTTCTGATTCAGGCGAAGTGGAGCTAAGCTTGGTTACTTCATTGTAGTGCATTATCTGTTTTTTTCATACGTCGACTACTACTGCACCTGTAAATTGTAACTGTTTGTTTTACCTTTTGTAGCACCAGCAGCGGTAAAATTGTTTGATGTACTGTCATTCGCCATTTTTTAAGCTTTTACTTTGTCAGTGGCTTACCTTGTTAAATTCAAATCCTTAACCGTGTGTTGGCTTCATTTAAAATCCTCATTTCAAGGGAAACCAGTTAGCAACGCGAGAAGTACCATGGTTGTTAGCCTAGATACGTTGATTATAGTAATGGTAAATGCCTCACTGAGCATTTAAAATTAAACTGCAGTAATTTTTTTTGCGCTAGTTGAAAATTGCGGCGTTGATCACTTAGTTTGTAACTTGTCAGTTAGTATCTAAGGTGCAATTATGTAATTGTTTGCAGGTTAGGTGTTGAGCTGGCTGACGCCACTGCCCTACAGTTAAATTTGTGGGGTGGATGATTGCGTTATTAATTTTGACGATCAGGGAATTCGGTCTCACGCCTATTTCGTAGATGGAAACAACTACAGTATATATTAACGCAGTTATCATTTTACATACCTGGTGTTTTTCTGTGCTGTAATAAGCTTGAGTTGTTGTTTAAGGTCGTGCTTAAAAACTATCAAATTGTAGGAGACTTCTCGGTTGAATTTATTCAAGGATCTAGGCAGTGCCGGATTTACCATTAGGCTGAGTAGGCTGAATCCTAGAGCCTCAACATTTAGCGGACTTCAAAACTTAAGAAAAGGACCTCAAAAGGGCTTGGAAAGGGCCTGAAAATTCCCTGAAAATTGAAATAGCCTAGGGCCTCTCAATATCTAAATCTGGCACTGGATCTAGGGCAGTGGTGGTGAACCTTTTTTGAAGACTGGTCACAATCACACGAAAAGTTAAACAAAAAGTTGTATGCGAGTGAGGTGCAAGAACTGTTTAATTTTATGAAGGAGAATTTATTATTATTAATGAATAAAGTTTAATAAAATAGCAAATACAGAACAAACCTTAAAATAATATTGAAAATAAAAAATATTCATTTTATATAATAAATACATCAGTGTGAAATTTGCTGTTATCTTTGAGGCAATCAGGACTTACAATTGCACTGTGGGTCACAGGTTCGCCACCGCTGATCTAGGGCAAATTATGATATGTGCAGGTTGTCTGCAAGTGATGATGAACTTTCACATGTTCCAATGTTAGTATTTCACAGCCAGATGTTATTGTACCTCCTTGTAACTGTTTCCTAAATTTGTTATATCGTTTACCATTTTGTAGCTACATTTGACTGCCAATTTGCCTAAGTGCGTTCTTTAACAATCTTGGGGGACTTGGGCATTCGTAAGTTAAAAGACGGATTAGATTATATTTTTGTTCATTGATGCCAACTTCCTGTTGTCAACTTAATCATCATTGTCAGTGGGCCTGTCTCGATAACTCAGACTAGATTCATTAGCTCATGATGGACGTTAGCTGAGTTGGAGAGAGAAGGCCCGAAGTGTGCTCTTCCGTCTGTTGAGAAGTATAGCCGTGTCCCGTATGGTGTGTAAAATGTTACTTGCACATAGTCAGCCCTTTATTGTTGGAGTGCCTTCCATTAGTAAATTAGCAACAGGAGTACCAGTTAGCAACTCCTAACTCTTTTCCCGCCTATGGCAGAGTCGGGTACCCATCTTGTCCCTCTGCATAGACACAAGGATGTTTTTCCGCAACCGGTTACCGATAAAAGCTACAACCCCTATGCTTATTTCTCGTCGGTCTACTGTTCGTTGGGGAATTCTACCGACGCCAGGGGGGGGGGCGAGCTCCTACACCTGAAAGTTTTGCCTCATCCATCCGTTGCGTAGTAGAGAGGGTTCTTTTACGTGGAAGTGCCATCGTACACCACACGGGACCTAGGTTTTACTTCTCATCCGAAGGAAGGCGCACTTGAGGCATCTCTCTGGCCCGAAAGAAGACAACCCACCTCGGTCCAGTATCGAACCAAGAACCACTGACGCAGATACCGAGCACGCTACCCACTGCGTCACCGAAGCGGGAGTAGACCGACGTTATATTAATAAGTCTGTTTGGGGACGCAGGTGTAGTATCTGCACATAGACCTAGAGCAACATTCAACATATGCGTGAAAAGGTTCCTGTTGACTGCATAAACAACTTTTCCGACGTCAGACAAGTAGGAGGGGAGAGGTAGGGAGGAGTAAGGGCGAGCTCCTACGCATACAGTATATGCATCATTTCCGTCCGTGTCGAAATGATTATTTTAAGTGCAGATGACATCGTACACAGCTGAAAGCCACAGTTTTACTTTTCATCTGATGGAGGACTCACTTGAGATTCCTCTTTCGCCTGAAAGAAACCGCAGACCTTAGTCGTCTCTACCTGCTTGGTGGGTGATGATCCCCTGGTTCACCACTTTGGTCGGAGAAAAGCAACCCAGAGGGTTATTGGAATGCATACAATTTGAAATTATGTTCGGAGAAGGATTTATGGCATCTTGTCTTATAGAGCCTCAACAATAGGGGTGTTTGTCCCATGTAGACTTAATACGTGGATATAGGCATGTCTTACTACAGGTTGCATCAACAGTAGCTTAAACTTGATTTCCCCTTGGATGCAAAGGATATTTGCTCTGTCGCGTCTCTAATGAAACTTTAGGACTCTTTCTGACTGACGTATGCGGTAAAATTATAGAGCGTACAACCTTTTCGCTGGTGGAGGAAAGTAGAAGGCTTCCGACTTTCATACTGACTTACAGGTAATTAGGTGGAGAAAAACTCCAGCAGAAACTACAGGTATATTACCAGCTAAAGGTTGTAGAACCTTGGCAATAATGGACATAGTCTGATTGGATGCGGGTTCGAGTCTGGTTGAGATTGGAACTTCTTTGGATGAAAGAAAAGCTTCAAATACGCTCTTCGTCGGATGGTAAATAAAGCCGTGTCTCCGTGTGGTGTGTATAGTACAGGCCTGGTATTGTATCATATGCATGTGAAAGAAGCATTTCTGCCTTGTTAAGTTAAGTATGCTTATAGATCGACAAATGTTCTTATTGTCGCAATTCTCCCCCCTCCTCCGGCATCCTCGGTAAAATTCTAATTCTATTTCACTGCAAGCAGCCACTATGGCCACTTTGGCAGTGGAGAGACTAACTCTCATTGCTACATATCCCAGAAATCTTCTAAGACCCCATGCTGCAGTTGTGCCCCATTACAAAATTATCAAAGGTGGCCTTCCCATTCAGTAAGCCCTCTATTTTCCCCAAGAGTATTCCATTGTCGAATGGTCCTTGGCAAGAAAGACCAGTAGTATGAGTCTGTCTTAGCCCTTAGTTCCTTCAATTTATATGAATGGTCCTTTCTCCCCTTATATCCAGCCTGGGACACACTTCCAGCCAGAGGTCCATTGCACCCCATCAGCAACAGTCTTGTGAAAAGACCAATACTATGAGATAATCGCCTCTGGCTGAGTGTCTCCCATCTAGTTCCCTAATCATTTGAGACACACTTTCCCTGCGTGAAAACCTGTGGAGCATAATTCTTGCTGCCCTCCTTTGGATTCTTTCAACTTCCCATGATAAGTCCTGCCTGAAGGGAGACCAAATTGGGCTACAGTAGGAGTAGTAGGGCCAGCATCAACAGTAGGAGGGCCAGCATCAAATAAACAAGTAAACCATTGCTACTTCTGGGGAATCGTGCACAATATGATTTCAGGACCACTGCGCTTGAAAAAGCATTTAAAAGAGAGAAGGGGAGATGATACTCAAAGCTTACATGCTAAATACGTGCATTTGTTCTGAATGTAAAATCATTATTGCTCCCTGTTCATTTTTTCAGGGTTTGTGGGCTGCCTAGTCTTAGTGAAAGGGTGCGTCTAGGAGTATCTAAAAGTTTTTGATATCCGTGCAGAGGGAAATAAAAGAAGAGACGCACAATGATGAACAGGTACAGAATGAGGGACAGTCTAGGAGATATAATGAAGAATTTTATCATTATGCTGATACCAGATCGGGGTTGATTAGGTTGTGTGTCTTATGACTAGTTTTCCAATAAATAACCAACTGCTTTTGTTAGCAAATTTATGATCAGGTATCTGATGAATAATAATGTGGTTGCCATTTAGAAGTAAATAGCAGGTTGTGCCTGAATAGCACTTGATCCAAGGCAGTTCCTTGTTTAAATGCAGATTTTTTTTTACTAAGGGGAGTTCATAAATAATCAGTTGCCATAGTGATACCTTATAAATTTGCATTACCGCTACTGGGCACGGTACACTAGTCAGACTCGTTTTTTTTTTTTTTTGCATTGCTGGGCACCTCGTGTTGCAAAAGTTTAAAACATTTCATTTTGTTGAAGTACTTCGGGAAGGAATATGCGTATCTGTAGTAATGTCACCTAACAGTTATGGGGATTATGTGCGAGTCACTTACCTGGCATGTTTGCTGACAAGGCATGGAGGGATTTTTTGTATCCATCTGCTATGTTGTTTGTGACTAAAAATGGCGATAGGGATGCTGACCGTATAAATTTATATGGCAACGCAGAGCGCTCAATTTGGAAATGCTTGCATCAAAATGAAGCTCATTATGTTTCTTCCATTTCTTCAGCAATGTATTCAAGTTAGATATTGAGTATTACAATAAAATTTAAATTTTGTTGGAAATTAGACCCCTTGATGCATGGAGTGTGCACCTTAGTGTTTTTAAGTCATGACTCCTTGATGGGATCCTTGATCCTTCATCGATCCTTCAGTCTCTCAAGAGGCTCAATGGAATTTAACTTGACACTGCTGTTCTGTTGTATTATTGACGGTATTTACCTTTTAAATTTACAATAAATGTAAATTTTCATGCACCACATGCACTTATATACAGTTATACAATACTATGTGAGTAATATGCAAGTGTTCAGGAGCAAACGGCATAAAGGTGAGCTAAAGTAAACATGGGAGCTGTTTGCACATGCCGTTGTGTGGGATGGACGAGAAGTACAGTGGAGTTTTGATAATCCGACCTACGATGATCCGAGCTTTATACAGATTTTAAAAATATGTACAGATACGTTCCACTTCCATAAACATATGCACATTTAAATTATGATTATTAAATTAAATTAGAGCGGCTGAATTGCGATGGACGCACCACTTCTCGTCAGATCACTCAAGTTAGGCAACGCCACCCAAGTGAATACCGACATGAGTGGTTGGTTGTGAACACTGGGTACTGCTAATTTCCCCACCCCTATCTCCCACATATCTGCGAGCAGCTTCCACACGGTCCGGCCCGTTATGGCTGCTTGGTCGACTCCGCAACCCACTGGCGTAACAAGCTAACTAACTAATGAAACGAGATATATATGTTCCTGTGTGATCGGAGGGTCCCAAACAAGTTGAAAGGAAAATTTGACAGGGCAGTGGTTAGGCCTGGTATGCTATGTGGATCAGTGTGTTTAGCAGTACAGTAGGTGAAATTCGAATGCTGCCGTATATGGGTGGGGTGTCGAGAGCGGATAAAAGAAGAGGGACTTAGGGATGGGGGAATTCGCGGGAAAGATGAGAGAATAGACTGCGGTGGTATGTGCATGTGATGAGAAGAGAGTATGTCATGCTAATGGGTTGGGGAATAAGCCAAGCAGCCATAACAGGCCGAATCCTAAGGAGGCTGCTCGCGGGTGAGGAAGAGGTAGATATAGGGGATGAAGGAAAGGGGAAATTTGCAGCACCCAACGTTCCCTACCAATCACCCATGTTGGTACTAACTTGGGTTTGCGTTGCTTAACTTCACTTGTTTTTAAAAGATTTAAAATGTATGTACCGGTATATACTGTAGAGTTCGGCTATAGCGAACCTGTTATTAACGAACTCTTGGTTATAACGTACTGTATTTCAACAATGAAATTTTCCCAGTGAAATCCTTCCCAATGAAATCTTCTCACCCGTTATAACGAACCGTTTTTAGTACATTTTCCTGGTTCGTTACAACCAGACTTCACTGTACTTATTTAGACTGAGGTGCTATGAGCACGTGATGAGAAGAGGGGACGAGGAGATCGTTAGAGCCATACCAGGAATGCAGGTGGTCGGTAGCACCCGGGGCAGGGGGAGACCGAAGCTGACGTGGGAACAGGTTGTCCGCAAGGATATGGTAGCGTGCGGGGTGGAAGGGGACCTGTCGGGAGTGGAGGGTTAGAAGCCGCAGGCCCGACCCTGCCGCAGGCGGGAAAAGGGTACGATGATGATGATGTACCGGTATATACTTATTGTGATTATTGTATATTTGTATAAAAAAATTAACCATACTGTTATTTCAAGGTTTCAATAATTTCAACTTCATTCCAGTAATCCGAATTTCTTGGTAATCCGAGGGGTCCTGGCCCCATCCAACTCAGATTATCGACACTCTTGCTGTATTAGTGAATAGTAGTACATAAATTGCAATAATTTTTTATTTTATACTGCTATTTATTTTGCTGAGAAGAATTTTCTATCTGTATTATACTTAATACCAAATTATCAGACTTGCTGTTGAAACTTCTATACATAATTTTTTTTTGCTCGTTTTAAATATGATAAAACTCCTGTCTCGTGCTTCTAAACGATTAAAAGTCTCTGATTTAATTATTACTTACAATTCATATAACACGTGAGATACATGTGCGGTTTGTCAGAAAACTTTGTGACTTCCGGATAATATGTTTGAAATGGTAGCTCGCTTGATTTTTCAACATGTTAGCGAGACCGTAGCTGAACAAAGTACTCCACATTAGGTTTTCACCTGTCGAGTGGATGATTATGCACTTTCCACCTAAATAACGCAACAGATTTCAAATTTGGTATCAGAAACCTCAAATCATCTGAAACCAGTGCCTGTTTCAGATGTTAACATTTCCAAATTTAATGAATTTCATGGGGGGGGGGGGGAAGATACATTTATTTAGGTTTGTAAGAAGTTAATATCATAGTGCTATGCCAAATTCATGGACGCTAATGAGAATTGTTGGAAAATTAATTTTGGTGGGAAAGCAATTTAAATTTCCGAATGGGGCGCCCTTTGACTCTCTGTTGGCCCATGGTTGCATAATCAGCCCTGGTGTAGGCCGTTCACCTGTTTCGGACGAGAACGAAGCTTCTGTCAGATGGGAAGTAAAGTCGTGGCGCCGTATGGAGCGCATTCAGTCATCTGCAAGTAAATGAACCCTTCGGCCAAATTTCCAGGTGTAGGAGCTAGCCCCCCCTCGCATCAGTGAAAGAAAGGTTTCCTCACGGTTAAATCAATTTTTTTCTGTTTTAGGACCCACGACTACATCGGCCACTAGGGTCCAAAATGGATACTAATGTAGAATCTATGCAGACTGTACACGCTTACAACGAATGGGTATCAGCAGTACCCAGTGTACCCAAGCAGTCACCCATTCTAGTACTATCTGGGCTTGCGTTGCTTAACTTCGGTGATCGGACGATCACCTGTTCATCCATGGGTTCTCCGGTTCCATGGGTTAAATGGGAAGGAGGACGGTGAAGAGATCACCTAATTGAAGTTTGGGCTATTTGCGATTATTGCCATGCCCACATCCCGTTGAATGTTCATTTGATGATTAAGATTTGCCATTTTCTGAATGAATAATTGTTTGTCAAAAAATGTTTTGTACACATATCCTAAATTTAAAAGGGTCCGCGAGCCATCTAAGAAATTATAAAGGGGCATAGTTCTAACGCAGAGTTTACACAGGTACTACGCTGTTACTGTTTGGATATCAGCAGTAGGGCTTACCCAGTGTTCCCAACGCACTAAAGTGTGTCGAACGCATACAGCCGCCCTGGCCTGTTACAAGTTCTTCGTTTTTAGGACAGTTGTTAGATAACTTGGTCATCATCAAAACTCATTATCACATCATTTTAAGTTCGTCTTTTTAGCGGAAGGTGTGACTTACATTTCCGATGTTTAAAAAAGTGTTTCGACCTGTGGCATACGTGTATGTGCCTTCATTTGTATAAGGGAATATTTTGTATTTATGATAAATGGCCATTGTCTTCTCACACAATAGTTGCATCATGTCGTATATTCAACCATCTAATTAATACCTTGAATTTGATTGATACCTAGCAAATGGTAACATCTTCGCTGTTTTAGACCTAGTTCTCGACTGGATGGTTGGTGAAATGGTCTTTATAGTGATCCCTTTGTCTGGCAAATACTCGCCAGTCGCAATTGCGTTCTCCCAACCTTATCAATTTTTGAAGCGTAAAAAGAAATTAAAAGGCCTAGGTTCAAATAAATGATCTATAACTGATAGTTCATTAGCTGTCATACAGAGCTTAACAACATTATAAAACAATTTTCGGCAGTGGAGAAACAACAGGGCATACCACTCCGTGTCCAGGTCGCGGCCTGATGATCTCTTTTCATTTACATATGGTTGTGAATATTGCAACCATATTATTACGATGGCATTCATAATTAGCTAAGAGTATTTGATTGTAAGTTGACTGTGAGGCTCAAACATGGGACATTGGATTCCTGTGAATATCGTTACACCCCAAATGATGGGCATAATACTGTATTAGGTATGCCATTATCGAAGCTACTAATTGTCTTTTGCGATGTGACAGCTATACAGACTTGTTCATTTCAGTTGACATTTATCGTTAAGAGCTGTTCATTAAAACATGTAGGTAACGCTAATATCGATGTGAGTCTTCAGTTTTTGATAAATTCTCGCATAAAATAGCCCACATTTTTTGTGTGTTCTTTTTATAGTTAGAAACCCGCCTCGGTGGCGTAGTGGGTAGCACGATCGGTATCTGCGTCAGTAGTTCAAGGTTCGAGACTGGGCCGAGGGAGGTTACCTTCTTTCGAGCGAGAGAGAGAGAGGCCCCGAGTGCACCATCTTTCGAATGAGAATTAAAGCCGAGGTCTCGTGTGGTTTACGATGGCATTTGCATGTAAAAGAACCCCGTCTCTACTATGCAACGGGTAGATGAGGCAAAAATTTCCAGGTCTAGGAGCTCGCCCCCCCCCCCGGCATCGGTGGAATACCCCAACGACCAGTAGACCGTCGATAAATAAGCATAGGGGTTGCTGCTTTGGTCGTAAACTCATCATCATACCCGTATCCCGCCTGTGGCATGGTCAGGTCTGCTGGTTCTAGCCCTCCACTCCCGTCTATTTCCCACCAGGTCCCCGTCCACCCCACACACTGCTATGTCCTTACGGACAACCTGTTCCCACGTCTGCTTTAATCTCCCCTACCCCGGGTGCTACCGACCACCTGCATTCCTGGGATACACCTAACGATCTCCTCTTCCCCTCTTCTCATGACGTGACCGTACAACCGCAGCCTATTCTCCCTCATCTTTTCGGCGATATCCACCACCTCCAGACTACCTCTAATATACGCATTATTAATTCTATCAGCTGTCGACACGCCACTCATGTACCGCAACATGCGCATCTCAGCTACTTGCATTCTATTTGCATGGTTCTTCCTCACTGCCCATCACTCTGATTCATAGAGCATAGCTGGCCTAACCACTGTCCTGTAGAACTCCTATCGCACAGGACTCCGCTTGCCTGCCTCCATTTCAGCCACCCCCACCATTGATTCTACGGGTCACATCCAAGTCTATCTCCTCATTGCTTTGGTCGCAAACTGGCTGTGGGAAAACACTTTTCAATATACCGCCCTTGTGTCCATTCAGAGGGGCAAGATGGGTACCCGACCCTGCCATAGGCGGGAAGTGTTAGGAGTTGCTTTTGCTTGTTATGGCTAGAAATTGATCATCGGGTGTGCATTGTTTCCTGTTAACGATAATGATAAACGTCATTTATATGCAAGAAAATGATGAAATTAATAGGCACACCCAAGTTGCGCATATCGTTTTTCTTCTTCATTTTTTATGTAATAGGTATTAAATATTAATCATTATCTCTTTCATTGTCACCAGTTCCCATTCAAATTATTAGGAATTTGTGCACATTCCTGTTTTCAGTAGTCGCGTTGGATGATGGAATAGTTGGGTTTTGTTCAACATGGTTGTTCTTGACAGTTTTAACTTTTACTCTTCTGTTATTGTGTGCTGAATAACTCGCACAAAATTCTCAAAATGTTTATCTAGGATTTTTTTGTTTTAATGGTGATGAAACGTGTCTGCCTTGACATGTCAAATGGCTGGCATTTCAGTAGATGTAAGAATGATAATGAACCATATTTAAGGTATGTTGAATTGAGGATGTCTTCTCATACCGCATAACTGAAGATATTTCACGTACTCTTCGCGTATGCGTTACGTTCATTATAAGAAAATACGTATTTTTCCTCCAGCGCATATTCGTCATTCCCGTTGCATTGTTTCCTTAGCTCCCAATCTCTCTACATAATGTGCGGAGTCCGGTTTTATTCAATTCTTGCTTGTTGTGGATGTGTAATTAAGAGGCAAACACTTGAAGTGAGAATGTTATACTGGATATATAGATAACTTCTATATGTTGGTTGATAATAAATTGCTCTCCTCTTCAAATGCAGGAAACCTTTTCATTTGTCAGTTGGTTGACTCTCTCGCATGTTATCTTACGTTGTTGCACTTCTTTTACACGGTCCTACATTGGGGAAACTGCAGGAAGATTGAGAGAAGTTGTAGTTTCTGAGATGGAAAATGCGCGGAATTGGTTACTGTATTTGGAAATTCAGGTACCAGAAGAAATGTTCAAAGTATGGAAGTGAGCTTTCAGTAAGGCCCAGCGCAAAATGAGACACAGTCTCCGCAGGTGACGCAGGGTGACTCACTATAAATTTCTGTGGCTCACAATTTCTCACAATTTCTGTGGCTCACCATTATCCCACCCTATTAGTCTCCTATAACCCACCCTATTAGTCTCCCATAACCCACCCTATTAGTCTCCTATAACCCACCCTATTAGTCTCCCAATAACCCACCCTATTAGTCTCCAATGCCCCACCCTATTAGTCTCCCCTTTCCCAACCAACCTTTTACCATACCCCTTACAAGCAGCTTCTTAAAGGGAAACCTGTTATAGCAGCTTGGCCTCCCTTCCCTATCCCCCATCCATCCATCCAACTATGTCACATGATAGTATGTAGTTGCGCATGTTAAGTCTCAGGGTAATGTGATTCACTGTCTGCGCCACGTGACCCTGCGGAGCGCAGTGTCAATGCCGCAGTTTCCTGCGTGAAGTTGGCGTGACAATAACAAAAAGCGGTGCGAAGCAGAGAAGTTCTCTTGTTATTTGATGCAAGTATGGTGAAAAACTGCGATTCATTGTGCGGTTATTGCCTGCTAGCAGAATTTCGCAGGGCTGCTACACACTGCGTCTCATTTTACGCCTTGCCTAAGATAACTTTGTGAGCAGTGCTCTTTGACGCCTTATCCTTTTTTTAATCTTAGTAGTCAGAGGCGGATCATCACACAGGCACAGGCCGCTGATTGTCAGGGGCCTCCAAAAGTTAGCAGGTTGAAATTGTGTCTACAATAGACAAAATCGGGGGTTCATTTTTAAAGTTACGGTTTATTTACCAGAATTTTTATTAAGTAATGAATTGATTTGACAGCATCACTTAATGTTTAGGACACGGGGCCTCAAACTAGGTTGCTTTTGGGACCCTCCAAGTGCTTATCCGCTACTGTTCGTAGCGTGTCGTGGCGTCTGTCCTGGCCAAAAGCAGTGATTTTCTTCCCACTATGTGCAAATGATATGTGGGTTGTCATCTGCATAGAAAACAACTCAGTTCTGTACTTCGCGTGTAGAAGTGTAGATCATAAGTTCCAGACAGCAAGAGTTGTACTCCGCAGGTTTTCTCACAGGGAGAGTGTGTCTGACATGATTAGGGAACTAGGGTGGGAAACACTCAGCCAACCGCGTGTATCTCACAGCATTAGTCTTTTTATCAGACTGCTGCTGCTGGGGTGTGATGGATCTCTGGTTGGAGGTGTGTCCCGGGCTGAGTATAAGGGGAGAAAGGATCATTCATATAAACTGAAAGAGATTAAGGCACAGACGGATTCATACTACTGGCCTTTCTTTCCAAGGACCATTCGGCAATGGAATGGCCTTGGAGAGGATAAAGTGGAGGGCTTCCTCAAAGGAAACCCCACCATTGCTAGTATTGTAGGGGGATCATTAGAATTATAGCCTAGGGTTTTGGGCATTCTATGGTGTAACGTAAGTAAGAATGAGAGTTGGTCTCTCCACTGCCATATTGGCCAAATAAGGCTGCTTGCAGTGTAGTGAATTAGAATTAGATTCAGGTTTCTCCTTCGTTCTTTTCATCGATAATTAACACTTAGAATCGAGAGTCTGAAGCCTTATGCAAGGAGAGAGAGCCTACTTTTCGCTGTGGGCCACATCAATATTCATAAGGCCAGCTCTACGCTTAGAAGTGTTATAGTCGTTATACAAAACTTAAAATACTAAAATGATAAAAAGTTGTTTTTCTACAATAAATTTTGGTTCCAACCTTCCTGAATCTAGCTTGTAATGTATCAGGAAAAATGGTAATGCAGTCCTGTTCTTGTAACATCCGTCTCATTGATTTCATTCACCGAAATAATAGTCTGAATGACAGTTGGGTGTTTGTTTGAAATGTAAGCAGTCACGAACCAACGCACAATTTAAAAGAATTGAACCAGTTTGGGATTCAATCGAGTGGTCACATTTGATGTCAGAGGAAATTATGTAATAATAATAATTTTGCAATCTCGAACTAGTTAGGAAGGATATGCTTGGAGGATACCGATTGACGAATAGGGGACTCAGTAAAAAGAGCGTAGTAACGAAGTGGTCAAGGCGTCAGTTTGCAATTGAAATTTTAGTTAAATGATATAGTCACTGACCCGAGAAAAGACCAAAATAGATTTTTTGAAAAAGCTGACTTTATATTTCTGTGCTGTGTGAGATTTACGTAATACTGTAACCAAGGTTATGAACCGTCCTCCTCCTTCCCCTTTATGTAACTTTTTACAGATTTTTTTTCTTTCCGTTGACATATGACGTCATTGTCGATTATATTTCTCAATGTTTGATTTTTCAATACTTCCCTCCTTTAGAAGAGTGACGTATGTTGAAGCTCACCTGCCTTTTCACCTATAATGGATACCGAATAGATATTTTATAATAACTCTTTAAGTTGAACAGAAAGGATTGAACGAAAATGATGTAAGTAGTCATCGTTGAACAGCTTTATAAATGTAGTGGTGTGAAATAGTCGATGTCTGTTTTTTTTTATTTTATTTTATTTTCAATATGATGTTTATGTCCCTGCTCACTGCGTCGATTGCAATCTCTAGTATAGGTGAGATCAGTGTAGTTTGACGCTATTTATGTTACATCGACGAACTCTCAGTTATTGATTTATCTCCCACAATTCCAGTCTTGAGATATATTGGTTGCATCGTATTCCAGCAGCCATGCAGCAGCATTTTATTATGCGTACAAGGACGTCTCTAATAGAAAAGTAAGCATCGCTCCTTTCAAGAAGCCAGTGTCGAAGATGTGCTCCAGCGACGATGTGGTTTAAGCATTAGCTAGACTCAGGCGAGCGAATCCAGTTCACCATGTTGATGTGGTCTTATAGACCTTCTTAACTGTAACGTCTTCGCAGTTTTCTGTCTCTTTTCTGTGCTTCTTTAAGATGATTCAACCAATTCTACTGATGGAATAGCATTTGAGTTTTTGATAGATGCCAGAAGCAGTGTGTGAGGTAGACGTCTGAATGTGACCATGATGGCAGAACCACGGCTGCTGTGTTAGATTTAAGAAGGATATCACTGTTGTTGATGTTATTTTTTTAAACTGCAATTCATAGAGTAGGTGACTCAATTTCGTCCATCAAAACGTCATTTGTCGTTATTTGATATTCCAACTCCTATCTTTCCTCCCCGAAATACATCGCAAAGATGCTCAATGTTGGCGGTGAATCATTTACAGAAATTTGGTTATTTCTGAAGTTGTAACTGAAATTTTGTCAAATGTGGATTTATTCGCGTCGTCTTTGTGTGGGCTGTGATGATAATGTGCGAGAGAATTATTCAAATGGTATTAAGACAATCGACTATTTTCTTTAAGAAACCGTCCCGAATTAATTCATCATCTTTTTTGGCAACGAATCCTATAGACTTATTTATCATTTGGTGTCATCTTGCATGTTTGTGGATTTTATACACACGTTATTATTGGAAATGTTTCTCTTGGATGCTGTATAACAAACAAGAAGGAGTAATTTTAATTTTTTGAAAGGTTTCTTGGTACGAAAAATAATCAAATGTCGTTCGTTTGTGTTTGTGATTAGTGTTGTCTACGGCATTATACTTCGTTTCACTCACTAGCATCATTTTCATCTAGTAATGGTAAGCTCTGATAAACAATATTTTGTGTAGGTACTTCTTCGAAGCTGGGTTATACATTTATTGATGAGTAGTGACTCATTAAATTAATTATTAATTGTAGTTGGATCGATTCTGTGTAACGGAAGGTAGCTCTCGTCTTTAATCAGCTATTTAACTTTTATGGTTGTTGATTTGATAAATTCAAACGCGCTACTTCTTTCAAAGGCATTGTCGCCGTGGAACTGAAGGAAATCAATTTTTATGAATTTAGTTTGTAGTCTATTTCGGGATGAGGTTGAGTTTATCTTCAAGAAAACCTAAAATAAGCGTATTAAAATTTGTAGACGTTCACCATATAGATTTTTGTAGTTAGGATTTTCTTCAGTTAGTGTCTTTACGCTAAATACTATCTGATTGCTGAAAAAAGCGCGCATGAATGTAAATTGCGTGGATGTTCAGGTTTTTGTTAAAATTAAAAATCCATACTGAAAGTATTCAGTTTTACAATTGTTATGTTATGCAGTATTGACGTTATTTTTTTAAGCGACAAAATGTCTGGATTTTACAGGCAGGCAGGCTTTCACATTATCATTTCTGCGTTACTTTTTAAGATGATGCTACAACATCCATGGTGTCTACGTATGTAAACTAATTTTGTAGTTACAACAAATAGTCTGTCAGATCGATTAGTCTTTCGATCTCTTGTCAAAATTAAAGCTGTGATGGGTAAAAACAAAGACACGTACAGTTTAAGATTATACCAACTGTGCTATTTGGTGTTTAGAGCTGGGTCATGAATACAGGGTTGCGCTAAAGACTATAAGACTGAAAATGCGGCCAATTGTAAATGGTAAATGCAACCGACAATACTTAAAATAACGATATTGGGTTTAGGTTAGGTAATTCAAACTTCCAGTGATTCGAGCAAATATCAAAATTATGGCTACACACTATTGGAGAGGAGAAGGGAGCGGCGAGTTGCGTTGGACACACCAGTTCTCGTCTGATCACTGAAGTTAAGCAACGCAACCCCAGTTAGTACTGACATGGGTGGCCGCTTGGGAAAACTGGGTACCACTAGTATCCAAAAATCGTCGCATTAGTGTAGTGTCTGTGCAGTCCCTGCATCAGAACTACACAGTGGACGGGGCTCTAATGACCTTGTAGTTGAAGGGCCCTAAAGCACCAACAAACAATGGATAGGAGAAAAACTTTGAAACTGACTGTCAACTGAGATGTTTCTGTTTTTCATCCTTCAAATTCTAACTCATGGGTGACTGAATCACCTGAATATCCATAGCAAGGAAAGGGTTAGATCAGCTCCTACTCCTGAGAACTTTGGCCGATCTACGCATTTCATATAGGGAGGGTGTTTTACTAGGGTCTCTCATTTCATACGAAGGAAGCCAACCTACCTTGATCCAGTATCGAACGTGGAACCACTGATGTAGTAATCGAACCCGCTCGGGAGCGGCGAGTTGCGTTGGACACACCAGTTCTCGTCTGATCACTGAAGTTAAGCAACGCAACCCAGCTAGTACTGACATGGGTGGTCGCTCGGGAAAACTGGGTACAGCTAATGCCCAAAAATCGTCGCATTAGTGTAGTGTCTGTGCTGTCTATTCATTAGAACTATGCAGTGGACGAGTCTCTAATGACCTTGCAGTTGATGGGACCTAAAACACCAACAACCAAACAATCGAGCCCGCTCCCTTTGCACCCCCAAGTCGGGTAGACAGAATTTCGTCGTATTTTGGGTAAGTCTTCCAACTACTGCGGAATTTCAAGTCATCTGATGAGGGAAAATCATAAAATTTGGAGTTCTCGGTTTTTTTACAAGTTTTTTTTTTTACTGGAATTTAACCCGCCGCGGTGGCATAGTGGTTAGCACGCTCGGCATCTATGCCAGTAGTTCTAGGTTCGATACTGGACTGTGGTGGGTCGGCTTCTTTCGGGCGAGAGAGAAGCCGCGAGTGTGCCTTCTTTCGGATGAGAAGTAAAACCGAGGTCCCGTGTGGGTGTACGATGACACTTGCACGTAAAAGAACCCTCTCTACTACGCAATGGGTAGATGAGGCAAAAATTTCCAGGTGTGGGAGCTCGCCCCCTGGCGTCGGCAGCATTCCCCAACGAACACTAGACCGACGATAAATAAGCGTAGGGGTGCAGCTTTGGCCGGCAACCGGCTGCAGATATCACCCTGTGTCCATTCAGAGGGAGAAATGGGTACCCGACCCTGTCATAGGCGGGAAAAGGGTTAGGAGTTGCTTTTTTTTTGTTTTTTGCTGGAATTTCCCTGTTTCTAATTAGGTTAGATCTGGCTGTGTTGTGTCCATTGATTTAGTTAGGTCAGGCGTTTATTCGTTCTGAAGCTTGTAGCATTTTTGCTTTGGATTCAGTTTCTATATCCGTGTATTTTCAGCTTAATGCTTTCTTGATAGTGTGCTTTTCACATATTGACTTGCCCTTCTCTGACATCGTCAAAGGACCTGACTAGTTGACGATTTCAACGTGAACATTTACTCAAGCCATGACCGGGTGAAGATGTCAATAAAACGTGTATTGTGGTGGAACATAGTTAAAGTCTAGGAACAGAATTATTTTCTCTTTATAATTGATCAACGTTTTCATAAGAAAATATCAAATATTACGATTGTATAGAAAAGGGCCACTTTATAAGAGTTTTCGGGAGCACTATTATTAATAGCTGGCAATCCGATAATTATCTACTTGTGGAACTTGCAGCATTATGTTCCTCAAGGAATTGTGCCAGTCATATTAGTTGGTTTGTGATAGAGCCATCTGTGGACTGTGAAGATATGCGCCTAAATTAGGCCCTAGAGACACTGACTATTTTCTCTTGTTCTTATGTGTCCTGATAGAGTTTGTACAACACGCTTTTGTTAATGACTATGTGGCCACTGGTTGTGCAGTTATTTTTTAATGAATGCGCTCACCAGGGAGTTGCCGGACGATTAAAGGACGTAAGTTATACTTAAAGTGTTTTAACAAATAATATATGCATCATTATTTAGATCACTGATACTGAGACAACTGTCAGGTGACTGTTTAACATTATGCCGTTTCGGGCCTATGATGCTGATGGCAATTTTTCATTAACAAACGTGTTGTGAAAATGATGAAAGTTACAATTTAATTCCTAAATACACGTTTATTATAATCTATTATGAAATGTTTGAAAATTACTGAAATATTGTAGTGACTAGCCTGGACTACCTCAGTACGCAACTATTCATTATGACGTCATACATAGACACTGTCCGATGAAATTTCTCAAGGGATGAATAACTGTGCTCTAATTAATATTTATTTTTTTATGAAAACCATATTTCAACACCACAGACCGCAAAGCCTCTTAAGCGTCCACTGTCAGATATTGCCGCTGCTGAAAACTGTTAGGGCCTTTTAGGCATCTTACAACAGAATCTGAAACTTTAATTCCTCAAGCACGGGCTTTCCGTGATGTCAAAGGCCAGTTTAAATTTTTAAAAAAATCAGTTTAACATTTATAATGTTTCTTTTTTAGTGGTCATTAAGCTAGATGACGTATTATCTATATGGTTGCCGACATTCTTAGTAATTTAACCCTTTCCCGACGGAAGCGCCCCAAACCGCCCGTTTCATAATATCCCTTTCCCAGCCTAATTTAATTTCTGTGATGAAGGTGCCTGGACCCAATTAACAAATGATATTGTTATTCTACTTTTATTAATTCTATTATGTCGCTTAGGTTATTTTTTTCTTAACAAACAGTACTGCCTGTACATATACCGGTAGATATCATCCTAGTTGTCCACCCCGACTCCCCTTTCTTGGTGGAACTCCAAGAAACATCCTACTTTGCAAACTGCATTTCCATGTAGTTTGAATTCCTTTTCCTGATGCTGTATGTTTCTTATTATGGTTGCACTGAACACGTTTTTCCTACGTTCTATTTTAAATGGAGCGGCGAATTGCGTTGGACACACCAGTTCTCGTCTGATCACTGAAGTTAATCAGCGCAACCCCAGCTAGTACTGACATGGGTGACCGCTTGGGAAAACTGGGTACTGCTAAGACCCAAAAATCGTCACATTAGCGTAGTGTCTGTGCAGTTTCTGCATAAGAACTATGCTGTGGACGGGGCTCTAATGACCTTTGTAGTTGAAGGGCCCTAAAACACCAACAAACAACAAACAAAATCTATTTTAATTATTTTATGTGACTGTTGAGATGGAGCACCTGATCTGCATGTGATTGGGGCACCAGGGGTAGGGGAAGACCAAAACGGACGTGGGAGCAGGTGATGCAGAGGGACATGGAGACGTACAGGGTGGAGGAAGACTTGGTGGGTGATAGACGAGAGTGTTGGGCTTCTCTTGTGACCTACTCCCTTCCTTGATGAAAAGTTTCCAATCATCTGCCTGTATAACGCCTTCCTGTATTCTTTCAGGGTTTCTCAATATTTTGATTTTGCAGGTCGATTATATTCACTGAGCAATAAAAACTATTCACTATCCCACTATTTTATAACAAATCCAAGCAAATATTTCCACCATATTGCTTCACAATATCTCTGATGTGAAAATACTTTGTAACTTTCTTACAGCGTCTATATGTTATACAGTTTTTCACAGTGAAACATTTCGATGTCAGTGTTGTACCAATAGTCTATCAGTTCCAACAAATCATACACTCCCATGCCTGCATATGCAACTATTTCTTCTGACGTAGTGTCATTCCACTCCAGGTCAAACCTTTGTTTTTGCCAGTTTCTATGTGTGGCATCTATATTTGTATTTACTTGCTATTATTTTAAATATATTATCACCTCCCAGCATATACTTGTAACAACCAAGCTCACCACTTCCTGGTGACAGGACATATACTATGCCAGTGTCGCCAATAAAATCCTTTGAATCTTCGCAGTTCCTCTCTTCTTTCCAGTCAGTTGATTTGAAGGGATTTGACAGTCACTTCCAAATTTCCTCTCGCAGCAGGAACAATCATTGACTCTTCTTCCTAACATCATCGTCATACCCTTATCCCGCCTGTGGCAGGGTCGGGTCTGCTAGTCTACTGAACATGCTCTGACTGGGGGCACCCCAGCCAGGAGTCTGGAACCTGCAGGTATTTTGGCAGGGTTTCTGTGGTGAGATGCTAGCCTACCTCACGTGTTCCAACATCGCATCAAAAACCAAATTAGAAACTTTAGCAGGTAAATTAATGCTTTGTTGGTTTTAATATTGCTTGGTGTCTGATAGAATTTATACAAAAACCGACATTTTATTTAAAAAAAAACCAGGGTTGTCTGTGGAGAGATGCTAGCCTACCTCACGTGTTCCAACATCGCATCAAAAACCAAAATAGAAACTTTAGCAGGTAAATTAATGCTTTGTTGGTTTTAATATTGCTTGGTGTCTGATAGAGTTTATACAAAAACCGACATTTTATTTAAAAGACCGGTTTTCCGGTTTTAGAGTCTTTGTTAACAAATGGGTGTTGAAAACCGGTTTCCAGAACCGACAAACCCTAGTGTCTGACCTATTGCACAATAACAATAAGCAATCCAATGCACACGCATGCGGGACTCTTCTTCCTTCTCACGAGAATATAAAATTTCCTCTTTCTCAATCAGTTGCTCAAATCATCGTCTGAAGACGACTCAGAATCATTATGATCTTCCATATGGAGCTCTGCTTCCATAGCACTCCTACTCAGGCTAGCCATGGTCAAAGACTGATGAACATTAATAAAGAAGCCCTTCAAAAAATAATTTCACTCACTTATGGCCGTGTAATCAGTGCCCAGACTGTTTATAATTGGAAGAGAGGATATGTTTAGAGGAGATGTCCCATAACTCTTGTTGATGCCCCCCCCCCCTTTGAGATATTGGATTCTGCGCAGTCTTGGGCGGAATGGCCTGAAACGCGGATTTTGAGGCGGGCGGCTTGTAACACTTCGGCCGGGAAACGGTTAAATAACAATGTAATAATCTTTTGAAATGAATGAAGTACATTTCCACGGGTGTACACGTGACCTTCATCTCGTATTTAAATATTGTTATTGTATATTTAACCACTGTCAGTCAATCTAAACCAAATCACAGCTACAGTATTACGTTTCGAAAATTGAATTTTGGCAGTCCTCATTTCACCCTATTAAAATGGATATTTGTCTGATTGCATTACGACAGTAGTTCTCTCTAGTGGGGTGCCTACGATTAATGAACATAGGGGTTGCAGCTTAAGTCGGAAGCCGGCTGAGTAAAATTACCATCCCTATGTCCTAATGGGACAAAATTGGCCTCCGACCTTGGATTGGCGGGATAAGCATTTAGCAGTTGTTTTATTTGGATAGGAAATAAAGCTGCGGTTTCGGCTACTGTTTGCGGTGTCGCCTTTGCCTACAAGATTCCCATGTTAGGAGCTCGCTCTACTGGCGTCTGTGAGTTTCATGCGTAATAATATATGCTGCAACCGTCGTCATTTCAATATTACTGGTAGAACTTTCATCGTGTAAGCAACTTCTAGCCTCCTTTCCCGCCTATGGCAGGGTCGGGTACCCATTAGAAAGGACACAAGGCCCAGCCGGCTGCAGAACAAAGCTGCTACCCCTGTGCTAATTTATCGCCGGTTTTCTGTTCGTTGGGGCACTCCACCTGCCAGGGGATGAGCTCCCACACCTGGAAATTTTGCCTCATCTACTCGTTGCATAGTAGAGAGGGTTCTTTTACGTGTAAATGACGTCGTACACCAAACGTAAGGAGCACTCAGGACTTGTTTCTCGCGTGAAAGAAACCAACCCACCTCGATCCAGTATCGAACCTGGAACCGCTGGCGCAATAAATTGAGCACGCTACCCATTGTCCCACCGAGGGGATCTTTCTTCTGTGCCTCTTGATATAATTTCTTAAAGGCATTTCAAAGCAGGTGAACTTTGGGATGCTCTTCGAAGTACGTGGAGTGAATGGAAACAGGTAAATGATAGACGGCATCAAATTTAATTAGGGAGGCAAATTCTACCAAAGTCTTCGCTAGATGTTAAGTGGGAATGAATTAAGAAAGTTTTAATGAAAAGAAAGACTAAATTAGAGCAGAAATAGCGTAGATGAAATGCAAACACATGAATGTCGAAAATCTCTCTTTACTCAAGTGTATAAACATTGGAGGTTAGCAAAGCAAGTTGTAATTTTTATGCTGTCTTACATACGCAACTCTTAAGTATTTCTGTGTATTCCACAAGCCCTTGGAAAGTCTTGAATTCCAGAATACTAGTTTTGTATCTGCCCCCGACCAAAAGCGTTTAATTGCAATTCCTGACCTATATTAATTTATCTATGAGATTATATCTGTACTGGTCTGCCCATTTCATATGCAAGCCATATACATACCGTATACTAAACTACGTGGTCAACAAGTTACCCACCTTGGTGACGCAGAGTTAGCGTACGGGGCTGCTGATTCAGTGATTCGAAATGGACTTGAGGTGGCTTGGCTTCTTTCTGGCGAGAGAGGGTCTTCTGTGGAATGGGATTTAAAACCGTGGCCCCGCTTAGTATGTCCGATGTTATCTGCATTTGGAAAAGAACGGATCCCGACCCGTCTTGATGGCTTGATTGGGGTAAGTGGGTGAAGGCACAGTTCTACTCCAGGGGTATGGAGAAGTACCATGCGCATCTTCTGTCAGATAGGAAGCAAAGTCGACCCTCAAGGGGGTCTGATAGATGTTATTTGCCGCCGATTGTTATTTACCGCCTAGGTTTTTTATATAGTGTAGAATGAAGTTATTCATGCCGATTATTTCATTTCAAACTATTATTGTTGAGCAAACTACGCACAAACAGCAGGAATACATCGCTGTGTCACTAGTTTCATCCGAATTGTGCGCGTTATTGACATTCTGCTTCATTTTGAGGATTGATTTGTACATAATCCGAATGCAAAGGTTGCGTAGTATCAGCGGAATGCTGCACTCAAAATAGTTAATTCAGAGGCTCAAATACTCTTTGAGTGATACCCTCTTTCACTTATCAGATGTTAACAGCGTTGTTGACAACACCTCTGGTTCCGTGGAGTTCTCTAAGAGGTTACTAGGGGTTCCGCGAGAGATTAAAAACATTAAACGTGGGTTTATTGATGAACATCGCTCCTAGTGTGATATTAACTTTCATCTGCGGAGCTTAATTTATCTCTCATCAATTTTTGTAGAGGGCTTAAACTTCAAGGGCTTCATGAGATGTTGGGACTTATTTGCATAATGCAAGAGAAGAAAAAGTACTAACTCATGATTTTCGATTTTTGAGAGCAGGATTCCATCTTCAGGTTTGCCATAAGGCTCAGCCAATACCTTACACGAGTCTTGTAAGTAACGGACAACGCAGTTACTGGTTATAGTGGGTACAGCAGTCCCGGCACATGGATTTCTTTCATTGGTGTTTCAGGGCACTTCAACTACGATGGTCATTAGAGCCCCGTCCACCGCGTAGTTGTAATGCAGAGTCTGCACAGACACTACGCTGTTACGACGATTTGAGTATTAGCGGTACCCAGTGTTCCCAAGCGGTCATCCATGGGGTTTCGTTGCTTAACTTCAGTGATCAGACGAGAACTGGTGTGTCCAACGCAACACAGCCGCTCTCCCGATTCTTTGGGACATTTTTGAAAATCAAAGTAGCGATTGGTATTAAGAGATTCCTTTTCAAAACAGTAGTCGCTGGCGTTTTCTTGATTTTTTGGGGATTGATTCAGGCCACAATGTATCTGAACTCGCGAATTGCCATACGTAGAAGGCTGGGGAACATGTCTTTAAAACAAACTAAGCCACTAAACAGAATTTCTTTATTTTTTCAAACATACTACCTCTGCAGTTGCACTGCATAGTTCCCCGTCAGTAGTGTACTCCTTAATTTGTGTATTGTGCAGTAAAGATATATTTTCTTTTATCGTTAATCAAAGTACACCGCGATATGGAGGTTTCGAAACCATTATTTTACACAATTGCTTCTTTTGTATTCCTCCTATAGATAACATTATCGTGAATTTAGGCATTTACTTTCGATCGACACCATCATATGTGTATCCAGGAAAAAATGTAGATAATTAGTCTGACTCGGTGGCTTAGCAGTTGCCTTTTTGATTCATGAGTCGTGAGTCTAGTCGAGGCAGATGTTTTTTTCGGTTAAGATGGAAGCCCCAATTCGACTTCCATGGTATGAGAAGAAGCTGTGGTCCTGTGCGATGCTTACTATGTCACTTTCATATAAAGGAACACTTACTATATGGAGATCCGCAAAATTTCTGTGTAGAGGAACTTGTGCCTAGACGTCGGTAAGGCCGCTCGCACCCACAGCCACTTGCAGCGGCCACTACTGGCGACCACACGTTGCGGAATGCACTTCTAATTGCAATCAAATAGGCTCGGCGCAGACACGGCGTTTACAGTAGCGCTACTGAGCTACGAGCTGCGGCAGTGGCCATATCTCGCTACTTGTGGCCGGTGGCGGCGTTTTTCCTATTACCGCAAGCACGAGATCACTTTGCTGCCGCCTGTGGCAGCCACTGGTGGCCGTGTACAGTGACTAGTGGTCGCTGCAAGTGGCTGTGTGTGCGAGCAGCCTAAGAGACTCTCTCCCGAAGCGTTATCGTGGTATTCCTTCTTCCCCGCCTGAGCCTAATAAATACCCCCAACAATTCGCACGTGGGTTCCAAGTACCAACGCGACAAGTATGCACCCTATCCTACCATAGGCAGAAATAAGGGTAAGAATAATGATTCTGTGAGTGGTTCTGTTGTCAATCTGGCAAATACTGTATGCGTAAAATTGAAGATAGTCATGACGTTCCTAATTTTCGAGGTTTACCTATGACTGTAGAACGACCCGCCTTGGTGGCGCAGTTGTTCCAAATTCGATAATGGATCCCCGGTGCATCTTATGTCGGTTGATCCCATGCAGTGTGGACGATGACATCTTCCAGTTTTCTTGTTCGTTGGTTTGTTTGTTTGTTGGAGTTTAAGGTCCCGTCAACTACGAGGTCATTAGAGACCCGTCCACTGTATAGTTCTAATGCATATACTGCATAGACACTACACTAATGCGACGATTATTGGGTAATAGCAGTACCCAGCTTTCCCGAGTGACCACCCATGTCAGTACTAACTGGGCTTGCGTTGCTTAACTTCAGTGATCAGACGAGAACTGGTGTGTCCAACGCAACTCGCCGCTCCCGACATCTTCCAGTAAAAGAACCCTTACTATACAGAGTTGTCAGAAAATACTTCCAGGTGTAGGAGCTAGCCCCCTGCGTTGGTGGACTGCCGCAACTTTGTCGACTCACGGAACACTTAGAACTATAAGATGTTTTTGGGGGAACCCCATCTCACCTTTAGAAAAGTATATCTTGCCGCTGCTAACGAATTTTCATTTTGACTCGCGGAACCCCCAGAGATGTATTGCAACACAGTTTGAAGACCGCTGGCACAGGGGTTGCAGCAATAGGTTGACAGCCGGCTGTGTGAAAATAAGCGGTATTCATCCCTGCCATAGGTGGGAAAAGAATTAGTAGAATGATGAATTTCTTTGATTATTACTGTAGAGCAGCGCCCTTCAAACTGTGTTCCGCGGAACCCCGGGGATCCACAGTACATCTCTAGGGATTCCGCGGGTCAAAATAAAAATTTGGAAAAAAAATTATGAAGCAGTCACTAGTGTTGACTAGTGTTTATTAACTAAAAAATACAAAGAAGCATTTACTGGTAGTTATATTGGAAAATTAATCAGAAGCTTAATGTGTGGGCTGCCGAATCGTTAGCAGCGGCAAGATACCCTATGTACTTTTCTAAAGGTGAGAACAACAAATCTTATAGTTCCAAACAAATCTTATAGTTCTTCTTGATTTTTGAAGTACGTGAACCCCAAGACTCTAGAACAGTGGTGGCGAACCTTTTTGATTGTTTGTTTGTTTGTTTGTTGGGGTTTAAGGTCCCATCAACTGCAAGGTTATTAGAGACCCGTCCACTGCATGGTTCCAATGCATAGACTGCACAGACACTACACTAATGCGACGATTATTGGGTATTAGCAGTACCCAGCTTTCCCGAGCGACCACCCATGTCAGTACTAACTGGGCTTGCGTTTCTTAACTTCAGTGATCAGACGAGAACTGGTGTGTCCAACGCAACTCGCCGCTCCCAACCCTTTTTTGAAGACGGGTCACAATAACATGAAAAAACAAACAAAAAGTTGTCCGCGGGTCAAGTGCACTACCGGTATTTAATTGCATGTACCACCTCCCACCAGGTCCCCGTCCACCCCGCACACTACCATATCCTTCAAGACAACCTGCTCCCACGTCTGCTTCCGTTTTCCCCCTGCCCTGGGTGCACCTACCGAGCACCTCCTCCCCTCTTCTCATTACGTGTCCATGCCATACCTCAACCTACTCTCCCTCATTTTTCTGCGATGTCCCCCATGACGATAAACTACAGTAGATATGATCACGCTCGGGTCACTTAAAATTGCACGGTGGGTCACAGGTTCGCCACCACTGCTCTAGAATGTGGCCTGCAACCTGACGCAATACTTTTTTTGCTTGCTGACATTTTTTGTCTGTGGTCCGCAGACTCAGTACGAGTTTGACACCACTACTGTAGAGAGTACTATTCAGGAGAGCGGCTGTATTGCGTTGGACACATCAGTTCTCGTCTGATCACTGAAATTAAGCAACACAATCCCTGTTAGTACTGACATGGGTGGCAACGCAACGGCGTAGTATCTGTGCAGTCTCTGCATTAGAACTATGCAGTGGACGGGGCTGTAATGACCGTTGTAGTTGAAGGACCCTAAAACACCCACGAAACAAAAAACACTATTCAGCTTAATGTGAATAGTTATTTTCCATCATGAATTTCAGGCGAAGAAGGGTGAAAGTTTAATTCAACTGGATAACTGTTCAAGGAAGTTTATTAGGTCTTTCGGCTAAACTATATCTTGTCTGTTTAGAGTGTTTACGTAACAAGATACTTGACTTT
Source organism: Trigoniulus corallinus (assembly GCA_013389805.1). NCBI lineage: Eukaryota > Metazoa > Arthropoda > Diplopoda > Spirobolida > Trigoniulidae > Trigoniulus > Trigoniulus corallinus. The sequence continues at coordinate 18,469,980 of JAAFCE010008833.1, forward strand.
GGTGATTAACTGTAAAGTATTCAATATACCTTTCTGTTTCCACTGTACAGTACTATGATCCAAATATTTTGGCATCATTCATATCTTATCCTGCTTTTTAAGTTTGAATTTGCGCAAATAAGGACTATGACGTTGAAAGTCCCTAATTAATATATGAAATTGATAAGCGCTGAATTACAGTTTTTAGATTTAGATAGTTAATGTATGCAGAACCAGATTTTAGTGGAAATTAGTTTTAGCACTCAAAGACGTCATCGATATCATTTGTTGGCAATCTGAGAAGTGAAGACTTTGTCGTAGTATGTCTCTGGAATAGGTGTACTTGACATCAGTCCGCTAAAATGCCAAGGCTATTCATCCAAAGGTAGAGAAATTTTGACCTTCAAAATGTTATTGTGAACCCTTCCCGATAAAAACATCGTAAGCGACATTTCGTAAGTTTTACAAGAAATAAGTTAAACTTTTTTTTTTACTTATTATTGCTCTTTTTTTTTGAAACTGTAAAGTTTATTTTAAAGTGAGCCACGTAATTTTTAAACTTATCTAAAGTAAAAAAAAAAAACTAGTGTTTTTGATAAATTTTTAAACAAATGTCGCGTACGGTATTTTTTCCGGGCCCAGATGTGAAGGCCTGGAGATTGCGTTATTCTTAATGGCCAAGAAATGAGAGTGGTGTTTTAGTATGTTACCCCAACGGTTTGGGGAGTCAGCCAAGCAGCTATAACGGGCCGGACCCTGAGGAGGCCGCTCGCCGGTGAGGGAGAGGTAAGAGTGGATGATGTAGGAGAGGGGAAATTAGCAGCACCCAATGTACTCAACCAACCACCCATGTCAGTACAAATTTGAGTTGCGTAGCTTAACTTCAGTGATCTGTTGAGAACTGGTGTGTCCTACGCAGGTGCCTGTTCTAGACTTTTCTGGAATAGTTACAGGGAGCGGCGAGTTGCATTGGACACACCAGTTCTCGTCTGATCACTGAAGTTAAGCAACGCAAGCCCAGTTAGTACTGACATGGGTGGTCGCTTGGGAAAGCTGGGTACTGCTAATATCCAATAATCGTCGCATTAGTGTAGTGTCTGTGCAGTATATACGTCAGACCTACACAGTGGACGGGTCTCTAATGACCTCGTAGTTGATGGGACCTTAAACTCCAACAAACAACAACAACTGGAATAGTTACAATGTTTTTTTAAGCAGATATGATTTTTTAAAAAAAATCAAATAAGTTCGCTAACGATTTTAGCTCACCATTTTAAGGTAAATTGTAAATGCCATGCAAAATGTCTCTTAAAAGAATATGTTGTCGCTTAAGCACATTCCAAAGTTGTCGCTTAAGATAAATTTTAAAAAATAAGTGTCGCTTACGTTAATATTTGATATTTTTAGACATTAAAGTATAAAACTACTTAATGTGGGTTAAAACTGATGGCAGAATGCAATTAAATTAAAAAGTGAAAATCTCACAAATGTCTCTTACGATGTTTTACCGGGACGGTGTCGATGTGTTATTTACTAAATTAGACGAGGGGGATAGGAAGCGCTAGCTTATTATGAAAAGAAAGTGATCGAAATATAGCTGTTTAATACACTTTTATACTCCACAGTGGATCTTTAGTGGGTTCAAGACGTTCTTGAAATCGCCTCATTTCTGAGAAATCCAAAACCAAATGGTTACTTAAGTTACATTCCCTACACAAACGGCTTCCTTCTATAGCTACACATTCACGTTATGAACTTCTAATACTTTTAAGTGTTTCGTGGAAGCGGTTTTGCTACTGGGTTCTTGGGTGTAAGGAGCATCATCAGAAAAGCACTGTCATGTTTCTTGTCCCAGTCTGATTCCATTAACGTGTCCATCCCGTTACTTTGTTCAGAAGAGCGGCAAATTGCGTTGGACACACCAGTTCTCATCTGATGACTGAAGATAAGCAACGCAACCCCATCTAGTACTGACATGGGTGGCCGCTTGGGAAAATAGGTACCGTTAGTATCCAAAAATCGTCGCATAAGTGTAGTGTCTGTGCAGTCTCTGCATCAGAACTACGCTGTGGACGGGGCTCTAATGACCTTGTAGTTGAAGGGCCCTGAAACACAAACAAACAACAATACTTGGTTCAGGCATCAGTTATTGAACTTCCAAATAAAAGTTCTGGTGTTTATGGTCATGGCCAGTGTATAAATTTAATATGCACTCCTACTATCACTAATTAGTACTCACAACTATCACGGAAATTATAATTAATCGATGTAATAAAAATAATCGATTACAGTATAATCGCGAAAATCTGCTTTTTTCTCGTCTATGACTGTGTTGCGAACGTGCTTCTGTCGGTTGAAAATGAAATGCTGTACTAAATTAAAATAGTAAAATCGAATGTTAAGGAAGTAATTGTATATTATGATCGTCGTAGAGATTTCTTTTAGCAATTTTCATCTGTCGAATTAACGATATTTGTTGCAAAGAGCATCAGATCTGCCTCGGTTACGCAGTGGGTTATTGCGTGAGTAGTTCTAGGTTCTTTACTGGACCGAGGTGGGTTAGCTTCCTTCTGGCGACAGAGTGGCTCTGAATGCGCCTTCTTTCGGTTGAGAAGTAAAACCGAGGTCCCGTGTGGTGTACGATGGCATTTGCACGTAAAAGAACCCTCTCCATTAGGCAACGCACAGTGGTCCCAAATTCCAAAAAGCTGGCCAAAATATGAAACTCTGCATGTACAGTATGTGCATAAATGTTTGTATCCTTAGTTTTTTCACCTTGCTGATTATGAATATGTAGAAAAAAAGTGAGAAACATTAAAGTGACATTCAATATGGTGGGTCAGATTCAAAATACCGTACTTATTCTAATAAACGGCGCGCCATTTATTTTTTTTTCAAAGGCTGTTTTGTTGCGCCGTTTATTGGAGTGCGCTGTTTATTTAACAAGGCATCCCCCATAGACAACCCAGCCAATATTCCTGTGAGTTCCAGACGCCTGGGGAGCGGCGAATTATCAGTCAATATAATTTAAATTTGTAAATTTATAAATAAATATTTTTTTGCTTAACATAAAAAATATGGTTTTTAAACAAAAATTTTAAATCATTATAAGAATTCGTATCAAATACATTATCTGAATTTTCATCAGACTCAGCAGATTAAGTTGGTATAAGGGTCCCTGGTATAAGTAATACTGTAGTTTCGTTGCATCCTCTGAGAAAGCTTTCACTTTCTTTGGTGTCCTCCTTGGTTGCTTCCAACCACCTGCATTCCTGAAATCGACCTAATGAGCTCCTTCTCCTCTCTCTCTCTCTCCTCATTATGTGCCCATACCCCCTCAACCTATTCCCTTTCATTTTTTGTTGGCGATGTACACCACCCCCAGGCTACCTCTAATATACAGTGCTCATTCCTAATTCCATCAGCTCTTGACACCCCAATCATGTACCTCAGGATTTGCATCTTGGCTACTTGCTTTCTATTTTTGATTAGTTTGTGGGTTGGGGTGTAAGCCAGGCAGCCATAACAGGTTAACCCCTTAGGAGGCTGCCCACGGGAGATGAGGAGGTAGGTGAAAGGAGGAGGAAGAGGGTTAATTTGCAGCACCCAACGTTCTTTACTAACCACCCAAGTTGGTATTGACGTGGGTGTGCGCTGCTTAACTTCAGTGATCTAACGGGAACTGGTGTGTCCAGCGCAACTTAGCTCTTCCTCACTGCCCAACACTCTGATCCATATAGCAAAGCTGGCATAACCAATGCCCTGTAAAACTTACATGATCATGGAATTATATGCATTTATAAGTTATTTCCTATTCAGATTTATAAAATTTGTCTGCTTTATTTGTAACGTAAATAATATGATATTTTTGCAGTTTATACTATATTTAACAAGCACAGTAAAAGGAGCAGGTTGGAGCAGACAATTTTTTCACAATATTAATGCTAATACTGTAATGTAAAGGCTCCAATATATATTTTAGCTCAATATTGCGTTATATATAACTTTTCACTTAGCTTAATGACATTAACACATGCTTTTTTAGAATTTATTTTGTACAGGAGATGTTACAAAAATAAAGTGCAAAACTAAAGAATTAAAACTAAATAAATACGCAAAAATACTCTATATATTTCCAGAAATTACCTCCATTTGAAATAATGTGAATTGATGAACTCAAAAAAATCGTTGTTTAACGTTAGAGGGAGACACATAGACCAAAAAGGGTCTACTTTGAACTGTAATATCAGTCCTTGTATATGCAATATGTTATTTCTAATGGTAAGGTTTTAAAGCCCAATTGTCTAGCTGGACATCCCATTTTTCAAAAATCCCCAAGTTGAAATTTCATTTTTGGGTTTTTGGCCACGTTTTTGCCATTTGGTACCACTGTGCAACGGGTAGATGAGGCAAAATTTCCAGGTGTAGAAGTTCGCCCTCTGGCGTCGAGGGAATCCCCAAACGAACAGTAGACCGACCATAAATAAGCATAGAAGTTGCAGATTTGGTCGGCAACCGGCTGTGGAAAAGCACTGACCAATATATCGCCCTTGTGTCCATTCAGAGGGACAAGATGGGCACCCGACCCTGACATAAGCGGGAAAAGGGTTAAAGGTGCTGCGGCTTTGCTGCAAGTGGTAGCAATGGATGTAGCTGAAATGTGCATTCTGCGGTACACAGGTGGGGTGCCGATTTTCTCGTTTCGTTGGTGTTTTAGGGCCCTTCATCTACAAAGGTCATTAGAGTCCCGTATCCTGCGTAGTTCTAAAATGCAGAATCTGCACAGACACTAGGCTATTACGACGATTTCTGGTGTTCCCAAGCGGTCACCCATGCTAATACTAGCTGGAGTTACGTTGCTTTACTTCAGTGATCAGACGAGAGCTCGTGTGTCCAACGCAATACAGCCGCTCCATGGGATGTCGAGAGCAGATAGAATTAGGAATGAATATAAAGGGGTAGCTTGTTGCTACGAGAAATTGCGGAAAAGATAAGTAAAAATGTGGTCATGTAATGAGAAGAGCGGAGGCGTTGATAAGATCGATTACGGGGAAGGCTGGTTATTGGAAACACCCGGGGCGGAGGAAGATGCGTGGGAGCAGGTTAAATGAAGGGATATGATAGTGTATGGGGTGAATGAGGTCCTTGTGGGTAGTAGGCTGGGGGTGGACGTTCAGAACTCATAGATCCGACCTTGCAGTAGACAGGATAAGTGTATTGTGATAATGATGTGTTGCAGGAAGTTAACAGCATTCGCCCGGCCTGGTGGCAAAAAATGCATGGACCACGTACAATACAGAACGCGTGAAAAAAATTGTAAAATGGTGTCTGGACCCTCGTGATTCACGGACGCTTTCTCCTCTGTGTTGCTGGTCTCTGTAAAAGTGTTTGCATACTTGACCCGTGAGAATCCATAGTTGTAGGTTTCATCCTGGTCATGGCGAATGGACTCTTTAAGTTTTCTATCCGCCGGATGGCAATCCGTGCTCCCGTGTGGTGCGTAAGCTACCAGCTACACGTAAAACATCTTTTTTTGCAGGAATTTTAAAATATATGTATAGATTGATAAAATTTTTAGGTGTAGGTCCAACAGTTCGTCCTTGCGGGTGCCCTACCCTGTCATGAACTGGAAAAGGTCTATGAGTGATGATGCGCTGTAGATTGCTAGAGACGTCTAGTGATCGCTGTCGTCTGCTGATAATTCCTGCGGCAATATGCAAAATTTGATTTTCCTACGATTGTTAATTTCGGACACATATTATTTATTCCCTGTTGTATCTCGCAAATCATTAAAATATGCATTTGTTGTTAAAGTGGCGGCAAATTACGAGAAAGCGAAATTTTGATTTTGGAAAGGGCAGCTTTATTTTCAATCCACTGTATCACCTTCCTTCGTGTGGTCACCTTGTGGTATGTAATATTTAAAACAAAAATTACCCTTCATTAATCAAATATTATTTGAAAATAAACACGTTCCCCGATTACACACCCATGAACTTCTTAACGGAAAACCCGGGTAATATTAATAAAGTCATATTCGGTGTCTTAGTGATTGTGCATTAGACGCGTTAGCTTATGACTTCAATTTCGATTTTGACAGAGACTGTTGACTTCTTTCAGACGAAAGCCCTTTCTATTTGATGGAGCAAAATTACGTGTAAATTAGCAACGGGAGCTCTTTATTGGGTTGGACCAAAGCCTCCTAGGAGGTCTTGGTTGGACACACCAGTTCTCGTCTGATCACTGAAGTTAACCATCGCAATCCCAGCTAGTACTAACATAGGTGGCCACTTGGGAAAACTGGGTACCGCCAAAAATCGTAGTGTCTGCAGTCACTGCATTAGAACTACGCAGTGGACGGGGCTCTAATGACCTTGTGGTTGAAGGGACCTGAAACACTAATGAAACAACTCATGTCAGTAAAAGAAATAGTCTCAGAAGGATAGGCCGATGCTGCATCACGTGGACAGGTTGCTACATAGTGTGCATCAGTTGACTCTCCTTCGTTCCTGGTAGCTGAGCCCTGATAATGATGAAGTGTAGCTTAATATATGCAAGGAAGAGGATTAATTCATTTTGTGAAAAAGCTTTGAAGTTGTAAATTAATAATGCCGTCTTTCATATGTTGAATCAGGGCTTTCACTGGCCTTTGAAAGTTGCGTTTTATATGGTTTATTGTTTTTGTTCGGTATTTTGAAAAGCTTCGGAAATGGCAAGTTGAACACACTGAATATAAAGTTTTCAAAGACATTTAAATGTCTTTCACGTGAAGAGCTTAATAATCAATTGTTCAGGAGTATTATCAGGCTGGCCCAAACAGACGACAAGTTTTGGTCGGACTGTCTTGTCGAGAATGCAATATACTGTAAATCCTATTGAACTCTTTACAAAATCGTAGCGTAAAATATATTTGATTGTCCACCTCCCAAAGGAAAACCGCAGACTGCACCTAACCATGTACTGTCAGTTATGACGGCCTTTTACAGTCACAGTGTCTTATAATAATGTAAAGAAATTTGGAATAATGTTTTCTTTCCTGTTGAAGATGTCTCCACTGATTGAGAGAGATAGACGACGACGATCGGATGATTGAGGACTTAGAAATCTTTTAACAGACCTGAAATAGTCGATGAAGTGAAGGAATAATGGCATATTTTATGAGCGAGCCCTAATTGAAGACTACAGATTTCACAGAGAATGTCCACAGATGTAGTTGCCTAGTAGCAGTCGAGCTAAGCTTTCGGGAGCGGCTAACTAAGTAGATTACTGCTGACTCAGTTTTCTGTGGAAAATTATATGATCGGATTATTTCTCTTCTGGAAATAAGTCTTTGCAGTCATTGTAGTTTATAGCTTGTTGGAGACGATGAAGAGTGACACCAGTTCTGGATTTCGTCAACAAAAAATTACGCAATATGTTTGTAGTTGAATAGCAGCATCAACTTCAAGCTACAAGACTGTGTCGTCGTATTGATCGCCGCATTGGTTTGAGAAAGGTAGTTTTCGACTCCTACATTTGTTTACAAGTGTATTGGTTATTATGGGAAATTGGACTGGCGTGATCTCCATCATCTACTGTATTTAAAATAACAATGTGTAGGTTCTACCTAACTGATGTTGAAAATTAAGAGAATAAAGGCATTTATAATTTCTCAAAAATATTGAACTCAAAACTGGAAATGATGTCTTCAAATAACATTATGCTATAGTTCAGGTATCGAATTTGTAATTATATTCCTATGTGCATGTGGCGCTGTGACAGGGATAAGCTTAAAATGTGGCCATCTGTTCTTCTGATGTTACTTCATTTGCGCAGATCAGGAATACTCATAAAGCGTTTTGCAAAATTCTGTCACATTGCCATAATCAGTAGGGTTGAATGACTAGTCACCATCGTTTAGACCAGTCGTTTTCAAACTGGGGTTCCGCAGCTCTCCTGAAGACCGTGAAGAGGTCACTTAGTTGAAAGGTTGGGATATTTGCGATTGCCATGCCCCCATCCCATTGAATGTACATTTGATGACTAAAATTTACCATTTTCTGAATAAATAATTGTCAGAAAATGTTTTAGTAACAGTAGCCTATGTTATGTAAATTGTAGTTAATTTAAAAGGGCCCGCGAATCATCTAAAAAATTTAAAGGGTTCGCCAGCCATCTAAAAAATTGTAAAGAGACCACCACGCAAGAAATCCTAAAAAAGTTTAAGAAACACTGGTTTAAACCATGGAATGAAGTGAGAAGTCGTTGGCAGATTGGAAGCGGGACAGTCCCAAGTGCAGGTTGTAAGAGACGTCATCGTAACAAGTCGTTTATAAATTGTGGAAACACTTTCAGGAAGCTGGATCCATATCCGGAGGTCTGGACAAGGACGTCTAAGAGCACAGCAGTCAATGAGGATCGCTACTTGGCACTTTCAGCCTGGCCCCAGAGGACTGCTGCAACCACACAGCTCTCTTGTGAGCTCGCTGTTGTTTCTAAGGTCACTGTTTCCCGAAGGCTTCATTAGACAAAAGACCAATTATTACGCGAAATAGCACGTCTGGCATGGTGCAGAGAATATCAGCTTTGGGCTCAATTTCACTGGGGCTCATGTTCTATTCAGGGACGACTCAGGATTCAGGATAGACACAGATTGTAGACGAACCTTGATCTGTAGAAAATCTAGGACCCTCTATCACCCCTCCAACCACAGGCGGCTCATGGGGCAGGCAACCCTAGGCGGCAAATTTCTGACGGGGCGGCCAGTTTTAGAGGTACTTCCTTGCCATGCAGTCTATCGATCATTTGAAATGTTCATAGTCCTGAGGTGCTCAAACTTTTCTGATTTGGTGGGGCGTTCTCTAAATCTTGGCTTTCTTGAGGCGCCTTGTTGCAGAGTCATAGCAATGCATTGGCAATGGGACAAATGCCAAGGGCGTAAGAGACTCTCGGGCAATTTAGAACTGCATTAAATTTCATGGGGGTGGCGATGGACCCACTTGTCTAGGGCCCCTGAAACTGACGAGCCGGGCCTGCCTCCAACATCAGGGAAAGTCACTATTATGGTGTTGGAGGTATAATGGTTTAGCAAGCATCAGGTTGGATGGCTGCACACCACTCCACGTGTTCGACGCTGGCTCCTTGACTGCTCATAGAAATAGAGAGGAGACAGGCCGATCGCCGAATTATTTCCAAAGGGACACTTCCTCCATTCATGCTGGATGCAAATGTTGCAGTACATGGGTGGGATGTCAAGAGCATGGATTTGTTTGTTTGTTTGATGGTGTTTTAGGGCCCTTCAACTACAAGGTCATTAGAGCCCCGTCCATAGTGTAATTGTTATGCAGAGACTGCACAGACACTACACTAATGCGACAATTTTTGGATACTAGCGGTACCCAGTCTTCCCAAGCGGCCACCCATGTCAGTACTAACTGGGGTTGCGTTGTTTAACTTCAGTGATCATACGAGAACTGGTGTATGCAACGCAATACACCCGCTGCTATAATTTCCTTTTAAATATTTGTAGGTCACTCAGTTATTAAGGTGAGGATAACGCTTTAAATTATGAAGCTGTTGTCGAGTTCCGTTGACAAGAATCAAGGATTTTTTGTCGGATGCCTCCATGGCTACACACTCACCATTGTTTATCTCGAATGTGGTTTTCATGGTTTCCATCATCTAATTTACTTGTTTGGATGAGGAGTTTTAATATTTTCGTTTCCTGCGCTGTTGAATCCTACCTAAGTGGTCGCCTTGGCAACTTCAGCAACGTGAACCATCGCTGGACTTTTAATTGTGCCAGTGGGGAATCTTGGTTGCGGTCCTAATATATGCTCGGTTGAAAGAAAGCTGAAGCAAATGGCAAATTTAAAAACTATTTAAATGCTAACCCATTGTGCTCGAGTTACAGGTTGTCAGTTGATATGACTCGAAACATCTTTGTCACGTTGCGTATTTTTGTAGGTGTTTTAATGGGGAAGCCATTTGCGCTTAATTTGGGGTTTTGGATGGCACCAACACTAAATGGTGGCAAACATTCAGTAATTGCCTAGGATATTGAGGAATTTAAAAGATGCCATTGTGATGTTTTGTGCCGGATGTTACCAGACGATTTGGAAGTATAGATAGGTGTCCATCTGTAAATGGGTAGGGGGAGCAAAGCAGACTGAACCATTAAGAAAACCGTTGTTTTTTCTGCTTCTAGGAAATACAATTTCACTTTCTTCCTTAAATACCATGGATGTTTACTGCAGACAACATAAAGTTACAATTTTATTCAAAAAGACTCGGGGAAAAGTAGACGACGACCGAAATATATTTAGCGTTGTTTTTATGTACTTTTTAGAAAAAAATGAACGAGTCATTTTAATACAATGCTTTTATTTAAAATAGTGTACAGATATGATGATATAGAAAGACCTTGATTTTATTATTTTACCTTGCTTAGCCACAGGTTCCTCATATTTTCAAGTTTTATTACCATCCTTTCTGAATTATCAAACTTTTTAATTTGTAGTGTGCCATAGGAGGCTAGATTTTTGTAACTCGAAAAGGCCAAATAAAGTACAGTGAAACTCGTTTAACACGAAACTGAAGGGACCAAAATATTTCTTCGTGTTAAAAGAATTTCGTGCTAAGCGATGCATGCAGAAAACCCATCATTGTTTTGTATGTCGTCATATTTTATTAATTGGTTTTATTGCTAAAAGTTACACTTGTAATTTTAGTAATATAACCAACAAAGCATTAATTTACCTGCCAAAGTTTCTATTTTGGTTGTATAATGCAATGTTGGAACAAATGGGGTAGGCCATCATCCCCCACAGACAACCCAGCCAATATTCCTTTGGGTTCCAGATGCCTGGCTGGGGTGCCCCCAGTCCAGGTCATGTTCAGTGGGCCCACAGATCCGACCATGCTGCAGGTGGGATGAGGGTGTGACATCATATTAAATTCAATATTTGCAATTTAAATAATGATGTAGGCTACACATGCATAATTTAAAAAAAGCCTAAAAGAATTATTGTTTTTGGGATAAAATGTGCTTTATTTTTCAGTGTCTTTTTGAGCATAAATTGTCAATAAAAAGGCCCCCTCCCCATGGTTTGAAAGGTTTGTCAATGGCATGCCTCTACCATCCCGAACCCAGGCTGTAATCTAGCAACAGTGGCAACCATTGTTTATTTGAGTAGTTTAACGAAAACTACGGTATATGTTGTATATCCAGTATTTTGTTAGCTGAGAAGGAAAATAATTTCGTGTTAAGCGATTTTTGTTTCGTGTTAAAAGAAAAAAAAATGTATGAAATTACATAGTATTTTGTCCGGATCACAGCGTTATTTCGTGTTAACCGTTATTTCATGTTAAGAATGTTCGTGTTAAACGGATTTCACTGTATCTTCAGTCTACTGAGCTTCAATAACTAACTAGTCCTGGGCTCTGACTACGCTAGATACTTAATAAATTGTCTAAATATCATAAGAGCTCTAGTGTCTCGAAGTTAAAACATGGGGGTGTTGCAAATTTGACGAGGATGGTAGCAAATCTCAATTCACAAATCAGACAATTTTCCTCGACAGGCGTTTGTTGTTTGCTTCGTTGATATGCAAGGGGCATCAAAATGAAATGCTTGAAGTGATACAGCACATTGCTGGGGACAAACATTGCTGCCGACCCTACTCCTTTGACCTTTATCAGATTACACATCTAGAGTAAAGTCGGAGATATGTCCAAGATGCCTTCATTATTATATTAAGATGCGCATTTCATTTAATCATAATTCAGTTACGCGATCCTATTTGTAATCCGTAGATTAAAGAGAGTATGTAATCATATTAATACTAGTGAGAAAGAGATGAAAGCATTTAAATATTACAGTATATGTTTCAGAGGTCATCTTTAACCAGTTATATAATAGCGTTTAAACAGATTAATCAATTAATCCAGCTGGTGGCTGTCTGTTATCTTCTGAATTAGACAGCAACATAATGCTTTAAGAGCAATTTTTGATGGAAAAAATGATCATGGAATAACAAAAGAGGGGGTGTTACTGTTCAACATCCGTTGTGTTTTCTGTTATTACCAAAATCAACGTCAGAGGATGGACTGCTCCGACTGGAGCCAGTCTTCTGCCTTCATTGGCAGTTGCATATGCGATGATGTTAGCGTCTGATGGCAAGATCGATCCTCACCAAATTTCTTTGGGGCTAAAGAAAAGCTTCATCTTTAGTATGTAAAACAAACATCTCCAGGTCGTGTGTACCATGTCACCTGCACGTAATCGAACACCAACATAAAAATATGTAGATCTACTTATTCCCCAGATGCAGAATGTTTCTGATAAAGGTTCAGGTACTATGTTGCCTATATTCTGCCCAGTTGGGCCCGCATCACTGCTCCCTCTAGTTATACAAATTTTAGGTGTAGTCATTGCCCAGAAGGATATGCTAACCACATCACCAGGTGGTGGTTCCAGGTGACATCTTTTGGGGAGATAGAAAGAGAGAAGGCACCCCGCTTGGAGGCACCTACTGTATGGAGTCAGTTATACATGTAAATCGCCAAAAATTACGAGTGTAGGAGCTTGTGTCCTGACGTCGCGAAGAAAAGTGCCCCAACAAATCAAAAAGGTCGACAATTAATAAGCATAGGGGTTGCAACATTAGATTGTCAACCAGCAAGGATCATAATTTGGTGGTGATAATGTGCCAGTGAGTCACTTAAAAGTAGGATGTGACTAAATATGACTAAATCGAAGTGGTATATTAATTAATTGTGCTTCGGAACATGATTTACACCCAGGTTGGATACTGGTGTGTTGCAAGATGTTTTCAAACCGCACAACATTGTGCAAAGTCGCGAACACGATACATGCTCGTGCGCATGCTATTTGGACGACTTTTAGAGATTTTAAATTTTAAATTGTTGAGCATTGTTTAGTTGTATTGGTCTACCCTCTATCGTGTGTTTTTAATGAGTTTTGAGTGTAACCACAAACAGGTCCGCCGATCCCAGTTTTCAGTTTTGTATTTTTCTGCTATTTGCCAAGTGACCAGTCTCCCTACACACTGACAACCCAGATAGAGCATAAATTATTTTGGTAAAATTTCCTGTTTTATATGTAATGTAGGGGGCCAGGAAAGACTATCACTGGGGCCGTGCCTTCGGCGGCCTTGGCCACAAGCACATTAGATTGGATTAGTTTCATGGGTTGGAGATTAAGCCAAGCAGTCATAACAGGATGAACCCTTAAGAGGCTGCTCGCGGGAGAAGAGGAGGAAGGTGTAGAGGAAGAAGGAGGTGAGCGGCGAGTTGCGTTGGACACACCAGTTCTCCTCTGATCACTGAAGTTAAGCAACGCAAGCCCAGTTAATACTGACATGGGTGGTCGCTTGGGAAAACTGGGTACCGCTAGTATCCAATAATCGTCGCATTAGTGTAGTGTCTGTGCAGTATATGCATCAGACCTACACAGTGGACGGGTCTCTAATGACCTCGTAGTTGACGGGACCTTAAACTCCAACAAACAAACAACAAGGAAGAAGGAGAGGGGAAATTTACAGCACCCAACGTTCTTTACCAACCACCCAACTTGGTACTAATGTGGGCTTGCGCTGCTTAACTTCAGTGATCTCACGAGAACTGGTGTATCCAACGCAACTTGGAAGCACGGAACATTGAACATCTAATTAGTGCATATAGAGAGGAAACAGAATTGTGGATCAGAGCACTGTTGCAGGGTGCAGCGCGGCCGGTGTGAACCCGGCATATGACTTTTCTAAGAAGCATTGACTTATCTTCACATCTTGATTATACTCGAGACAAACGATCAGATTCGAGGATGGATAGGTAGGTGACATCGCCTACTTACACAGAGATGGGACCGCTGCTTTTACCTTTATCTGGCGGTCGTTCATCTCCTTGCCTTTATCGGAGAGAAAGCCACCAACCTCAACCAGGGTCAAGAATTCGTGCGTTGAGCCCAACGAGCAAGGTCGCTCTCCCAGTTGAACTGCCGAGGTCGACCAAGGTCTTTATTGTACTGCCAAAGTAGTTATGGAATGACCAGGGGAGAGAAAGGGGAAATACATGTTAGTAGCCTACATATTAAATGAGTTCAACATATGGTTATTGCGACATTGATCGCGGTGAATAACTCGCTTTAAATAAAGCATAAAGAAAGTGGGTTACAGTGGAGCCGTGTTTTTAGGCAACTTTTTAAATTTGTGCAAGGCTAAACAGTGATGTCAAGCAGTAATACTATACTGACAGTTGTATCCTTGGTGATGTCAGTTACACTGTTTGAATTAGTGTTGGACAGTTTGAACGAACAAAGAGGATAGAATTTCGGTGGCGGAAATGCGTGTGCGTCACGTGTTGGTTGACTAAAACAGATATTCAGATGAGTTTATTGAGAGTGACTTTGGAGAAGCATTGCAAAGAAGGTAGCTTCTGGTGATTTCTGCATGCAATAAAAACGGCGGAAGAGAAGGTCCAAGGCAGCTAAGGAATTAGTTGGTTTTCAAAACGGAAATACAGTTAGAAGAAAATTTTTCACATAATTTAGCAATGCTTTTATCACCTGCAAATTGAGAATACCAATCATCATCATACCCTTATCTGTCTTGTGGCAGGGTCAGGTCTGCGTGTTCTAGCTCTCCATTCCCGACTCTCCCACCAAGTCCCATATCCTTACTTACAACTTGCTCCCACGTCTTCTTTGGTCTTCCCCTTCCGCAGGTACTTCCAACAACCTTCATTTCCTTAACGGACCTAACGTGCTTCTCTTCCTCATCACATGCTCATACCACATTCATCTTACCCACGATGGCCTCCACTCAAACTACCTCTAACATACTCATTCCTAATTCTATCTTCTCTCGACACCCCACTCACGTACCACAGCGTTCGCATTTCAGCTACGAATACCGGGCAACTTCTAACCCTTTTCCCACCTATGTCAGGGTACCCTTCTTGTCCCTCTGAATGGACACGCGGGTGATATGGTATTTTTCCGCAGCCGGCTGCCGACCAAAAGCTGCAATCCCTATGCATATTTATCGTCTCCGCCTATGTCAAGGGGCGAGCTCCTACACCTGGGAATTTTGTCCCCATCTTTCCGTTGAATAGTAGAGGGGATTGTTTTACATGCAAATGCCATCCTACACCACACGGGACCTCAGTTTTACTTTCATCCGAAGGAAGGTTCACTCAGGGGCCCTTCTTTCTCTCGCCCAAAAGAAGCCAACCCGAACTTGGAACCACTGGCGCAGCAAATCGAACGCGCCATCGACGAACGCAAAAAATTATACTAATGCGTAAATGCACTCTTCAGAGGTTCATCAAGTTGCCTATCCGGCTGGTGAACTCATAGTAGCAGGTTCCATCCTGTCCGAAACTCTGTTTGGATTTTTCACCAATACGAATTCAACCGTCGTACACTGCCATCTGTTTGTAATGAAACCCTTTACTCATGTAGTATAGGCAGACGGCATTTAGTTGGGGAACAAATGTGTCCTTAGAAAGAAGTTGGGCCGATGATACTTAGGTAGGCGTTGTAGCTTTAAGTCGGCAGCAGGCTGAGGAAAAATATCGTCCAACTACTGAACTCGTCCACATGCCCCCGACAGCAACAGAATTGATGTTCAGTAATGATTTTAAATAACTACTAAAACATTTAACCGTCAAGATAGTGGTTAACCGCAATAGATTACTCTTAATAAAAGAATCTGCCTTTGTTCACTAAAAATTGACTTTATTTCCTATAAATTAGATCGCAGTTTTTTCCTAGCAAATATAAAAATGGTGAAAATGAGCTGAAGTTTAATTTAAGCGAAGTGATGTGCTTCATTCACTCTCTGTTTTTCCACCATCCTTTTTTTATTTAGTTCTTCAGAGCAATAGAAAATGAGTGACTGCTGTTTACATGGCTTTTTTTCTCTTCTTGTAATGATGTCTTTAACTTTTATGTTGTAATTAAATCTTTGATGCAGTTCTGTTTGTCTGAGAGTGTGGTCATGTATTGTTCCATAGGTGTCAGGAATTATTTAATTTAGAAGAAGATCCTTTAGTGCGATATAACTAACAAGCCTGCAAATAACAGTTATACAATATATCCTCGCTATGTTGAAGTTATTCTGCGTAGAAGAAGTGCCAGCAGCAGAAATGAAACATCAAGATAACAGAAATAGGACAAAAAGAAATTTTAGACAAAAAAAACCTGAGACAGAGATTAAAAGTGACAGGGAGGAAGGTGGACATCAGAAACTCATGAATTAAAACTTTTAATTCTCAGTTGCCTACCTGATGTGACAACCCATGCAAGAGTTCAGTCAGTCTGAATATTTAACCCCAGAGCTATTTGGAATAGTTCCTTTGGATTATGGTTCCACAGAAAGTCGTTCATTTTAAAGTCCCAAATGACGGATGTAGCACATTGCATGTTTGCTATTTCTGTTGATGAGATTTACTGGTCTGAAGCTAAACTCATTATCACTAATCCTTTCCCGCCAGTGGCAAGGTCGGGCACTTATTTTTGTCTCTTTGGGACATGAGCGACTGTCTACCTAATGCTTCAACCCCTAAACTCATTTATCGTCTGCCTATATTTTTCCATCACTGGGGCTCTTTTTCCTCCACTGACGCCCAGGAGTCAGCTCCTCCACCTGGAAATGTTGCCTATCTACACATTGCACGTAAAAGGGTTCATTTACGTGGAACTGACATTGTACACACTACACAGGGCATCTGCAATAATTCCCGTCAGACGTCCCGAACGTCAACTAGGCGGGTTACTTACTAATCCCAATTAAACGTAATCAAAGAAAACGGGTACCCGATATAGTGATATCTACCTTAAGAAGCTACGTGTCAGGATAAGAGGAAGGGTTTGAAGAACATGAAAGGGGGCGGAACTTCGAAAACGCGTAAGCAAAAAACTGGGCTGTGTCTGGCTTGTGTCATTCTTCGTCTGACAGGTGCTGCATGACAGTCGACCCTTTCCAAATAAAAGGGTTATTCTTCCAAGGGTAACTTACAAGATTCCTGTGTTGATAGCTTACTATCACATACAGGTTCAAAGTAATTTAGACTTGCATATGGCGACAATCTGTATTCAAGACGAAATCTTATTGAATTTCAAAACCTAGTGCTTTTGTGGAGCTTCTCTTTGATATCGTTGCAGATATACTTTAAAAGACTCAATTTACCGGTAAAATTAAAAACGACATATTGCAATGGAGCTGAATAACCTCTTTAAGTCGTTGGCACAGCAGAGTGGGTTACTAGGACATTATATTTTCGTCAAATGTAATGAGTGGCACTGTTTCAATTATGCCAAGCACAGCTTGTTTTTAGCTCTTTGGTTCTAGTTATGCATATTTTTAGAATTAGTATTTCAGTGGCGTTTGAGGCACAAATATAGACCCAATATAAGGGACACTGTTAACATTTTTTGCTGTTGTAGACACCAATTACTGGCACTTTTTGGTAGATGGCCAATTCATTTGCTAGTAAGCCTATGATAAACTTTTACGTTACGCCGCAGTTAAAACATGTATACAGTTCTTTCATTGATTTTATGTTTAAAAATCAATGGTTTAGAAATTTAGTTTGACAGCAATAGAGTCGTTGTTTATGGTTCCGGTATTGAAGTCTAATAATAAGCTGACTCGTATCATTACTCTCCGAAATGGTGCAAGTATACACCATGCACATATCAATGTTTGCACAAACCATTTGGCGTTTCATTTTCGATTTGTTAACTAAAATTTAATTCCAACATACTGACCTTAATGCTATTATACTTACTATCATCATACTCTTGTCCCGCCTGTGGGGAGCGACTTATTGCGTTGGACACACCAGTCCTCGTCTGATAACTGAAGTTAAGCAACGCAACCCCAGCTGGTACTAACATGGGTGGCTGCTTAGGGAAACTGGGTACTGCTAATATCAAAAGTCGTCGCATTAGTGTAGTGTCTGTGCAGTCTCTGCAATAGAACTACACAGTGGGCGGGGCTCTAATGACCTTGTAGTTGAAGGGCCCTAAAACACCAACAAAACAAAAGAAACCCGCCTGTGACAGGGTTGGGTCTGTGAGTTCTAGCCTTTTACTCCCGCTTATCCCCCACCAAGTCCCGCTCCACCCCATACAATACCATATCCTTACAGAAAACCTGCTCCCACGTCCTCTTTCGTCTCACCCTGCCCTGGGTGCTTCCACTTGCACTCCTGTAATGGACCTAACGAGCCTCCTCCTCCTCCCCTCTTCTCATTACGTATCCATACCACCTCAATCTACTCTCCCTCATCTTTTCCGTGATGTCCTCCACCCCAAGCTACTTCTAACGTAAGGCTCGATTTGGCGATTGACCTGGTCGATTGTGGTCACATTGTTTTAAAACGAAGCGTTTTAACGGCGCCCAAACCGGTTGGGTCAGTTGCTGTGGTCGATGTTGTTCAGACCAAAAGAGTGACCAGCATAACCAAATTAAAAGAGTTGTCCGTGCGTTTGGTCAGGGAAAAATGGAAAATGGCGGCATGCTCTGACCAGTTTTAGCAGATGATGGAGGGTATCGGTAATTAGTTTAAATTAATACAAAAACAGATTTGCATAATATAGTATTTTTTTAGTTTAAGAATTCACTTTAAGTTTTGTGAATTTGTTTTTTAGTTTAGGGGATTTTTTTTAATTTTAGTGAATTCGTTTTTTTAGTTTAGTGAATTCATTTTTTAAAGTTGTGTGAATTTCTTTTCGGGGGTCCCAAAATGTCTAGCCAAAGCGTTTTAGAGATCCGTTTTGGTCAGTTCTTTTAGTCAGACCAAACATGAGATCGTGGTCAAACTGTAATTGACCAGGTCAATCGCCAAAACGTGCCTATACTCATTCCTAATTCTATCAGCTCTTAACATCCTACTCATGTACTGCAGCATTCGCTTCTCAGCTACTTGCATTCTATTTGCGTGGTTCTTCATTGCCCAGCACTCTGATCCGTATAGCAGAACTGTCCTGATTCGTGCCCTGTAAAACTTCATTTTCAACTTCATTGGGACCCTCCTATCACACAGAACTCTGCTTGTCTGTCTGGACTTCAACAACCCCCCACTTATTCTATGGGTCACATCGGAGTTTATCTCCCCATTGTTCTGGAACACTGATCCTAAGTACTTTACTTCTCGCATCTTTGTCACTAGCTCATCCCTTCACAATTGATGGCTAAATACTTTTGTCTTCTTAATGTAGCCTTGAGTCAAAAAAGAGCGCCTTCCCTAGGATGTGTTCCCATTGGATTGGAAATAAAGCCGGTCACTGTGGTGCGTTCGGTGCCACCTGCATGTAAAATGTCCCTCTACCAATGCCTGGATGGGGCGACAGGCTGGTTAATTCTCCTTATGTTGCACTCCTCTTTCTCCCTCGGATTTTCCCAATATGGCCGGCGGACCACCGTCCTGGGGGGACGTTAGAGAGAATGGTTTATCATTTCCCGAAAGTGTTTCTGATCCCTTCCTAATGCTTGAAATGACAGGTATTGATCTGCAACTCTGGATAGGCGCTCTTAACGGCGAATTTAGACCTGCAGGAAGCCCATAGAAATAAAAAATAGCAGTAGGCGCAACAGTAGGCAGAAGAGAGCTTTCGGACGACATCGATCCACTAGGGCAGGCATGTCAAGCTGGGGTACCCCGAGGGCCACATCGGTAACATGTGCGTTGTCATGAGGGCCATGCAGTGTTGACTTATTTTTGTAATTTGTTTTTAAAAGTACTAAGAGGCCCGACCTGACGGTATCCTATTTATTTGACATGACAATTGTCGAAATGGTATTTAATTAATAATAGTTTTAATCACAATATGGCACATGGCACCCATTCCAACTATGCCGGGGGGGGGGGGGAACTGCCCCCCCTTTCGTTACGTCTCTGAGCAGCAGACTGCGTATGTATACTACATGATATCCACTGTGAGGGCCGCAACTCTAGGCTTCCTGGGCCGCCGCTTTGACACCTCTACACTAGGGAAACCCTGAGACCAGTTCACGACTTGGCACTATGTTTTTAATATACCCTGGTTCTTTCATTATATACATTATATTAGGGGTTTACTGCCTGGCAGAGGGAAGTTCGACATGTTGGTGGATTAGACAACGTTTTCCTGTATGGCAAGGCGGGGTACTCCGTGAGCTCCTAATAGCCATAATGGAAACGTCATCTGTTAAACATAGGTTAGCAGAAGTGAAAATAAATTTGATAAAAAAAACATGAGTGAGAGTAACCTTACACCTTGGGTGCTCAAGGAAGGTGTTAGTAACCCATGCATCTAATGTGACTGAACCTGTTTTTCGCAGCAATCACTGATAAGTAAATCACTATTATTCAACGCCTCTCCGTCATCTTTATCATTTTGCTACGTTATTTGTTTTAAATCACCGTTCTACCTAAGTGCAGGAGTTCGCCCGCAGCCTGTGGAGCAATAAGTTGGCGTAAAATGACCAAAATTATACTAAAGCATAGTATTCTACAGTTATACAAGTCACGAATTCTCCTCTCCGCCTCTGGTTTCTTATCTACAGACAGCGACGTTAGGTCAATTTGCAGCGTAATTAACTCTTGAGCTTTTGATCGCT
Organism: Trigoniulus corallinus; assembly: GCA_013389805.1. Classification (NCBI taxonomy): domain Eukaryota; kingdom Metazoa; phylum Arthropoda; class Diplopoda; order Spirobolida; family Trigoniulidae; genus Trigoniulus; species Trigoniulus corallinus. Next base: position 18,490,565 of record JAAFCE010008833.1, read on the forward strand.
GGTTCAGTGCTAGTGGATGGTGTGGTTTGTTTCAGAGAGAAAGAGGAGAAGAACAATTTGAATGGCGTGGTTTCCAATAAACGTGTTGGCAGTTGAATTGAAATACTGAGTTCCACCAATGTACGTCATTGTACAGTTATAATGCTATGGTGTTACCTAGTGATCAAGTATTCACCGCAGAATAGTGGTCCTTTTAAAATGCAAGACACATACTCACAAAAGTGAATTTTTATGGGACGGTAGGGCAAGAGGATGTTGGCAATATTGAGTGGCATGCTGTCGCGTCTTGAACAGCGACGTTTCACTACCAGTGATGAATGTAAAGTCAGAGGTGAAGTTTTAGGGTAATATTGTGAAATTTCGCAAAAAGAAGCTTAAAAAAGATTATGATTATACAATGTCTATTTTTTTTAATTTAATATATTTATCAGGCATCATTTAAGTTAAATAGTTATTGTCTTTGTCATGTGCTTTATACTGAACTTAGTTTGTTGATTACACTATTCTTTTGCCTTATATAGCTAGAAGCTGGAGATGTGATCCTTGAGGTAAATGACAAAGATGTGTACAGCCTCACTACAAAGGAAGGTATATTTCATTTTGTACCATTTAAAAATATATATATACTGTATATAATTTATGTCGCTGAAAGTAAACCTGAAAATACTACTTTTTTTACATTTAATTGTGAAGGACTTCGCTGAAGGAAATTAATTATTAATTAAACAACAGAATTAACAATCGCTTTTCAGTTTGACATGCTTTCTCATTGTTTTCATTTACTTTTTCTATTTAATAGTACTCAAGTGCCTCCGATTGTCGAGCGATCTAGTCAAATTAAAATTAAAACGAGGTAAGTCATACTTGATGTTTTTTGTTCATCACTTGCTACATTTTCTGACTAATGACTCCCTGCTGAGTTATTAGTCATATGGTAGAGATATTTACGAAACAGACAAAAATAATTAGGCAATAAGTTCTCTTTCAATACAAGTAAAACAACTAAATTTGAATGTCAACTTGCACTTTATCTCAGCTATGAATTTAACGAAAGACCGTTAAGCTATTCAACTAAGGTATTCCCTTTATTCAATCAGTCTGTTGACATAAATTAAGAAAAATTGAGGTTATGGAGTCATTACTAGCACAAAGGACTGTTGCTTATACTGTATAATTTTCTCATTTTTAAAATAAGTCCTTATTTATTGCGAATTTTTGGAATTTCAGATCCTAAAATTAAAGATAAAGTGAAAACGTACTTAGCAACGTCCCATGATATGGACAATTTGAAACAAGCAATAACAAAGGAAGATTTTGAAGGTATCAGTGAAACAGGTATTAAAAAATGTCCATCCAAGTATTCCACGCCTGATGAGACAGGAGGAAGAACTGAAACTAATGGAACGCATAGTAAAGAAGTGAACAGTGATTCTCGTGAAAATGGAGATGGTGATGGTGCCAAAACGGAGCAGCTGGAACAAATCAGAACTCCCCCACGGTTTGAAACTTTTATGATGACTGGTGATTTGATTCTCAATCTCAATGCCAAAGCTTCAACAGGTAGTGCCACAGTGGTTCCTAAAGCCAAAAGAGTGGATTGTCTGACATTTGGCCAGTCTTCCACACCAGCGAGTCCTGATGATGGGGAATTGAGGGGAAGACACAAAGGGACCAAGCGGGAGTCACCCTCGTTTTGCAGTCCTGTGGCCGATAAAAAAGCAGCTTTTGGCTATACAGGTAGTTTTGTTAGGACATCGAGGTCTGAAGACCATTTGCAAAAAGATTATCTTACAATGGTCAACATCGATATCGATGATGATATCACTTCTTCATTAAATACTCTATTAGATACGAGGCACGAAAATCCAGCAAACGAAAGGATAGTATGGACATACAATGCTCCAGTGCCCCATGATTCGGTTTCTTCATCTCCCCATTCATCATCCCCATCATCACCTTTACAATCACCTACTTACAGGCCTCTTCGTTCTCCTTCCCCAACAAAACCAAGTAGTCCGAAAAGAAAAGCACCACCTCCACCTTCATCTTCATCCCCATCTCCTTCGCCGTCTCCTACTTCTAAGTCAGCGCCTGTGAGATTATATGAGGAGAGAGTATGGCTCGGTAGTGATGACTATCCGAGTGGAGACACCATCAGCCCAACAAGCTCTGAAGATCAAAGCAGAGGTACCGATTTGGAAACGGATGATAGTAGAGAAAGTTCTCCTAGGAAGTTTCCTGCTCAAAATGGTGTTATAGAAAGGAAAGAAAGTTTTGAAAGCAAAGAAATCACTAGTGGTTTTATTAAAGGAGTGACAGTGGACATTTATGAAAACAAGGGCATCAGTGATGGTGATTTTGTTAAAGAGTTAGCAAAAGACGCCATTGCATCAAAATTGCATGCTGCTGATTTTATTAGTCACCATGTGGACAATAGGGTATCTGAAATGTCCACAACCCATAAAATCAGTGGCAAGGATGCAAAACTGTCAGACTCAGGGGTTCTTGGGAATATGACTCCTAAAGAAAATGGTGATGGAAACCAACCCCCTGAAAAGGAATTATCGCAGGTTAGCGATAAAGGACCATCGAAATATGAAAGTCCAAGAAAGAGTGCCTCGCCTCCACCAGATGATGACTCAGACATTGAAAGCCTGCGTAGTTTCCATTATAGTCCCAAGGCAGTGGATATGCCTTCTGCTTGTCGTCTTGCCAAACGGCTGTACTACTTAGAGGGTTTCAAGAAGAGTGATGTGTCTAGACATCTAAGCAAAAAGTAAGTATTTCTGTTCTTGATTAATACCCAAGTTGTCGTAGATCAATAGAAGCCCTAATGTGACATGATTTCAACATCTAAAAGCTTCCTCTTTCTCTTTGAATCATTATTAGACAGGGAATACTTCATACTTTAAATTATTTTTATTGTGGTAATGATTATGAATAGCTGATTGACAGATATGACACATCTGGTGTTATTTTGTGCAGTACTTTCCAATATTACCTTCATTTACATCTCAGTGTTAAGTATTGCAGTTGGTTACCGTAATTTCCAAACTTGTAACAATTATTATTATTTAATAGTACACTTACTGTATATATACGGTCATGTGGTGTTCGTATCCTAATGACTATCACTCGAAGCTTAAGATTATAGTATATTATTCTTTTGACATCATGGCGCTATAATTTGGATTTATTTTTGTATTAGTAATGAATTTAGTCGAGTCGTCGCCGAAGAATATTTGAAATTTTTTGAATTCTCTCGTGAAACCCTTGACGCTACATTGCGTAAGTTTTTGAAGCAGTTTTGTTTGACTGGTGAAACTCAGGAGAGGGAAAGAGTTCTGGTGCATTTTTCAAAGCGATATCTGGATTGTAATCCTGGTAGCTTTAATTCTCAAGGTAAACAAAAATGAAAGTAAAATACATGACATCATTAATTTGAAATAACTACTAATGTTTTTTTTTTTTTGCTGTAAACTTTTTATAGATGCAGTGCACACTTTAACTTGTGCTTTGATGTTACTTAATTCAGATCTACATGACCAGGTAGCCCTTATTTGTTATTTAGAATTTCATTCGAGATTACTTGCACCAGTATGCCATTAACTTCCTATTCCGTTCACTTCTTGCAGAATATCGGCAGGAAGATGACTTGTGCCGAATTTATTGATAATCTATCAGAGTTGAATGACGGAGAGAACTTTCCAAAAGATGTCCTAAAAGCTTTATATCATTCCATCAAGTCACAGCCGTTAGAATGGGCGGTGTAAGTACTAATATTTTAAGATTTTGTGCAATTGTTGAGTGCATATGGAATTTATGAGCAGTGGATAATTACTTGAGGTAAAAATCTAACGAAATTAGTGCCAGGAATAGTCAGAAGAGCTTTTATTTGCCAAATTTCACGTTCTGAAACTCCACGAGGCTGTTTGGCTTTTATTGTTCTCTAAATGCTCCGAAACCAGGCATTACATGCTTTTATCACTCTTTGTACATTACGCATTTTCTGAATTCTTCCTATAGCGATGCAGTTTGTGAAGTTTTCAGAATAAATTAGTGAAGTGAGCCCTTACATCACATGCGTTAGTGCCATTTCTAATTTCACACTTTATAATTGTTTTTCTGGTTTTTAAATGGTAGAGATGATGAAGAACCAGAGGATCTTACTGGTGGTCCAGAAATGCAGAGAAGAGCTGCAGATGAGAGATCAAGTTTAATTGGTCATAATCCATTTTTAGAGGTTACTAGCAATATCCTTTATTTATTGTAGTTACCACGAGTATTGCTTTATAAATTTAAGGACCTTCTATTTTAGGTGCCAAATGCTACTACAGCAACAGAATATAAAAAGGGGTATGTGATGAGAAAGTGTTGCATTGAACCTAATGGTAAAAGAAGTAAGTATAGTTATCATCTACACTCATTAGAATTTCGTATTAATAACTCTTCCAATCTTAAGAATTGATTCTTTGATGATAGTAATGTTAGACTTTGTACAGTGTATTATTTTGATCTTTGTAGCTCCTCTTGGAAAAAGAGGATGGAAAATGTTTTATGCTACCTTAAAGGATTTGGTGCTTTACTTGCATAAGGTAAAATGAAGGAAGTTATTTGTTCTATGTGTTTCTTATTTAGCGAGTTAGACTTTATATCATTAATTGTTTTATTTTTCAGGATGAACATGGTTTTAAGAAGAATCAGTTATATGATAATCTTCATAACTCCATAAGAATACATCATGCTTTGGCCACTAAAGCTAATGACTATACAAAAAAGCAGCATGTCTTCCGCCTTCAGACTTCTGAATGGGCAGAATATCTCTTCCAGACAAGGTTTTTACACCCTTTTTTTATTTAACTTAGTTTCGTAAAAATGTTCTTGGTTGATCATTGAAATTCTTCATATGTTTACGTTTCTATGCTAAGCGATTCCAAGGAGCTACAAGGTTGGATTGACACTATTAACTTTGTGGCAGCTAGTTTATCAGCCCCGCCTTTAGCTGAAGCCGTTGGTTCCCAGCGCAAATTTCAACGTCCTCTTTTGCCTTGTACACACACGAAATTTAACTTGGTGAGTGCAAAAGCTAGCTTTAATTCACATAATTGGTTTTTTGTGTATTGTTGGACTTTTGTCATTTAAAATGATTGCCATCGTTTTCAAAACTGTATTAAATATTTAAATGGGAAGTTGTAAGGGCATCTTAAACAGATGTGTTTTGTGAATTGTAAAGAGAGAACAGTCTCAAGACCATGAACTGAGAGTTCTTCAGCTTGAACAAGAACTTGAAGATCATAGATCAAGGCCACCTGAAAGAGGTGCGAAATCACGTCATCTCCATGAATATCAAGAAAAGGAAATGTATTTACAATATGAAGTAAGTGTAACAATTTTGTACTAGATTTCACAACCACGTTATTCACTAGGCTTCTTATTAATTATGGCAATTTTATAGATATGAATTAGTAGAATTTTTGTATTTGTAGTTGAAGAGATACCGCACATATTCGTTCCTCCTGAGGTCCAAACTGGCTCAACATCCAGAGTTGGAGCCTTCGCTAGCAGAAACTTTTATTGGAGAAGTTGATGAACGAGATATTGATGGAAGTAACAGTGAGATAGTTGAGCACATCATATCTGTGGTATCAGATCAACCTGATGCACCAACGGTTGCAAGGAGCATCTCTGATAGGTACAGCTACCGTGCTGCCATTTATAGCAGCAATAAGAGTGACATTGGCTTATGAATCAGGTGTCATGTTGGCATTTAGTGATATTTTTAAAGAAACTTTACAAACAAATGATATAGCATGCAGTGCATTTGGTGGCTGTTTAGTCCTTAAGCAAATGATACTGTTGAGTTTTTAAAATAATATTGAATTTTTCATCACAAACTTGAAAATCTATGCTTTTTCAAGGAGTGCAGTGAAGGTGGTTTCTGAAGAGCTCTGCCCAAATATGTTCAAGGAATTGAAATTCTCATAGTTACATAATAGAGAAATATTGCTTACTTAATGAATCCAGTTGTATAAGTGCATCCAACTATACTCTGACAAATATATATATAAAAAACTACAGCATGGACTACAGAAAACAACAAACACAAAGCTGCTTGGATTTAAAGATCGTAATAATATCTTCATCATACTTTGAGTGCATTATGGTTTTCTTGCCACTTGTAACTGGCATTCCTCAATGATTTGAAAATATGGCATGTTTAAGCGTCCATTTGTAATTATTTGCCTGTTAAATTGCTAACAGCATGGAGCAAGCTTGTATTTACAGTGAAAACCCCACTGATATATATTATTATGTCATGTGGAAATCAGGAGTTTACATATTTTTTTGTTGTAGTCATTAATGGGTTGTATATGCTTCTACTTCAGCACTCATCTGGAGCATGCCCAATCACTTGCCAAATTATTTCATGAATTTCGCATATCTCTTGCATCCTTTTTATTCGTTCTATAAAATGTCGCCTGACTTCAGTCGCCATACAACAGTTTGCTATCTGTTGTACGGATTGTGAAAAAAAATCTTCTGTTGAAAATCAAAGACCGTCATGAGTTTACATATTTCATTTTCTGTAAGTCTTGAAATTTTTTTTAATTGATCCCAATATTCTGATTTCCACACTGATTTTTTTTATGCCGTTTTTAAATTTATTATTACGGATCTGCCTGTATAACTTCATTTGTTAACGTAACAATCATGAGAAAATGCAACTGGATTTTATAACTTTTTGATGCTATGTCAACTTGAATGTGGAGAACACAGTTTAGGTTTTAGATGTTTTATTTATGGAGAACTTCGGGCTACAAATCCCAATGAGTAGTACTTCATGTTAAAGAGTGAGGTTATCATACAAATTAGTTTTATGAATGATCGAAGTAAATTTTATTAAATGTTTTAATGGAATATTAAGGATTTTACTCTAGAGTCTCTTGTTGCGGGTTATGAAAGATGTCGAATCTTTGTGAAGCCTTTTGAACTCAACATTTTAATAATGATTTAAAGCATACTTAGAAGTCTTACTTCATCATACGTATGCTAATATCTGTCATACATTGATAGTTGGTGTCTGTTTGTGTACTTCAGTGCTATGCGGTTTGGTTGATCAGGGGTTCTCATAATCGAACCGCATCCTCAATTTTAAGATATATCTTTATGTGAAAAACAGAATGAACTTCTAAAGTGCTGCATCTTTAGAGGGCAGTGGTATAACGTTTTTAGTGTGCTGTTCGCCTCATTACTCTATACAGTAGAACTCTAATTATCCACATGCTTGTTATCCGAATATCTAGCTATCTGAATCTTATATTTAAGATTAATCAAAGCTACATAAGATGAAGGGATAAATGCCTAGAAGTTGCAAACGAAGGGTAAAATAATAAGAAAAAAATAAGAGCATTTCAGTTAGCTGTGCTGAAAATTTATTTTTGTGATTTTAATTGTTATCGTACTTAATGGTTAAAATATGTAATATTACGTTAAAAGCCAAGTTTTTTACATTTAACACAACAAACTAAGCCTTGGCCAGAAGTGCCAGTGATTTAGAGAAGGAGAAGAAAAACTCTTAAAAAGTCTATACAACTGAGAATTGAATTCTGTACTCCTTTTTCACATCAGGTGGATACTGAGTCAATTCCACCACTCGCTGCGAATGTTCAACATTAATATCAAAGATTACATATTGTAGAATCAATTCTGAAGCCCAAGCTGCCTCTAGGCACAATTAATTCGGATAACTAGAGTTTTACTGTATGAAGAATATGACGTTTTGAAGAATACGTACTCAGAAGTCTGCGTACGAGGATTTTCGCAGAATCCACTAGTTATTATTTGGCAGCTTAAAAGTGTCTCTAATCAATTCAAAAGTAGGGATTTTTCAAACCCCAGGCATTCCTATCCATTATATTTTATGCCACCATACATCATCTTCTTTTGTACTGCTTCTATTCAGTTATTAGAAATAATCCTGGCCCAAGTGAGTTCCAAATATTTTTTCCACTTCTCAATATTAGGATTTACTCTAAGGGCTTAATGTTGGAGAAACTTCCGTTGAATTAGTTAAACAATTTTGTCGCTGTTTATAAGCTACCTTGAAGAGCAGGATATCGAAAAAAACTGGTGTCCAAGCGATGGATCCAGAGAAACGCATCTCTTTTTTTTCTGATTTTATTGGTTCTTGAAAGGGTTTGTTTTTCTTTCAATTCAGGCTGAGTACAGGATTCAAAATTAAAACTACCTGTTTTTATCAGTATAATATTTTAGTGTTATATCCCATTATTTGATGCAGAGAGGAAAAAGTCCGCTTGTAATCTTCAGTAATCTACAGATTAAAAATTTTAAGAGCATATACACTCAGGTTCAGGTGAATTTGATCACGGTGTTTATGTATATTTTGTAAAAGGTGATTACAAATGTCGAATTGAAAATAGAAGTTTTTAGTTGTCCTGGTTGAATATTTTAGTCTGTCTTTTTATGTGTAGTTCAGTCATTCATTTAGCTCTCAGTCATCAAGCTGTTGGTATTGTGTTCTCATTTATTATTGTATTGGTCAGTTTTCGTTTTTTGTCATATTGCTTTTAGATAGAGAAAAAATTACTTTGTAAGTCGTTTAAAATTATTTTCAAGTTCGCTTTACGTTTAACTACTGTCCAGGCACACGCCAATCTGTCTATTCTTTACCATGAGTTGCTTAATTTCATGATTAATATTCGTTTGTTCTGTGGAGTATTTCATAATGCGCGAGAGAGTTTATTACTACATAGCAAAATTGTAGTCGACCATAGCAGTTATTTTCCATATTAAACTCCTCGTTAGGATATACAGTAAGTAGCCAATTATCCAGTACTGCAAAAATGATATGTGCAACATATTTACGACTTATGCAAATATCTTGTCCCGTCATGGCGTCGTTTTGGTTTTATAACAGGGTATTGGTATAAGCCACACTAAATTTTATTGTACTTCTCAACTGTTCTACATATTACCCTCGATAATGCTAACGAACTCGGATAATCGATATTACTGCACATAAAACGACAAATTGACAACGTATTTCTTCTGCTGAGCAGAATCCAAACACCCCTAAGCCACGGGTGGGCAAACTACGGTCACTGTAAAGCATTTTTAATGATTACAACTCAAAAGTGAAGGCATGCTAATGTGAATGCCAACTTTATTAAATTGGAGCTAAATTAGGAACTAAGAGCTAGATAAATTAAAACTGAAGCTATATTTCTATCCGTGGCTCTTAAGGATGTCCATACGGCCCCACAGGCGGCTCATGAGGCAGGCAAACCTAGGCGGCTAATTTCAGAGGTACTTCCTTGCCATGTTCATAGTTCTGGGGTTCCCAAACTTCTCTGATTGGTGGGGCCTTTTCTAAATGTTGGCTTTCTCGAGGAAGGGGAGCGGCGAATTGCGTTGGACACACCAGTTCTTGTCTGATCACTGAAGTTAAGCAGCGCAACCCTAGCTAGTACTGACATGGGTGGCCGCTTGGAAAAACTGGGTACTGCTAGTATCCAAAAATCGTCGCATTAGTTTAGTGTCTATGCAGTGTCTGCATCAAAACTACACAGTAGACGGGTATCTAACGACCTAGTAGTTTAAAGGCCCTAAAACGCCATCAAACAAAAAAACAGCAGCTTTCTTGAGGCGCCTTGTTGCAGAGTCATAGCAATGCATTGGCAATGGGATGAATGCCAAGGGCGTTAGGGACGCTCGGACAATTTAGAACTGCATTAAATTTAAAGGGGTGGAGCCGATGGACCCACTTGCCTAGGGCGCCTGAAACTCACGAGTTGGACCTGTACGGCCTCTTAGCGAAAAGTTTGCCCACCCCTGTCTTAAGCAATTTAAATTTGCGTCCTGAAGAAGTGTGTTTCAACTACTATGATAAATGGTAGCCATTTATGATAGGTTACATGATGACAGCTTCAACTAATTTCATTGACAGTATAAAGTTGATTTTACGTTAGTGCAGTTCGACTTGGAACAAATTAATATGCTACTTAAGGTAGTTGTTCCTTTACTGTAATATGTTTTAAGTTGAGCAGCACTCTTTTTTTTTTATGTCACATTTAGTTTGAAGAGCTTTAGTTATTACTATTCGTAGTATAACTTGGTAATATTTCAGTAATTGTATCATGTAAAAGTTAGTCATTTATTTATCTCGGAACAAACCTTCTGACCTATATCATGCAGCTGTTTTGTACATTATGAAAAGCTTAGGTTCAGCAAAAGAATGTTAAATGAATTTTGACAAAGCCCTATATTCTTTCTTAAAGACTGAAAAGTGCTTAGGTTTATTGATAAATGCATTTTTTATGTATATTTCTTATTGTAAAACATATTTTTGTTGTCTTTTTATGTTGAGAGAATGTCCTTACTGCTTCGTGTGAAAGTCAAATGAAGAATGAAATGTTGTAATTGAATAGTGAGTTTATCTTAGAGAAAATCTTCAAATGTTCAGGATTGACTCGTCTGATAATAAAAAATGACTGGAGTGATTAGTAGTAGTCAGTAGTACAGTTACTGGTAGTTTGTTATAGTCCAGTTGAACAGAATTTCTAGTCTGTAAAATATGTCGATTTTCATAGTTGAATTAGTGACTTTCTGACTTGAGCATTGATTAAGATGTTTGGAAACCCTTCAAATCAGTTTCATCTTTTCTGTAAACATACTACAGACAGAATTGCACTTCTATTCATGCCATTGTCCAAAAATATTTTGCCGCAGATAATTTTTTCTCTCTCTTCCTGGCGATATTTAGGAAAATCAATTTCTCTACATAATTATTTGTCCTTACTTGGATGTCATTTTATAATTTGATGTAAATTATTGCCAGATACAGATTTAAATATGTCATAACCCTGACCCTTATTAACTGTGGTTTATAAAAAGAGGAAGCCAAATTGCAAGGTCTGTAAGCAGTTGTTTGTTATGCACCCAGGCAACCGTTGGGACTCTACTTTGAATGAAACAATTGTGTATTTCTTCTCCTGAACAGTATATGAAATATATTCAGAAGGCACGAGATTAGGGATCTACTTTAAAAAGGTACTCAAAACACTACTTCTTAGCCATATGGACATTTAGCATGAAATATTAAGGTCCTCTAACACTGTATATTGTATAGGTGTGGCTAGTACACGGTTCTAACTATTCACTGAATTGGAAAGATTTTCTAAAGGACAAATTGAACTATCAGGACCAACATAGCGTGCAGTTTATGTGTTACTGCATCACGGTAGCACCATGGACAATTCAATGAGCTCTTAAATTTCTGGGCAGGCGGACACCACTTCAGAAGGGGCCCGCTTCGTTGCTTTAACAGTTGTTAAAAAATAACCTTTCAAAATACTGGGAAGGGGCTCTTTTTGAGTACTGGCCCTGATATGATTTAAACGGATTCATAAAAGTTCTTTTTAATTTATTTTGAAAATAATCTTGAAGATAAAATTGTAGTTTTTAAGTGAAACGATTACAACTCTACAACTACCATTTTGGTTTTGCTGGTGTTTTAGGGCCCTTCAACTACAATGGTCATTAGAGCCCCGTTCACTACGTAGTTCTAATGCAGAGACTGCAGAGATACTATGCTGTAAGACGATTTGGGTATTAGCAGTACCCAGTGTTCTCAAGTGGTTATCCATGCTAGAATTATCTGAGGTTGCGTTGTTTAATTTCAGCGATCAGACGAAAACTGGTGTGTCCAACGTAATATAGCCGCTCTGTTATTTTGGTGCTAATTATTATTAATGACAATCCAGTTAATTGATGTTGACAGTGGTAGCTCATGTGACAATTGCAGAATATCAGAAGAAATGCAAATTTCAAAAAATGTTGGCCTTGTGTTAGATAGGGGACAATTGTAACTCAGAAATATTTTCATCATTTTAGCTGTTGATATTTAGAAGTACTTACAATTCAAACAACTCATTGTTTGGGACCTACCTCTGGATTTTCAACCCTTTCAAAATATCCACAAGAGTTCCATCTTCATTCTACTATAATATAGGCCAATGTTGATTGTTACTCGATGCCATTTATACCACAATTAAAAAGTATTGAAAAATTCCTGTAGACACCGTGCATCGCCTAATTGCCAAGCACTTACTTACTATCACTGTGCTTCCCTTAACGCTAATATTGTATTTGAAATACTTTTTAATTAATACGTACAGCAGGCCCTAGGCTATTTCAATTTTGAGGCCCTTTTCAAGACCTTTTGGGGCCCCTTCTTAAGTTTTAAAGCCCGCTAAATGTTGAGGCCCTAGGCTTGAGTCTACTTAGCCTAGTAGTAAATCCGGCACTGACGTACAGTACTACAGACATGACAGATTGACAAGTAACTGATAATATGTGGACATGTGTCTATTTCGGGATAAAGACTTCTTGTTCGATATCTACTTCATCTGTTTCTTCAGGATCTCATCTACTTCATTCCCAGTCTGTCTTCAGGATTTCATCTACTTCATTTCCTGTCATATATCTTCTTATCACCTTTATTTCAAAGTTTTAGCCTCTCTCTAACTTCCGTACGAGTACATTCCTATGGTAATTAAAATTGCAGGTTGAACCCCGGCAAACGGGTGACTTCTTTCGGATTAAAGGGAAGCCTGTCATAGTCCAGTGTGGTGTATCTGCCACATAAAATATACGTGAAGATCAGTACAATTTCCAAGTGTAGGAGCTTTCCCTTTGATACTAAATTACATCCAGAATTAGATAAGCTGATGCTAAGCAGTTTAATAAACGAAACTTTTCTCCCTGACAAATATATTCCCTAATTTTCTTTAAAATTTCACCAACTGTTTATTGCTACATGTTAGGATTCCATTCTTGTGTAAATCAACGTACGCATCTCTGCCAGGACACAATAATAGGTTACCAGTATTAAATAGGTGAACTTGCAGGTGGTAAAGAAGTAAGCCCTACTTCATATTATCATTCAAAGTCCCATGTTGCAAATAGTTGAGTATATACTGTTATATTTCTGAAATTAAACCCTGGATATGTTAAATATCGCAATTATCTTAACTGCAGTCATGATTTATGGTTACACCTATCCAGTACCGGCTTTGCGAAGTGGGAGGCCCAGTCATCCACCATCCCGGGTATGGCTTAGCACAGTGTATCAAGAGTTGAAGTTCTGTCAGTATCTTATTACAAATTATATTTTACAGGAGTTAAAATTGTCCCCGGGAGGCCCCGGGCGGCTGTCCGTACTTCCTGCCCCCAAGGCCGGCCCTGTGACCTACCGAGAATTAAGATGCAATTTCCATGATACTAAATGAGGCAGCTATTTTATAGAATTGCATACAATTATGAGACAAGGATTTCATAAAGTGGACTTTTTATATTATGACGCTGACAGGTCCTTTTAAGACCTGTTAAGAGAATTTGGCGATAATTATCTTAATACCTAATAATTACTATGGGCGGACCGGAATTCCTGTCATCCACATCTTCCACATGGCCAGTCCGCCTTCCTGTCTCTCGAAACTTGTACACTTTATTTAGTTTAGTTCATTTCAATTTGAAAAACCGAAAGTCACATGTGTAAATACTGCACATTTAGTTAAAGACATCAGTTTTTCTGATTTGATAACATAACTAAAACTTTTGTGGAACCTAAAACTGCCAAGCAATTAATTTTTGCAATCTTGAAGTAATTTAAGAAATATAGAATTTATACTGAATGTACTTTCTTTTTAGCAGATAGGTGTGCCAAACAGTGACGTGCTGGCACAGTGTCCAATGTGTGCAATGCACGCAGGCGCAAAATATGTCAGAGGAGAAGAAAACATTTGCATTTGCTCTAAACATCTATAAATGATGCAATTTACAGTGATTTCTTTCAAGCCGCATAAATTACTTTTCTCTCAGTGTTACTTTTGTTTTATTAAGCGATTTTGTATTAGACGAGATGGCTAGGACAGGGGCGCCAAATAGGATCTTGCACACAGGCGCCAGACACTACTGGCACGCCACTGGTTCCAAACAGAGTGTAGCTGAGTCTCACTAATCCTGAACTCTTTACCTTAGCTTATTCTTACAGAAATTGTTATTCAAACAGTTGAGTTCACTGAGCATATTTGAAACAAATCGATTCTGTACTTGTTTGAAATCCTTTCCATCTGAATAGTAGGTAATAGGTAATGTTAAAATTGTGGTATTATCTCAAGTCCAAACCTATGCTATACACCTTCCACTACCAAATAAAATTGTAAAATATGCGTTGCTAATACTGAACTTAAAAATTGTACATAAAAGAAGAAAGGAAATATAAATGAAAAGAGAATTTTGGCGAAAGTTCAATCAAAACTCTTATCTCAGTCATCCGATGCAGTAATTTTGATGTGTTAAAAATGAATTTTGAAGATAAATCCCAAACTTATTTGATCATACCTTAATATTAGTCGAAACGAGTGTGTTCCTGGTTATTACATTTACATAATGTCCAAGTAGGTCCCGAAAGGACCTGTTGTCTTAAATTTAACCCCAAGATTTTCATTTATTCTCTATTTACTTTTCCGTAAATGGTTTAACGTCCATCATGCTATTTTACGGTCCTTTGCCATGTCAAAGGTACTATTTCGATGTTTGGGTCCTATTTTGTCCATCAACCTAGTATATTAGGCTAAGGGGTTGGGAGTAAGCCAAGCAGCCATAACAGGCCGAACCCTAAGGAGGCTGCTCGCGGGTGAGGTAGGTGTGGGGGATGTAGGAAAGGGGAAACTTTCAGCACCCAACGTTCCCCACCAACCACCCATGTTGGTACTAGGATTTGCGTTGGTTAACTTCAGTGATCTGACGAAAACTGGTGTGTCCAACCCAACTCGGCCTCACTAGGGCCACAGAAAGCCATAATCCGGCACTCCCTTTCCTTGACTTGTGAGTTTTACCCTAGAAAATGATAATTTTGTGTTTGATATTGTCACTTATATAACAGCTTCACTATGTTTGATACGTTTCGTTAACAGCAAATGAAATATGTTTCTGTTGTATTTCTCTCATTATTTGTATGCTTATGTTGATATTGAAATCATAACACAGTACTACTTGTGAATTATTCGGAATGATGCCTGATAATGTCTTGCCAAATCACTGTGCAACACTGCTTAAAAAGATACTAACCTAAACCTAGATCTTTCTGCGTTACAATTAAAATTGTTACTAACCAATCTCTTCCACTTCTACTGTGTCTTTAGACATCGTTCATTGCAAACTGCTTTCAAAACGCATTCAGAAATCCTTCACATTATTTTGCGATATTTTTGGAATGATTTTGAAAATTTTCTTATTTAATGTTTTGTCCGAAGTAATGAATTTTATCTTTCTAACTACAATACATTTTGAAGCAACCGGACGCGGATCGGGGTGGGTACTTCAAAAAAAGTACGCCCCTAATATTAGGCTAGTAAATGTTCAGATTCCTTTAGTATAACATAGCTAACAATTACAATAGGTCCTCTGCTGCCCCTTAGAGTTAGACAATGTCATATCTTCAGTTGATTAGCCAACTGCAGATTGGACTGGCAGTATTGGAATGGGAATAGCAAATGCAAAAATGCCTCATCAGTTGCAAAGTTGAATCATGCATCAATTGGAATATGCACCCCATTGAGGCACTGAAGGGGGAGTAATTGCTGCATTGCTCCCCCTGGAAGCAACGTTAAGTTTATCAAAGACTAGGGGCGGATTGGCAGCTAGACGATTCTTTGGACAAATAGGGACACACTGACAACGTGAAAGATGTTAGATTTTTCATTTGGACCACCTAAATGCTGCTTAAAAGCAGACAAAATTTGAAAACTGACATATTTTATAATTTTTGTGGAAAAATTGTCGATTGCCCACGTGGAAATTTCCATATCTTCACTGACCCAGCTCGCCACTTGCAATGGTGTGTTATCCTGAAAGCAAAAATGATAATTGTCTAGAGCAGTGGTGGCGAACCTTTTTTAAAGACGGGTCACAATAACACGAAAAAAAGAGCAAAAAAAGTTGTCCGCGGGTCAGTTGCAATCGCTATTTAATTTTATGAATAAAAAATTATTATTAATAATGAATATATGAGTTTATTAAAGTAGCAAATAGATAACATCATCATAATGCCCTTATCCCGCCTGTGGCAGGGTCGGATCTATGGATTCTAACCTCCAGGTCCCCGTTCAACCCACACACTAGATATGATTCACGTTCGGGTGGGTCGCTTAAAATTGCACGGTGGGTCACAGGTTCGCCACCACTGGTCTAGGGATTTAAATTCTTAGGGGCACCCCCAATTTCGATGGTTGATTTCTATTGTATCACGAATTAATCAAATAGACCACCGAGGCCTTGTTCTATACGATCGGGGGGGGGGGGTCCCAATGAAACACTGAAGGAAGTTAATTCAGGTATTCTAACTGAGCCAGTGTTGGACAGTGAATAAAATCCATGAAAGGAGAAAACAGGAGCGGGAATGAGTGGGATTACATGGGCCGATAGAGGTAGAAATGGCTACCTTGAAGGTAGTTTAGGATTAGAAAACATTGGGGATAAATTGACGATAGATTGAGGCAGTATGGACATGCCATGAGAAGAGGGGAGAAAGAGGTGGTTAGGTGGATAAGAAGATTCAGGTTATTGGGAGCTGACGGGATAGAGGTAGGCCGAACAAAGCTTTTCAGGAGGCTACTGTTTGTAGCTACAGAATGGATTCGCTGAAGAAAAAGTTGCATTCCCTTTTACTGCATATTAAGCCCTCCTTCACAAATTGTCAAAATTTAACTTGACAACCTGATATGACTTCGGCAGATTTGGTTGTAGATGTATAGAACCTTGTAGAGTAGAAATACTGAAGGACTGATCATCACTCTCTTTATCTTCAGTGTACATTAAAACGGGTATCCAGGTCTTGCAAACGGGACCTTGACACTGCACAGCCACACACTGAGTAACGACTTTCTAAATGACAGAAGGAACATTTTAAGTCTCCCCTTACTAGGGTCTAATTCAAAAATGTCGCCCAGGGGTGGCCCTGACTCAGTGGTACTGTGCTTTAGTCGCAAGTCCATAGTTCAGACTCGATCTTGGCTGAGGTTGGTGGCTTCTTTCAGTCGAGCAGTAAGCCCTGTCAGATAAGAAATAAAGCCGTGGGATGTAAGGAGTTCCTTCAGATGTAAGGAGTTCGTCCTGGCGTCGTAACTATAGGCCCCACGTTGAAAAAACCCATGTACTGTAGCTATTGATCAAGTCTTCATGCATGAATATTGATAGTTTATGACTGCGTTTCTCAAAGTTTTATCTGCGGCCAACCACTGGACCACGAAAATCTGGTGTGCCACAAATTTTATTGCTACTTTTATTGCTATATTGGGTCTCTTCATGGAAGTGGCTCGCGATGAAAAAAGTTTGAGAAACACTGGTTTATGAGACCCTTTAGTTTTACGCCGTCAAATTATGATCGCAAACTATACTTCACCTGGTTCCCACTTCACCTTGGGTCCCAAAAAATGCATAATGCACCTTTGATGAACCTATGCTGTTTAATTCCTTTAATGTCTGTTAGGCTTTGATTAATAATAGCAGTCCACATTTCTGACATAGTTGAGGATATTTTTTTTTCACTACTTCATTTTGTCATTAGTTTTAATATCTTAATTTTGAGTTTCTCTTGTACAGATCACCAAGATGTGTCTGCGTGTCGTCATCGCCTCTTCTCGGTCGTCTTCAAACGTCGCATGACAAATGTTACAAAGGAATTGCACCTTATACCTTAAACTCTCAAGTGTATTTCAGTCCTATTTTTAATGCAGTTCCAAAATCTACGTCTAAAATCAAAGTTCATAGAAGTGCATCATTTCAATAGTTTGTGATATTCATAATTTGTTTTTAATTTGATGGTATGGGAGTAGGAGACAGAAGAAATCCATGTGATTTGGCTAACATCATTACTTTAGATGGTAGTTTATTTTTATTTTTCATAGAAATACGTTATTTTTTCATTCAATGAACATACAAATATGATCCGTATAATGTTTAATGCGATAATAGTAAAGCTTTACTAAAACAATATTTCATTTTCAACTATTATTGCTGTTAACTTCAGATCAGCATCTTTGAACTACATACTTCCTGTACGTATATTTATAAATGTTCCTGATTATTTTAAATATCAACTAATTGAGCTCCATTTCAAATAAATTGTTGTCCAATTATTTTGTAAGGAAAGGTATGATATTC
The DNA here is from genome assembly GCA_013389805.1 of Trigoniulus corallinus. Lineage (NCBI taxonomy): Eukaryota > Metazoa > Arthropoda > Diplopoda > Spirobolida > Trigoniulidae > Trigoniulus > Trigoniulus corallinus. Next base: position 18,508,811 of record JAAFCE010008833.1, read on the forward strand.
AGATTTGAAAACTGAAATATTTCCTGCCTTTCAAATCTTTTTATTTCTTCAGTCGTAGCTAAAAATATATTTTATAAATGCAATTATTTTATAATCTGCTTTTTTCCCCTGCTATTTAATTTAGCATCGCGCAAATATTTATAGTACATGGGTATACAATATATAGCATGTATGACAATTTAATTTTGTACATTACGTATTTATTGAATAAACTGTAAATTGAGCAGATTTGTATCATCATCATACCCTTATCCCGCCTGTGGCAGGATCGGGTCTGCGGGTTCCAGCCCTTCACTCTCTCTCCGGGAGCGGCTTATTGCGTTGGACACACCAGTTCTCGTCTGATCAGTGAAGTTAAGCAACGCAACCCCAGCTAACACTAACATGGGTGGCTGCTTGGGAAAATTGTGCACCGCTAATACCCAAAAATCATCGCATTAGCGTAGTGTCTGTGCCGTTCCTGCATTAGAACCATGCAGTGGACGGGGCTGTAATAACCTTGTAGTTGAAGGGCCCTAAAACACCAACAAAACAAATCAAAATTCCTTTCTCTCCCACCAGGTCGCCGTCCATCCCACACACTACCATATCCTTTTGAACAACCTGTTCCCACGTCTGCTTTGGTCTCTTCCAGCCCCTGGTGTTCCCAACCACCTGCATTCCTGCAATGGACCTAACGAACTCCTCCTCCACTCTTCTCATTACAAGTCCATGCCACCTCAATCTACTCTCTCTCATTTTTTTGCGCGATATCCCCCACCCCCAAATTACCCTCTTAACACTACTCATACCGCAGCATTCGCATCTCGACTGCTTGTATTCCATTTAGGCAAGGCGCAAAATGAGGCCGCAGTGTGACGCAGCCCTGCGAAATTCTGCTAGCAGGCAATCACTGTTACGTTGAAAGCCATTTTAGTTGACGCAAATTGTAAACCAGTATGTTGAAAAACTGCGATTCAATGTGCGGTGATTGCCTGCTAGCAGAATTTCCCAGGGCTGCGTCACGCTGCGTCACCCTGCGGCCTCATTTTGCGCCTTGCCTTATGTGGCTCTTCCTTGCTGCGCAACACTCTGCTCAATATAGCATAGCTGGCCTAACCAAACAGGGCTCCACTTCAACCACCCCCCATTGATTCCGTGGGTCACATCCGTGTCTATCTCCGCATTGCTCTGGAACCTCTTACACCTTTTTAACCAACAGATTTGTAATCAAAAATACAAATTTACATGAAAAAAAAGGAGAAGAAAGCTATATCTGGATAATTACACATGAAATACTCTTTTATGGCCATGTAGGCAAGTCGACAACTGGTGAGTCCGATTGGTCAACAGTTGGTAAGACCAAAACCTCCTAAACAGAGGCCTTCTCGCTCATATGTGACGTCATACTTAGTAGTGCTAGGACCTACTGCAAATAATCACGAATGATGACGCTTGCCCTTTCATAGTAAAGCAATGATTTATTTACTAGTAAAATCATCATCATACCTTTGACGTGCTCAAATACGTGGCCCGTTTTTGCCCGGCTCAAAGTTTTTGCTGTTATAAAGATTTTTCTATAATCTCTTTTCTCTTTTCCAAAAAATAAAAAAAACACATTCAAATTTTATTAGATATTAGAAAGAGGGAATAGGTTATAAATTTTGGATTGGTTCTTGTTTTTTCTTGGTTTCCAACATTAAACTGAATTCCTTCTTTTCTATGTTGATGATTGTCCTCCTTTTCAGTGTAGTACAGTGCAGTTGGCAAAGAGATAATATTAAAGAATGAACACACATCAGCTGGTACTGGTCCCACCTCACATTATGAAATAAATTTTTAGTCAAGTGCTTTACCGATTACATTTCGTCACACGCGGTTCTCGCAGAAAAATTAAGGTTTTTAACCATAATGGCGTGTTTCTACAAGACATCGAAGTGGCAATGGAAAGGGGGGCCTGAAGGTGAATGAATATGAAGAAGACAAAATACCTAGCTTTCAACTGCAGTGGTCAGGGACAGGGCCGGTCCTATGGGTTCGGCCGCCTGCGTGCAGTTATGTCGAGGCCGCCCCGCCCCCCTCATAATATTTTCACTTAATTTTCTCAATGTCTCAAGTTAACATTGATTGGCCGTCCCATCAGGGCAGCCGCCCGCGTTCTTTGCACACTTTGAACCTATGGACGGACCGGCCCTGGTCAGGGACCAGAAGGCGAGGTTCGTTCTGGAAGTGAGGTAATACCAGCAGTGCAGAAGTTTACCTATTTAGTATCAGTGTTCCAGGGAAACGGTGAAATACACTCTGATGTTTCCCATAAGATCAAGGCAGAATGGCTAAAGTGGAGTCCTGTGCGACTGCTGGGTTCCAATAAAACTAAAAGGCGCAGTCTACAGAACTGTGGTTAGGCCAGCTATGCTATATGGCTCAGAGCGTTGGGCCATGAGGAAGGACCATGAAAGGAGAATGCAAGTGGCTGAGATGCGAATGCTGTGCTTCGTGAGTGGGGTGTCGCGAGCTGATAGCATCTGAAATGAGAATGTTAGAGGTGGTCTGGGAGTGGGAGACATCGCGGAAAAGAATGAGGCAGAATAGGTTGAGGTGGTATGGGGATGTGATGAGAAGGGGGAGGAGGAACTAATTAGGTCCATCGTGGGACTGCAGGTTGTTGGGAGCACCAGAGGAGGGAAGACCATAGTGGACGTGGGAACAGGTAGTACAAAAGGAATGGCTGTGTGCGGTGTGGTTGGGGGCCTGGTTGGAGATAGGCGGGGGTGGAGGATTGGAACCCGCAGACCCGACCCAGCCACGGACTGGAGAAGGGTGTGATGATGATGAATGACGTGTTTAGTTCCAATTCTCAACTGTGGCGGCGCTCAATGTAATGGGCGGTTATTCGTTAGGAGTTGACTACTTCACCTGTGCGCATTGAACAAAGGTAGATATGTTTGGTACCGATATGTCTTATAGAACGTAGTGACAGCCGTAAAATGTATGTGTCAAATAAAGTAAAATCAGTGGAAAATATTTCCAAATCTCAACCTAACTTCAATTATGAATCATCGATAAGAAATCGGCCGAAATCAGTGTCTGACATCTTAAAGCAAATTGAAGGAGAAGCAAATAAACGACCAGAGAGTAAAATTGATCACAGTGAGTAAACAAATCAGTTTTTAAACGAGTGTAAATTGTAGCGCATTCCTTATTTATTAATTTTTATTCTAGAAAAGGAAATGAGAAATTTTAGTAGAGAAAATGTTTTACGAATGAGAGAAATTCAGCGTGTTTGTAGACAGATGAAGGAAAATAAACCAACGCCTTTGAAGCCAAATGCTAAGGTAATGATGTATGAAATAAGATGCAGATATTGTCAAGTGTAGGGGTTACCAAACTTCATCTCGACGGTCCCTTTAATGATGTCATAAAATCCAAGAACCTCTGTGGAAATTACATTTTATTAAAGATTGCTGAACGTCGTTAGTCGCCACTTACCACTGTGGAATCCACTGATCTAGTGTACTCAGTGTCAGGCCCCCATACACGCTCAATTTTATCTTCAGTTCTAACTGTTTAAATAAAACTGTACAGTTAGATCGTTTCGTGTGTGGGAAAATCTCATCGACTCTACAGTTGAAATTTTTGAACTGTAGATCCTTTGGATTGGAAAAAGATTTAACTGTGCAGTTGAACTTAAACTTCACGTGTGTGGGGTGATCTTCATTCCAAAGCTATATAACACACTAGTTCAGGAGGTGTGGTGTGTGTGTGGATCAGTGGCAACCGAAATGTGTCGCAAAATTCTCTGAGTTTGAACTGTGCGTGTGGAGCAACAGTTAGAACTGAAGATAAATCTGAGCGTATATGGGGGGGCCTTTAGGAAGTTGCATGGTCGTAATAAACACGTGTGTAAAAAGAATGACTTACGCGCAGAAATACTGTAATATGTGATTGATGCAGTCATTTTTCTAATTAAGTTGCCCACCAATGTTCCAATGCCACTGTGGAGGAAGCCTAGTGAGGTAAGATATGGTCAGGATTGCAATCAGCGTGCTACGCCGTTACCCTTACCTTATATAGAAAAGAAAGAAGTATTACGCGGCGACAGGTAATGAAAGATTTCATACTTTAGAAAAGTTCTTTAGGTAAGTTTGAAAAAATTTTCATTAAATGTTGTATGAATATATATTCGAATAATAGGAGAATTCCACAAATTCCCAAACTTCCTCTCGTTAAACCAAATGATTCTTCAAGAAATTCTTCATATAACCAGGTAATTTATTCAGCATATTATAAACAGCATGTGTACAAAATATTTGAAAGCGTTTGCCAGTGTTTCAATCGCGGTTTTGGGTTTTTGAGTGAGTTATTTCTAAGGAGTTATAGTGTGGAACATCAATCGAAAGTAAATGCTGGCGAACATTTATTGCGTGGAGTCGAACTGTTGACAATGCTAGCATAGCACGATCCTACTATTGAAACATGCTGTATACTAACGTTTTCGAACACTGTGCGTGAGGTTACCTGCTAAGGCATCGAGTTTTCAAATTAACGTTGACAAACTTTTGAGCAGCTGGTAGAGACTTGATTTATGGACAGAGACTTTACAATAACTAGCTTTTGTAGTACGTTTATACAGTACATTGGGATATGGATAGACCTGTACATTGTAGTTGTTGATGATAAACATGGGGATACGCACGGAAATGAGGTGTGTGGTTGCCATACCGCTGAGCACAAGCATCCTGCACCAGTTATTCCCATTGCCCCAACATTTCAGTGACAGTTTTTATGCATTTACATACCAGCCGTGAATAAATGCAACGTTTTATAGGAATCTCGAAATGTCGGTTACCAGTGTTTGCACTATGCCACTGTTTTGCACTATCGTTTGACCTTCTTTGCAGGTATATGAATGCTTTACTGAGAAATTATATCTGTTTTAAAGAGAAACGCAAGCATATCTGTAGATCTGGGTCCTGCTGAAAAGAAACCTAGTACCATAAAGTCATCATTAAGGCGTTCCTCTTCAACACCTTGTCTGATCCAAGGAAACGAGAAATGCTCATTGAAGCTGCCTAATAATTATAAGTTCGGAGTAGTGCCAAAATAGTGAGTTATATCTTTAAATGAATTTTCACGAAGATTTAATATAAACACATGCATATGTTCTTATAGGCATATGTTTAGTTTACAGTTAAGACAAAAGCAATGGCGTGAAGAAGCTGAAAGAAAGCTACTTGAAACACCAGATCCAACTGTGCCACCAGGTCTTGAATTGTTGTCAGAATCTGAGCGACTTCTTACTCATGATCAACTTAAACAAAGTAACATTTTTGAAAGTCTTTTTTACGAATACTAAAATTTCATGATTAATCTTAGATGAAAATATTTAATTCGTTGCGCTATATGTATCCATATCCCAAATTATAGTCACATTTTAATTGTGGCACGTTTTTAATGATTTATTCATAGGATATGACGAACTAATGAAGGAAGTCGTTCTACTTCCAGTCTGTATTAACACGTTAAAGACTCTTAAAAGGAAAGAAGATTTGGAAAAAGAAATAATAAGAGTTGAAGAAGCAATGAAGGTTTTTTCACATCCTAAAGTATATATTAAAAAAGATGCCTAAATGTTCTTAATCTTTCAGACATTATTTTAAGCGGTACAGAATAATTTAAAGTAGTATTTATTGAAGTTTTTATTTGATGTACTATATATTTTCTTTGCACCCAAGTAATTGATTGTTGGTAATAAGGCTTGATGTTGATATTTATTTTGAAATTACATCTCTCGCCCAGAAAAGTTTTAAAGAAAAACTACCAGCAGCTACAATAAGTAATACAAAGTGCTGTTATTTCTTTTCCATATGCTGATGCAATTACAAACCAGATTTTTATAAATAGAATAGCACAGTATATTAGAGATACAGAATGTGTGTAAAACCTTTTAATAACAAACATCCATATTCCCAAAATGAAAACACTACCTAAACCATCAGTTTTTATTGTGGTGGGCACCTACCGAAAAGATTCCTGAATTTCAGTGTTTCAAGGTGGCTACTTTCTGTTTTTGGGGTACGAGATCTTATTGCAGCTAAATTTCATTTTGTCTTGCTGAATTATTTATAATGCACTTTAATATATCCCACTAAGATTTCTATCGTCTCGATTATTGATAAAATGGAAATCCCCATGTAAAATCCCAAAGTAGCCCCAATATCGCAGAATAGGCCAACCAACGTATAAGAATAGTTATCTGTAAACATCATGGTCCCAGCATGTCGAGGATATAAACCTATGCGCATAAAAGACTCTCCTTGATGTTTTTCATCGATGACAGTATCGTATGTGTTTTCTTCGCATGGACGATGACATTTGACTTTACAGTAACTAATTTCTTCCAACTGAAGGATCTTCTGAATTGGAATTGGATACATATTTTTAAATTCATCCACACCTGAGCACAACTTCATTTTGGTCGTTTTCGTAAAAGGTAATCTGAAAAATACGATCACTATCATAATGGTACGTCTCATATTCCCACATTGATTACTGTTTGATATTTTACTATCCTAAGGTTTTGACTAATTGAGAATTGAGACTATGTGTCGTCAAGCCAAATATTGATATTTTTACTTTATTCTTAGAAGACAATGATAATCAAGAATCTTACCCACAAGATGAATTTTTAAGAATCAAATTATCGTAGCATTGTAAGATGCACCTATTATAGTAGTCCTGTGAATAACAGGGATCATTCGTTGAATTTTGATGTCGATACTAAAAGTAATTATTTTAACATGCTGTTTTAATACATCGTGCGCACTTGCATTTTGTTAGCTGGTAGTAAAAATTTTTAAAAAGTTCATTACTTACTATACGATGAGAGTAATAAATTACAATACCAAAATATAAATGAAGGCGTATAGGCGAGTGCAATACAGCATATGTGATGTCATCACTCATATGGTGAACCAAAATCTGACGTAGTAAGAAAAATATTTGGTTTAGCAGAAGGAATTTGCTGTAATCAAATTCCAAATCGAATGGGTGCCAAAGGGACTAAGAACATCAGCAAATAATGGATCCGAGGATGAGTAGCTTGTATGATCACCAAATCTTTTCCCGGGATGGAACTTATTCTACCATTACTAATAGTATCTACTACTCATAAATGGTGTAGTCAATCATAACGTCTTACCGAATATTGAGCATTTTTTTCCGTAAACAATTCCAGAGCCTTTAGCCTTATTAATATCCCATTGCCAACTCCAAGGAACGCAATCCCGTTTGCTGAAATATTAAAATAATAGCTTTTTATGTAAAACAACTAGGGTGTTCTTCGTGGCGAATGAATGCAGGTGGGAACTGGTTATGTGGACTGCTAAGAATGTTTTAACAAAAGTATATCATTAATCTAGGAGTCCCGGAGGACCCTGTGGGATAGCATTAAAAGTTCAAGCGGTTGTAGTGCTTACGAAAATCCATTGTGTAACAAATTCCTAAGATGGTCTTCTGGCGTTTCCAGTGTTGGCTGTTGTTACATATTTTGGACGTCTCGTAGACGCACTTCAATGATTAAAATAAGAAGAAATGAATTGATTATGAAATTGGTAACCACTTTGAACTTGGGAAGAAGGGATGTAGAAGGTTACTTACTAGAGGCATTAGTTGTGGTATAAAAGTATCCGTCATATCCCATATTTTGTCTAAATCCATATTTTCATAGGATAAAAGTTCGTGAAGTGATGAAGTATTCATTGTCATATTCTTTTTTTCCATTTCCCTAACAATCTGCATTGTCCCAAACCCATAATATGGACAGATTGTTAAAGATGGAGCCAGCATATACTGATCAATTTGAAATTTATACTCCAAATCAACCGGATGGCTCAAATAAAGTTGAATTCTATCAGTTACTTGAAAAACAGAAATTGAAAAGAAAATCGCCGTAGCTATGGACCAGAAAATTTTTTTATACTTTGGTTGAGAAGCATCTAAAACGGTTTTTAGTCCAGGGATGCTTGATGAGATATTTTCCTCTTTTGCAGCTTCCATCATCTGACTGGTCCTGGAATTAGGTGTGTTACAATGACACATTTTGCTTGGCATCACCTGACTTAAATAGTATATTAAAACTAATAACCACAGGCTAGGGGTAGTTCATACCAATATAATGGCAAGTAAAATTCATTACATTTTGGTTGATATTGTAGATGATAAAATATTAAAAAGCTTTTTATCAGAATTGCTGGTAACCAACTATCCTTTATTATACGACGGCATTTTGAAAAAGTAATTTGTTTAAAAGTAGGTATTAACACAATTTCAATTAACTTTAGTTCAGAAATTATAAAATATATGGAACCAAATAATTGCTTTTGAGACAGTGGAATTGAATTTAACGTTATTTTTAGTGCCAAACGACGTTGAAGGAACTGTTGCTTATGAAATTTTAATCTTTATACATTCTAATATGAAATGTTAAAAGCATGTCTTTAAATTATAATTGATTTCTAATATTTCTAGGGCCAGAAAACTATTTCGGAATTAATATATATTCGGCCTATTCGAGTTCTTCAAAAAGGAGGCGTATTTGTCAGATCTTCACTTAGCAACCAGTGACATAGAGACCATTATAGACTTTTTGCTCAAGAAGTTCTGATGTCCCCATCCACCATCTGTCCTTTTTCGTACTTTTGTTCTTCATGCATCTCTGTTACCAGGCCACTTATTGGTCCCATTAGATCAGATATGATTATAATAATAGAGTCCAAAATACACTGATTCGATCGAGGAACTGATAACATATAGTTAAAGTTAAAAATGATTGGCGATAATTCCACTCATCTTCCTACGGCTTAAGGCCGCAGTTTCCAACTTGGGAGGCGCGAACTATTGCCAGCGGAGGAACCAGTGGAGAATATGAATCATTGTACTGAAAAGCAATGCAAGTCCTTCTACCGTTTGTAACGGCTGCAATGAAAACCAAATATCGAACCAGGTTAATAGTCGAAAAAGAGTTACGAGTGGCATACTCCACATTGTCCCCGACAGGGAAGCACGGAGAAAAACAATTTTTTTTTTAGGGAGGCGTAGTAGCATAAAGGTTGGAATCCACTGGCTTAAGGGCCAATTTGGACCGGGACTTGGGATGATAGCATCATCATCCCATCTATGGTAGAATCGGAATTACGAGTTCTCGTCCACTTATCCTCACAGAGTCGCCATCCTTCCCCTACACAGTGCCATATAACCTCTTATGTTTTATATTCGTCTACCTCTATGACGTCCTGCCTGTATCCTCGATGGGCATAACCAGCTTCTCCTCCTCTCATAACTTGTTCATGTCATCTCAATCTGCTCTCATTATTCCTATCTACTGAATCATCACCATCATCATCATCATACCCATATCCCGCCTATCACCAACCAGTTTCCTTACACCCCACAAACTGTCATATCCCTTCGTAGATACTTTCAATAATCTGCATCTCTGTGAAGGACCTTATGAGCTCCTCCTTTCCTCTTCTCATCACATGCCCATAATATACCCATTCCTACTTTCGACACCTCACTCATGTACCGCAGCATTCGCATTTTCAACTACGTGCATTCTAGTTTCGTGGCTCTTCCTCAGTGCCCAATACTCTGATCCATATAGCCTAAACCACTGCCCTGTATAATTTTCCCTTTAGCTTTATTGGGACCACCCCATCACACAGGACTAAAATTCCTGAACTTCTTTCACTACGTCGCCCCCACAGAGTATGTCACCCTTATATCCCTGTCCTTCCTAATTGGAAGCTATTGAAAGAGGCAGGCAATGTACATTTACGGAAACGAGAGCATGTAATTGGGTGGTGAAAACTGTCCACCAAAACAAATTCCGGCAAGAAGTGCACAGGCAGGTAAAATGGAGTTGGGAAGGGACTGCTTTTTTCATGTGGGATAGGGGTATTAGAAATCTTAGAAACTGGTGGGAAGCCATTTTAGGCCAGGATAGAGTGTGCAGGCCTGGCAGATATGGAGGTGGAATCACGAGGTAGAGGTGGCAATCCGACAAGCACCAAGTCCATACCTTTTCCTTCTGGTTATGAGTGAGCTGCTGACCGGGATGGGAGAATAGGCACCCCAGTGACTGGAAAGAAGGAGTTCAATAATATTAGAAAAGTGATAAAGAAGGGGCCGGAAGGTGAACATGAAGAAGACATGGTGAACAGAAGGTGAACATGAAGAGTATATATACAGCATTTCAATTGGGAAGAATAGGAAAATAAGGGTGACATACTCTGTGGGGAGACCTAGCGAAAAAGGTTCAACAATTTAAGTACCTAGGAACAGTGAGGAAATGGATTCATATGTGAACCGTAGGACCAATGTAAGGTGGATGAAGTGGAGTTGTGTGTGATCTGAGGAGACCAATAACGTTGCAGGGTATGTTCTGCATGTCAGTGGTTAGGCCTGCATGATATACGTATGTATCAGTGTTAGGCAGTATGAAGTTGTTGTTTGTTTGTTGGTGTTTAAGGTCCCGTCAACTACAAGGTCATTAGAGACCCGTCCACTGCATAGTTCTAGTGCGTAGTCTGCACAGACACTACACTAATGCGACGATTATTGGGTATTAGCAGTACCCAGCTTTCCCGAGCGACCACCCATGTCAGTACTAACTGGGCTTGCGTTGCTTAACTTCAGTGATCAGACGAGAACTGGTGTGTCCAACGCAACTCGCCGCTCCCAGGCAGTATGAACAACCATGAAGTAGCTGAAATGCGAATGCCGCAGTACATGGGCAGGGTGTCGAGAGCACATTACATTTGGGGTAGCTTGGCGGTGGGAGACATTGCGGAATACATGAGATAAAACAGATTGAGGTAGTATGGTCTTGACAGTGCCGTAACGGGGGTATGAAGCGCCTGTGGCAAGTGTCTAACTTTCGCTTGCTCGTAACCTAATAATGCCAAACACTTAAACATTTTGCGCCCATGGCGGCCGCCTTCTTCGCCACACCCTCGTTACGGCCCTGGGTCTTGTAATGAGAAGAGGAGAGAAGGAGCTGGTTAGATCCATTACATGGATGCACCTGGGGCAGGGAAGACCAAATCAGACATGGGAACAGGTTGTACGAAGTTGTACAGGTTGTAAGAGGCGCTTGGGATGGATGGGGAGTCGGTGGGTGATAAGTGAAAGCAAAGGGCCAGAACCCGCAGACCTACCCCGCCACAGGCGGGATGAGGGTATGATGATGATGATATACAGTATGCCTCGCATGCATCTATATTGTACGTTTCACGTGATTGTATTCCATTTGGTTTCGAGGTCGCGTGAAGTGCTTTTTTTCTTTCGCTCTATAAACAGCGTTTAGACTTTGAATGGCCTTGTAAAAGCATGAACAATGATTGGCAGTCTCACATTTAAATCAGCTTTTAAATAATTCTGATAGTCTTTCGATAGTTAAGCCGTTAAACATTTATAACTCAGGTGCGTATTGTAAGTATAATGTAAGAATTTTATCTATTTGAAATTATTTTACTTCGTGCACTACAAAATGTCCAATTTAACGACTTAATACGATAATATTATACAATAGGCGTTTTTTTATATTCAATCGATTAACCATTCGGGATACCTATAGCGTTTATTATGATGGCTCAGCCGGTTTCGTGCATGCAGGTGCTGATAACCTTTTTTGAACAGGAGAAAAGTTCCTAATGCACTTTCCCCTTGGGTGAGAAGTACAATGCCACTTGCGCGTAAAACATCTCTTTCTAAAAATACTGTAGGATATGTTGGTGCAGCCAAGTTGCGTTGGACACACCAGTTCCCGTGAGATCACTGAAGTTAAGAAGCGCAAGCCCACGTCAATACCAACATGGGTGGTTGGTAAAGAACGTTGGGTGCTGCAAATTTACCCTCTCTTTTGTCCTTTCACCTACCTAACCTAAGGGTTCATCCTGTTATGGCTACCTGGCTTACTACCAAACCCACAAACTAACCCATACATCAGTAAAAATGTCAACTGTAGGAACTCGCCCCCTGGTGTCCATGAATTACCCTCAGTCCAGATATGGAACGGCTGCATTGTGTTGGACACACCAGTTCTCGTCTGACCACTGAAGTTAAGCAACGCAACCCCAGCAAGTACTAGCATGAGTGACCGTTTGGGAACGCTGAGCACTACTAATATCCAAAATCGTCGTAACAGCGCAGTGTCTGTGCAGACTCTGCATTACACCTATGAGTGGACGGGCTCTAATAGCTGCAATAGAACTATGCAGTGGACGAATACACTACTCCTGCTCTATTTTAGAATCCTAATTCCTCTTCCCTCACAGCTAGGGTCATCTAGGTTTGGATCTACGTGAGGCGGTTGTTCCCATTCAAATCCGACCGCGTTCCGCAACAGGGAGAATGACCTGGACAAACAGGTCTTGCCAATGCGTCACCAGCCTGCTCACAAAGCTATCCTTGCTAAATAGGTCTGGTGACCCATCCATGGGTCCAGTGGCTCACTTTTTGCTACCTGCCCTGTCTAGACTTCTGATAAACTCGAAATTTTTTTGTTTGGGCGACACCCCAGCCTGTACGGGTTCCATAATTTGAGGAAGTTTAAGAAAGAAACTTCTCTAAACCCGCCGCGGTGGCGTAGTGGTTAGCACGCTTGGCAACTACGCCAGTAGTTATAGGTTCGATACTGGACCGTGGTGGGTCGGCTTCTTTCGGGCGAGAGAGAAGCCGCGAGTGTGCCTTCTTTCGGAGGAGAAGTGAAACCGAGGTCCCGTGTGGGTGTACGATGACACTTGCACGTAAAAGAACCCTCTCTACTACGCAACGGGTAGATGAGGCAAAATTTCCAGGTGTAGGAGCTCGCCCCCTGGCGTCGGTAGCATTCCCCAACGAACACTAGACCGACGATAAAAGGGCGTAGGGGTGCAGCTTTGGCCGGCAACCGGCTGCAGAAAAAACTATGACCAATATATCACCCTGTGTCCATTCAGAGGGACAAATGGGTACCCGACCCTGCCATAGGCGAGAAAAGGGTTAGGAGTTGCTTTAAGAAAGAAACTTCTCTACATGGAATAAAATATTTGTAAAGGCCCCAGGTGTTAGCCCCTTGATGTCTGTGAACTAAATTGCTGCACGACGATAATAGACCGCCAAAACAGATAGCCTCGTGTTCTCAGTTCCGATAGGACAAATGAGTACCGGGCCCCTGCTTTGGACGGGAATCGAGTTAGGAATGATGATTGGCGTATCATTACCATAAATAAGCCACTGCTAATACATGTTGTGCTACGCTTTTAGATACTTTATTTCTCGTTACCCCGGTATACCGTTTATTACACACTCTTATCCCGCCTGTGGAAGGGTCGGGTCTGCGGGTTGTAGCCCTCAACTCCCGTCTGACTCCCACCAGGCCCCGTTCACCCACACACACTGCCTTGTCCTTACGGACAACCAGTTCCCACGTCTGCTTCGGTCTTCCCCTGCCCCGGGTGGTACCGACCACCTGCATTCCTGGCAAGGACCTAATGAGCCCCTCCTCCCCTCTTCTCATGACGTGTCCATACCACCTCAGCCTATTCTTCCTCAATACCGTTTTTACTCGTTTCAGATCTTCATTGAACGAAATTAAAGATGTCCTCGGGTGGAAAGCCTAAAGTTCTTGTGTTTGTAAGGCTAACAGAAAGCCAACACCAAAAGTTACTTGAGAGGTACAAACCTTTTAAAAAATTATTTAAACCATATTTTTAGTGGCACGCTGCTAAAAAAAATACAGCAAGTAGTTTAAATTTTCATTAATTAAAAATACGTCGTACTTTCACTATGTAGCTTTGAAGTGAAAACAACTAAATCGATGTTTGTCACCAATGAAGAAGTGCTGGAAGCTGTCCCAGGAATGGATGCCTTGTTCGTTTACCCAGCAGTGAAGATAGATAAACAACTCCTGGATGCTGCAGGCAAGATAAATTATCGTTTAATTTCTTGATTTGAATGCAGTATTTCTAAGTGTGGGGTAGGCTGGCATCCCCCACTGCACGCAGCGCCAACATTCCTGCGGGTTCAAGACGCCCAGCTGGGGTGGCCCCAGCTGGAGCACATTCGGATAGCATAGGGGCTAATCTTAGATTGGGAACTTGGAATGTGGGGACCCTTACAGGCAAAGCTGGGGAAATCGCAAATACCCTAAAGCGACGGAGGATCCAGGTAGCATTCCTCCAAGAAACTAGGTTGAGGGGGAATAGATCAAGGGCCCTGGGTGAGGGGTACAAGCTTATATATACTGCCAGTGAAGGGGGGGCGAAATGGGGTGGGCATAGTATTGGATAGTGAGCTTAAACAAGGGGTCACCCAGGTGAAACGAGTCAATAGCAGGCTCATGTTGGTTACAGTGATTTGGAGAGGAGTAGTGCTTCACCTCATCAGCACGTATGCCCCCAGCCAGGTCTGGATGAACCAACAAAGGATGGCTTCCAGACAGAGTTTGAGGACTTGGTGCACTCACTGGAGGCGCCAGTAAGGCAATGCCAGGGGAATGAGCGATTAGTTATTGGGGGGACTTTAATGGACACGTAGGCAAGGACAACCAGGTTATGGGGAGGTCCATGGGGATGGGGGTATGGAACAGTAAGCACAGATGGGCAGTGAATCCTTGACACAGCAAATGCACTTGGCCTCACATTGGCAAATACATGGTTTAGAAAGAGGGACAAGCACCTTATCACATACTAGTCACCACAAGGGATGTCACAAATAGATTTCTTTATGGTCAGAGGGCAGCATAGATCAGAGGTTCGTGATTGCTGGGCACTCCCCAGTGAAAATTTCCAAAAAGAATGTGGCCATCAGCTACTAATGTTAGAACTATTAGTGAAAACAGCAGGCAAGGCACATTCTTGGAAAGGAGAGCAGGTTATCAGGTGGTGGAAACTAGCCACCAAAACAGAGGAATTTGCACAAGAAGTGCACAGGCAAGTAGACTGGGATTGGGAAGGGACAACAGATGCCATGTGGGACAGGGTTGCCCCTAAAAATTAGAGCCAGTGGGAAAACCATCTTGGGACAGGGTAGGGTGGGAGGTACAGTTCAGGGTAACAGGCAAACATGGTGGTGGAATGATGAGGTAGAAGCAGCCATAAAACAAAAGAAGACTGCTTTCCACAGGTGGCAGGAGATAGGGGACCAGGCGTCTAAGACTCAGTATAGGCAGGCCAAGACCACTGCTAGGAGGAAGATTGCCCTGGCCAAGCACCAGAAGTATGAGGCCCTCTATGAGCAGTTAGGGACTGCACTAGGACCTCTACTAGCAGTTTCACACTGGCCAAGGCTAGAGATAGGACAACAAAAGATATACCCTGAGCCATAACAGTGAAGGATGGAATAGGTAGGGTCCTGCTCTCTCCAACCATGGTAAAGAGAAGGTGGGAAGAGTACTTCCAAAACCTCTTGAATGAAGTGGGGGGAGATGAGGACATTGCCACCAATCCTGCACCAGCAGGGGCAGTGGACTGTGTAACTGAGGAGGAAGTAACCAGGGCACTCAGGAAGATGAAAGGTCGAAAAGCTGTAGGCCCAGACGGAATCGCCATTGAAGTTTGGCATAGCTTAGGGAGGACAGGTACCAGGTGGCTAGTGAAACTTTTCAATAAGATAGCTGGCGGAGATAGAATGCCATCTGCATGGTGTGAGAGTTGGATACTACCACTGTACAAGGGTAAAGGGGATGTCCAAGAGTGTGGCAACTATAGAGGTATAAAGCTAATGAGCCACTCCATGAAGCTCTGGGAAAGAGTAATGGAGCGTCACCTCCAGGATAGTACTAGTGTTTGTGCAAATCAGTTCGGGTTTATGCCAGGTAGGCCCATAATGGAGCCAATCTTCATTCTGCAGCAGATGGTGGAAAAGTATAGGGCAGCAAAGAAAGATCTCCATGCCATCTTCATCGACCTGGAGAAGGCCTATGACAGTGTCCAACAAAAGAGAGTGGCGAGTTGCGTTGGACACACCAGTTCTCGTCTGATCACTGAAGTTAAGCAACGCAAGCCCAGTTAGTACTGACATGGGTGGTCGCTCAGGAAAGCTGGGTACTGCTAATACCCAATAATAGTCGCATTGGTGTAGTGTCTGTGCAGTCTATGCACTAGAACTATGCAGTGGACGGGTCTCTAATGACCTTGTAGTTGACGGGACCTTAAACACCAACAAACAAACAATCCAACAAAAGGTGGTTTTGGAAGTATTACAGAAAAGGGGGGTAGAAGAAGGTTTTATTAGAATAGTCCAGGATATGTACAATGGCTCCATAGCCAGGGTAAGGACACCTTGGGGAAACACTGGGGGCTTCCCAGTGAAAGTTGGGGTACACCAAGGTTCAGCACTTAGTCCATACCTTTTCATCCTGGTTATGGATGAACTGCTGACGGGTGTAGGAGAATGGGCCCCACAGTGCCTGGCATTTGCCAATGATATAGGGAAAATTAGTGACTGCAGAGAGCAGATAGAGAGGGACTAAATGATATAAGAGGAGCAATGGGAAAGGGAGGGCTAAAGATTAACATGAATAAGACTGAGTATTTAGCTTTCAATTGGGAGGGCCAAGAAAACGATGGGGACATACGTTCAAGGGGCGAACTGGTGAAAAAAGTGCAGGAGGTAAAGTACCTAGGATCAACATTTCAAAGCAATGGGGAGATAGACTCGGATGTGACCCATAGAATCAATGGGGGGTGGTTGAAATGGAAACAGGCAAGCAGAGTCCTGTGCAATAGGAGGGTCCCAATCAAGTTGAAAAGGAAATTCTACAGGACAGTGGTTAGGCCAGCTATGCTATATGGTTCAGAGTGCTAGGCAGTGAGGAAAGCCATGTATCTAGAATGCAAGTAGCCGAGATGTGAATGCTGCGGTACACGAGTGGGTGTCGAGAGCAGATAGAATTAGGAATGCGTATATTAGAGGTAGCCTGGGGGTAGTGGACATTGCCGAAAAGATGAGGGAAAATAGGCTGAGGTGGTGTGGTCACATAATGAGAAGAGGGGATGAGGAGCTTGTTAGGGCCATACCGAAAATGCAGGTGGTTGGGAGCACCCGGGGCAGGGGGAGGCCGAAGTTGACGTGGGAGCAGGTCGTCCGTAGGGATATGGCGGTGTGCGGAGTGGACAGGGACCTGGTAGGGGATAGATGGGAGTGGAGGGCTAGAACCCGCAGACCCTACCCCGCCACAGGCGGGATAAGGGTATGATGATGATGATGAATGCAGTATTTCTAAGGCCACTCGCACACACAACCACTTGCAGCAGCCACTAGTGGAGACCACTAGCCGCTGTACACGGCCACCAGTGGCTGCCACAGGCGGCAGCAACGTGATCTCGTGCTCGCCACAAGTAGCGAGATACAGCTTGTGGGTCAGAAGAGCTGCTGCAAACGCCACGTCTGCACCGCGCCTATTGAGTTTCAATTGGAAACACAGTCCGCAGCGTGTGGTCGGCACTAGTGGCTGCTGCAAGTGGTTGTGTGTGAGAGTGGCCTAAGTATTCATGGCCAGGGAACAGCTTACGTATTAGATGAAAGCTTTAGAGGTGGTAGGAAATTAGAGAAGCTGTAGAAAATTAGGAATGAGTATGCTAAGGGTACCTTGGAGTTGGGGGACATCGCGGAATAGATGAGATAGAACAGATTGAGGTGGTATGGTCACGTAATGAAAAGAGAGGAAGAGAAGCTGGTTAGTTCAATTACAGCAGGGGTTCCCAACCTTTTTCTTCGATCGGCCCCTTTTAAAAGTATGGGTTTAGTTCATAGATCCCCCCCTTACATTTTTCTCTATAATTTGTACCTGATATGCAGTATACAACATTCCGCCTCGATAGCATGTTCAGTAACTGTCAGTGGTTCTGTGTTCGATACTGGACCGAGGTGAGTTGGTTTCTTTTCGGGTGAGAGAGGTTGATCAAGTGCTCCTTCCTTTGGACGAGAAGTAAAACTGAGGTCCCGTGTGGTGTAGGATGGCATTTGCACGCAAAAGAACCTTCTCTATTATGCAACGGGTAGATGAGGCGAAATACCCAGGTGTAATAGTTCGACTGAGTGCCCAATGAACCAAAGGCTAATACTATATAAGTACAGTATTGGGGTTGCAGCTGTGGTCGGCAACTGACTGGGGAAAACACTGTCCAATATATCACCCTTGTGACCATTCGGAGGGACAAGATAGGTACCCAACCCTGTCATAGGTGGGAAACGGGTTAGAAGTTGTTTGTTGGTTCTCGAAGGAGGTAATAAACAATGCATTCAAATACTGGAAATCTTTAGATGTCGACCCCTTGATCATCACTGACCCCCTTTAAAATTCCAATGACCCCTAGAGGGTCGATACCGACCCCTGTTGGGAAACCCTGAATTACAAGGATGCAGGTTATTGGAAGCACTAAAGGTGGGGAAGACCAAAGCAGACGTGGAGCAGGTTGCACGAAGGGATAGAAGGGGGTGGAAGGCCAGAACCCTAGGACTCGACACTACCACACGTGGGATAAAGGTATGAAGGAACAAAAGCAACTCTTAACCCCTTTTCTCGCCTATGGTAGGGTCACGTAGCCATCTTGCCCCTCTGAATGGACAAAAGGGCGATATATTGGACATTGTTTTTCTGTAGCCGGTTGCCGACCAAAGCGGCAACTCCTATTCTTATTTATCGTCGGTGAACTGTTCGTTTTGGGGCATCTACCGACGCCAGGGAGCGAGCTTCTAACCTCGAAATTTTGCCTCATCTACCCGTTGCATTGTAGAGAGGGTTCTTTAAACGTGCAAATGCCATCGTACGCCACATGGCTTCCATTCCCACGCAGGGGACACAACGTTACTGTGACACAAGCAGGTGACACAACGTTCCTCGATTTAGATCTTCGATTCACTGCATTCAGATCTTCATCAGATTTTCGAAAGGGCAAAGCGGGACGGGAGCTTTTGGTGAGTGCCCCCAAGTAGGGGTGGTGAGACATGCTTTCCTGAAGAGCAAAGAACAAAACTTGCGACCTCGTACTTACTGTACCTTACAGCTTGAATATGTGTCCATCCAGCACAGGATGCATTATCATCATACCCCTATCCCGCCTGCGGCAGGGTCGGGTCTGCGGCTTCTACCCTTCACCTCACACACTGCCATAGCCTTACACACAACCTGCTCCCACATCAGCTTCGGCCTCCCCCTGCCCGGGTGCTGCCAACCACCTGCATTCCTGAAAGGGACCCAACGAGCTCCTCCTCTTCTTTTCTCATTATGTTCTATTCGGCGATGTCCTCCACTCCCAGACTACCTCTAATATACTCATTCCTAATTCTATCAGCTCTCGACACCCCACTCATGTACCGCAGCATTCCCATCTCAGCTACTTTGCATCCTGTTGACGTGGCTCTTCCTCACTGCCCAGCACTCTGATCCATGTAGCATAGAAGGCCTAACCACTGCCCTGTAGAACTTTCCATTCAACTTTATTGGGACCCTCCTATCACACAGGACTCCGCTTCCCTGTCTTCACTTCAACCATCCCCATTGATTTTGTGGGTCACAGGACTGATCCAGCGCAGGATGCCTGATGTTTTAATTTGATTCAGTCGATGATCAGTTGCCAACCTTGAAGGATCATTCTGTGTGTGTGCTCTATACACGTATTTCATTGACGAGTGAATGCTTCTGAGAAGTTGCCGACAAAGTGGGACAAACGCAATGAAAGCTGAAATCGGGACTGTCCCGCCTAAATCGGGAAGTCTGGTCACCCTATCATTGAATGAAGGGTGGGGGATGGCGCATATGAGCACCCTCATCTTCCTCAAAGAAGCCATCCATCTGTCAAACTGTGAGTGACACACTGAATGGAATTCATCTGGCGAAAATATTTGAACAAGAGTTCAGACCAATATTAAGCGAATGCTAAACAAACTTTGGGAAAAAGACGGGGTGGGGTGGTCTGTATGTGCGTGTGGGACATAGGGCCGACATTACGTTTAGGCATCGTAGGCACAGGCCTATGGGCGGCAACGAGAACTTCGAGATTTCTCATTCATGTGGTCTTATCCATATTTGAAACCTACAGGGCCATAAACCCTTGAGCTGGCCCTGGCTTGGTTAGGTCAAGTCCTCTATTTAAATTAATGCGTAATATTTTCATTTCAATAGGTCCACAACTAAAAGTAATAGCTACAATATCGGTTGGCTACGATCACATTGATCAAGAAGAATGCAAGAGAAGGTATTTTATTTAGAAATGATTACCGGTTATCTCACTTTTCCTATATTGTATATGGGGATAGAAGACGAGTACTGGAGCACCAACTCAAATCCTGCTCACAGTCACTGGACACTACTGGCGTGCTCTTGGGTTCCACAGAAGAGACATGGGATCTTTTATTAAAGTCTCAAAAGACATCCACTTATGAACAGTGCCTTCTTAATAGCTATATGAGCCCTGAGCAAACCAGTGTGCTGGGGCTCCTACAACACCCATTCGTAGGAATAAAATGTACGGGTATATATATGGTCGTTAACATAGAATTACTTTAAACGACAAATACATTTACTGTGCAGTAGTATTTCTTTATGGCAAGTCACTTGACATACGCAGATTAGCATAGGGAGCGGCGAATTGCGTTGGACACACCAATTCTCGTCTGATCACTGAAGTTAAGCAGCGCAACCCCAGGTAGTACTGATATGGGTGGTAGCTTGGGAAAACTGGGTACTGCTAATACCCAAAAATCGTCGCATTGGTGTAGTGTCTGTGCAGTTTCTGCATAAGAACTATGCCGTGGACGGGGCTCTAATGACCTTGTAGTTGAAGGGCCCTAAAACACCAACAAACAACAACGCAGATTAACATGGGGCCCCTGGCAAGTGCCCAGCGGGCCCATGCTTTAAGACGGTGCTATTCATGAGTTCGTAGGTAAGTGATTAGCCTAAACGCGTGTGGTGCAGGTGGGTGCATGTGGGTGCAGGTATAGATAGATACATTGGGGCCTGTTTGGGAAAGGAAGCCGATTTTTGTTTTTGTTGGTGTTTATTGCCTTGCCCTCAGCACTGAAGCTCTCCCTCCTGATCGCTATTTCAGTCATTCAGTGCCATACATAGCGAACTGGCTCTAGGTACCAAGCCTCAATTTGTTTCGTTTCATTGGTGTTTTAGGGCCCTTCAACTACAAAGATCATCAGAGCCCCATCAGCTGCGTAGCTCTAATGCAGAGTCTGCACAGACACTACTCTGTTACGATGATTTGGGTATTAGCAGTACCCAGTGTTCCCAAGCGGTCACACATGCCAGTACTATCTGGGGTTGTGTTGCTTAACTTCGGTGATCAGACGAGAACTGGTGTGTCCAACGCAATACAGCCGCTCTAGAGAGACGTGTGGGATGATGTCCGATTGCAATAAAAAGTGAGTTACGAATATGGGATAGATCAGTGTTTTTCAACCTTTTTATTGGAATGGAACCCTTTGGAACATCCCCATACAGTGCCAGAAAAAAAGACATTAATTGATACAGGTGTGTGTGTGTGTGTGTGTGTTAGCATAAGCAGTTGAATTTGTGGCCTAATGTTTGAGAGAGGCACCCGAAGTTCATCTTCCACAGACAAAAGTCGTTCTCGTTTCTTGTGTTTTCATTGTTGGTTTTAAAATTTTACCTTGCCATTGGCGGAACCCTTGGGCGGACCTTACGGAACCCTGGTTGAAAAACATTGGGATAGATTACGTCAGGTGTCAGGACATGGCTGTGTGTGTTAAGAATAAATAGACATCAAGTATGAAGGTTGATGATGGGTACCCAAGATGCAGAATTTTGGTCTCTTAAAGTTGAGTGACAGGAAGTTAACCTCAACAGTTTAGGTCATAGTTTGGGCTAGTGATGGAAGCTAGTAGCGTGACACCTGCATGTTGAACCTGAATACCCTACACTTTGTAAAAATTAAAGATAAATAAATAATAATTGCTGTATTATGTGTTTAATAGAAATATTAAGGTTGGATACCTTGGTTCATTGTTGGCGGATGTGATGGCCGAATTTACAATTGGACTGATGATAGCAACAGGCAGGTGCTTTGGAGCAGCAATTAGACATTTTTCTGAGTAAGTCAAACTGCTCCTTCGCCCTTCAATTCTTTAAAAAATAACTGAATTTCACAAATCTTGCAGTCACAAGATCACAAGGCAATTGATAAGCGTGCAAAAATGTGGACTATTTGAAGTCCTTGGCATGCAGTGCCAAATACGTTGTAACTACAGCAAGGTGGTAATATACCAGAGTCGAATCCGGGGAGGGGGGCAATGTAGCAATTGCTCCTCCCTCAGTGCTTCAATGGGGCGCATATTTCATCTGATGCATGATTCAACTTTGCAACTGATGGGGCATTTTTGAATTGCTGTTCCCATATCTATAGTGCCGGTCCAACAGTTGCAGTCCAATTTGCAGTTGGCTGAACCACTGAAGACAGGACATTGTTTAAGGGGCAGTAGAGGACCTATTGTAATTGCCAGCTAGAATTATATTAAGGGATTTTGAATATTTAAAAATATTTGGGACGCACATTTTTTGAAGTGCTCCCCCCTCAATCTGCCTCTGGATCCGCCCCTGTAATATACGTAGCTAATGGTTTTTACTTTGTCCTACGATCACATAACATAAATTGATCCTGACACCATTTGTCGGATCTGATATTTCAGGGAATAGCAATTGCCATGGCGACTCTTGAAACTGTCAATTACCCTTCTAATAATTGCTATAGCGGGATAAATTAATGAAGCATAACTTGTGCCACATTTTGGGAAATGACAACATTGCGCCTATAATTACGTTGTAATGATTAAAAATGCAACTTCTGACCCATATCCCCGCCTATGGCAGTGTCGGGTAACCATCTTATCCTTTTGAATGGACATAAAGGTGATACAGTACATTAGATGGTGTTTTTCTGCAGCCGGCTGCTGACCAAAGCTGCAACTCTACGCTTATTTATCGTCCGTCTACTGTTAATTACGTTGTAATGATTATGTTATTTGAATGTTTAAGGTGGGGAAAAGCATGGGGCCCAACATGGTTGAATGGATTTGATATTCAAGATTCTACCATTGGTATTGTTGGACTTGGTTTCATCGGCACGTAATTATGAGTGAAATTTTTATTTTAAAAATAATTATGTTTGCATACTTATTTATTTGTACATTTTTATATAGGACAAAGTATTGCTAAAAAATTACAGGGACTTGGACCTCAAAAAATCCTTTATACGGGACCAAACAAAAAGAAAGAAGGTACCTTATGTTAGTTATTAATAAAATATCGACAGGAATGAAAAAATTCATTCAACCACAAAATACAAAACTCACTTCCTATTTGGCAGAAATCCCTTAGGGCAGAGGTGTCGAAATAGTGACCCGCGAGCGGCATGCGGCCCTTGAAGCCTAGAGATGCGACCCACACAATCGATACCATGTAGTATACAAATGCGACCTGCCACTCAGAGGCGTAACGAGAGAGACAGTAGCCCCCCGGGTGCAGTTGGAAAAGGGCGCCATGGGCATTGTCTGACCCTCATGACAAGGCATAAGTTACCAATGTGGCCCTCGGAATACCCCTTGTTTGCCATGCTTGCCTTAAAATTCCATGACCTGGATCCGACTCTTATAACTCATCCCGCATTCTCTAATTCGTCTGACCTCTTGGAGCCCTAAAGCAATAGTTAATCATTTTACTCTGGCTGATTCTTTGACACCTCTATAATTTGGAGGGGAACCAATTTCGAGCACCGTCTACAGTGAATGGCAGGGGACGGGCGAGTGACATCGATGTATATACCGAAGTTTGTAGACAGAGCAACGCCTTCATGAGAAACGGCCGCCAAGTTAGGCTGCAGCCATGGTGGAGCGGAGAGGAGAAAGATGGAATAGGAGCGATATACAACAATGAAAGCAGAGAAATGGCGCCACCCAGTAAAAAGAGGTGCAACTACAAGAGGAGTAATGAAAAATGGTCACCGTGCTGTGAAAACAAACTTTTTTGTTTCCACCTCTCCGCTTTTGTTCACCTCTTTCCTATCTTCTTTCCTCCCCCTTTCACTATGGCCACTTCCATTGAAATCAGTGGCGCACTGAGGGGTGGGCGGAGGGGAGCAGATGTCCCCGGGCGCAGAAGACAGGGGCGCAAAAATGTGCAAAATATTAAAATTCACGTTGTTTAGCAGGTGCCAGAAGGCGAAGATTTTGGTCTTTGTCCCTGCGCGCAGAATACCCTTGGTACGCCACTGATTGAAATGTGAACTTTGGTTTTGATAGCGGTCCTCACTGTTATCCTGACCTCTGTCCTCTCCGCTCCACCATGGCCACAGCCTTAGTAAATTGGACCTCTTTCTGCCATGTCACAGTTTTGTACAGCTCATATTATTATTGGAAAATTTTGTTGGTGCGCTGCGTTTAACTGCTTTCTCCGGGCTTTTAAGCCACATCTCGACCAGTTCTGCGTGATGTGTATCATATCACTTGCTGGTAAAAATAACCGAGTACGAAATAATTGTGGCACACGGTTGAGATGTTTCTATCCTGCCAATTTTCTATCCCTGGTATCTTCGCATTCCGTTACTGCTTGTTCCTCATGGCCTCTAGGAAATTTGACTACGCTGGAGGCATGATACGAGTTTGTTAGACAACCAGAGTATATTGGCTGTAATTCTTTCGCGCATTCCACATTGAAGACCTTTGAACTATAGCATGGGAGGAAAATACTTGCCTCGTTAAACCTTTGTCTTTTTCCAATTTCATCGTACACCTTATTCGTTATCTAAAATTAGGAGATGCTCTCGGGGCCGAATACACATCTCTCGATCATCTTTTAAAAGAATCTGACTTTGTAATTGCCAGTTGTGCGTTGAATGAACAAACACAGACATTGTTTAATCGTGAAAAGTTTAAAAAGATGAAACCAACGTCCATATTTATTAACATAAGCAGGTAAGGCATTTGAATATCATGTTTAGCACATCATTTGTATGAGCCTGTCATTAGGTTGATCTGCTTTGGTCCATCGCAAATGGAGGCTATTGGTAGCAGAGGGGGTAGAGGTAGGCTAAAATAAACATGGTTATACGGGGAGTTACGGTAGTGTGTAGGATGGACGGAGAGTTGGTTGGAACTAAACGGGAGTGAAGGGGAAGAACTCAAAGATTCGACCCTGCCATAGACTGGATAAGGATATGTCGACGGTGCTCTATCAAACCGTCACTTGTCTTTTTATGTCTCTCTCGTTATGTACAGTACCTGGCCATATTAATGTGACCACTAGACATTTTCATCATTCGCAAAATTTATGTAACACTTCTGAATACCTAGTAATTCAGTTGTTGCACACCCTTTATGTCAGACATGCCATCATCCAGGGTGTGCACAAATTTTCTCATGATTCATAAGCAGGGCAAGACAGTGGGGAGCGGCGAGTTGCGTTGGACACACCAGTTCTCGTCTGATCACTGAAGTTAAGCAACGCAAGCCCAGTTAGTACTGACATGGGTGGTCGCTCGGGAAAGCTGAGTACTGCTAATACCCAATAATCGTCGCATTAGTGTAGTGTCTGTGTAGTCTATGCATTAGACCTATGCAGTGGACGGGTCTCTAATGACCTTGTAGTTGATGGGACCTTAAACACCAACAAACAAGCAAGACAGTGCTCATTATGTGAGTCCCGGGGCATGTTGGCATTATGTCCAACCAGAGGGCGGATACTGATGCCCGTCATCCCACCTGCCAGAAGACACGGGCATTGCTGTTCCTTCCTCTGATGTTTTTCTCATGGTGTGGCAGGCCGTCCATGGTCAATGGCGGTCCCAGCAGTTTGCCGCAGGACAGTAGGGGAGCGGTGAATTGCGTTGGACACACCAGTTCTCGTCTGATCACTGAAGTTAAGCATCGCAACCCTCGCTAGTACTGACATGGCGGGCCGCTTGGGAAAACTGGGCACCGCTAATACCCAAAAATCGTCGCATTAGTGTAGTGTCTGTGCAGTCTTTGCATCAGAACTATGCTGTGGACGGGGCTCTAATGACCTTTGTAGTTAAAGGGCCCTAAAACACCAATCAACAGCAGGACAGTAGCTTCACTAAGGAGGTGCAGGCCGCCCCAGGTGACACCACTTGCACCATGACAAAAGGGATGACACCAGAACAGAAGAAGGGGCAGAGCAGGTAGAGCGGCTTTTTGAAGGGAGGGAGGTGACACCATGGCGTACCACACCGGGTGATGCCAACCCTAGCAACGCCTCTGCAGCTGGATATTAGCTGATGGTCACATTAATATGGCCAGGTACTGTGAAAACTAATTGCATGTAAGATCACTAACGATTCTTTTAAAATTAAGAGGTGGAGTCGTAGACCATGACGATCTGCACGAAGCGCTGAGAAGCAAAACCATCTGGGCTGCTGGTTTGGATGTGACAACTCCTGAGCCGTTTCCACCAGACCACCCATTGGCGACGTTAGACAATTGCAGTAAGTGATGATAATCTTAACGCGCAGGAGGTAGCATGCTCGATTACTGCCTTGGTGGTACCAATTTCGAAACTGGCTCGAGGTGGGTTGGTTCCTTGCGGGCGAGAGAGATTGCGAGTGAGAAAGAGACCTCGAGTGCGCCTTCTTTCGGATGAGAAGTAAAACCGAGGCCCCGGGCGGTGTACGATGGCATTTGCACGTAAAAGAAACTCCTCACCACGTAACGGGTAGAGGTTGCCATGTGTAGAGGCTCGCCCCGTGGCGTCGGGGAATCCTCCACCTAACAGTACACCGATGATAACTAAACACAGGGGCAGCGCCTGCTCCAGCACTTATGCCTCTCCGGACAAAAAGACAAATTGCCTCCTCCCCTTGAAGTAGCGATCTGTTCGCGTGCTCTGTTCTTACACTTACAGCCAAAATGGCGCCCCGGACAAATGCCCGGGTTGCCCTCCCCCTTAGAGCGGGCTCTGATAGGGATTACAGCTTTGGTCGGCAACCGGCTGCGGAAAAACACCGTCCAAATATCATCCTAGTACCCGACCCTACCTGAACTCGCCCTTGCCATGTTTAGGACACTTTATAGAGTGACCAGAAAAGTCAAATCCGCTGTCTGAACTACATCGAGGAGGGTTGCTCTCCCTTGTAAACATCCCAGTTGAGATGCAGTGTGTTTCAAACAGGAGTGAGTTGCATCCTGAAATAAGATATGGTGTGATTATGAGGCAATCCCATTTGGACTAAGTTCATGGACACTACTTAAAGAGATGTTTTTATTCATAATAATTTGGAGGTCTTGTTGCAAAACTAATGAAATGACGCCTCGTTGATTGAGGTCTGGGATAGTGCAGCATTTCATGCCTGACATTTGAAACCCTCTTGTTAAGAATGAATACGCCTTTATATTCAAAGATGAGAGGAACTTTTGTTTGCAATTGTTATGCATGGTCTCAAATTGCCATTCCTTACAATTTGGTGATAGCCAAGGTCAAATTAGCAATCTAAATTGTTTCTATTTTAGTTATTTTACCACATATTGGATCTGCATCAATAAAACTGAGAGCAAAAATGTTCGAAGTCACTTGCCAAAATTTAATCGCTGGATTAAAAGGTGAAAAAATGCCGATACCACTAGTGGAGTAACAGAATTCGATGACTATGGTTCCTTAATTTGAGTAGTGCGTTATAAAATGAAAATTTGCACGTTAAGTCCTATATACTTCCAGGGTTGATCAACCAAATACCTAAAGTACATTCATAATAACGTGTAAATGTTTCAAATACGTAGTAGCGTTTATTACAAAATTAAATTGGCCCATGGGTTTTTTAACCTCATTTATAATTGGCCTTAATTTTTTTTTTGGAAAGAAATGAGAAGAATATAATGTACATGTAGTGATTGTATTTCAAAGAATGAATAAAACCAAAAAAAAAAAAACAAACAAATGGAAAACATAATTTCTATACAAATTTCAAGTTATCAGATGTTAAACGTAACACACTACATTGACACCAAATGTAACAGGTAACAACGTTTATATTTACTATATTTACAATATTATACAATATCATATATTTAGATATATATGATCTTCTGCATAACCACATTTATTAAGAATTCCACAGATCAACATAATACCAATTTAGAGCATAATTCAAAAAAAGTTTTGAACCCTAGTACTGTTTCTCCTTGTTATTGTTTAAATTTCTCACTGTACAAGAGTATTTTTTCAGGTAATTGTGAATATTTTGAAAGGTGTATTGTCCTGAAATGTTTCCAGTTAGAAACTTCAAAATGTTAAGGGAGTTTTAACTTTGCCAAACACTAAAGTTGAATCCACAATAAATAACAAAACGTGTTACATTGTGCAGCAGCCATCTGCAATATGTGGCCCACGGACAGTGCCTGCTCTAGCACTTATGCTGTTTGTTTGTTGGTGTTTTAGGGCCCTTCAACTACAAGGTCATTACAGCCCCGTCGACAGCATAGTTCTTATGCAGAGACTGCACAGATACTACACTAATGTGACGATTTTTGGGTATTAGCAGTACCCAGTTTTCCCAAGCGGTTACCCATGTTAGTACTTGCTGAGGTTGCGCTGCTTAACTTCAGTGATCAGACGAGAACTGGTGTGTCCAACGCAATTCGCCGCTCCCCCACAAATATTGAAATCAAATGTTACGAAATAACAACCTGACCCTTCAATACCAGGGAAAAGAAGGATTTGTGTATTCTGTCCCTACCAGGCTCACCGAATGACTCGGTGTTCCTGTGCTATACGTTCTAAGGACATTTGCGCAGATCCCCCCCCCCCGTTGGCTACGCCACTGCATCTGCAAGAACACCGCTGTACGGCAACGTTACCCCCAGGTGTCCATAAACATGCAAACTTGATTTTTAAATTTTGTTTTGGTGTTTTAGGGTCCTCAAACTACAATGGTCATTAGAGCCCCGTCCACGGCGTAGTTGCAATGCAGTCTGCACAGACACTATGCAGTTATAACGAGTGTCAAAAAAACAGACAAAAAATTGGCGGGAGAAGCGAGCGGCAAAAAATTGCACAATTAAATTATATTTCACATATTAACAAATTTCATTTTGATTTGGCGCGACAAAGTAAGTCATTATAGAAACAAGTTGCAAACAAAGTTAAAGACAGAGTTGTTCAAACATGGTTTGTTATGCAGTGTGGACTCAGCTTCAAAGATGCTATTGCAACAGTGGCTTTCCTTGTGTGCATACAATGCAAATATTATGAAAGCATTCGATTATTTCCATACAGTTTGGACTAATATTCAATTTCAGAGATTAGATACTATTCAAAGTAGTGGTAGTAGCAGTAGGGCATTAACTAGCTGTGTCCCGTCGTATTCTTTATTTAGTTCTTCTGCCATTTACATGTAATTTTGAAAATGTATGTAGAAAAGCCACATAAAGAGGGTTATACAAATTTTTCTGAACCCAGTTGCTCAATTTGAAGATAAGTGGCACGGTCGACTGGGAACATCAGACAAAGATGGCGACATTTGGTCAAAATTGCATTAATAACCAAAATAAACTAAGAATTTTAAATTACATTATATCAGAAACTTCAACTTGCTGAAAAACTAAGAACCGAGGCTGAAAATTCATAATCTCGGAATAGACCACAAATATTTTAACGAATAAGTCGCTACTGGGTAACCAAAAAACACCACAAATCCCTCCAATCACTAGCTTTATTGTCTGAGGCAAGCAGATAGCCATGCACATCCTGAGTGTCATTGCTAATACAGTTATCATATGGGTTTCGGGTTGAATTTGAATCTCACGCAGAGTCCGCACCTCAAATATAGTCCGCATTAGCGATGGGCATATTTCATACTGTAATTTTGTAAGCAAAAATTTGTTTCTTTTGATGAACTTTGAACTGTATCATTTTCACATTGACATGATCTTTCATTTATATTTTTATTTGTTAACCTTCCATCCACAAGGTAACGATTTTCGAAATACGTTACAAGGTGGGGTTAATTTTTACCCCAATAAGAAATTTTGATTTTCAATGCTAAAATATATTCAGAATTAAGAGATTATCATCTATATTGCATTAAACAACATCTATATAAATTCTAAACAGTGAAAATAATTTGAAAACTCACAAATAATTATATAATTGCCAATTAACCTGAGTGACGTCATGAATTTTTTTATGCACAAGCCACAATTGCCATTTTATTATGCAAATAGTCTAACAATATTTAAAAAGAGGTAAGCATTTTTATATACCAAAACATATGAGTCAATTAGTCCAAATTGAATCCACAATAGAACTCTAGATGTCCATGCTTTCAGATTCTGTAGAACATTTCTCACAATACAGTACAGCTTTTGAATGCTTCTTGCAAATGAGAAGATGGCATGGCATGTGTTAGATGTTTCCTAACTTATAAATACAGTAATTTGACCTGTAATTGGGCTATTTATAACCTCTTAGTTTGATTATGATAAGATTTCAACCTTTCCTAGCACTTCAAAAAATCAATCCGGCATTAAAACCCTAAAGCAATGTAGGGCATAGATAATCATCTCAAATTAAACATTTTGAAGTGCATTGGGATAAACCCCCACGGGTCTAGGGGTAAAGCTGACTATTACTGAGAATAGATGAAGAAAGTGGTTTGAAGAGGCATCACTAAAATTTCACATACATCACAAGGTGGGGGTCAGGAATAACCCCATACCTGTCCCATTCCAAAAAAAAATGAAAATATGATAAATACATAGGAGACCTGCCAACTTCCCTAGATAGGTAAAGAAAACATCAGAGAACAGGTACTCAAAGTTTGGTTAAGATTGGAGAAAGTGGTACATGTGGAGACACAATTTTGTAGGTCTGGGGTTTGCCAAAACCCCACCTTGTGGACGGAAGGTTAACATATTTTCATGTTGAAACTATCAAAATGATCATTGAATTCTATTTTACAAAATATTACAATTTAGTTGTGCCACAAATGTTCTTTCTATTTTAAAATAAACTCGCAAGATGTGAGTACCAATGAAAAACGTGAGTGTATCGTTTAGGGTTGGAGCCACTGTATGTATAGTCGGCACTTCAAAATTCCTACTGTAGCCAATGGCATAACTTGTAGGGGGCAAAGGGGTCAGATGAATGTGAACATAAAATGTCAGATTGCTCTGACGTATGTTAGTATGTTACACTATCAGGTTGGGGAGTAAGCCAAGCAGCCATAACAGCCTAAGGAGGCTGCTCGTGGGTGAGGAGGAGGTAGGTGTAGGGGATGCAGGAGAGGGGAAATTAGCAGCACCCAACTTACACTACCAACCAGACGATGAAATTGAACTGTGAAAGATTTTTATATTGCATTATCATATAAATAAGAACGTACTGTGTAAAGTCGTGTTGTTCAGTGTAATAAAAAGTTCAGAATATGAGGAGCAACTTTCATTGAGAACCTTTGGTTTCACTTATAGTCTGTACTAAATGAACTTGTTTCGCGTTTAGTCCACAGACTCTAGGTGAGATGTTACAGTATACTGTTGAAATTTTGGCCTTATCTTCAGGCGCCTTATTCGCTAAATTATACGTTAACTACCATGTTATTGTTACAGTAACGTTAATGCCCTCTAAAATGTCTACTACCACAGACAACAATCAGTTATCAGACAACCATCTAATCCATAACAACTTATTTTGCATTCTGTTCAATGTCATTTTAACAGAAAGTAACATCCTGTCTGCAACTAGTTCATCCAAACTGCAAGGATTTATAAGTCGTTGTGACATGAGATAACGTAATAAATGTTAATCTACTGTAAAGAAAATTACGTTAACAAGTTAACTCATGTTTTCAGCTGATTAACAACATGTTTAAGAGAAATAGCAAAAAAGAGAAATGACCAGTACTGAAAAAAAAAAGAAAACAATGATGGTATGTATAGTACAAATTGCATCCAAAATACATTTCGGACAATGACGATTACTATTAATACAATGAAGGCACCCACTAAACAGTGCATGACTTAAAAAATGTCAAGCACAACAAAATTAAGACAATACCATTTGCGACATACAGTATCAAACTCAACATTAAGGTTATCGCAATAACACGATCATTTTTCTTTATTCTGGCGTGATTTTTCTTCTTCTTGTAATTTCAAAAAAGGCTGATAAATTTTTAAAGTAAAAGGCACAAATCTTGCAAGATAACAATTCATTTTAGTTACAATGTGCTAATAATAAAATAACCAAACATGATTTAGGCAGAATGCTAAACTTAAAATATCACAATCAACTACACTACCATCACATTGCATACTAACTTAAATTTGGCCCAAGACACATTCAAAACAAATTTCTATTTGATCGCCAGCTCAATAAAAATTATTTGTAAAAGTGGCATTCTGGTAAGAAATAGAGATGATCCTCACCAAAAGTGAGAGAAGTACGTATTTTTGTCATACAGTGGTGGTCAGAAAAATTACCCACATTTCATGATATTTCCTTACTATTAATAAACTTTGGGCACATTAAAGAATGTTGCATCAAATTAAAATATTTAAATGCCTCGCATATCAAAGTCCATATGAGAAAGATAAATATAGCTATAAAAGTTCTACATTTAGCAAAAAAAAAAACCCTTAAATGAAAGTGATAAAAAAAATTTGGACACAGAAATAAGACAGTGCCAAAATTAAGTGACTAAAATTGGGTACCTAGCAAATTAAGTTATGCAATTTAAGATCATCATTCAGTATATGCTTTGTTTTAACACACTGAAAACAGTTTAATTTGGAGGTGGGAATATTATGGTTTGGGGAGTAATGTTATGACATGGTACTGACCCCTTGCATAGAATAGAGGGGTATGACAATTTGCCCATTACATGGATGCTTATGCAGGACAATGATCCCAAGCATTGTGCAAAATTATTAAAACAATAGTTCCAGGATAAAACAAAATTGTTTTGGATTGGCCAACCCAAAGTCCAGATGTTAACCCATTAGAGAATTTATGGGGAGATGTAAAAAGGAAATTAAAAGATAAAAATCCAACAAACAAATCCATTTTGGGCAAATGTTCAAGAAATTTGGCATCGTGTTCCAATTAAAAGATGTCAGCAATTTGAAGAGACCGTGCACAAAAAGACTGAAAGAAGTGATTGCAAATAATGGTAACCCAACAAAATACTAAGTTTGGGTGGGCCAAATTAACAACAATTAATACTTTTATTTAACCCTCTGAACGGAACATCTGTTTATTAGGCAGATATGATTTGTTCTTTTGCCCCTGGGATTGCTATTATAAGATGTACCTGATCCACCACTCTAAAGTGCTTCAGCCTGGATCTCAGCTTTACATAGAGAGGTTGTTTACCTTAATTGATTACACTGTTTTCAGGTTAGTCTCATAGACTTATCAGAGTGTCAGTCTCATACTCATCCACCTACTGTTCATTTTGCATGTACATTCTTTCATTCATATAATTTTCATTATATAATGGAAAGCACTGTGTTTATATTATTTCGTTCCTGTTCTAAAACTGACACAACTTTTTCTGTCCAAGGCATTAATTTTTCATATTTTAGGATAAAAATAGTAGAAAAGCAATGTTTTCAAATATATCTCACATGCAGATATTCCTAGAAACAGAAATTATAGATGTTCCTGCTAGAGGGTTAAATGTCTTATTTATATGACATTACAAATGTAATGTGCAAAATAATTTTTATGTTACTATAACGATTTTTATTATTTCTGCTTTAGTTACTTTCATATTTATTTGCTTTACACTAGATAAGACTTATTTTAATTAATATTATTCTTCTGACACTAAAATTTTGTCAAATCATCTAAATGTCTTATTTATCAGACCACCACTGCATGTGTCATTCATTTTAAAAACGTCACCGTCAACTTATTCATTTTAGGGCTAACTTGCTACAGTTGCACAAAAAATGTCAACGTCTCTTGCATAATTCCACTACGAGTACGGAGGAGACAGCTTTGAAGGAGAGAGAAGCAAAAACAAAAAAATAACAGGTGAAATAAACAGGAATAATTTCTGATGGGAGAAAAAAAAGACGTGATAATAAAGCTATCCACTTGGCTTACAACAAAAGAATTTCAACAGGGTAATGTACAATAACGAAATTTCTACCACTAATATCATTACAATTATTCTGCTTAAGTAGTTTAATGGGTGATTTCCAACGTTTGAGCAATGCTACTGCCCTAAAACTTGGCAACATTTATCATCACATCTCCAACAAACAACTTTCATCAGAGTTCAGAAAACTCAGGGAAAATAACTTTAAAAATAATTTGGGTAGTGCATCTCACACATTGGAAACCAGCCACTTGAAATCGCCACCATTTCAGCAAAATTGCCAAAATACATCCCTCTCAAAAGCTAAATAAATATAGATCTAATTAGGAGTTATTTTAGCTCGTCAGAGTATTAAAAACTGCAATGCAGGAGGAAAAAGGAGGGAGGATCACTTGCATAAGTCAATTATAATTAAAACAGAATATTACAAAAATAAACTAGCATGCTAAATTGTACGTATATACATTAAAAAAACAACCCAACACTAACAAGACTTGTCATGAATGTGCAGTTTTTTTTCCTCTCAAATTTTCTGTAGTTTTGTAGTAGAACTGACACATTTAGTGACAAATTTGTCGACCTTAATTAGCTGCATCAAATAAACCAGGGGTCGACAAGCTACAGTCCGTAATTGATAAAATTTAAAATGGTGGGCAGATAAAATGACTGTATCAGGGGAAATGGCAGAAAATGAGAGAATATACCAGGGGTGGGCATACTTTTTTTATGATAGGGCCTCATGAACGCTGATTCGAAGTCAGACGGGCCACACATACAAATTATCAAAATGGTTTTAATTACGATACATAAGTAACTGGAAGAACCATTTATTCTATGGAATTATATTTAATGATACATTTTCTAATATATTTAATGTAAAGGGCCATGTTGCCCTAAAACTTATTTCACTTTTTTTTACACTCTTTTACATATTTCTAAATAATTCCGCAGGCCGCCGTTTGCCCACCTCTGGAATAGACTGAGGTGGAATTGGCAAAATAATATGTGTGGGGAGGAGGTGTAGGAGCTGATTAGGTCCATCATGGGGACGTAAGTTACAGGAGGTAGTAGGCCAACATACTAACGAGACAAGGTACTGTGTGAGGTGGCTTGGGAACTGGTTGAAGAGAAAGGCAATGGAAAGGCAAAACTCCTGGAGACGACTCTGCCATAGGCAGGATAAGGTTCTAATGGTGATATCTCTTGGCCTACAAAGCATAAAATTATCTATTATCTGATTTCTTCCAGAAAGTTTGCCGACCCCTGAATTAAACGGAAATCCGTTGTTCCAGACAGTATTATATAGCAGTCAAATACTCAGCTTGCACTTATTGCGAATTTCCGAGATTTCCGACAAATTTTTCTTCACAACTCCTTGATACTGTTTGGTAACTGTTACGAACCTACCTTTAACAGAAAGGTTCGCTAATGGCACTATAGAAACTGTGGAGGCCACTCATTTAGACGTGCATCAAGCCCCACTTCGACTACTGACCCTGATTAATCAGGAATTGTGCATTCTATTCCATTATCTTACTTCATACTTTCGCTCATCATTAAGCCAGTTGCATGATTTTTTGATTAAGGGATCAAATGCATTACAAATTACAACAGGTCAAATTAAAAAAAAATTGTTGTGAAAAAGCGTCATTGTCCAATATATGGAATGACTGTTTAATATTAACTTATAAACAAATAAATAGGGCAGTTCATTATATTTCTGATCAAATTTCAATTATCAACCCTTTAGTCATTAACGAGCAATACTTTTATAGGGCACGATCTAGTTTTTAAACTATTACAGTGATTTATGGTTCTCTTTCCTTTAAAGGTCGTTGATGGACAACGTGCATTTTGCCTTCAACCTTTACAGAAATCAAGGTTTTCTACTTCAACTGTAGCGAAATTGCAGTGTCGTTAACGCTACAACTACAAAGTATGCCAAAAAAAATGAAAATATCAAAAAAAAGTTACTGTTCAACAGTAACTATTTCATTCCAACCAACAACTACATAATAACGTCCCTCTCGTAAACTAATCACCTTTACTACCTTCAACATTGCTTTCATCACTCTGCTTGCATTCTGCACACGGGATACAAAAAATAAAAAAACAGTAATCTCTTTGGGGTTTCAACCCTTAAGAAATGAAACGCAGAACACCGAAAAATAGCATGATTAACCTGCTTACGAAAGAAGCTAAAATTTTATAATGACTGACTGTAATTTCTTTGAACCTCTTAAATATCCACCCACTTACGACTTTTGACTGCTGTTACATTGAACCTCAGAATCCATTTGTACTCTTCATGGAAAGAGAAGCACATCGAATGAAAAGTTTCATAGTAATCAGTTTCCAACAAATGTTGATGCGTTTCTTTAAACAACCTTTATATCGCTGCATTCCAATTTACTTAACGTTTTCTTAACCCTTAATGCTGTCAGTCGAGCAACAGGATTTTGATGCCAACATTCCTGCATTGTTTTTACCATGGTGCGAAGACACTATAAACATTTCAAATGCAAAAGTTAAAAAACTAAAACGGCATTACAGTGGTTTCTCGGGTTATAAGTCCGTGTATTTCTACATAAGAACCTCCGGGCGCGACTTATGTATATGCTAACTTTACATACAACTTCGATAATGCCCACTTTAGAATTTACAGCCACTTAAATTCTCGTGGATTGGGGCGACTATACACCGAATTTGCGAAAGAAATGTCACTTTCCAAGTAATGACATTCCACTAATTTTATGCCTCTCAAACCCTATAAAACTCCAGATTGACTAAGTACTGGTGACAATTATCCTTATAATGCAAGAGGAATGAAAGTTATTTAAAAATTGGAACGAACTCGACAAAGAATCATAAGTCCTCTGAATGCTGTAAAGAAAAGGTGGGACCTCCAGAGTTCAGATCATATGCTCAGACATTTTGGCAGTAAATTCTACCTCTTGCTCTAAATAGAAGAGTTGCATCTAGATCTGTGTCTACCAAACTTTTTTACCTTTGGACACACTGGGCGAGAAGAATTTATTTTGCAGCACATCAAATACAGTAGTAGGGCCCTTCCATTATATGTTTCGGATATGCCCACGTCTGACCACGGTCAATCCGTGGTGTCTTCGCACATTATTTGCCTATACTTTTAACTCTTAAATCTTTTGTGGAACACCCGCAATCTCTTTTGGTACACCGTTTGGCAGACACTGATAATACACAAAGATTTGCTTTCATCCCTCACAATATAAGACAACTTTTAGACAACTGCTAAGAAGACATGATGGAAGGATGGCTAGGATGGAAGTCATTTGACAAACAGCCATATGGCTAAACAGTTCGAGTGGCCGAAGACCATAGCGACAATTAATAAGTTCGTCAGTCTTACCTCATCAGCTAGTAATCGGTTTGAAATTCCTGGTCTAATCTTCTTCACACATACAACTTCATGCATATCCTCAAATGAAGGATCATTAGGGACACAATCATAATATGGTAGCTGATAATCATCCACCAAGCCATCTTTAAAATAATAAATATGATTACAAATTATAAAGAGAAAGTCAACTGTGCAAAACAATTATTAATCGGTGCTCTACTCACTTTCAGAAATACAACGCCGCGTTAACTCCCACAGCACTAAACCAAATGAGTACATGTCAGCCATCTTATACGAGTCGAAATGATTCTTGTTTAAGCTTTCATCAATTACTTCAGGTGCCATGTACCGTCTCGTCCCAACCCGTGTATTCGGAGCAATATCGACTTCATTTGTATCACTATCAATTTCAAAATAGAAGTCTATATAATAACAATCTTGACAAGATCACAAAAATAATATATGCAACATTTTATGCAATTTTACCTCAAATATCGAACTGCAAGACCAAAATCCGCAATGGCACAAGTACCATTCTTTTTAACCAGAATATTCTTACTTTTAATGTCCCGATGAGCAATAGCTGGCTTTCCTATTAAATAAAAATAATTAAATACCGGTATTCCATTGCAAGGTGGTACCCTACATTCACGCTTTTCATTACTATACCTTGAGTGCCAAATATCTCAGTGTGTAGGTGAGAGAGTCCACTGACAGCTGAATATGCCAATTTGAATAAACTACATGAATCTAAAGTATGAGTCTTGAGATAATCGTGTAGTGAACCATTCTCATGGTAATTTGTAATTAATAGTAGCTGAGTCCATGAGCCAGTGCCTTTAATATCAGCAGCTATGAATCCTAGTATGTTATCATGACGCATAAGCACTGTTTGATAAATCTCAGTTTCACGAAACCAACTTGCTTCTTCAGTAGTAAAGAAGACTTTGACAGCAATTTTTTCTCCTCTCCATTTGGCTAACCACACTTCTCCATATCGACCTTTACCAATACTCTTCACCATATGAATTTGTCTCGCTATGGTCCTTTGAACGAGAAGGGGCAATCCCGAACCACTACCAGAACTCTGTGATTGATCTACAAGATCTTTTAGTGTATCCAATGGTGATATACAATCATCGTAATGGTGAGAGGCATCCAAAATTTTCTGCCTTCTTTCTTCTCGTCGCCTATACCTAGAAGAATGTAGGAGGAACACATCTAATAATAAACGGCCTGCTTTTAAACCGTAGCAAAAAGACATAGACATTTCTTTATCAATCGATTATTGTGACCCAGTGATCGGTAGTCGTCAGGCTATAGAATTTTTCTTATTAATTCTGACTCCAAAGCAAATTTTCAATTCAATGTGTAAATTAACACAATTCCTGAATTCCACACAGTGCGAACTTTGCCAAGGACACTGATCACTGTGTCGAGGAAAGTGATACAAGTATACAGTAGTTAATTTTAGATAAAAATTTAATTCCTCGAGTAGTCTTACCTTATATAATAAAAAGTTATGAAGCAGACGGCTATTAAAAGGCAGATAGTTACTGTAATAATTAATGCTATTGTAGGCACATTGTTCGAATCAAGCCAGTTACGTGAGCCTTCTAAATAAATAAAACAGAAATAATTTTGGGTCAGTTTCATTATGATTGTGCATTTGTTAGA
Organism: Trigoniulus corallinus; assembly: GCA_013389805.1. Lineage (NCBI taxonomy): Eukaryota > Metazoa > Arthropoda > Diplopoda > Spirobolida > Trigoniulidae > Trigoniulus > Trigoniulus corallinus. The sequence continues at coordinate 18,547,970 of JAAFCE010008833.1, forward strand.
ATGTTATTCAATAAGAACTTTACGTTGATCTCGTGCATTTGGAATAGTTAAATTAGGTTTAAGCTCCATGTTACAAAGGTCTTTATTATCACAACAAGAGATATTTTTTGGCCGAAGATGTGGAACTAAATATCCCTTACACTATAAAGAAACAAATGTAAAATATTACACCAAAATCAAATGTACTCACATTTCAAAAGGATTATTGTTGAAATAATTTCTAACTCACTTGCATTAATGTTTTTTCCTCAGGTGGAAGACAGCCATAAGACCTGACAACGGTGACACCATCGTAATGCTGTTCAACAGCACTAAAACACTTACTATTTGGTTTGGCAACACATGTTCCATTATCTCCATCATTTGGGCAATCCAAACAATGACAAATTAATGAACTGGCTGAAAATCAAGAGAAAGCCTAATGTGTATCGGTAACAATGATTCAAAAGTAGGTATAAAAAAAAAAGGTCGAAAAGATCGCCAAATTGCCTTGAGTTTCAGTGCACAGAATCCCTAGATCGCAATGCACTTCCAAAAACCATAAATAATCTCCAGTCTGATATAAACAAGAAAAACTGGGTGGCCAGGTAACCAGCTCACCCAAAAAAGTGCAACCCCAATACTGCTAAAAAGTAAGTCGAAATAGATATATAAATATTTTTAATGTGGTTTTAAGTTTTATATTGGCATGTTCAAGTCACGTAGACCTCTTGCATGATATGAGGCCTCTAAAAATGTGACAACAAGTCGGCAGCCAGGGACATAAAATCAAATCACTGACTTTTGGCCCATAAACTCTTTTAGTGTCGTTCCTCTGCCATTCCCTCACTCATTTTTCTCGTAGTTTCCCATCCATTCTACCTTTCTCATTCTTCATTTATTTAGGTTGTATTCTCTTTCCAAGATATTCAAAACTTTTGCATGAGTACCAAAACCTGCCACAAGCAAGAAATGGTTTGCATATATATATATAAAGAAGGAAATATATTTATAAAAAATTCATAATACACAACAGTAGGCGATATAGGCATTTCAAAAATTCTAATATAGCTACATTACTACATAAAAATACAAGTAACAAAAGTTACTCTTTTACGTGTCAACATTTTTTAAATTAAATAAATGTTATACAACGCAGCTTACTAATCTCAGTTCAGAAACCTGACATATGACCCTTGCATTTCATTTGACTTTTTTTTGTCCCCTCTATATAATTTTACTGCCATTTGACCCATTTGACTGAAGTCATTGAGAATAGTCTTCATATTAAATTAGTGCAACGCTTTAAGATTCCTATTGGTTGAATTCTCGCTTGAAATACTCGTCAACCTAGCGTGGTAACATTCAGATAATAGTTCACAAAGATTAATTTTTGTGCACAGTGCATACATGTATTCCCATCGTATTCGTGACATTTCCTTTCATATAAATCCATGTTATCCCCTTTTCTGAATAGCGAGACATTTTGCAGGAACCTTACTTCAAAATCCAATTCACTTAATGTAAGATGGAAGTTCATAATTGTCAATTCAATTAACACATACAATTGCAAACAAGGTTTAAAAGACATCACTTTAAGCAATAATCATTAAGAAGAAAGATGCAGTTTTCTTACCAGTGCGGAAAATACACAATAAAATAAACAATGGTAAATCTACTCTCGTAGACAACCAGGTTAGATTGTCCCAACAACGAAAGTTCGCCATCTTCCGTAAAGTGTTTTTAACATTCGATTCGAACGCTCAGACGTGAGCTCAAAGATGTAGAGCGCTATCTTTAAGATGCCATTCAATCCGATCCTTAAAAAGCTAAAAGCGTGTCGAGCGGAAAGATGCCGAATATTTTAAGTTCAAATGACGTCAAATATGAGAAGTACTTATGTTTTAGTTTCGAATATATGGCGTGTAGTTTTATCCGAGATGTAACTTCAGGTATATTTTCGCTTACAAGACGTAACTAATGTTACTAATTGTAGCACGAAGTCTTAAATCTAGTTATAGTCAAAACGGACATTTTTTAACTGTTCGCCAAACACCAATGTCTTAAGAATGTTGTACGCCGGCCTAACATAAGGCGGCTGACGGCTCAAGCGGCTAAGCTGCTAATAGTTAATACGCTCCTTTGTGAGCAACTACAATTATTTTGTAAAATATACCAATTAAATTCCGACAGACTTTTAAAATAAATCATCGTGAAGTAGTAGAAAAAGTAGCAACGTTTTCAATAATGACTTCGCATATTAACTCATCATAAACAATTATTAGCCGATGTCGGCTATCTGATAAAAACTCTGCTTCATCTGAAGATGGCAGCACTGTGCCCTCATAGTTTTTTGTGCACGTTGTTAATTTTACAAATCTGTTCTGAGTGCTGTGAAATGGCGGAATTTTTGTGACCATCAGTTTATTTACTTGTCTATTTTGTTATTTTTATATTGCTGAATACAACTAGTAGCAGCTGTATTCTATGATGACATCGGTTCATTTTGTTGTACACCCCTTACCGGGAACAGAAGATCAGCTAAATGAAAGGTAAAATAGCTTAAGAATTGGTTCATATGTTGTAGTCTAGGAAATAAACACATCGATTAGTTCTACTAATATGTTAAATCCTTTCTCTACATTTCTTTGTGATTTTAATATTAGTCATCCTATCTGAAATTGGGGATTGTTGTGGGAAATATACTTTTGAGCTAAAGATATTTATAAATAACTACTATTGTGATAATGTAATGATTCAATCATTACTAAAAAGCACTTTTCATTATAACGTAATGAACTATTTCAAATATTGCTATATGTTATGTGCATTTCGATATCATTGAATTTCGTAAGTAAATGATAATGATACATATTTGTATACTACGGATGAATGGAGTTTTAGGTTCAATATGGCTTCTTTGAATGGTTTAACCAAGTAATAAATATGAGTGTTGACCAAATTGATACTTAAGATCTTGTATACACCTTAAACGAAATTTGAATGGATCATTTCTTCTTAAACTCAAATGGTATTCCAAAATTTCAACGATAGGCCTTTTGTTGTGTGAATGTAAAATCTAATTAAAACTTAATATGGTTGAGCAGCATAGTAAATTTCAGCTGTTTTTGGCCATCATTACCCCACTAGCATTTATTTGAAGCAATTTCATAATTGAGTATGAAGCTCTTTATCTGAAAATGCTCCTACCATATATCTTCCTCTTTTTTTTCCTGCTTTTGCAATTTTCATGACTTTTTTATCAAGTTAATTGCATAATCATTAAATTTGTATAAGAAATTTTGTTGGTGAAATTATTATTGGTTTGCTTTGTAGGTTGAAAGAAGTGGCAGACAAAATCAACAAATACGGTTATACAACACCCCTGGCTTTGGCGAATATTAAAAATTGTGTAGCGAAACAATGTGTTGTTGGTCCAAACCACATAGCGTTTCTGTTGGAGGTCAGTGATTATTTAAGGAACATATTTAATGGCTTATCCAATATAAATGGTTTTAACGGCAATTTGAAATTGTAATTAGGACGGTCGTGTTTGCCGAATCCAATTTTCAATCTTCACGGAGAGGTTGGATCTTAGCAAGTCTGATCCCAACAAAGGGTAAAAGCGGGGGCTATGATTGAGTGCTATTAGAACTTTTCTACATTAAATAGATCATGAAATTTATAGTCATTTAGAACTGTTTATTTACATGGATCCAGGATGACGCCAAAGGGCACCAGCAGCTCACAGGCTAGTACCAGGCAGCCTACTCGTACTCGGGGGCGAATTATGAGAACCACTGGCAGAGGAAGAGGATCAGGCGTGATAATGGGCACCCGCCCAGTGGTTCCTGCCCCATTTGTACCAGAGGAACTTGTGTCGCAAGCTCAAGTAGTACTCCAAGGCAAATCACGTAACCTTATAATAAGGGAATTGCAGAGGACGGTAATAATTAACGTTTTGAATATAATTGTTTTTAACAAGCTTCACTTTGAAGTAAATGTAATTTTGTATGTGGCTATGTGGCAGAATTTGGATGTTAATTTAGCTGTAAATAATTTATTGAGTCGGGATGATGAAGACGGTGAAGATGTCGATGACAGTCAGGATTCATATATGCCTGGTATTTTTATTGATTCGTCTCTTATGTGTCTTTACGTTTAAAGGAAGGTGATAATTATTTTATATTATTATAGCTGATGACCTAATATCCCTTTTGGATGCTGGAATGCATCCGGATCATCCTAGTGTGATCATTGATGCTGACGCTATGTTCTCAGAAGATATGTTCAACTTTTCTGGTTTACGAAGTCGTGCAGGCAATCGCGGTCGGGCAGGTATGAATTATATTATTTATATTAAGTAATTTAAATATAGTTACTTTGAGAATGATTTCAGCTGGAGAAAGAGATCGAGATCCAGATCGTGACAGAGACAGAGATACTGTGTTCAGATTTCGCGAACGGCAATATTCAGGATCTCGACGTTGGCTTGAGACAGCATTAAGAGACAATGGCGTTAGTCTTGGAGGAGAAAAAGATAATCTATCTGAAAATAAGAAAAAAGATTCACCTTTGCCAAGTCCAATTTGGTTAGGAGAGGATCTGGAGTTTTGGCCAGAGAAAGGCTTGGTCTCTTCGCCAAGATTTTCACATATTGCTGCTTTACATTCCGAATTGGTTGCTGTTGGGATCAATGGTCAGCTGTATCAGTGGAAATGGAGTGAGAGTGAGCCTTACATTCATTCTGGGGTATTTAAATTATTCTGTTTATTTATTGCCCTTTGATAATTAGGAATTTTGCGCAAATTCATAACTTGGAACTTTTATTTATGTTAGAATCCTAACATTCATCATCCGAAAACATTACCACTTTCCCTAGCAAACGAAAAGATAGTACGCATTGCTAGTTGTAACGTGCGTGCAACTGTTGCAACAGAATCAGGAAAGGTAAAGTAGACTCATTAAATGTATTGAGGTGAATGTTATGGCGTACTTTTAAAATTCATGTATTTTTAATTTGTAGTTAGCGACATGGGTGGACGAGACCCTTTCTCTGGTTGCTCACAAATTGGAGCATCCTTCACAGGTTTTTTCTGAATTCCAAATTGATCGTGTAGCGTCGTTGCACGTATGCTCCTTGTACACTTGTGCTAGATTAGAATCTGGAGCTCTTTATTGGTGGTTCGTAATTCATTTAAAATAGTGAAAGGCAAATTTATTTGAAAGTGCAAGCTTGTTCTTTTCATGTTTTATTCTCTACCATGATTATATTAGGGGAGTACTGCCTTTTACTCAGCGGAAAAAGCTTTGGGACAAATCTCGAGCAAAAGCCAAGAAAAATCGTCCTACTTCGGTATCTACTGAAATAACAGCTGGGACGCAGGTTTGTTTGCGCAACAGTCCTATGTATCATCCTGGTGCAGTTGCCTTCAACGTTGTTCACGGAATACCAAAAGTCGGGCAGTTGTTGGCAGCTGCTTGGAATTTGAACGATATATGTCGTTTCAAGATTTTGACTCCTTCACAAGGGTGAGACACTCACTTAATAGGACAGCTGTTTGATTTATGGCAGTTGAGTATAAGTGATTTCTTTTAATGTTTCAGGGAGAAGAAGACAGAGAATCGGACAGAAAATAAAACAACTGATTCGAAATCAGATAAAACAGACATGCCTCCACCACCTTCCCCAGCGTCCTCTACGTGTAGTGACACTGGCTCGCTTACTGGATCGGCTGCAAGTGCGTTTTGGGGAATTCTCTCGTTTATGATAGCACAAATATTTATTTCACTTTTCCCCCTAGAACGGCTGAAAAGTAAAAGCGTTGCTGTAATTGAAGAAACTGAAAAGAAAGATGAGGAAGATTGGGCATTGAAGGACGTTGTATTTGTGGAAGACGTAAAAAACGTTCCTGTTGGCAGAGTATTGAAAGTTGACGGAGCATATGCTGCAGTGAGGTTTTTGTCAAAGGATAATCCACCTGTTTCATCAGCTCCGGCATCCTCCAGTAGTTCAACGAATAGCGAAGATGCTTTCTCGTTATTACAAGATTGTAGACTGTTACGCAAAGATGAATTGCAGGTTGTAAAGTCTGGCAGTGCCACCCGTGTGCCAGAATGCTTTCAGAAGATTCCTAAGCGAATAAATGTTAATGAAATTGGTGTAATTCTGGCAATTTCAGTGGATGGTCAAGGTAGCATTGCATGGTTTTTATCTTTCATTTTCTAGGTTATGATGAAGTTGGGTCATAATGTTTGCTGTTAATTTGATAGGTGTGCACGCTATTGCCCGAAATGGTTCCAAGTTAAGCTATGTTATGTATAATCTAAGTACTGGTAAAGCCGAGCAGGACAGTGCTTTTCGTACTGATACCATGGCATTTCTTGGGCAAAATCCACAAAAGATTAGTCTGACTACTTGTGGAGAGGTGAGCAAAACTATCATATTATTATTATTCAAGTTCTGTGTTTTAATCGCTACATACAAATGCATTTTTATGTCATAGAGTGATGGAGTGACTTTGCTTCAGGATGGGAATTGCGCTATTTATCCTTTGGCTAAAGACTGTATTGATAGTATTAGAGACCCATTATGGTTAGATTTGTCACCTGCAGTATGTATTGGGATTGGCATGCATTCTCTTCCAAATGTTGGGGCTACTCAAAAGAATAAAGTTGCTGTCATCGTTTTAGTTTTAGAGGTAGAGTTTTTTTAAGCCATTGTTTGCAGATAAATTATTTACTTTTCTGCTTACACTGTTATGATGACTTTTCATAGAATCAACTTCTTATGCCAAAAATTTTACATTGCGATGTGGATGGCGTTCGCCAAATGTTGGCGACATTAGAACAAGATCCAAGTAAGTATAATTAAAACTTACTCGCAGATTATGCAGTTTTATTAAAATGAGGTTTTTTTTTCAATTGTTATAGAATCCTTATCTACTCAAAATATAATACAGCGTATCTTGGCTGAACGTTGCGATGGGAATCGAAACATTATTCATGCGTGCAGTACTTGCTGTTTCCCAAGCTCAAACAAAGATTCCGATGCAGGTACGAATGCATGGCCCACATTACTTTAATTTTTAAAATGCATTTATACCATTGTATTGATCTTCAGAACCACCTTCGTCATCATCTTCTGCTTCTGGATTAGATTCGTTGGATCCTTTAGCTGGCCTTCATGTTTCGTCTGGTATTAGTAGTTCAAGAAGGTTTGTATTTTTACTAAGACCTTTAGTCATACTGGTTGCTTGTTGATGACGAGTGAACAAACTATTGCCGTATTTTTTTCAGTGTTGGATTGCGAGAGATGATGCGTCGAGCTACGTCAGCTGCTGCCGTCAGGTCGTCCATGACGGTACTTGATATGCGTGACAATGAACGTGAGTCTGATGTTCCAATTCCTACACTGACTTGGCCTCCAGAACCGTTGGATAACCAATCTGGAGGCAAGTATAAGCCTCTTCCCTATTTTGGTGTGGTTAATATTAATACATTTTTGTAGGAAATTTATTTATAATTTTAAAATTTCTGTCAAATTTTTCTAGCATCATCTCAAATAAATCTGTCGCCAGTTCTTGATGCCCATGAAAGACGCTCAAATGCTGTCACAATACTAAAGTTGTTGTGTGAGTTTCCGTTGTTTCAGCCGCATTTACAGGAGTTATTAAGTGCAAAAGATGCACAAGGCTGTACTCCATTCATGTCTGCTGTGGCTGGACGGGCCTACACTGCTGCACATCTTCTATTGGAGACTATACAAGCATTAGTGCAGACGATGGTTTGCCAGAATTCTACATCTCAGAGTAAAGCTGCATTGACTATGCTGTATCCTCGAGGTTGTCATCCTGATGACTCACCTTTACATGTTGTATGTTGCAATGACACGTGCAGTTTCACTTGGACTGGTGCAGAGCACATCAATCAAGACATTTTCGAATGCCGTACATGTGGTCTAGTTGGATCACTGTGTTGCTGCACAGAATGTGCTCGCGTTTGTCACAAGGGTCATGATTGTAAATTGAAACGGACATCACCAACTGCGTACTGCGATTGTTGGGAAAAATGTAAATGCAAGGCTCTTGTGGCTGGCCAACAAAAAACTCGTTGCGACCTTTTGGATCGTTTAGTGATGGATACAGATTTAGTGACTCTTCCTAACGGACGTGGGGAGAGCATACTCTTGTTTTTGGTGCAGACAGTGGGGCGTCAAATGGTGGAACAGAGACAGTATAAGCCACCACGGTCACGGACAGCTGGTAGCTCCCGTAAAACACCAGCATCAGATGTCGGTATGTTTTCTTTCTTATAGAATACTGTTGTGTCAATTCTATTATTTTTAAATTCCATTGGTTAAGTCATTGTCACTAGTTACTGTGTTATTTTTAACCAAATTTATTTCCATTGTTTTTAGAAGTTGATATGCCAGAACATGATTTGGAGCCACCTCGTTTTAGTCGCCATGCCTTACAGCGGCTTTTAAATGATTGGGCAGCTGTCAGGGCTACTATTATGTCTGGGTGGCGAGAGGAATCTGGAATGCCATCATCAGCTGTCTTTGAGGATCAAGCATACATGAGAAGCCAGAGTGGCACAGCTTTATTAGATAAATTTACTCATTGCTTGCTTGTTAAGTGTAGTGTTGAGGTAACATCCCTAACTACAAAGCATATTTGATGGCACAAGAAATACAACACTCATTAATGACATCTTTCTATTATAGATGTTAGATCCTCTCTTAACTACGTTAATCAGAGAACTTCAAAATGATTCGATACCAGGTCGCAAGGCTGATGCTAAATTGGTTGCTCGACGTTTCGTTCGTTCTGTAGCTAGAATTTTTGTGGTTTTAAATATTGAAATGGCGCCAGGCACTAGCCGTAGAAAAAAGTAACAATTGCTTTTCATTTTATAATTACCTTTAACTGATATTGTGTAACCTGTTTTTTTTATATATGTTGTTTTTTGTAACTTCAGCATTGGAAACACATCACAGCCACTACTGAAATGCAAGAGAGTGTTTCAAGCTCTTATTAATATTGCTATTGAAGAACTTTGTGAAATTGCTGATTCCCTTGTCGCTCCTGTTCGTCTTGGTGTAGCAAGGCCTACAGCACTATTTACTCTTGTCAGTTCTCAAGCTGATATTATTAATGTATGACAATAAGGCCATGTTTAGTATTTGTAGTATCATGTCATTAAATCATGAAAGTAATTGTTATTCTTGATTAGGGAAGTGAAGAACTCTTTGCTGTGGACCCACTAGTGTCACATGTTCCACCCAACGAAGCGCCATCTTCTTCTGGCCCAACTTCACATCAAGAATTTAATTCTGATGAACAAAGAAGAGTCAATCGCACCGATTCAACAGGCATCAATGAAGAGGCTCATGAGGTTTTAAAAAATGCCAGTAACTAATGTAGGAAACTTTATAGTATCATTTAAATTTGATGTTTTTTTATAGTTGGCGTTGCTTGAAGGTATAATGGTAGAGGGTTTTGATCATGAAGAAAGTGAGAGGGATGATCGAACGGAACAATCGGAACATGATAATGTTGCTCCTGAACAAGATGATGAAGGCTGAGTATACATTTCTATAGACAGTTTTGTAACACTCAAATAATATAGGAATTCAATTTTTCGTTTTTTTTCCACAGCTGCTAATGAAAGTGACTTGGAACTTGAATTACTGGCAGAAACGGAAAGCGACAGTGATAGTAATCATAGCAACCCAGACAATGCTAGTGCACAACGAAGTGCGACTACTGGTGCTACTGCTGGTTCTGATGCTGGTAGGAACAGGAATTTCACTTTAAGAAGTATTAATGAAATGGTTATGGTCTATTTATGGTCACTTTTCATTTGTCTTTTAAAGGTGTAGCAAGTTTAGCATATTTTTCTGAAGATGACTCTGGAGAGTCCTCCAATCAAGAGGAGGATGACGACAGTGAAGCTGCTGAAACTGATGAACCTGGAAATGAAGAATTGAACTTTTTAGATGAGCCACTAGAAAGACGAGGCTCTGGTACAGCCCAAGGCAGCAGAGCTAGTTTAGCTCCACAGGCTATGCAATGGGCTGTCCGACAACGGGATTCTGGTGTCCGCAGCACTACAGCAAACCCAAGTTCTGGTACATCCGCTAGCTCTGGTGGATTAATTTACATTGATCCTTCCTCATTGCGACGTGCTTCTACTGTAACTACAACTGTAACTGCTGCAGCCACTCAAGAACCAGTCACCATGGCAACTACCGCCAGTTGCCTTGCTAGAGCTTTTGGAATCGTCATTCGGCAGATAGCAGATCTCCTTACTATGTTACAAGATTATCATGCTCTGGCACCGAATCTTCCTTGCATTTTAGACGTCTCATACTCGGAATCTATCAGTCTTCAACTATATTTGGAGTATCACTTGAAACCCACGTGGGACTGGTTATTAACAGTTATGGATTCAACAGAAGCACAGTTGCGTTTTGGTTCAGCATTAAGCAACGCCTTGGATCCGTCTCATCCATCCCACCCTCTCCATGCCCAGAATGCTCGAAGTGGGCGTGGTGAACGAGTTCGGGATAATCAGACGCATGTTCTTGACGGACGTCGCAGGGGTAGACTAACTTCTCCAGGTTTGTTTTCTAAATTATGGCCTTCAATATTTGAAATTCGTCACCAAATTTGTATTGATGTACTGTTCTTCATTAAGGATCTGATGCTCTCTCAGCACGCAGGGACTTCTTGTCGTACTGTCTTTCACTCATGCGTGCTCACAATCATGAACATTCCGACTCATTGCCTGTAATCGACGTGTCGTCTTTGAAGCACATTGCCTATGTTTTTGACGCCCTCATTTACTACATGCGTTCAGGAAGTGATGGATCTGATGCAGATGCCGTAAGGGATGGATTAGGATTTGATCCATGGAACGATCCTGATGAAAATGACAACGACGAACAAGATGAGGAAATCAACCATAGTAACGTAGCTATGGAGATTGACAGTATGGACGAGGACTCACACTTGAGTATGCCAGGTTCAAAGGGCAGAAAGCATCCATTCTTCCAACGCTCGGATTCAACGCTTTTTGTGGGTTGTCCACAGCCAGATCCATTCCCAGCCATCTCTTTGTCTGAAGCATTACCACTTGCTGATCGTCCACATCTTCTTCAGCCAAACGCACGGAAAGAAGAGTTATTTGCAATTCCTAAACAACCTATAGCAGTTCGACCATCTAGTAAGTTTTTTAAGAGTCAATTTATTGGTTGCGGCATTCGTTTTTGGAAAGGCGAACGGGTTATTGAACAGGTTATTGATCTTTGACGTAAATAAATCCTTAGATTGGGTATTACACTGTCGAAGATTAATTATGGATTTTCCTAATATGAAAATTTACTCTTATCGATCAATGGCAGCAACTAAACGCTACGATCTTCACACCTTTAACCAATTTATTACAGTTGCTGCTGTGTTGATTGGAGGTACTAATGATATTTTGTTGTTGAAGGCCCTGCCAGTGGAGTCGGAAGTGATCAATTAAATCTTGTGTGGATAGATAGTAGATGTGCAGATAGACTAGTTGGGAGGTTTTGTGCGGTAGAAAAGGAAAGTGAAAAGCAAGAAATTAAAAAAAAATTATCGGATCGTGATATGCGATGTGCGGAACTGATTATTGGTAGCTCCAGAAAAAAAAACAACTGAAAGTGTAGAATTTAAATGGCAGAAATGCGAATACTACTACAGTATATATATTGGGGTGATCAAAATTAGGGGCAGTTTAGGTTATCATAAGAATGCATGACTTATCCAATATGTATGCGGAAGACGTAGGACTAAGAAAACGTCAAAGCAAGTTGTTGAAGACTAGAAGGGAATACTGGGCAAAGTGGGAGAATTTAAAGGCCTACTTACGGAGATGTTTGAGCATGCTGATTGGTGTTCAATTTGTTAAGTTCTCTTAAATGTCTTTGCAGGTGGTTCCGAAACGTATAGGCCTCTGGAAGGTCTGCCGACTAGACTTGGACTTTCTGTACGAGCAGCAGATTTACCTGGGGCATATCCACCGCCACCACCTCCACCACCGCCGCCGCCTCCTCCTCCGCCACCTCCACCGCCTCCACTTCCAGAAAACCCGCCGTATGTTCCTCCACCACCACCTGCCCCAAAATCCCCTGTATCCAACCAAAATGAACCAAAGGCTGCGTTGGGAGAAGATGCTATGATGGTTTCTGCTTCAACGTCTCATCCAGCGGAAGACAGAAGTAGGCTTAATCAAAGCATAATTGACACGTGTCCTCTGTCATTGGATACTTTACGAGTGAATCCTGTGGAGCAACTCCCATCTGCAGATTCGTCAATTGCCAAATCCGAATCGTTGCACGCTCCTCTGAATTCTGAAGTGATGCGAGCTCCGATAATTGTTGTACCTAACAAGAGAATGTCCCAGGTTGATGAAAGTGGTGTCGCACGTTCACCTGCAAAACAGAGTGTTATTGTACTGGCTGGCTCAGCTCAGGCTCAGGCTGCTGTGTCTCAACCACAGGTAATGTTTTTCTCATGATTTACATATGTCTTGAGGTGAATTACATACTAAATCTAAATCTTAATTTTTTAAGAGTTTTGAACCTCAGGCTGGTCCAAGTAACTGGATGCCATCAACACCTTTCCATGGTCGATCTACCACTCCTGAGGCACATCCTCTATTAAAATGTGAAAATCCTCCTGTCATGGTGGTGAGTCAGGAACCGATGAAGAAAGAACCAGAATCAGTAGCCGTTGAAACTGTAACCACCGAACCATCGAGTTCCACAGAAGTACCCGGACCCAGAGTTCCACCCATTGAACCGTTTTCTAGATCAGCTAACATGATTGGCCAACTCGTATCCCACGATATTCTTTTGGGCCGATGGAGACTGACTTTGGATTTATTTGGTCGCGTTTTTGTGGATGACGTTGGAGCGGAGGCAAGCTCCATCATTAGTGAATTGGGTGGATTCCCTGTTAAAGAAGCTAAATTTCGACGGGAAATGGAGAAATTGAGGAATTCCCACCAGCGTGACTTGACCTTATCTAAAATAGAGAGAGAACGGGGTACACTTCTTCAGCAAACATTTAAAGAGCTAAACACAAATTATCAGAATTATGAGAGAAGAACTCCTCAAACATACCCACCACTAACTGTCAATCGTGTCAAAGTTACGTTTAAAGATGAACCAGGAGAAGGAAGTGGTGTTGCTCGCAGTTTTTATACAGCCATTGCAGAGGTATGCCATTAATAATATTGATCTTAAGTATAATTTATCATATATTGGCAGAAGTTGTGTGTGTCTTTGTGAAATATAAGTGAATGTAAGGGATTGTAAAATTATACGCAGTGTTAATATATTTACTCGGAATTGAACGCAGCTTAAGAAATCGAGATGTGCAAATTGTAAACAATGCTCTCTTTAGAATTCAATTAATTTACAATCTTCATACCAGTATTAGTGATAATAGAGATACATAACGAAATGTACTTTTTATCACAATTTTTTTTAAAATTCTTTCTTTCTTAATAGGCAATCCTGTCTTCAGAGAAATTACCCCCCTTGGATTCTTGTCAGGTGGGAACTAAAAACATGCAACAATACAGTAAGTGTTTATTAAAATACCAAGTATTTTTATTAACTATTTGAGACCTGGTGCGCTCGTAGGATACGTTGTTATCCTTCACACTTCTTGTTTGTGCTTGCCTTACACATTTGGTCAGGCTATTTATGACTATACTTGTCCATGTTATCCGAAACTCCTTCTACGCTATACGTAACAGCGTTGAGGAAGCCCATGTACTTGTATGAAATTCATCAATTCAATTTCACGGACACAAAACAATTTATACTTAAAAGTTATACGCGTGCGCCAAGTCTGAAACATTTTAAGATCCTGACTGTCATGAATTGTCTAATGTAAAGATCTAGTACAGAGAATGCGTTCCCGGTTTCAAGAGAGAGAACAGCAGCGCAATGCAGGATTACAAGGAGGTTCTCGTGGTCGTAGTAGAGAGCAAGAAGGGCGAAGAAATCTTTCTTATGATGCTAGACCATTTTATATGCCAGGGGAAGGAGGAAGTGGACATGGAAGTAACGATCATCTTAGTCCCCATAGACAACATTTAGGGGAGAGACTGTATCCAAAAGTTCAGTCTTTAAGACCAGTAAGTTGGACTGATTACTAAACGAGCGAGGCCGCTGTGATATGAGGGTGCTGATCACTGAACCATTAATTCTTTTTAAATCATGTAGTCACTTGCGAGCAAAGTAACAGGGATGCTATTGGAACTTTCTCCAGCACAACTCTTAATGTTGTTGGCCTCAGAAGATGCTCTTAGGCAGAAAGTTGACGAAGCAGTCGAAATTATTTTATCACAGGGAAGGTAAATTTTAACAAGTTCAATATTTCAGTTGTTTGGGTGGCACTCAATGAAATAAGCGACAAAAATTAGCTTTTTTAAACATGAGGGTGTTCACCAAAGTTATGATTTCGTAATTCAGGGAAAGTACTGCTGATGCCCTGTTGGAATTGGATATGTTTAGTTTGGGTGATAAAAATAAGAAGGGAATCACAGGACAACGCAGCGATGCTGAAGATGAAGAAGATCTTGAAGACAATGCACCATTATTCTACCAACCCGGGATGAGAGGATTTTACAGTCCGAGGGCTGGAAAAAATACCCCTGAAAGATTGAATGCTTTTAGGAATGTTGGACGGTAAGTTACACCACCAGTCTTGGAATGAAAGAATTTTTTTTAAAAGTTATGTAATATAGTAAAGTTTAATGTCATTTTGTTTTATTACTCTTCAGAATAATCGGTCTCTGCTTGTTGCAAAATGAGTTATGTCCGATTTTCCTTAATCGTCACGTAATCAAGTACATTTTGAATCGTTCAATTCGTTGGCATGACTTAGCGTTCTTCGATCCTGGCATGTACGAGAGTATGAGACAGTTGGTGCTAGACGCAGAGACAAAGAATTCTCCTACTTTATTTACTGCTCTAGATCTGACATTCAATATAGAATTAAGTAATGAAGAGGTAAGAATCATTAGTATGCTACTTGGAACTAATCGACTGTTATTATTCCCTTTCATTGTGATGTTATTACGCCGCTAGTCTAGAGAGTTTAAAAGTTCTTATTTATTTCAGGGTGGAAATCAAAAGGAACTAATGCCTGGTGGACGAGACGTCTCAGTGACCTCACAGAACGTATATGAATATGTTAGGAGATATTCTGAATATCGCATGATTAAGGCACAAGAAAGAGCTTTAGAAGTGAATATAAAGTTGATTTTTTTTAATATGGTTGGATTTAATGATGTTTCTAAGATAAAAATTTTCTCTGGCAGCAATTGCGAACGGGTGTTTTAGATGTACTGCCTGGCAGTGCTTTAGAAGGGTTGACTGCAGAAGATTTTAGGTTGTTACTTAATGGAGTAGGAGAAGTAAACGTACAGACTCTGATAAGTTACACATCATTTAATGACGAGAGTGGTGAGTTATTCCATCCTGTCGAAATTATTACTTAACATGAATGAAATTGGGAAAACATATTACAATGTTAGAGGGTAGAATACTAAGTGTAAAAAAAACCTCAAAGCACTATGAAGCTAACAAGACACTGGACATTGTTATTTTTAAATGAAATTTGATCGTTTAATTCACCTTGTTTGTTACCATATAGGAGAAGGTGGTGAGAAACTTTTTAAATTTAAACGATGGTTTTGGTCAATCGTTGAAAAAATGAGTAATCAAGAGAGACAAGATTTGGTGAGTAGGCAGTTTCCAATTGTTGTAGTTCTGAATTCAGCCTTACACGACTGACTTGCTGTTTACTTTTTTTTAGGTCTACTTTTGGACAGGCAGTCCAGCACTTCCAGCGAGCGAAGAGGGATTTCAGCCAATGCCGAGCATTACTATTCGACCTGCTGATGACCAGCATTTACCCACAGCCAATACTTGTATATCTCGCTTGTACATCCCACTGTACACATCAAAGGCTATTTTGAAATCCAAACTTCTGCTAGCCATTAAGACAAAAAATTTCGGTTTTGTGTAAAACTGCAATTAGTGGCCAAATTTTTCAAGTGAGTGACATTATAAGATCATGTGTGTGCGTAGGCCAACCGTTCTCTTACTTGAATCTTGTCGTGTATATCTCCTTTATTCTGCTGTCTGTATGACAGTGTGGATTTTAATTTGTGATCAAGTATTTCTCTCTATCTCAGAACTTGAGACGTGCACGGTGTGCATTCGAAATTCTCATTTGCCTCATGTATTTTTTATATTTAGGCAGCCTTTCTTCATTTTGTGCTTTTCGAGTATCTTTCTCTTCGTCTTCTGCCATATGTCTCATTAAATCGTTTTACTCCTTTTTTTGCAACATAAAAAACGTGTGTTCTGCTTGGGAACTATAGCTTTTTGTGCAAACATTCCTGAAGGTAAAAAATTAGGCAAATTTTATTTCCTTCAGTGCTTTAGTTTTCTTAGAAAAAAATTTGAATTAAAAACCACGAAACATACATGGCTGGTAATTTATTTTTAAGTTGTTTTTTTTAAAAAATTCATTCATTATCACCTTCTTGTATACGGGTCAGACAAGTATGTAACTACGACATGTGGCAATTTAAAAAAGTCATTACCAAAATTTTGCCGTTATCTGAAATTGTATCATTCTAGTGTTAACGTCCTATTAAATGGATGGGATACTTAATATGGTTCGGGCTAAGAACAACTAGTGGATCGCGACATGTGCAGATTTGTAAACTAAGTATGTATCTGAAGAATTCATTTGGTCATGACTCATCTTAATGCAGCAATATCTGTCACCTCTCCTGTTACTTCTGATTCTTTTGTGGCAGTTGGTTTATTTAGATCTTGTATTTAATAAAATTGTTGTAAAACAAGTGTCTTCAGAATGCATTTCTATACTACTGGTCGTGCACGGATCAATTTGCTCTACTTCAAAAGTACTGACAAGACGTAGGTATCCATTTGAATTTCTTCATATTACCTTGATGTGAGTGAAGTGAAACTACTAACAATAATAACAGTTGATCATAAATGTTTCTTGGGTTTCACAACGAAAATGATAGAATGGATTCCGTTATCAAGTAGAATAACTGCCGGGTCTATTACAAGGTGCGAGGAGGATGTGATTAACAAATCTAGTTAAGTGTACTTAGCTTCATATAAACTGTAGTGCTCATTATCTTTAACAAATGTCATGTTGATAAATTATAATTACAGCATCATCTTCGTCTTCCAGTCGACTTCCCTGGAAGTCATTCATTCATGAATCATCGAGTGTCTTAACAGAAAATGGTTTCCTTTTCAGGGCAAAGGTTACGAAACAGTTGCCACATGAGGGCGCTCATGTGTGAATCAGTGCGCATTGCCAAAATGGCTGCAGTAGTGGTGCGTGTGTTGACGTGACTGTGGGTATATGTCCCCCAATTTGGAGGATTGTTTATGTAGTTAAAGAGACAAACATGACGTGGACGGTTAGATGAACATTGTTGTTCGATGCAGGCGAAAAAGCGGTATTTGCTAGTTGTGATTAGCGTCGGTTTATTAATATTATTTTATTATGGAGGATCGCGATTAAGACAAGATGGCGATTTCCATTGGAGATACAAGCGGGATTGGCATTCGTATTTGGATAGCGATGATATTAAATTGGAAGAAGATGCGGGTCCATCTCCAGGTCTTAAAAGAGAAGAACGAAAGTCTGCTCATCGTGGATTGAAGTGTCGTGTTGAAAGTTGTTTTGATTTTACCTTGTGCCGGCGTGACTTTAAAGTATACGTGTATCCCATTACGGACAAGATATCAGCAAGTTATCAGAAAATACTTAATTCCATCCAAGAATCAAGATACTATACCTCAGATCCTAGTCAAGCATGTTTATTTATATTGTCTATAGATACCTTAGATAGGGATATATTAAGTTCAAATTATGTAAAAAATATTCCGGGTAAACTAGAGAAAATATCAAAGCTTTGGAATAATGGGCGCAATCACCTTATTTTCAATTTATATTCAGGCACATGGCCTGACTATGCCGAGGATTTGGCCTTTGATTATGGACAAGCGATTTTGGCCAAGGCAAGCATGTCAATTAGTTCATTTCGACCTAATTTTGATGTTTCATTACCTTTGTTTCCAACGTCTCATCCCGAAAAGGGTGGTGAAAGTGGAGGTGTGACTGCTAACAATTTTCCAGTTACGAAAAAACATTTATTAGCCTTTAAAGGTAAACGATACGTGGTTGGAATCGGATCAGAAACTAGAAACTCACTTTATCATCTTCATAACTATAAAGACATTATTCTTGTAACCACTTGTAAGCATGGTAAAAATTGGAAAGAAAGGAAAGATGAAAGGTGTGAAGAAGATAACTCTGAGTACGATAAGTAAGTGACGTTTCCTTACGAAATTTTATTATGTTGTATAGTACTGTTAAGTCGTAATTTCAAATGATGGATACTGGAACATTTAAGTCATTCGTACTTCGAATAAGTGTTGTCATAACGTCATTTTCTGGTCAGATGTGTGTGAAATTGCGTTGAAATTGAGCACCAAATTTTGTAATTGGAAGTTGTACTCATTGTACCAGAGCAGATATTGAACTTGAAGGAAACGTAATATGTTTTTTCTGTTTCTTTTTATCACCCATTTGAGTTGGTTTTAGTTTTATGACTTACCAGTGTATGGCAGTCACTTAATCATAACTTACTAGTTAACACTTTTTTTTTTTAAACTGTTGGGATAAAACAGAATGTAAAGCGGTGGTTGAACCCTTTGGCGTTTAACACAGTGTATGATATCTCTGCGATGCTGGTCGTGAAAACCCTTCTCAACTCCATCCTCGCTTCCGGGAAAAGATGTGTGACATTTACAGATTGGGAAAGTGAAATACTGTAGAGGAAAATGTTCGTAAAAGGGACAATTCCTCCTCTTCGTTGCTTATTCAACCCTTTACCACCTATGGTAGGGTGCGGATCCCGAGTTTGAGATTTGGCTGCAGTAGGAATGAGTGGAAGGTGACAAAACGATTGCATAGAAAACCAAAGAGAAGGAAGGAAGGCGTTTGGAAATGCAAAGAAGAATTGCGGGACGGTGGTGTTGTATAGCTGTCTACTGACCTAATGCCACAATCCCATTTTTAGTCACTTCGCAATGATGTTCTTGGATTGGAGCTATATCCAGTTCTTATTTCTTTAAATCAGCCGTTGTCAAAGTGCAGTCCGCAGCCCTCTGGTTGACTGTGAAGATTTCCCGTAGACCCACGAGTTAATGTCTGATCTGGTTTTTTGATGCTAAGCCCAGGGTTATGGTAAGGATTAGTGGACCCCTGAGCTTTAAGCGCGTTGCTCAAGTGGACCTTCAACAGAAAAGTTTGAGAAACACTGACTTTCTTCAGGTCATAGTATTTAATACTGAATCAAATAATTGTCGTACTGAAACAATACCGTCACAAATTATGCTATGGTTATTTTATTTGTCAATTTGGGTGTTATGAATCCTAAATCTATTAGCACCAAATATAGTCGATCACTTCGAAATGAACATGCCCAATATTTGATCCGTTTTGTTTCACTTTAAATGAAATGGGGAGACATAAAGTACGCCTTCCTTCACTCTCATAAGCAGTACAAAATAGTAAAAAACAGCAATTTCTAACCCCTTTTCCCACCTAGGGCAGGGTCGGGTACCCATCTTGTCCCTCTGAATGGACACAAGGGTGATATATTGGACGGTGTTCTTCCACAGCCGGTTGCCATCCAAAGCTGCAACTCCTATGCTTATTTATCGTCGGTCTACTGTTCGTGGGGCATTTCACCGACGCCAGGGGAGGGGGCGAGCTTCTACACGTGGAAATTTTGCCTCATCTACCCGTTGCATCGTAGAGAGGGTGCAAATGCCATCGTACACTACATGGGACCACGGTTTTACTTCTCATCAGAAAGAAGGTACAGTCGGGGTTTCTCTCGCCCCAAAGAAGCCTACCCACCTCTGTCCAATATGGAACTTAGAACTACTGATGCAGTTAGCAAGTATGCTACCCACTGCGCCATCTACGCGGGTTTTTCCTCTTAGATCAACAAACCTGTAAAGATATTTCTATGAATTTATTAAATTTTAATGATGCTATTCGTTTTATTACCATGTTTTGCGTGATGTAATGAGAAAATTGAAAAGCCTGCAACTATTTTATTATACATTTAGAGTGCGTTTTTATAAAAGTGTGAAAGTTTTCCTGGTCGCGGCTATCTCATCCATTACTGATACTACAAATGCCCTTTTATTTCCGGTGATTTGTCCGATAAGGATTTACAAATGTGTAACGTGATTCATTGAACTATGCAATCCTTTCATTACTGACTTCAGATTTTCAACATCAGCCCAGCAACCAACGTACAGTAAATCTAGCGATCTTCAAGTGTTTGGCGTAATCTATGAATAACGTGAAAACTATCGATGATTTCACAGGTTGTATATTATCTAGATGCAAGATTTATCTGACTGTAGAACAATAACAATTCACCTTTGCTTCCTGGGTATTTTCTTGAGTGGTTCCTTCGTGAACTACTTAAAGCAGAAATTCACACTCAAAGTTTCCAAGCCATTGCTTCAGTCAAATTTCATTCATTAGTCTTCTAGCAAGGAAATATGTCATTAATTAAAAATGATCGATTGTTTTTGAAGTTTGTGATGCTTTTGATCACTTAACTTTAGCCGGAAGGAGATGTTAACTTTACATCATGTACTGTATCATCGTTTTCGGAAGAGTGACACCCTAATCAGTTTACTCCTCCAGACACTTCCCTGTTAGCGCTCTTACGCCTAGTATTATGGACATTGATGCAAACCTGCTGAGCAGCAGTCAATCAACCGATCAAATCCTGATATTATAAAGTTGAGACTTGAATTTAGCGTATCAAAGGAATAATGCACCAGGGGATTAGGAGAAAAACCTGTCATCGTTATCACAGGTTTATACTCCATGTTCATAAACTGAAAGATTGTGTTGGATCAGTCATTTAAAATCAAGCCTTCAATCTTTCACACACGTTGTTGTGCCTTGTGGTATTTAATTCAGAAATGAAAAAATTAACCCAACCTATTTACAGTGCATACTGTGCCTAGAAAGACGACTTGCCTAACGCCTGTGAACTCCACAGGTGATTGTCCAGTTCCACAGGCGAGTTGTGTGCTATGCTCCAAATGTAGTTAGAGAAATAGGATAAAACTGTAATGGAAGAGATATAGTACATATAATGTGCCACAAAGCTTTTAAGACATTTGAGAGAAATCAACTTGAAGTGCCATCGTGTCAGGTTGCAGGGGCCACGCTATGGACGACAAATAATAACGTGACTATAATATCGTGCTAGTTGAGTTCGGTGCTAGTTGTTAGTGAAGGAATAAAATTCTGAATGGGTGTCTCAGTTAGGAGCTGTTGACAATATGAAAGCTTATGAAAGTTCAAGACATTGCTTAATTAGGAAAAATAAGTCTGATAAATCCTTTTCACTGAGGAAATCCGTTAATCAGTTGCTTTTTAATTATCTGCTTGGTAGTTTACTGGATTATGTTTAATGGTGTCTTACGACTATGTTGTTAGTCTGACAATCTTTTAATATTAAAGACAGTGAGTTTTTCCAATGCGGTACAGCATGTATGTAGAAACTAAAATGATTTTTAGGAAAGTGTAAAGTATGACTGGAAGTCATGGTTGAACACTTGTAGCTTTAATCTCCTGACCTGTTTTCCCCGCCTATAGCTATATCGACTACTTATGATTTCTAGACGTCTATTAAATAATATAAGCAAGAAAAAAATAGAGCAGTGAATATCGTGAGCTGTTCTGTCAAGTTTCCTCAAAGGCATATTGACAAGACTACTTCCGGCAGGTCTTGCCCATGACAGGATCAGTAGTCACTAGTGATTGGCATTTTGCCATTGAAATAGTGACGGTAGATGAAAGTGGACATTGATGGACTGCACAGGGATTTCCTTCATTATGACCGGAGTGGAGAAAATCGAAATCAAATATAAAGCCATTATAAATTAGTCATTAAATTTATGCAGCCAAATGTAAATACAGTGTGAAATAAGGCTGCTCTTCTGATTACTGAATGGGCCTTATTAGTTCTTGTTGTCCATTTCTGCGGGTTTTTTTTTTCTGAAGACAACAGGCGTTTTTGAATTGATTCCTCCAAGACAGCGGTTCTCAACTCGTTTGGAGCCCTTACCTGGTAGCCAGTTCGTTCGCGGAACCTCTGTTTGATTGAATCAATATTGAAAATGTAAACACGCGAACAGTCGAATGTTTTAGGAACAAGTTCTTGTTCCAGAAATCCTTCCAGTTTTTAACCACTTCTCATCATTGGACAACGATCAACAACACACTGCTACTGCAGAAGAGAAACCTCAAGCAGAAAGCGTTAGAAGGGTCCAGTGTAGCGAGGGAACAAAACTACGTAAATGTAAGACGCAAACCACACCTAGAGCTATAACTAGAGATAGACGACTGATGTTTGTGGTGCCCCAGGCGTCCACAGCGCTTCGTGTGGCGGAGCCCCGAAAATCGTGCTACGGAGCCCGGGTTGAGAACTGCTGCTCTAAGAAAAAGGTTTGTGGTGCAGTGCAGCATCATTCGTTTTGTTGTGGATTTGGATGCTTTAGGCCAGACTGTTAGGAGCTAAATGAACATCCTTAAGTACTCTGACGGGCCACTTAAACATACGTAAGACCTCTAAGCATAATTAAAGGAATGTTCTACAGTAATTTCAATGAATCTTTCTCATTATTTAGCTTCAATTCGATGAATTTGGTGAATATTTCAGCATGTGTTCATTTTGGCGAGAAATCTTCAAAAATGTTTGTTTCCGATAGACTTAATCGGCAGTATTCTACCCCCTACTTCGATTGTATAACACAATCTGAATTTGGTCGACCTCGGCACTTAGCAAGGCACACTTAATGATGAAAAATGAATTTTTAATATCCACTACATTGTATTGTTGAGGTTACGATATTTGATCCTTTCTACAGTATAATTGATATCCCTTTAACCCGAAATAATGAAAATGCTATTCGATCACCATTTGAATACTCAATATGTGACGCTTCTGCACATTTTTCATAAATCACTACTAAACGGAACACCTGTGTGATGAGATGGGAATCATCGGAAAGAATTTTTTTCCTAATTTTCGTCATAATGGGATCAACTTGTATAAAAGTTATATAATTTCTGGGTTTGTTAAATCAGTTACAATCTCTTTAAGGCAGGGGTGGCCAACGGGTGGCTGCCGGGCCACGAACCCAATTTTTTTTGTTGAATTTTTAAAGTATCGTCGCTTCCCAGTTGATGCTGATGGTTGATGCTGACTCATGATGTAATGTTGTTTTGGTGATATATACAATAGTTTTATGCTCACTTGACCTAGCTCCGCGGGCCGCAACATGACTCCCGGCGGGCTTCATGTTGGCCACCACTGCTTTAAGGCCAATCTCGACATTTTATAATAGCAGTATATTGGTTAGTGGCTCGATACCGATTTAAGGTTTAGTCGAACTAGCATTGGTAGGTTGTTTCCCACAGGCGTAACTCTTTGAGCTCGTGGTAGGCAGGTTCGATGTTAACCGATGGAAATGGCTTCTGTTTTGTTGGTGTTCTGTTTCGTTCGAGTCTCGTCCACTGGATAGTTCTGATGCAGAAACAGTACAGACACTACGCTAATGCGACGATTTTTTTGGGTATTAGTACTAGCTGGGGTTTCATTGCTTAACTTCAGTGATCAGACGAGAACTGGTGTGTCCATCGCAATACAGCCGCTTCCCTAGCTTCTGTTGGGATAAAAGGAAAGCGTTCGCATATTGCAAGATAATGTCATTACCCTTTTGGCATATGTTATGGTGTTACAGGAAAAGGAAATGTGTGGATGTGCGAATTTCTCCAGCTGTGGGATCTCTCCCCTTGACCTTAGTGGAGGTCAAAAGTTGATTTTAAGTAACACTTCACAGTAGGGCAACTAGGAGTATATTGGGAAGGATGTTCAGGATAACCCAATGTGACCTTTGTGTGATATTAGTACAGTACTGTAATCTACTTCCAGTATGGCCAGATTTGGAAGATATGAGGGCGGGAAACCAAGCATAACGAAACGTTGCATTTGATCTGGAAACTTGGAGGTGGACTGGCCATGTTGGAGCACTAAATATCAGTTGCTGGTTAGTAGCAGCTACCAGTGGCAATTGGTGCATCGGTAAGTTCCAACTAGTGCAGTGTTGATTACAGGTTTTGAATTTAGTTTTCATTTTGTAAGTTGGAGCGTTTCCCCTTCATATTAAAAACCTGACAAACCGGAGTGTGAGTTTGATTTTGGACAAGGATGTGCGACCTTTAAACCTCAGAAGTGGTTGGCAAGTTTTGTTGCAAAGCTTTTTTAACTATCCTGCAATATCCTCATTTCTGTTACCTCGAACTTTCTAATTTATGACAAACTGCACTGTATTTTTTCCGCCGGTGGCTGTTCTGTACCTACGTATGAACGTGAAGGCGTGTTGTACTGTAGACTTTGTGTGTCAATTTTAAGGTGCTGCTGACCTTCTTAGTAATGGGGGCATGTGTGTTGCAAATCTTTTTTTTTCTTCCTCACTAATGACGTTTGCATTGACGTTATCCGCGCGCGCGCTGGTCATTAAAAAGTTGTGTGACCAAATGGTCATAAGTTGCCTGCCTGCAGTTGTTGTAGGCGTTTTCTAAGGTGTGATTAAATAGATGCTCATCCAATAATTACAATGGACTTCAAAGACGCCGCTGACATAAAAATCCGATGTCCCACAAAAAGTTCAACGATGGGTTGGGGGAAATAGCGTGGGCATTTAAATACTGTAGTTGCTAATGCACTAAGGCAGGATCACCATACACCAATAGCCTCAATCAGAAAATGGAGCATGCTCGTAATTTTTCAGTTACTACGAGTAAGAAAAATTGTCACAGTACACTATATTTTAGGGTAGTTTGGGAGTGAGGGACATTGCGGAAAAGATTAGAGAGAATAGATTAAGGTGATATGGGCATGCAAAGAGAAGAGAGGAAGAAAAGCTCGTTAGATCCATCACAGTGATGGAGGTTATTGGAAGCACCCGGGACAGGGGAGGACCTAAAGCCCGCTCCACAATAACATCGGGAACGAGAACGGCAATGGCAACGGCCGGGAAAGTTGAAAAAAATTCAACTTTCCCGTTAAACGTAAGCCGTTTGACCAATAGGAGCGCACCTTCACCACATGACGTACCCGTCGCCCCTCCCCTCTGCACAAAATACGTTTTACGTTCCCGTTGCTGTTGTGAAGCCCGCTTAAGCAGACTTGGGAGCAGGTTGTACTAAGGGATATGATAGTGTGTTTGGTGGATAGGCGGAAGTGGAGAGCTGGAACTCGCCGACGCGACCCTGCTACAGGTGGGATAAGGGTATGATGATTGTGATGTGGGTGTACACTACACACTTTTATTAGATGTATTTTATTTTAGGAATTTAACTGTTACCGATACACTTTCTAGCCTTGGGCGCTACTGCTTTGCAATGCATCTCCATTCCGTCTATTGATCTCTTCATTGATTCAACATTGTCCTCTAAATTATGTCATGCAATAATAATAATAATCGACATTTGCATTGTTTACGAATGTTCTGAACAGATTACTGGATTAGTTTGTGGGATGGGGAGTAAGCCAGGCAACCATAACAGAACGAACCCTTAGGAGGCTGCCCGCGGGAGATGAGGAGGTAGGTGAAAGGACGAAGGAGAGGGTTATTTTGCAGCACCCATCATTCTTTACCAACCACCCAAGTTGGTATTGACGTGGGCTGGCGATGCTTAACTTTAGTGATCTCACTGAACTGGTGTGTCCAACGCAACTTGGCTGCACAACCAACGCAACTTGGCTGCCCAAAAATAGGTTTTTGCCTCAAGCAATTTTAATAGTTTAGTGATGGATTCATTTTTATGGTTGCTTACGAATGGTACCCAGTGGGTAGCGTGCTCGATAACTGCGATAGTGGTTCTAGGTTCGATACTGGATCGAGGTGGGTTGGATTCTTTCGGGCGAGAAGGTGCACCTTCTTTCGGATGAGAAGGTAAACCGAGGTCCCGTGTGGTGTACGATGGCATTTACACGTAAAAGAACCCTCTCTACTATGCAACGGGTAGAAGAGGCAAAATTCCCAGGTGTAGGAGCTCGGTGGAATGTCCCAACGAATAGTAGACCGACGACAAATAAGCATAGGGGTTGCAGCTTTGGACGGCAACCGGCTGCGGAAAACACTGTCCAATATATCACCCCTGTGTCCATTCAGAAGGACAAGATGGGTACTCGACCCTGCCAGAGACCGGGAAAGGGTTAGGAGTTGCTTACTAATATATTTTTTAATCCTCTGTTTTTGTGTTGTCATGACATGGGGCGGAGGGCATTAGTCAGTTTTGTTGCAAGAAAGTTAACAAATATTATTTAAAGGAGTGCATGTTGTAGATTGTGGCGATGAAGTTACAACTTGATGGAAAGATCCCGTTGCATAGAGAGAAATTTATGAACTGTTGTAAACATTTAACTGTAAAACGTGAGTTGGCATGGTGTTGTCGAGTTGCTGTCGAATTTCATTTCAAAGTCGTCTTGCAAAACTTAGCCGCGGTTGAATTAATTTGACAGAGATGTATGTTATCTAATAGATGGGTGTCAAGATTCTGAGGAAGGAGATATGTTATTCAATTCAATACTGTTTTGTGTGAGTGACAAATGATTGGGTTCTTGTAGTAGCAATCATAGTAGTCCATTTGTAGAGACAAGACTGAGTATGTTGGACCATAGCTCCTGGAAATGGCCATGTGACGTCATCTTTTTGATGTTGTCTTTGGCAGTTAACAAAGATTGCTAATTAAACTTTTTATGTAACATCATTCATGTCGACTCAAGAGAATCAGCAATGACGGATGAGAACCGTAATTTTTGTCATACGGAAAGCATCATCCACGTTATTTTGGCGGCCTCTTGAATTGAAGTCTTGGGGAATATGAAAGGAAGAAAGGGATTATGATGACATTATCTGTGTTGAATATAATTTGTAATTATGCTGGGGAGGACAGTTGATTGGCCTTCACGTCATCCTCTTAGGTCTTCATTCAAGCGATTATTGATTGTTCTGTATGTAAAGGTTTTGGTGAAATTATTATTGTCATTTGGGAAACATCATCGTTTTATACAGAAAATGTAACCCTTTTGTGAAGCTTTATATTTGATATTATTTTCTCCTTTACCTTCTCCTCCCAGTCGGCGGATTATTGCGTTGGACACACCAGTTCTCGTCTAATCGCTGAAGTTAAGCAACGCAACCCTAGCTAGTACTGACATGAGTGGCCGCTTAGGAACACTGGGTACCGCTAATACCCAAAAATCGTCGCATTAATGTAGTGTTTGTGTGGTCTCCAGAGGCGGCTCGTGGGGCAGGCAAACCTAGGCAGCTGCCTAGGGCTGCAAATCTCATAGGGGCGGCTGATTTCAGAGGTACTTCCTTGCCATGCAGTCTATCAGTCATTTAAAATGTTCATAGTCCTGGGGTTCCCAAATTTCTCTGATTGGTTGGGACTTTTCTAAATGCTGGTATTGGGACAAATGCCAAGCGCGTGAGGGACGCTTGGACATTTCAGAACTGTATTAGATTCAAAGGGGGCGGCGGCGATGGACCCACTTGCCTAGGGCGCCTGAAACTCACGAGCCGGCCCTGGTGGTCTCTGCTTTAGAACTACGCAGTGGACGGAGCTGTGATGACCTGTAGTTGCAAAGCAACTCCTAACCCTTTTCCCGCCTGTGGCAGGGTCGGGTACCCATTTGTCCCTCTGAATGGACACCGGGTGATATATTGGTCATAGTTTTTTTCCTGCAGCCGGTTGCCGGCCAAAGCTGCACCCCTACGCTTATTTATCGTCGGTCTAGTGTTCGTTGGGGAATGCTACCGACGCCAAGGGGCGAGCTCCTACACCTGGAAATTTTGCCTTATCTACCCGTTGCGTAGTAGAGACGGTTCTTTTACGTGCAAGTGCCATCGTACACCCAAACGGGACTTCGGTTTTACTTCTCATCCGAAAGAAGGCACACTCGCGGCTTCTCTCTCGCCCGAAAGAAGCCGACCCACCACTGTCCAGTATCGAACCTAGAACCACTGGCGTAGTTGCCGAGCGTGCTAATCACTACGCCACCGCGGCGGGCCCTAAAACACCAACGAATGAACGAAAAATTCCTCCCAGTCTTTTAGTTGCTATTCGTATGTCCTGTCGTTAGTCTTACGCCTTGCTACCTTAGTGATGGTTGTGTTGAATTGAAGATAGGATGCGCTGGTCTGTGAGCCACTTGTATTTATTGACCTTGGCAGAGGTAAAGAAAGTAGGGTTTTATTTAAAAAATGCGTTATGGTGTCGAGCGTATTTGCCTCTTGGACCGCAGGTATTTTAATCCTGGCTAACAGGGTGTTTGTGCTGCAAGTGGAATGCTGACTGATGTGAAAGTTGTGGGCTAAACATAAAGGGTTTGTTGTGTATTATTGTTGTTGAAAGCGACGATTCTTCTCTAGTCTGAAGTTGTAAATGTAAACTTTTTGGCTAACTTGTATTTCTTTTCTCTGTCTGCTCTCTGTTGTTGTTGTTGACCTTATTTCAGAAATGAAACCAGGGACGTTGTTTGAAAATACTTAATGGTCTCACTGAAAGAGTTGAGGATTGCCCCAGTGATAATCGATAAAACTTACAGTGCAACCAGAGATAAATTGTAAATGGGAAAAATTGTAAACCATTCTGTTGATATTCTCTCCCAAATTTGATATAAAAAGTATTCAACGTCACTATAAACTTTATTTTATAGACGTTGAAAAATGGCGTGTATAAATCGGACGGAAGAACAAAAGAAACGAAACCGGAAGCAGTTATAGGACCTTAAGTAGCATGGCAATTGAAAAGTTTTTAAGGAAGTACAGTACCAAGATTTTTACAGGCTGGTTGGTATCTCGTATAATCATCATCATCATAATCATACCCTTATCCCTCCTGTGGCAGGGTCGGGTCTGCGGTTCTAGCCCTCCACTCTCGTCTGACTCCCACCAGGTCCCCGTCCACCCCACACACTGCCATGTCCTTACCGGACAACCTGTTCCCACGTCTGCTTCGGTTTCATCCTGCTCCGGGTGCTACCGGCCACCTGCATTCCTGGCAAGGACCTTACGAGCTCCTCCTCCCCTCTTCTCATGACGTGTCCATACCACCTCAGCCTATTCTCCCTCATTTTTTCTGCCATGTCCCCCACCCCCAGGCTACCTCTAATATACGCATTCCTAATTCTATCAGTGTTCAGGTTCGTTCCTGGACCGAAATGGGTAGATTCATTCGGACGAGGGAGAGAAGCCCTCTCCTTGCTTTCCGTCGGATGGGAAGTACAGCCGTGGCCCCGTGTGGCGTCTACGATGTTTCGGCAAAATTTCCAGGTGTACGAGCCCACTCCCTGGATTCAGTAGAGGAAAAGTGTCCTTCAGAAGGAAATAGGCTGATGATAAATAAGCGTAGGGGTTGCAGCATTGCGTTGGCAGCCGATTGCGTAGAAATACCGCCCCACTAATCATCCATGGGACAGAAATGGCCCCCCCCCCTTCTGCTGTAGGCAGGAAAGGGTTAGGGGTTAGTATCGTGGTGAAATTAATGATAATAATGATTATGGATGTTGATACGAAGAAAGGTTTCATTCAGAGGGGCTTTTTTGTTAATATCAATAACAATTTTTCTGGTGTAGGGCGGTCCTCTTCTAAACGGGGGAAAGATCCTTGATGTGAGACGCACTTGAAGCAAATAGTTCTTAGAATGACGTTTTTAACGTGAATTTTAAAACAACGTTAAAGATGCATTAAATCAAATTATCTTACTTCTGTTAGTCGCAGTCAGACTGAAAGATATTCTTATTCAATAGAGAATCTACTTAGTTACCCTGTCTTTAAGATTGTTGTAAATTCAACAGTGTGTGTCTTAGTAGATGTAAGATGGCTGTGTGACTTATCTGCTTTCGTTGTCTGATTCATGAATCTCTCACTTGTTTTGGGCAGTGCAACTTTTAGTCACTTTCTCTTGACATACTTTCCTGAAGATCACATCTTGAGTTTTGTATTTTAAATGTATAATATAATTCTGTTGAGTCACTTGTCGTCTTAGAATTGTATTTTTTTCCGCTGGTGAGTGTAGAATCAGTGTTATTTCGGCGGTTCAACTTCTTTTGTTTGAGATGCACGAGGATTTGCATTCTGGAAGTCGTGTTGTCTGGGAAAAATTGTGATATGCATATTCTCACTCTTGCCATGGCCGGTAGAAATGGGTAAGTAGTAGTAGATTCAGGATATTGTAATTAATCATCAGCATGTGCGTTTACCAAAAACCCAAGTCATCAGATTATTTTACTCGAAGTACAGATATACAGTACAGTATTAAAAATGAGTCATGCTTTTTATAGATCTACTTTCTCTGTTTTGCTTCGTAGAAAAAAAATTAGTCATCCTAATTACCTCTTAGGGACAGTGTAAGTAATTTAGGATAATATATCATAACATCCCTTGCTATAATTCTACCAGTTCAACTTGCGACTTGTACATGATTTTTTTTTCTTAAAGGCAAAAACCTTAACTGAGGCAGAGACTTAAGCCATTTTCGATCTACTTTATCTTGCAGTATTTAAGATGTGTGGGAGGAAGCTGATGCCAGATATTTTGTTGTCGTCTATTTCAACTGTGTTCACTATTAGATGACGATATCTAAGGACTAACTGACCAGGTCTTAATAATTTACTTCGGAGTTGACACTTGCATTCTGCTTTCAAAGAAATCATCCGTGAAAGAAGACTGGCAGACAGAACGTTGAGGATGTAATTTTTTGCAGTATTATTTCCAAAATGTTGTTGACCTACTGGAAAATCTACAACTTTGCGTGTCATTCTTTTGTATTTCTAAAGGGGGAAACGCAGTTTTCTTCATCCCATACAAAATCACGAATTAACCATAGTTGTAACCATCCAAGTACGTTTTCCTGGTAGGCAAGGTAGTTAGTCACCTCATTGTAAAGCTCAGAAAATCATCCAAAACTAAATTTTATTGCTCTCTTCTCTTTTGAACTTTCAAACGTGGGCGTCATGCTGATGCCTTATCTTCGAAATACTTAAGGTCCATATGAAGGTGAGCGTTTAGCCGACTGAATAATTGCAAAAAAAGTCAAAGTTTGAGCAGTTATTCCTGGTTAGGACTATTTTTCACTTGCATTTTTTTCTTCATCTTGAAGAGGTGCACATTTCACGCAGACATCAATCTCATCTTGAAATAGACCACCTAGTTTGTCTTCCAGGCACCCTGCGTTGAAATCTAGTTCTGTGTTGTGAAAGCAGTTTAAAATGTCGTGGAGTTTGTTGGCACCTAGTGTTGTTAGCTTTATTCACGTATTCAGTTTAATCAATAATGCGTTTAGTTTTTTAATATAGTGAATGCGGTTGGGGGAATATCAACGCGAAACGTCGTTCAGTGTGGTACCTGTCGCTCATATGGAATATTTGCCGCTTGAAAATACGAAACAAAATCCGAAATGTTGCGACTCCGTTGATACCATTCTCATCAGAAATTCTTGGGACAGCAGATGTATAGAAATTTGGGGAATTTAAGGTATTTGCTTACTTAATATAAAGTCGTACCCGCCTTGGTGGCGCTGAGGGTGGCGTGCTCGACTACTGCGTCATTGTGGTGTCAGGCTCCATACTAGATCGAGGTGGGTTGGCTTCTTTCGGGCGAGAGAGAGAGGCCCCGAGTGCACCTTCCGTCGGATGAGAAGTAAAACCGAGGTCCCCGACGTTGCGTTGGCCCAAGTTGCGTTGGACACACCAGTTCCCGTGAGATCACTGAAGTTAAGCAGCGCAAGCCCACGTCAATACCAACATGGGTGTTTGGCAAAGAAAGTTGGGTGCTGCAAATTAACCCTCTCCTTCATCCTTTCACCTACCTCCTTAACTTCCACGGGCAGCCTCATAAGGGTTCGTCCTGTTATGGCTGCCTGCTTACTCCCCAGCCCATGAAACAAACAAATCCAGGACGGTGTACAATATCAATTACCCGTAAAGAACCCTTCGTACTATGCAACGGGTAGAGGAGGCAAAATTCCCAGGTGTAGAAGCCCCAACGAACAGTAGACCGGCGATAAAAAAGCATAAGGATTGCAGCTTTGGTCCGGGGAGCGGCAAATTGCGTTGGACACACCAGTTCTCGTCTGATCACTGAAGTTAAGCAGCGCAACCCCAGCCAGTACTGACATGAGTGGCCGTTTGGGAAAACTGGGTACTGCTAATACCCAACAAATCGTCAAATTAGTGTAGTTTCTGTGCAGTCTCTGCATCAGAACTATGCTGTGGACGGGGCTCTAATGACCTAACAGCAGCTTTGGTCGGCAGCCGGCTTCGTAAAAATACCGTCCAATAGATCTCCCATGAATCCATGGGAAAAGTGCTAGTAGTTGCTTTTTACTCGTATAAACAACATTTATAAGAAAAAATGTACAATTTTCAAATATACAAATTTCGAGAAAATTGATGGGGTGCTTGGTAATAGAATATAATGCTGTCCCGTGAGGTATGGCGTGGAATGGTCCGGTTTAATATCTCTCTTTCAGTGTGTTACCTCGCTGAGAAATATGTAATTATAGAAACTTAACGCAAAATCCTCTTGGTTTTCCCCAGAACTTATCTAGTTAGTAGTACCATTTAACGTTGCATTTTGTGCTACTTAATGATTTTCAGGTTTGCCCTAGTCTTAATTATTCTTTGGTGAGTTTCCTGTTGGCACTTGGCTTGATTGCCAAAAGTATCATTAGAACATTTCCCATGAGTGTCGTGTATGACAGTGCAATTCGGACTTCTGTTTTGCTATTCAACATATAAATGTTTGATGTTACTTAATTTCAGCTGCACCATCGCGATGGCCGTGTTTTGTCCTCTCTTGCTACTGCCAGCCTGTAAGAACATTAGGTTTAAGCGATTAACTTTGGCTGACCGGCTTATAGAGGTACTAGTAACCAGTTTGAAGCGTAGAAATTTGGCTTTCAATGAAATAGAAGTATTTATTTATTTAAGATAGCTTTTGGGAGACCATCTCTAATTTTTTTTCTGAAAGTATTTGCTCTTTTAAGTTTTAGATTGTCAAAGTTTGTCATTGTATAAGGAATTAATCCGTGGAGGAAGTCAAAGAATATTCTTGTTTTAAGTTCGGTAGCACTTGATCTTTTGAAGGTTTCTTTACTCTACAGGGTATATGATTTATATCTGTATGTGTGTGAGCAGTTTGATGCAGCGAGTTTCGGGTATTGTTACCCTAGTAACTCTTCGAAATTCGATATGATAGGCTCGATGTGCGTTTCGTCGTTTATGCAAATTGTTGATAGTTTATTGAAAGGTATTAAAGCCACAGGATCGGATCTTTCGACCGGCTAAACAGATGTACATTTAATCCTCAAGATGACAGACGAGGCTCAGTAGTGAAAGTAAAAATAATTTTGAACAGGCGGAACTGACTTTCAAAGACATATGGAAGCGGCTTATTGCATTGGACGCACCGGTTCTTATCTGATCAAGCAACGCAGCCCCAGCTAGTACTAACATTGGTGGCCGCTTGGGAAAACTGGATGCCGCTACTGCCCAAAAATCGTCCCATTAGTGTAGTGTCTGTGCAGTCTCTGCATTAGAACTACGCAGTGGACGGGGCTCAAATGACCTTGTAGTTGACGGGTCCTAAAATACCAACGAAACAAAACTCAGCTAGTACTAACATGGGTGACCACTTGGGAAAACTGGGTTCCACCGCCTATACCCAAAAATCGTCGTGTCAACAGAGTGTCTGTGCAGTCTCTGCATAAGATAACGCAGTGGACGGGGCTCTAATGACCGTTGTAGTCGAAGGACCCTAAGACACCAACGAAACATAGTCAAAGACATAGGTGTCGTAAAGCATGTTATCTCTACTTATCCAGGAAATTTTTACTTTAATTTTTTTCACTTTGGTTGAATAACTGCATTTGGATTAGTAAGGGCAAGCACGTTTCTTTCGTTAAATGAATTGAGTCAGCTTTAAATTGAAATGAAACAAATTGCCTCTTAGAAGTTATGGAGTGCTTACTAGTCATTCATGGTTAGTTAACACCACAGCATAGAAAAATTCTGAAAATGTTGGCTAACAAGAAAGAAAGTAAATAAAATGATTTCGAAACGGCTGTTAACATTTATAAATATGTGAAAGAATTATCTGAATATCCCCTTAATGTCCTTTCAAGTTTCGTTGGACACACCAGTTCTCGTGAGATCACTGAAGTGAAGCAGCGCAAGCCCACGTTAGTACCAACATGGGTGGTTGGTAAAGAACGTTGGGTGCTGCAAATTTCCCCTTTCCTACATCCTCTACACCTACCTCCTCATCTCCGGCGAGATGTCCTAAGGGTTTAGCCTGTTATGGCTGCTTGGCTTACTCCCCAACCTATTAATGTAACATAACACTCTCTCTCCCCCCCCCCCTCCGCGGTACGTCGGCCGACTGAGTTTGATTTCCGGTTGTGAAGGCGTGATGGCTCTAAGATTGTTGTTCTCCTAATCTCCGGTGTTTGACACTTCGTGTTTAAAATGTGATTAATATAAAAAGTGCATCATTCTATAAAAATGCGGCCCTCGGCCCCAGAGAGGTGCTGAATTTCAGGATAAATTGTTTTTGCTCCTCTCAAACCTGTTTTTTTTTTTTTAAAGAATAATGTTTATTATCACTAATGTTCTCTACTTTTCTGGAATCGATGTTCCAGTCTAAGCCAGTTCAGCGCCGGATTCCTGTACGTGCTGAACTACTCAGCGGCAGGATTCTTGAGATAGAATTCTAGGATGGAATTCATCCTTCTATCTGAAATAATAAAATGACAATAATTTAAAGATTAGCAATGGATTGTATAGAGTGTCCCAAAGTAAGCCGATATTTTAAATTTTTTAACAAAAGTGCGAAGGTGTGTTGTCACGGGCAAGGCGATCAATTGTCGGATTTTTAGGTTCATACATAATCTCCGTGTACAGGTATCTACTTTCAGTAGAGCAAAAACATTATCACTGTTCCAATAAAAAAAATGTGTTTTATTAAAAAAAGTAAAATGTCAGCTCATTTTGGGATATCTGATAGTAACCAAAACTTGCATCCAAACCAGTTTGTCGGCGACTTCAGGTAAAGCTGAACAGTAGAGAATGGTGTATTTAGAGTGTGCTATTACGGAAGTATTGCGATTTAGATATCTAAATAATTGGCTGTTCAACACTGAATTGCATTAGTTGAATTACACTTGCGGTGAATTATAATGGGATTGGTTTGAGTGTTAGATACAGTACTTATTCTCATCTGGATAAAAATCGTACACTAAGGAAGAGATTCCCCTCCCAGTGTGCTTTCTGTCGGATGGAAAGTAAAGTCGTGTCCTTGTATGGTGTGCACAGTGTCACCTGCACGTAAAAGAAGGGCTCTAATGACCTTGTAGTTGAAGGGCTCTAAAACACCAACAAACAACAGCGCGTAAAAGAAACCTTACTACCTGGAGAAACTATGTACTGTATGTATTTCGGAAAAATTTCCAGGTGTAGGAGCTCGCCTCCTGACGTCTATGGAGGGAAAATACCTCATCAAAAATAATAGGTCGACGATAAATAAGTATAGGTATCGTGTCCCAGTGGGACAAAAATGGACACCCGACCATTTCATAAGTGGGAGAACGTTTGATGATGATGATGACAACGCTAGTCCATTTCAGTTAGGTCTCATTGTATTAATTTTTTGTGATTACTTGTTGACCCCTCAAGCTCCATAATATTTGGAATATCCCTGTTGCTTACTGTTAGTGTGCAGTAGGTCAGATACCATGCAATATTATAACCCACAAAGCATTAATATATCTACCATAATTTCAATTTTGTTTGTATAATGCGGTGTTGGAACACGTGTGGTAGGCCCACATCCCCCACAGACAGCAAAGCCAATATTCCTGTGGGTTCCAGATACCTTGCTGGGGTGCCCCCAGTCAGAGTATGTTCAGTGTGCCCGCAGACCCGACCCTGCCGCAGGCTGCATAAGGGTATGATGATGACTCGTTGACCCCTCAGAAGGTGACTCTTCTGGTACTCTTCTTTAAGAACTGTCCAATCTTGTTGTGGTTCATGGTAGTAATTGTGTGTCGGCAATAAAAATCGCTAAATATGCCTAATTCCAACCTTTGTTCTTATCCGCAGCTTATAGATTGCGATCGATAGATTGAACACAGCCTGTGGTAACTTTTTAAATGCAGTTGCAAAGATTGCGGATGGTGCTGAATAGTAGAATTGATGAAATATTCATCACAACTCAATTGTAGATTTGGTCTGCAGGAATTCCAAGAGAGGTATGGAGCAAGCAGAAGAATTATCATGAGCAGCACATTTTGGTTGGTTGACATGTCAGGTTTTGAAGCGTAAACATTTCCACATGATGAAGTGAAGCAAACTTAAGGCCTTGTAAGAGTGACCACAAATTGAATGACGTTCTCAATTTACGGTGACACTACTTCTGTAGTCTCACCAGCCGATTTAATATGGTCTTTCCGTTTTTGTATAATTTGACATCTTACATCTTGATATCCTCAATACGGTAACAATATACTGTGTGAATTCTCGTACTTGGGTTAAATTACATAGAGCAGCGGTCGTCGCAAGTGTTTGACTACATATCTAAAAGTGTTGGACGATGTTGAAGATAAATTAATTACCTCTTGAAGGCAGAAGCAAGTCTGTAATTTCTTAATATCAAATTCAGTTTTATGTTGTTATGTCTGCAACTGACAACGATTGGGCTAAAGTATGGCTACTACGAGCTTCTGTTCGAGGTTGATGCTGGGTCTTGAATGATTTTAGAGTGGCGAATCGCGTTGGACACACTAGTTCTCGTCTGATCACTGAAGTTTAGTAGCGCTACCCCAGCTAGTATGACATGGGTGGCCGCTTGGGAAAACTGGGTACTGCTAATACCCAAAAATCGTCGCATTAGGATAGTGTCTGTACAGTCTCTGCATAAGAACTATGCTGTGGACGGGGCTATGATGGCCTTTGTAGTTGAAGGGCCCTAAAACACCAACAAACAACAACAAATTGAATGATTTTTTGTAATGAATCCGTTAGGTTGACTTTGCTAGACGTAAGAAAATTTAGCGCTAAAATTTACCAAAATTTGTGTCCTTTGTTTAAAGCAGTACTGTGAAATAAACTGAATTTGGTGAAATTTATTGATAATAAAAATGCACTTTTGTAGATTTAGGATTAAGTCTTTAGCGAAATTGTCGCCTTATATGTCATATCTAACTTTAGAGGATTTTCATGTTGTAGATGTGAAATCTACTTGTGATATCCTTAAAGTCTTGTTGTTGACGGCCTGTGGTGCAGACAAATAAAAGGTGATGAGAAAGGTGGTTCTACAGAGAAATCACCCGATGGTAAATAAACATAAAATTCAACTGAAAAGACGCAGCGGTAACCGGAATTGGTTCCGGTGCCATTGGTAGTTTTACCTGTTTCAAGTCTCACGGATAATCCCTTGGGAATGTCCGAGGGAAATTTTATAATTGCTAAAGGGAATTTCATGACATAAATTTATGACTACCTTGGCTTAATGTAGTCAACGATTCCCTGATGTAAAACACGATGTTCAGCCGTCCTCTTC
Organism: Trigoniulus corallinus; assembly: GCA_013389805.1. Taxonomy (NCBI): domain Eukaryota; kingdom Metazoa; phylum Arthropoda; class Diplopoda; order Spirobolida; family Trigoniulidae; genus Trigoniulus; species Trigoniulus corallinus. Next base: position 18,585,804 of record JAAFCE010008833.1, read on the forward strand.
AATCCATTGTGTCTATTGAGACCTCTCCTGAAGCAGAGTTGTAGATGGTGGGATATTGAGAGCGCTGGATCATTTCTATACTTGACTATACAAGGAAAGATTACTTTAGTAGATTATTTGGTAACGGAAAAGGAACCTTTAGTGCTCAAACCCGTTAGGCTCCGAGGGGCCCCCGGCGTCATTTGACAGCCCTCTTCACTGAGAGATCAGAACTATATTAGAAAAAGTAGGGGGTTGACATTTATGAAAGTTTATAGCAATTTCCTGAGTTAGTTGGTGTGGACGGGAACTCGGTAGTGTTAAAAGTGCACTGGGTTCCTCTCATTTCAGCATTTCTATTTGATATCAATAAAATTTGACGTTGTGTCTTGTTAGTCCTCTGCATTGAATATGCTGTTTTCTTCAAAGAACTTGACCATAAACATGGATGGACTTGATGTTTCCAGAGTTGCGCCGACGCCGTTGTTGTTGGTAGTAGATCCCTAGCAGCAGAAAGAGTGTATGTTGCCACGGCCGTAATTCAAAACCCGACATCTACAGGCAAAAATGCTGCAGGTAAAAAAAAATACTCTGTTATTTGTTCTTCCCAAAGTTTTACAGAGGAACTCTTAAGATATCGGGAAAGCGTTGGGTGAAATTCCAGGATAATCTAGTATTATGTCTTTTATTTTTTGTTTGTGTCTTTGATCTACAAGAATTCAAGTAAGCTTGTCGTTCATACTGCTAGTTCTCAGCTTATCACAAACCCAAACGTTGTCTTGCAATTGAAGCTAATGTAAACATTTTTGACCTGCTGGATCGCAGATCATCTTGAAGCAGGTCATACATGTTTGTGCCATTATTGTACTATGCAATATTTCTACTCGTGGTACTTCAAAACATCAATTGCTCTGGCAGACAAAATAATAAACTACATAGGATTGTTGTCCATTATTTACATTTTAAACCATTCGCAATACTAAAGTGCGTTTAAAAAAAAGGTACGTTAGAGGCTTGCCGAGCAATTCTTTAAAAATGTTGCCATATTGTGTCGTGAAAGCTTTGTTTGAAAACTTTCTTGTTTTCAGCCACTGTGTTTTCTTTAAAACTAATTTCATGATCAATTAAATTATGTATGTGCCACTCATGCTTAAAAAAAAATTAGGTCCAATAGTGTATATCCGTTTATTTCCATGGTGCACCTCTTAAAATATGTATGACTTTCAAAAATTATCTTGATGGAGATACCATATCATCATATCCTTATCACGCCTGTGGCAGGGTCGGGTCTGCGGGCCCACCGAACATACTCTAGTCATACTGGGGTCACCCAGTCAGACATCTGGAACCCGCAGGAATATTGGCGAAGTTGTCTGTTGGGGATCCCGGCTTACCCCACGATGGAGATACCATATGTAGTTTAATTTTTATAAATGTAGCGCATGTTGCATATGTACTAGAACTGGATGGCAAGTTATTGGATATTAGTGGAGAGTGAGTTATTATTGGGACGTTTTTACTTGGGCGCCTCAACAAACTGGGATTGTTTTGTTTGTGTTTTAGGGCCCTTCAACTACCAGGTCATTAGAGCCGTGTCCAAAGCATAGTTGTGTTGGACACACCAGTTCCTGTGAGATCACTGAAGTTAAGCAACACAAGCCCACGTCAATACCAACATGGGTGGTTGGTAAAGAACGTTGGGTGCTGCAAATTATCCCTCTCCTTCTTCCTTTCACCTTACTCCTCATCTCCCGCAGGCAGCATCCTAAGGGTTCGTCCTGTTATGGCTGACTGGCTTACTCCCCAACCCACGAACTAATCCCGAATCCAAAACAAAGTAAACATTTTTGCATACATTTTCACACATTCGTAAACTTTTTTTAGCATTGCCCGTCTTCACTACCTACTTACACTTAACAAACTTTCAAACAATACTCTCCGGTTCTAGGAAAAGGCGCAGAAAAAGTGCTGCAAATTTAACGGGGGGGGAGGGGGGCTGTGTAGCAAATGTGGTCTCACCTAAGGTGACTAGAAACCCCTAAATCAACAAATATTCCTGAATATTCTCATACCAATTGTAAAATTGGCAAACGTTTTCATACGCTTTTTTTCGTCTATGATCAAAAATAATATCAAGTCTTCGAACGTTTTTAATATTCACAGATGTTTTCAAATGTTTTTTCTCTACTGGGGGAGCGGCGAATTGCGATGGACACACCAGTTCTCGTCTGATCACTGGAGTTAAGCAGCGCAACCCCCGCTAGTACTGACATTGGTGGCCGCTTGGGAAAACTGGGTACTGCTAATACCCAAAAATCGTCCCATTAGTGTAGTGTCTGTGCAGTCTCTGCATAAGAACTATGTTGTGGACGGGGCTCTAATGACCTTTGTAGTTGAAGGGCTTTAGAACACCAACAAACAACAACAAATTCGCTACTGGAGGAAGCCCGACCTTTAGACATGGTAAGGCAAACGGCGGTAAGTTCCAGTTAGATTGAAGCAGGCTGCAGTTGTCATTCAAGAGGATGCATGGTGGCAGCTAAAAGAATATCTACCATTAAAATAGTTGGGCGGAGGAAATTTGGATCTGCGAATGGATCCAAAATTAAAAAGGTTGTTAATGCAGACTTATCGATCGAATAGCGTCATGTTTGTGCTATCGAAGGATGGTTTAGCCACCAAGTTTGGAGTGGGATGAGTAAACTGCTGGAATTCATCGCCCAGCTGCGTCTCGGCAAAGGATAGGACATGGGCATGATGATGTTAATGTCACTAGGCGGCTTGAATTTCATTGAGAGAAAATACAGTATTTATATTCCACAAATTTATTTGTCCCATGAGTAATTACAGAATTTGGGAAAAAATCAGTAATGAAGTAAAAAGTTATCATAGGCATTTTTTGTCTGCAAGTTGATTAATGCTACGTTACGAAGTTTGATGTTTCTGTAATTTTGCATTCTTTGTTGAGGTGTTCAGGGGCTCTTGGTTCTTTCCAGTATTTCCAGAGTATAGATGTACCATTCAGAAATGTTGGATGGTAAGTGCGGAAAGGTCGACAGAAGAAAAATTCAGAAATTGAATTAAGAAAATTTGAGATGGGGAATGAAAAGTCTGAAGTGGTTTCGTATTTTATTTGGATTATAAATGACTAATTAGTTTTCTTCACTTTCATGTTTGTTGAACCTGTGAAGTAAAAGTCCTTAAGAGATTCCAAAATAGATACAACTTTTCAAGACCCGTTAATAGATGAAAATGGGGGCATCCTTTGCTGCTTTTTCGTTTTTGTGACATGACACGTGTTCTTATTTTAAACTAGTTTGAAGACGTTTTTGAAATGAAAGTGTCAGACTCGACACAGACGTGCTTTTGAAACAACTTGCAGCTGAAAAAATAATTTGAAAAAGGATTAAAAAACTAACCTCAAAATTAATTTTTCGCTTCAACATATCATTCCCGAAAGTATGAAACTCATTAGAGAGCCTTAGAACGAGATTAGGTGTAACATTTACACTTCATCTACCTTGATTATAAAATTCGAGGTATGGTTAATAATGTTATCTATATCCACTTTTTAATTATCATACCTAGGTGCTTGATTAGATTCAGTAGGACTTCAGCCTCAATCTTAGAGGGTTGACGATTGAGATGGATGGGAGGATGAAACAGTCTAGCAACCCCAGTGATGTCCCGAACACGCTCTCCTGAGTCAGATTTCAATTTCGAAAGTATAGTCCAATAGTCTTCACTGATCGATCAATGTTCATTGCTAAACTTTGATATTAATATCTCGTACCACGCCCTGTGGCACAGAGGTATCGTTCTGGCTTACTTCTTCAGTGATTCCAGGCTCAATTTTGAACTGAGGTGGTTTGGCTTCTTTGGAGCTAAACAGAGGCCTCGACTGCGCCTTCCGTCGTGTGGGAAGTAAAGTTGCAGCCCCGTGCGCTGTGTGCGGTCACTGCACTTAAAAGAACTCTTACTACATGGAGTACGTGCAGGTCGACAACATTTCCAGATGTGGGAGTTCGTCTCCTGGCATTGGCGGAGGTTTAGTGCTTCAACGAAGGGTACTAGGCCGACGATTACAGCATTCGGTTGGCAGTCGTCTGTGTAAATTACCGTTCAGTAGACTGCTCATGTGTCTGAATGGGATGAAAGGATGACAGTGTGGTTAGCGATAATTGTGACGATGATGTGGCTAGTGCAGTATAAAGCGTTGCTTAGAGTCAGGTGAGGGTTATTGACAGGAATCGATTCCATTTCTTTGGTATTTCAGTGCTTGCCTAGTTGCCCACCTCGATGACTAGAATCGAGCAGCTCTTTACCGTAAGTGGGAAGGCACATCACGGTATCTGATACCCAATTTCCCTGACTTTTGAGCTGAGTTTATTCTGACCTGTAATTATATTTTTCAAAAGCACTACCACTTGCACTTTCGTAGTTATTTAACCACGTTTTACCGTTATTTAAGAGGTAGAAACCACTTATGTCATTGGGTTACCAGTGATTGCGGTTTGTTTACCACAGGGCGTTGCAGTTGGATAGAAGAAGTAGGCACTAATTGAAAAATTTCAATTAGAAAATGTCGGGTAGTTGAAAAACATGATGCATTAAGATGAAAAAGCAGTACTAGACAGAAAAAAGGCGAGAAATCGCTGCCCATTTAGGAATATCACTGAAGCACAGTAGTTGTCTTTAACCTGCAGAGAGGGAGCGGCGAATTGCGTTGGACACACAAGTTCTCGCTGATCACTGAAGTTAAGCAACGCAACCCCAGCTAGTACTCACATGGGTGGCCGCTTGGGAAAACTGGGTACTGCTAATACCCAAAAGTCGTCGTATTAGTGTAGTGTCTGTGCAGTCTCTGCATAAGAACTATGCTGTGGACGGGGCTCTAATGTCCTTTGTAGTTGAAGGGCTCTAAAACACCAACAAACAACAATTAACCTGCAGAATTTGGCAACAAAAACGATGGTAACAAAATCAACTTAGTGACACTTTTGCCTATTTATGATTGGTTTCAATTGGTGGAAATAGTGATATCCTTCCGTCCACAAGGTGACGATTTCCGGCACATACTACAAGGTGGGGTCTGTGATAACCCCAAAAAGACTTTTTGATTTTCAAGGCTTAAATATTCAGATTAAGGGCATTATTATGGATATTAAATTAAATACCATCCATATAAAGCTTTAGCAATGAAAATAATTTGGAAACATGCTGTAAAAATTCTATATTACCCAAGAAGATAACCCATCATCACCACCATACTCTTATCCCACCTATGACAGGGTCGGATCTGCAGGGTCTAGTCCTCCACTCCTGCCTACCTCCCACCAGGTCCCTATCCACCCCAGACACTACCATATCCTTATGGACATCCTGCTCCCATTTCTGCCTTAGTAACCAGTGTTTTTGACCAGTAAACCATTTGGTACTAACTTGGGTTGCATTGCTTAACCATAAATAAAATATGCTAATTACTTAGGAGACCTGCCAACTTCCCTAGATAGGTAAAGAAAACATCGGAGAACAGGTACTCAAAGTTTGGTTAAGATTGGAGAAAGTGGTACACGTGTAGACACAGTTTTGTAGGTCTGGAGTTTGCCGAGACCCCACCTTGTGGTCGGAAGGATATAATCATTATTGTTGCTATTCTTGTCAACAGCAGAACTGGTTTTGTGTCCGATCTTTTTTTTCTCAAGTCTAACAGCATGTTTAGTTTTCCCATCTGACCTTTTAAGGTCCCCTGTCTTTATTGCTCCGCCAGTAGTAGGGTCATGAGTTACCTGTCTATTTATTATCACCATTTCTTTTTTCCTTACCAGGTTTTAGTCAGTCTTCATGGACTTCCAAGTAGTACTGAAATGATTAGGTTAAAAGGGAACAAATAAACTAATGAGTGGTGTTCAAAAATTAACCTAGGATGTCAAAACAAATAATTTATTAAATAAAATAATCTTGAATTCGTGTCTGTCTGTGGTACTTCTGACCTACATAATCTGTGTTGACTGTTTAAAGAAATCACTTGGCACTAAAGCCAAACATTGTAATGAACTTTCAGTCGTATTTTACTATTTCTGAATATGGAGTAACGCTTCTGGTGTATTTCTTTTAATTTTTTGCACAATTGCAAGATGATAGACAGTTCCTATTGTAATTTCGTACTGGATTGAAACGCCTCCCAGACCTGAAGATGCAGCGTCTCTTTGCTGTCAACGTTTAGCCCCAGAATTTGTTATATCCTGTTCTAATTTCGTTTTCATTCTTACTAAGCCTAACTTTATCCTGATAACTGATATGTCAGTTGTATAACCTGTCAATATTGCTGATATTATTTTTCCAGTGATGCCATATGCCACTTTACATCTATTCTGTGCTTTAGCCCAGGTCTCAGAAACTGCATTGTAAATGATCGACCAATAGTCGAAGATGAACCTGTCTTGCCGAATTTATTATCATGTTTATCACTTTGTCTATTAGACAAACTAATACTTTCATCATCCCCCTGTTGTATTGACTTTGCTTTCGATAGCCAAAAAGTTTTCTTTCTCGACGTAATTTGATGACTGTTGTTCTCATGGCGCATCTTCATCCTATGTTTCTCGTCTTTTATTACATTTGTAATGAAATTTTTAAAGATTGTGTTTCTTTTTTACTTTTATCTGAAGTTGGGAAGACCTAGTTAAGAAGAATATAAATCCGATTTAGGGTAGATAACTCAATTGATAGGTGCTTGACTCTTGAGCTCATGGGATGCAGGTTTAATTCTGGCAGATGTGGTTTGTTCTAACATAGAAAAAGAAGTTCCAAGCCGGCATCTCCCATGACATGCAGCTAAAAGCCCTGGTCACGTGTGATCCACATTGTTCTCTACTCTTAAAATGTCCAGATTTCGGAACTCTGGACTGCTGATTAGCCTCCAAATCTGAGATGACAACATTTTAAATAACTCAATAGCCAAACCTAGACTGTCAATAGGGATTTTGCGATTTCTCATAACGTGGTCATTTCGGGACGAAAGACGAGAAGTAAAAAGCCTTCTCGTCCTTCCAAGTCGTCTTCAATAAAATAAGGTTGAGAAAATCACAAATAATCGCCCTCCTTTCTCACTTATTGTATTGAAGACGACTGGGAAGGACGAGAAGGCTTTTTACTTCTCGTCGTTCGTCCCGAAACGACCACGTTACGAGAAATTGCAAAATCCCTATTGTCGCTCTTGGGGTTCCGAGTCATTGTACGCCTGAGTCATTGGTTTCAGGTTGGATCCAGATAGAGGCGGGGGACTTCTTTCTGGTTAAATTGATATTCTGTGTGCGCCTCCCGTCGGCGGGGGGGGGGGGGGGGAAAGTAAAGTCGTGGTAATGTGTGCATAATGTCATCTATACGTAAAAGAACCCTTTGTACATGTAGGTCTGTGAACGTTGCACTGACGAAATTGCCTTTAGAAAGAATATGGTGTTGCCGGTTGTCGAAAATACCGTATGTGCCTGGTATCAACGGAACCGGTTACCCAATTCCTTGATCTAAGCGAGAACAGATGAAGGATGACCTTTCCCGGATTGGGCGCCGGAAATTCCCTTATCTTGATCAAGTAATGATATTACTATCTCTATGACGTGAGTCCTGAAAACTGTACTGTCCTGGAAGATGAAATAAATGAAAGGTGATTGACATGTGACGTCATTCCAATGCCGGATTTGTTGATATTAATAGCCGATATACATACATCATGGTTGAGTGGAATGTCAAATGGATTTTAATTCTTTTGTTTTGTCATGGCATTGAAGGACTTAATTGACAAAATATGGTGCCGTTGGCGCATGATGTGGTAATTTATTGGTGAGTTTTGTTTTTGGCAAACGATAACCGGCACTTTTTCATGAATGTTTCTTCTTGACAAGTGTTTGACATTGAATATTACAGCTAGTGAGTCAGACTTAGTTGAGTGTGTTATCGCAGTGTCAGAAATTTTTGCAGCGTGGATAGTTTGACATCTCATTCTTCCGTTTAAAATTTTTTTCGCCATTGTTTAGGGCCAGGCCATCACGTAAATCATCCTCATACTTCTGCTTTATTGTCAATTATTCACTGCAGTTTTTTTTAGGAAGAAGGTTTTGCGTGAATAATTGTTTTTATCTGAAAGTCGTTCTTTTTAAGGAAAATTTCTTCCTTGTCCAAAAAAATTTCTTTATCGTATTTCTGAAGAAAATTCTGAAGCGCACTAGTTAAAAATTAGGGATCATATTTTTTTCTTGTCCTTAGTCTACCCTATAAAGTACTTTTTGTATATTTTAATTTCTTCATGTCTAGGAATCTTCTTTGTGACTCCAAAGATTCGCAATAATTGTCAGCTTCAGACCGTTGCACTTTTCGATAGACAAAAACGTTGGAATTTAATGAATGTATTTTTCTGACTTCAGAATCTGTGTTAAAATTACTTTGACTTTGCAGCCAGTTTTTATGATACCTCCGTGCAATTCTTTGAATTCGAGATCACCATAAACCAAGTGGTTGATTCTGTGTTCGTAGAAATTCTAGACAGAATGAGAACAAATTGCACTCTTAATTTTACATTAGTGAAGTCAATTTTATGCTGCAGCATGTTCTACAGAAGAATCTCCACCGCCACCTTTGGGCCTTAATGATTTGTTTAAATTTTTTGTAGTACTTTTTGTTTTCGGAGTTGAGTAACTTACAGCTGTAGGGCTTGGCGTTCGTTTTTAGAATACCACACAACCCCCCCCCCCCCCCCCCAGTATATATTTTTAGCTCTTGTGACCACTTGACACTATTAATGTGTCATTACCAGTGTTACTCGTGCTCATTCGACTGTAGTTTTCAGCTTGTGTGGTTGCTAACCTTGTAATCATTTCAGGTGGTTGCTGACCTTGTAATTCGCTCATGTAATTGAATAGATGAAGAGTTTCCTAAAATATAAGGAACCTTTTCAAATGCTTTCTTAAAGTCGTCGATAGTCTACATACAACGTGCACATCGGCAAAATTTCCAGGTGTTAGACTAGCCCCCTTGGCGTCTGTGGTAGAGAAGTGCCCCAATGAAGAAAAATAGGCCGATGGATGAATATGCATGTGGGTTTGTAGCATTAGGTTGGCAACCGGCTGGGTAAAAATATCGTCCGATAGATGCCAGAAAGTCTCCACCAGTCTCTTTCATCATTGTTGAATCTGCTTCCAGCGTTGCATTTACAGTGAGCAAACAGTTCCACCTCCAGTGTCTCCAGTTGGTCCCCCCCATCCTACTGAAGATTTAAAATTTTGATTGCGAAAGTGCGGGAATCATTAAGTTACAGTTGTGTTTTCCGTGCTAATTTTGAAGGTGTTTAATTATAAATGAACTATGTTAATAACAACGGAATTTTAAATGTCGTGTAGAGAATTTGAGTGCTCCTGGTTGCCGAGGAGCTTCGATTTTAATTATAAGATGAATTTTCAAAATTGAAAATGAGGAATAACCTTATGTCCATATATTAATGATAATTGAAGGTAGCATGTGATATAGTTAATTAATTAATACGTTTGTGTTTAGGGTTACAATATCCGTACCTGCAAACTTTCATTGAGGCAGATATTGCCTAACTTGAGTAAGAAAATAAGCCATTGCATATGTGGTTATCGTAGTTCTGTAGTCGTCCCACTTCCTGCAGAATCAATTGAGGAATTTCAGGTGGCGAAAGTAGTTATTTAGATAAGTGAAGATGTTGTCAGTGAAAACATGTCAATAACTTTTCTTAGTCTAATTATGTTCTGTTGTCGTTAACCAGTTATGGCACATATTTAACCCGTCAACTTGGTAAATGGACGTTTTCTTTTTCGTGAGAAATAGCTGGGCCAGTAATTTTTACTAAATTCTGATGAAGAATAGCTCGACCCGCCTGGTGGTGACTTCTTTCGGGCGAGAGAGAAGTCCCGAGTGCGCTTTCCTTTGCATGAGAAGTAAAACCGGGGTCCTGTGTGGTGCACGATAGCATGTGCACGTAAAAGAACCCTCTCTATTATGGATCCTTTATTATACAGTGGGTAGATGAGGTAAATTTCCAGGTATCGCGGAGCTCGTCCCCCCCTGGCGTCGGCGGAATTCCCCAACTAACAGTAGACCGACGATGAATAAGTATGAGAGTTGCAGCTTTGGTCGGCAGCCGGCTGCGTAAAATCACTGTCTAATAGAGCGCCCTTGTGTCCATTCAGAGGGACAAGATTGGTACCCGACCCTGCGAGAGGCAGAAAGGGTTAGAAGTTTCTTTAGCGTGATTTTGAGATCGTCAACAATGAAGAGTAGTACGTTTGTAGGTTCTGCTGATTTCTGATATTCTGTGGTAATCATCATATTTAGTCAAAAACAATTATTTGCCAGCCTCATCTCAGGTTAACCAGTCCAAACTGGCGAAGTTACGTTGAAACTAAGAAAGAGCAACTAATTTCGAAAAATGCGCGAATAAGACGTATGTCGTCAAATTTTTATTTTGTGAAATGTCATACGGGAATCTTAAGAAGACATGTTGTTTTCTGACGTCAAGAAGCGTGTTTACGAAAGTTGACATGCACCAAAATCCTTTGAGACAAGGAGACCAATCAGTCAGATTTCGAGGAACAAGTAATGGAATTTTGTATATTTGCGTACTGTGACTTTTTATTTTCTATTGTTTGCCGTTGTTTGTCTTTTCCAAAGTTAATGATGGCTGGCATCTTCGATATCAACTGAGATCCTCTCTTAGTGAATATCTTCTGTGTTGAAATATCTGGTTCTAAAGATTCAACTTGTCAATTACTTAACGTCGACTTCTACTCCTGAAGCATTCGCAGGGGCGGATCTAGGGAGGGGAAGCAATTCAGCAATTGCTCCCCCCTCAGTACCTCGATGGGGCGCATATTTCAACTGATGCATGCTTTAACTTTGCATCTGATGAGGCGTTTTTGCAATTGCAGTCCAATCTGCAGTTAACTAACTACTGAAAATAGGACATTGTCTAAGGGGCAGTAGAGGACGTATTGCAATTCTGATTCTGAATTTTTAAAAATATTTGGGATGTACCTTTTTTTGGAAGTGCTTCCTCCCGGGATCCACTGCCTGTAGGTAATCTATCGACACAAAGGGCCAGCTGCTACTCTTGAGAATTTTGCCATTTCACACTTTTAGCTAATACCATGCACAGCATCCCATCAGACGTTAAACTTATTTCTCTCCCCAAAGACGCCTTCCACCCCTACCAGGCAGTCATGGACTCTGGAATGCATCGCCTTAACCCCTGAACCTTCAAGATGGGCAACTTTAAACGTGGTGAAAGATGACGGCGCTGATATTAGAAAATCGTAGGAAAACAGGTCTTGCCCTGTCTATAGTGTGCTCTGGAACATAGAAAAGTAGGTTCCTGAAACTTCTTTACCTACGTTTTTGAGCCTAATACTGTAATTGTTAAAGTGTGTTTAAGGTCCAGGCATTTATGTTAACGACTTTGTGGTGATATTACTAGCTGCTGGAAACTACTAGAATTGCGTTTGGTCAGATTAATTAGAAATTTAATAAGCGTCAGAATTTCATTTTTAAAATTGCATGTATAAAACTGACCCGCTTCGGTGGCGCAGTAGGTAGCGTGGTACGATAAGTCTAGGTTCGATAATAGACCGAGGTGGGTTGGCTTCTTTCGGACGAGAAGTAAAAGCGAGGTCCCGTGTGGTGTAGGATGGCATTTGCACTCTAAAGCAGTGCCCCGCAACCTTTTTATACCTATGGCACACAAAAAGTCGTTCTTAGAATTCCATGGCACATCAAAAGCTAAAATATATAGCAATGGCATAGCTAGGGTGGGGTCGCGTCCCACTCCGAGCGCCAGCTATTTAGGGGGACCAAACTATGGCAGTTTCCTTTTTTTGTTCCTTGAGGAGGTGCAAAAAATATTTCTTTCAGCTTTGGAGCATCAAATTTTTCACCGCCCTGGACAACATGAACTCCAATTTATTTTTCAGCTTTAGGGCTTCAAATTTTTCACCACCCAGAGCAACATGATCTCCAGCTATGCCACTGATTTTTAGATATTAATTTAATAAACAAATTTTACAATAAATTTGAGAAGGCTAAAACGCGAATATTGCATTGCAAGTATTCTCGTTATTGTGTTTAATCTATCGAATCTATTGAAATATTATTCAGTTAGAAAATTATCTTATTTGACTGTGACCAGTGGCGGTTTTAAGCACGTGCAAACTGTGCAAATGCACGGGGCCTCGCTTTTGCAAGTTGCAAATTTTTGGAAAGGGCCTCGCACTTTCAATTTGCACAGGGCCTGCACAGGGCCTCGCGTATGCTAGAACCGCCACTGACTGTGGCACACCTGTATTGGCTCAAGGCACACCGGTTGCGGAGCACTGCTCTAAAGAACCCTCTACTATGCAACGGGTAGTTAAGGCAATATTGCCAGGTGTAGGAGCTCGCCCCCCTTCCTGACGTGGGAGGAGTGCCCCAACGAACAGTAGACTCGCAATAATAATCAGGGGTTGCAGCTTTGGTCGGCAGCCAGCTAAGGAAAATACCGCTGTCAAATTGCTGTCATTCTTTAATGAAATTTCATAAGGTGCTTCTCCAGATGACAGCAAGATGTGCAGGTAATTCATAGATCAAAGACAAGATTGGTGTGCTTGAAATAATCGACAAGAACTACTCTAGAAGAAATACATCGTTTATTTTTGCAATGCCGATTTCTGATAGGTTCAGGGTGATGAAAACCAGCTTGTAGGTTTTTCTGTCTTTCTAAGGTAGTACCAGCACCTATTTCGTGAAGAGATCAAGAAATTGAAAGCAGTTCATAAAACATTTAGAAGTATTTTAAGAAAAAAGACGTGATAGTGGGAAGAGAAATATAGTGGAAATTCTGAAAATCACAAGAATCTATATTTGACGTCATGAAGCACATTTGTAGTTTGAGACGCTTTCGAGAAAACTTAAAATTCTACAGGAGTTGGCTATTAAATCTCATCGATCCTAAGAGAAAATTACCGTTCCTCTGTGTAGTGAAGTTGAACTCCGCTGAAACACATAATTTCATTACAAGTATCTTGTAGAGCATATCTTGAAGGTGGTGGCTAATTACTTTGGCAACTCCAAACCCTTTTCCTGCCTATGGCAAGGTCGGGTACCCATCTTGTCCCTCTGAATGGACACAAAGGCGGTATATTGGACAATGTTTTTCCATAGTCGGTTGCAACTTTGGTAAACAGCAGGCTGCAGAAAAACACCGTCCAATATATAACCCTTGTGTCCATTCAGAGGGACCAGATGGGTACCCGACCTTGCCATAGGCGGGAAAAGGGTTAGGAGTTGCTTTTTAGGATCTGTGTCATATATTTCCATGTTTGTTAGAACAACATGCATGATAAAATTTAATCAGTCAACTTTATCCGGCATTCATTTTTTATTTCGTTTCTCCGAATTAATTTCATGCTTAACTGTTATTATCACGCTCAGTTACTATTTGCTATCAGGAATGTTTCATTAGCCACTACTGTTAGGAGATACTCTTTCAAGTTTACAGTTTAGAGGTGCCAGGCGGGTGTAGTAAGAAGTGCTCACGGGCTCTAGGGATACTGAGAGATTATGAACTTCTTTTTGCTTGCAATGGCCGTTAAATTCGTGTTAGGGTGATTGTTGAATAACAGCACATTTGTTCTGGTAGTTGCCAACATCTGCCTCTGGCTAGGTCAGTAAGACATAATAATAATGTGGACAATTATTGACAGTTTACATCATGATGATTACCTATTACCCTAAAATTCTGTAGTTGTCACCTTGACCTATTGCTCCCTTTCTTTAAGGTAAAGTGATCACTCTTACAGATATGATCCCACACAATGCCACTTTAGTATTTTGTACTGTAGTTATTACTTAATGTAGTATTTTGTTTTGTCTTAATGTTTCAAGACAATCTCATAGAAATTCAGCCCAATTTGAAGAAATGGTAACAAAATTTCGTCTGGAACATCACCGAACTGTTCCAAGTGTCCCAGTTGACAATATCACAAATCCAACAGGATTCTAAAAGGTCTGGTTTGTTGGTGTTTTAGGGCTCTTGAACTACAAGGACATTAGAGCCCCGTCCACTGCGTGGTTCTAAAGCAGATACTGCCAAGACACTACACTAAGGCAAGGCGCATAATGAGGCCGCAGGGTGACGCAGTGTGACGCAGCCCGGCGAAATTCTGCTAGCAGGCAATCACTGTTACGTTGAAAACCATTTTAGTTGACGCAAATTGCAAACCAGTATGCTGAAAAACTGCGATTCAATGTGCGGTGATTGCCTGCTAGCAGAATTTCGCAGGGCTGCGTTACGCTGCGTCACCCTGCGGCCTCATTTTGCGCCTTGCCTTATGCGATGATTTTTGGGTATTAGCAGTACCTAGTTTTCCCAAGCGGCCACCAATGTCAATACTAGCTGGGGTTGTATTGCTTAACTTCAGTGCAGACTAGAACTGGTGTGTCCAACGCAATACGCCCTCCCTCATAGAGTCCAAACGTACCTATTAACATTTAGATCCTAGCGATCATCATTATCATACCCTTATACCGCCTGTGGCAGGTTCGGGTCTGCGGGTTCTGACCCTCCACTCCCGTCTATCTCCCACCAGGTCCCTGTCCACCTCACATACCGCCATATCCTTGCGTACAACCTGCTCACACGTCTGCTTCGGTCTCTCCCTGCCCCGTGTGCTACCAACCACCTGCATTTTTAGATCCTAGCGATACAGTCCAAAAATGTGTTTTATTAACTGATCACCCCAAAATAATATAAGCATCTGCCTTTCGTATCTTACTATTAAGTTGTGTAGACATAAGAAGTAAACTACTAATTTATTAATGTGGAACTCATAACTTTTTTCGGGGTTAATAGTAATTGTCTGCTTACTCTGTTATTAATCTTTGTATTGTTTTCGTTTCCTTATTAAGTTGATACAAACTTAATTGAAATTACTTGTCTGTACTAGAAATATTTCATTAATAATTGAAGACAAATTGAATTCTCATTTCGTTTTCTGCAGGGGTTAGATGTTGAAATACCCACAGGCAATTAAATTTTACCGAACCCCTGACTTGAATGAAGCCCCTAATTACTGCAGTTTTCTTATCCCACAAGAGATCTCTAACCGTCTGGAAGCACTAAGCAATCGTCTAATTTGCCTGCACTTGCATTTTAACCGCACCTGTAGATTTTTCTGTTTACTGTCGCTGTGAAAGTACTCCAGTAATTTCACTTCGTTCGTTTTTAACATGTTCGTTGATTTATGTCTTGTGTTTTTTTTCTCTCTCTCTCTCTGACTTGAAGTTTGTTATTGAATTTTTGAGTTGCATCGTATTACATTCGCAAACTGGACCTTTTTCGTGATTGAATTACTCTTAACAAGATTATTTACTCGAGTGTTTGTAATTGCTGGTGAAAAGTCAATGCAAACTGTGGACCTTATACGATTTTTTGAAATTTTGTGCAAATTGAATACGACAAAGTTTGAATAATTTATAAGCTACTTGGTCACCTTTTAAGGGAATCATTCCGGATTGATTTCCGGAGATGTTCTTATTTCTTGTTTTTCCCCCACGTTATCATCAAGTCACATTCAGTCAACAATGTCGCAAAGCGATAGTATGACTTATAAAAGAATTTCTATCGATGGCCTTTTTTTTCCTTTTCTTCCGAAATCCGTGCCTAGATCATTGATTTAGATATTTTATCCTGGTGTGCATGACTTTGTGCAGATTAAGTCCTATGAGACTCTGTGGCCATACATCCAAAATGATTTTCATAATCACTATTTGTGAAACTTTCTCTCAGACAGCCATTAACTGTGTTAGATGACATTCAAGAGAAACTTATGAGTATACGACAGTAATGGACTGGATAGGATCTTGAGTCTTGGTTGGATTCACCAGTTTTCGTCTGATGACTGAAGTTAAGCAACGCAACCCCATCTAGTACTAGCATGGGTGACCACTTGTGGAAGACTGTAATCCAATTTCGTTTCCATTTAGGCAAGACCTATCGTGGGAAATTGAAATGGTCCAAAGGAGGGCAGCAAGAGTTGTGTTAAGTCGGTTCTCTCGCAGATTGAGTGTGTCAGGCATGATCAGAGAATTAGGGTGGGACTCACTCTGTCAGAGGCGGGCATCTGATACCATTAAACTGTTTAGCACACTTTTGAAAATAGGTTTTGAGTGTCCTCTGGATAGCAGGTTATCCTTTGCAGAATATAGGGGGAGAAATGATCATCTGTTCAATTGTTTGTTTGTTTGTTGGTGTTTAAGGTCCCGTCAACTACAAGGTCATTAGAGACCCGTCCACTGCATAGTTCTAGTGCATAGACTGCACAGACGCTACACCAATGCGACGATTATTGGCTATTAGCAGTACTCAGCTTTCCCGAGCGACCACCCATGTCAGTACTAACTGGGCTTGCGTTGCTTAACTTCAGTGATCAGACGAAAACTGGTGTGTCCAACGCAACCTGCCGCTCATCATCTGTTCAAACTGAAGGAGATCAGGGCCCGAACAGACTCATATTACTGGTCCTTTTTTCCAACAGTCATTCGGCAATGGAATGCTCTTGATGATGACAAGGTTAAGAACGTTCTGGAAGAAGGCGCCATTATAGTGGGCAGGCGATGTATGGCAGAATAGATGCTATGCTTCAGGTTCCTTGGAGTTTTAAAATGAGTGAATTTTTAGGAATGAGAGATATTCTCTCCACTGCCAATTTGGCCTATCACGGCTGCTTGCAGTGACTCAACTAGAACTAGAACACTAGGTACTGCTAATACCCAAAAATCGTCTTAACAGCGCAGTGTCTGTGCAGACTCTGCATTAGAACTATGCAGTGGATGGAGCTCTAATGACCTTTGTAGTTGAAGGGCCCTAAAACACCAACGAACCGAAACAAATTGAAGCTTTGGCACCTAGATCCAGTTCGCTATACATGGCACTGAATGACTGAAATAGCGATCAGGAGGGAGAGGTTCAGTGCTGAGGGCAAGTAATGAAATTGTTTAGGAATTCTAGTGTCATTTATATACTTCTTAATGGTAAAATAGATTTATTGTATGATCAACAACCACAGAGTTTTATTGTGGCAAATGAGACAAATGGACCCGTGTGAGATACACAAAAAGATGCGTCTGTTAGGGTAAGTTCGGGCGTGGTGACAAAGGATGATAGCCTTCGAAATGATGGGGAGAAGATGATAAAGGGAATTTGATGCCAAAGGAGGAGTGAGAATTGATAACATCTATTAGGTTGTAGGCTATGTGGCATTCAGAAAGCAGTGCAAACGTATTGGCTGATATTTAGGACGAATACCATTACGCGTTGATGATGAGAAGGGACCTGGTACATTTTTGCGATGTTCTGCATAACTTTACACCCATCAGAGGGGTCCGGGAGAATTCTAAGATTAATTAGTGCTAGAAACAAATTGTTTCGTAATGTCCAGACTCGTATTCTCCCTCACGTCGGCTCTGTTTAGCCCTGTATCATTTTCAAAACCATTTCTCTGCTTATGCAAATGCTCCCCTACGATGTCAGTAACACTTAACTAGATTATAATTATTATTAGATTTAAGTGCCATTTTATTTCTCACATAATTTTATACAATGAGTTCTTCATAAACATTTTGAACAATATTCATGGTCAACATATGGAACTGCTAAAGATTTTAATCCAAGCAAATCTCGAGAGTTTATTACCTGCTGTCTGAATGATAGCAACTGGTAAATTACGGGTTGCAGTAATCGTTCGGTTTGCAGGTGGTTGGCGATATTTGTGTGCTATTTGTTAACATTGTGAGAAAATGTCAATATGCTAATAATGTTGTTCGTGTTGTTGTTACGTCAGATTTCGACTTTCACGTAGCGATCGTGTTTGAAATGTTAATTCTGGCTTGTACGTCATAATGTACGTCAGCTGTTAACCCTGGAGTAAATACTTTACAATGAAATTGTCATAGATTTGCGAGGTCCAGAATAAATAACGAAAGGGGTGTACAAGATCTGGAGTCATTGAAAATTCTCATCCAAGTATTAATTTCTTTCCTTTTTTATTCGGCGTCTAACGCGAGGTCATGTTATTTTTAACATTATAACAATAATTCGACACAATAAGAGCCAGATATGACTTTTTTTCTGCATTTTTACATGTTGAAGAAACGAACTCCTTATCCTTGAATCGTCAACAGTGGACTAAAGTTTAGTCCAGTCATTTGTGGAAGATTTATAAATACTTTAATCAGAGTTGAAAAGGACGACTTAGGGGTAATAAACATTTCATTTCCTCCCCACTACATGGTTTATTAATTGCGATGGAATTATTTGGTCTCAAGGAGTTCTTTCTTCGGCGAAGGACATGATGTGACGGTGAATAACACGTTACTGCTGCGCCATTTCGTCACGGGATATTTGGTGCCATTGAACATGTTTTCTTGATTTCACTTCGGTAATTATAAGGTTATAGAATATTATTCATAATTACTAACCCACTTTTTCATATTACTGTATGTGAAATCCTGCAGCTCAACTGTGCGTCACATGTTGCGTCACCGTTTATTTTGCAACATATTAAGTGCTTCTAGGACTATGACGGACTCAAGTGACTTGGCGATACTTGTTTTGTATACTCGTCTTTTAGAGTCATATGTGTTAAGATGGAACCAAGGAGGCTGTTATAAGAGACATTGTCATCGCAGTTAATAAAGTTAGTACAACCATACGGCAAATTGTACCGCGAAAGAGTTAATTAAATCATGTAGATTCATCATTTTCAGCCCTTCCAATATTAAGTTCATGTGATGTGGCTCAACATGTCGCTGTCGCAGTGCCAAAGGATCTTTCACAATTACAGATATAAATAGCAGTCACTTTCTAGATTCTGTAATAGATTACACTCCAGTTGGGAGATTGTGGAGTTTCAATTAATTTAGTCGTCTGTGTAACTTCTCGGTGTACTTTCAATGGACGACCCGACCAGACACAAACATGTCTCCTAGTCTTAGGTCGCTCAGGATTAGACAGGTCAAGAGTAAGCAAAAAAATTAAGGAGTACAATGTGTTAAATTGATTTTTGGCGTTACATATTCTCTAACTACATTATTTCGCAAAATTCAGTTCAAATTTTAAGCACTTTCGGTCTTATCGGGCTTACAGGACATTACAACAGCAATGGCAAAAGGGGGGGGGGGGCTGAAGGTGAACATGAAGAAAACAGAGTACTTAGCTTTCAATTGGAGTGGCCAGGACCAAGGGGGTGTAGTTCGTTGTGGGAATGAGGTGATAACAGCGGTGCAAGAGTTTAGGTACCTAGGATCAGTGTTTCAAAGCAGTGGGGAAATAGACTCTGACGTTACCCATAGAATCAATGCAGGATGGCTGAAGTGGAGACAGGTGTGCGACCACAGAGTCCCAAATAAGTTGAAAGGTAACTTTTACAAAACTGCAGTTAGGCCCGCCATGGTGTATGGATCTGAGTGTTGTGCAGTGAGGAAGAACCACGAGAGGAGAATGCAAGTGGCCGAGATGCGAATGCTGGGTTACATGAGCGAAGTGTCGCGTGCTGACAGAGTCCTCAATGAGTACGTTATGGGCAGCTTGGGTGTGGGTTACATCGCGGAGAAGATGAGAGAAAATTAGTTGAGGTGGTATGGGCATGCGATGCGAAAGGGGAGGAGGAGCTTACGCTGTATATGATGGGACAGCAGGTGGTTGGTGGCATCAGGAGTAGGGGGAGACCAAAGCGGACGTGGGAGCAGGTTGTACAGAGGGTCATGATTGCATGCGGGGTGGATGAAAGCCTGGTTGGGGATAGACGGGAATGGAGGATTAGAACCCGCAGACCCGACCCTGTCATAGGCGGGATAAGGGTGGGATGATGATGATCCCGATCTTACTAATCGTCAAATGCTATCCTTTTTAATGCCCTATTTCAAGGCTGCTTTGGGCATCTATTAGATCCTCTACTGCGACGTCAGTAACTTAGTCTGTGATAACTAAGGTCGATAAGAGAGAGGCCTAAAGCGCACCTCTTGTTAAATATAAAGTACAAGTTGACTGTCCCATAAATTCTTCGTCCTGTACCATTGACTTGTGAGGCCAGGGTTACTAGTTCGGTCGTCCGAGGAGGATGACTTCTTTCGGGTGAGAGAAAAGTGCCAGTCAGTTGACATGTATCATCTAGGGTCCTGTGTAGTGTGTACGATATTTAAGTGGAGTGAAGAGGTGTAACTACCAGTTGGACCCTGTCCCTAGGGGGGAAATCTTAGAAATGATAACAAGAGGACCTATGTCTAGTGTCCTGCACCGTATACTTTATTAGCATCTTGCAAGACACTTTCGTTAATTTCTGAAATATTAAATACACATTTATTAGGTATGCAAATTCACTGGTCTGATTCTGTGTCCTCATAACGCACTAACGTTTTTGTCTACTGAACCTCTGAAAAATGATGCATCATAATGACCTCTTGATGAAGATTTGAATGAGTTAAAACTTTTTTCTTCCTGGATCACATGTGATAAAGCCTGAAGTGCTCGAAGTTCAAATTTCCTTTCTGATTTTGTAATTAAGACTCTTTTTTTTTTCTTTACTTGGGTACTTCGATAAATTTCCGGAAGTAAGTTGCGTGCAGTTAGTCTGTTTAGCACCATCTGCTTTCATTTTGCTCTGTCTCCTCTGAGCACACGTTGTCATAATTAAATTGATAACGCTTTTAATTAACTACTGTTGTCCATCCTTGTAGCCATCAATTATGTAATCTGGTATCGCTTCATCGACATTAGACTTGGTTATTAGTCATGAGCTTTTGATTATGATATGTGTTGTTGATTGAACTTTTTGCCCTTCCATTTAATGCCACTTCTCTGATACTATGCGACATCCTGAAACGTGCTTGGACGCATTAAAACAGTGTCCATTGCCTTCACTGCTCGCAGCTGCAAAATGACAGTGGCCATTGATGTCTTTTTTAATTATATTTCGCTAAAGCTGCGCTGATCGATACATCTTTTAAACAGTTGCGACAAAACTTTTACATGATCTCTTACGGTGTTGAGGCAACGTGCTAAACCACTGTGTCAGTGGTTTCACGTTCAATCCTGGATCAAAGATGGTGAATTCTTTCTGATGACAAAGAGGCTGCCAGTACACATTCCATTGGCTGGGGCATAAAGCCGCTACCTTGTCTGGTGTACACAATGCCATCTGCAGGTAAACGACATTTACTGGGAGAAGTGAAAAGTAGTTCGGCAAAATGTTCAGGTGTAGGAACTCGCCTCCTGGCGTCTGTGGAAGAAAAGTGCGCCAAGGAAGAAAAGGAGGCCGATGGTAAATAAACCTAGGGTTTACTGCACTAGGTTGGCAATTGACTGCGTAAAAATACTGTCGAACAGATTGCCCATGTGTCCTAATAGGTCGAATTAGGTACCCGACCCTGCCATAGACGGAGAAAGAGGCAGTGATTATGATGGTGATGGCGAATTTTTCGACTGAGCCCTTTTGACTTCTTGTACATTGGTCTCTTTCTTTGATTTCTGAAGATGCTTTGTGATGTTCATTAAAGGATGGAAAGGGATCTTAACTATCAAAAGTAAAAGCAACTACTAGCCCTATGGCAAAGTCCGATACCCATCTCTGTCCCTCTGAATGGAGACATGGTCGATTTATTGGACGGTATTTTTACTCTGCCGGCCAAAGCTGCAACCCCTGTGTTTATTTATCGTCCTACTGTTTGTTCGGGGCAATCCACCGACATCAGGAAGCGAGCTCCTACACCTGGGGATTGCCTCATCAATCCTCATCTCGCCTGAAGGAAGTCAACCCTCCTCGAGCCAGTATCGAACCTGGAACCACTGACGCAGTAGTCGAATACTCTACCCTCAGCGTCACCTGGAGGTTGGTTAAAAGGGGGAAGCACAACTAAATCCAGAATTTAATTGGGGATTCAGTTCAGTATTAATTATTGTTGAGGCGCAAATGCCAGTAAGACCAAATAGGTAGGTTTGGTTTTCTTAACATTTTGAAGAGGCAGTACTTTACGGTCGCCGAACTTGAATAGACTATGCATCTTTTAAGCGTGTGTTGTGGTCGAGATTTGACAGCAGAATTTTGGTCTAAAACCATTGCGCTAATACCCAGACACCATTCATATTTAATCGCTGCTTGCCACCCTAATGGTGCAATGAACGTAAAGATGACAAATGTTCGTAAAATACAAAAAGCGGTTAGTTGATTTAAAATATTTATTAGTAAAATTTAGCGTAGTTAATTGTACACTGTACTATAAATTATACCTGCATTATTAAAGGCTTGGTCCTGTGAACGAATAATATATGAAAACGTGGAGTTTTGGTCAAGTTTTCTGTAGCCTTCCCCTCTTCCCCCATAGCCACATAACAAGGAACAAATGTGCGCTTGCGTGCGATATTTTGCAAGTGCGTCATTGCATTTACAATGTATTTTTTTTTTTAAAAAAATATGGTGTGGTTTGTTGCACTGAATTTTTCGAACCAGGCAACAGTCAAGAACAATATTTATGTGCCGTGCCTCTCTGTGTTGATGTTATTGCGTCACCCCTGTGTGTGAAAATCAACCTGCTTTTAATAAATTAGTAGCCAAGTGACATCGTCGTCCGCGACGCTGAGATACTGATCATCAATTATGTTTTTGCACACGTGACAGTATCATAATTATCTTGCTGCCATCTTCAACAGTAACAGTTGGTTTATGTTGACAATTTTGATTTTCCCTTTGGATATGATATTGAATCTCACGTCATGAGAAGAGGAGCTCGTTAGGTCCTTGCCAGGAATGCAGGTGGTCGGTAGCACCCGGGGCAAGGGGAGACCGAAGTAGACGTGGGAACAGGTTGTCCGTAAGGACATGGCACTGTGGGGTGGACGGGGACCTGGTGGGAGACAGACGGGAGTGGATGACTAGAACCCGCAGACCCGACCCTGCCACAGGCGGGATAAGGGTATGATGATGATATGATATTGAATCTATTGCTGAAGTTTTTTTTCTATTGATTTTTTTTTGTTTCGTTGGTGTTTTAAGGCCCCCACGCACGATCAGTTTGGTGTGTGTGCAAAAGAAGTTTTTGCTTACGCCAAAAATTTTAACTGACGGTGTGAAGAAATTTGATCACATCGGTGTGTCAGTTCGGACTGACGTCAGTCCGAAGTGAGCGTGTGTGGGGTTGCTCACACCAGTTCTTCACATTTTTTGTTCTGCGCATGCCCAAACATGGATAAACGTCATCTTTAAAAAATTGCACCATGGTAACGGTAGAATTACTCGTTGATGTGGACAATCGTGTGTGGGTCAATTTCATTCCTTCACACCAAGCTAAACACATCGATGTGCACGCACCGAACTGACACACCAAACTGATCGTGTGTGGCGGCCTTTATGCAGTGTCTGCACAAACTACGCTTTTGCGACGATTTTTAGGTATTAGCAGTACCCAGTGATCCCAAGAAGTCACCCATGCTAGCATGGCCGGCTCGTGAGTTTCAGGCGCCCTACGCAAGTGAGTCAATCGCCGCTCCCCTTTAAATTTATAGCAGTTCTAAATTATCTGAGCGCCCCTTACGCCTTTGGTATTTGTCCCATTGCCAGTGGATTGCAATGACTCTGCAACAAGGCGCCTTAAGAAGCCAACATGTAGAAATGGCCCCACCAATCAGAGAAGTTTGGGAACCCTAACTATGAACTTTTTAAATAATGGATAGACTGCATGGTAGGGAAGTACATCTGAAATTAGCTGACCCTTTGAAATTTGCCGCCCTAGGCAGCCACCTAGGTTTGCCTGCCCCTTGAGCCGCCTGTGCATGCTAGCACTAGTTGGGGTTGTGTTGCCTAACTTTATTGATCAGGCGAGAACTGGTGTGTCCAACGCATTACAGCCGCTCCCCGTTTTTACTGAGTCTCTCTCATCATGACCTACGACAGGGTACTCATGGTACTCAGTTCTTCCATCGGAACTGGGAACACACGGGTGACGTTTATCAGCAACCGACTGCTGACCTAATACTAAAACCACTTGCTTATTTAACTTCGGGCCATTGTGTTTTTCATTGGGGCACTTTTTACACCACCAACACTAGGGAGCTTGCCCTCATACCTGGAAACTTTATGTAGTAAGGGTTCTTTTACGTGGCCACAGCTTTACCTCCCATCCAACAAAAGGCGTAATTGGGACTTCCTTCTTCCTTAACTGGATCGAACCTCTGGCCATGGATTCCCATAGTAAAGTACGCCAATCATTAAAGTATCTATACCGATTTTTCTCTGAACATCTTTGTCCTAACAAATTTGATCAAAAGCATTGACTTTGTTTGACACCCCATTCAATTGTATATTGTGTGCTGCTCATGGTTCTTGTCAGTGACTTCCGAATTTAGCTATTTTAACCACTGAAACATCAGGGTGTTTTCACCAACCAGTTTATTTTGGGCGAGAAAGAAACTTGTCAAAGAACCCTTTCTACACGGAAGAGACATTCAAAGATATACAGTAATAAAAATTCCCTCTATATGAATGATGTTCACCTACCCGGTCAACCATCATATTACTTGCAAGAGAACTGAGGAACCAACATTAAACAACGCAGTAAAGTGCACCTAAATGATCATGCTTGTGTCAAGCTTGTTGCTCTCTGCTTCTAGATTTAGACAGGGGCTCTTAGGAAGATCAGAGAGAAAGAGAACGACCACCGGAATGTTGCTCCTCGTGCTCCACTGCTCCTTCTTGACTGTAGCTCATAAACGTTATCGTGAACATGTTTGATCTGGGTATTCTTGGTCTAAGTGCTCTTAGTGAAAAATGTGACTTTAGAGACTCTTTGACTACGTCGTCCAGAGAAACGATGCTTGTGCTACGGAGATGAAAGGGTCGCTTTGAGAATATTTATTTATCTTATTGCTTGCAATTTCAGATTTGGCGCCGTTGCCTGGCAGAAGCACTAAGCAAACAGGCTCGTTGTCCCTGACGTTTGCAGCAATAGTCTTTAATTTTAACGACGTATCGTGGTATTAGGGCACTTTGAGTGGTTTCCCTTTATGTAAATAAGTACTTATTTACCATTTTTGTAATGTACCTCGCGTTCATAAAAAGTGCATAATTGCCTTTCTCAGGATTCTGAAACGAATTTCATGTCTACGAATCGTATCTTTTGAATACGATATCTTTTTTTATGAGGTAAGCGAATTGCCAGCTTTGCATGTTATGCGATTTTTAATGTGCTTTTTATGCAAGTGTGCTTTGTGTTCAGATATAATGGTACTTATAGGCTTTTTTAAAAGGCATTAGGCTGTGTCACGTTAATGTTTGGAAACCTCTGATGTACACATAGGAAGTATTTGAATTTTGATCAAAAATTTCTAATCATTCCCATTCTGATACCATTTTATTTGTCAGTTGATATTTTTTCTGCTTTGATGTGGGCTATAATTGTGGTAATAGGTTTTATTGTTAACATTAAACTGGTTAGTTTAATTATTACTTAGGTCGTTTGACCTGATAAATGCTCAGTACCGACCGTTTAATATACTCTTTTTTTCATGTTATTTTATGATGATTCTTAGTTAGACATATTTATTATTAATCGACTTTAAAACTGCAGCAGGAAGTTGAATGTAGGAGCACTTAGAGGCTATTGATGCGATTAACTACTAAGTGCAGAATTGGAGAATTGAAAACACTTTCACTTAGTATCAAGGTGACCGTGGTTCAAATCCAAACTGTAAAATCGTGCGAAACAGAACATCTGTAAGAGACAACCAATTCCATGCTGCTGTATTTTCGACACTTAATTTGACAACTACTTGACCCAGTATCGATCCGGTATATTCAGGAGTTTGTAGGGTTTAGTTATAAGATTAATTTAGGTTCTAAGCAGAAATACACATCTACTGGGTCTGTCTGCTTTTGCTTTATTCAATGAAGTTTCTATAAAAACTTGAGATTCTGCACATAATCACTAAAGAAGTGAACATGATAACGACATCGTGTGGTTGTGTTGGCGTTAGGAAAGTGACCTTGAAATTACCACCGTGGAATGTTAAAATAACTTGTCAACATGACACTACTACTATTTTAGCACTAAAGCGAAAATACCATTGGCTACAGGCACTTCTTAATCATAGCCGTCTTCTTCTCAGACACTAATGGCACTGCACCCGGGATCAGGTAAGGTGCAATGGAAGAAGTTCTTAAATGGCCAACAAACAATTCATGCAGCCAATGTCATTAGAAGTTGCGTTGGACACACCAGTTCTCGTGAGATCATTGAAGTTAAGCATCGCAAGCCCACGTTAGTACCAACATGGGTGGTTGGTAAAGAACGTTGGGTGCTGCAAATTCCCCCTTTCCTACATCCTCTACACCTACCTCCTCATCTCCCGCGAGCAGCCTCATAAGGGTTCGGTCTGTTGTGGCTGCTTGGCTTACTCCCCAACCCATTAGTTTAACATAACATAACGTAATCAGTATGTCACGACTGAGACACAACAGAGGTCCGATGTAACTAGGAGTGGCTGTATTGCGTTGGACACACCAGTCTTCGTCTGATTACTGGTGACCGCTTGGGGACACTGGGTATTGCTAATACCCAAATCGTCGTATCAGAGTATTGTCTGTGAAGACTGCATTAAAACACTGCAGTGGACGGGACTCTAATGATCATTGTAGTTGAAGGGTCCTACAACACCAACAAATCAATCAACCAAGGTAACTAGCCACATTGGTTACCAGAGTTTCCCCTGTGGTCAGATTTTCAGAGTCTGCGAGCCATGACTAACACAAAACTGAATAAAAGTAAAGCATTATTTTTGTTTGGCACCTTTTTGTATTAACTCTTGGCGTTCATGTGGGAATTCGTCAGCAAACAGGAGTCTTGTTCGAATAATGAACCTGAATGTTCTTTCCAGGAATTCAAACAAGAATTTCTTTTCTGTCTTTCGCTGTTCACCCAACCATGAATTATAAATTACAAAATTTCTGATTAAATTTCGTGTCTGACTTTTGATGCATAAAAGGGGTATGACATTTGTTATAAATATATTGAAATTAACCATCGTTATAGTAAGGTCGTGGGAAAATTGAAATATATTCATCTCTATGATTGGTGTATTGATACGTCTGACTATCTATTGATTGATTTGAAGCAATTCAACTGTGAAACGTTCTTGTTGCTGTTGACATTTGCAGACATGAGATATAAGTGTTTTTACATTGACAGTATCTGTGCTGTCATCCAGTCTTCGCCATTTGTAGATGACACTTGTCTTTATGATCACTCTATAGACGTTTAAAATTTGAATTAAAATTACTTTTTTTCAGAAAGAGATATTGCCAAAATGCTATTAAGCGATGGGTGTTCAATTTATTTAAATGATTTGAGTCTTGTCTATCTCAGTTGAATAAATACAAGAGTGGGTGATAAGATGGAGGAGCAAGTTTGAATATTTTAATATGCTCTACAGTGCTCTTTACAGCATTTCTCAGCCGGAATTCCATGAAAAGTCTCTAGGGGCTCCTGCAAATATCGGAAAAACTACAACAGGGTTCCTTAAACTTCACTCCCAGTAGGGTGCTAGTGTTCACAGTGATGGGTAATGAACCAGCAACTTCCTTTTTCTTTTAATGTCTTTGAAATCTTTCAGCTCCAGGGATTTCCTTGAGAAATAAATATCATTTCAAGGACTTGTTCGTGGTGAAAAGGTCAAGAAACCCTGGTACGATGCTGAGGATTGTAGACGTAGTATAGTGACTACCTAGAAGCCAAACTTCTGGCTATTATGTTTTCCCTATAGTAAGCTTCCGAATAATAAAACTCACTATTATGTTAAATTTAAGACGGTAGAAGCATATTTATTCTGAATTGCAAACATACATTATAGTAGTAGCTTCCAAAGTTTTCTGCAATGGGAGACTAAAATGCACCAACAAGTGGCTTCATACTTCCAACGTTTCACAGAATTGCTGCAACAAGGGATTTGAGGTGAATTCTTACTTAGAATGACAACAAATAATACATGAGTAGTCATCATGATGTTCATTTCATGGCCAAGATTTGGTGGTCTCTTTCGAGTTAGAAACAAGTCTCAAGTGTGCCTTCTGTCGGTTTGGAAGATTAATGCCAGGGCCCCCTTGCAGTGTTTACTATGCTACACAGGTTTTTGAGTGTATATATTCGGAGTAAAATATGCCGGTTGCGTAAAAATACCGTCCAACAGATCTCTTATGTGTCTCAGTGGGGCAAAAATGAGCAACCGACCCTGTGATGGGCGGGGAAAGGGTTAGTGATGATGATGATGATGGTGCACTTTCTCCTTGGGTCATATAAAACTTGTTTAATGACCGAAGGTTGGATAGAAAGAACAGTAAACGGGAAATTTCATATAATGAATTTATGTTGAAGTTCACAGTAACGACCTAATAGGTATAAATGTAATGCCGGATTAGTGGGTTTTGTGGGCCCTAGACTGAAATAATAGAATGGGTCCTTATAAAAGACGTCTCTAGATGCTTATCAAGACGTTACGATGCTATGTAATAATACATAACCTAAGTATATGCAAATATTGAAATATAAAGATGTTTCGGCCCTAAGATTAAAATAACGCTTCTATTTTAATAGCTTCCCTTTTGGGTCCTAGACCCGGACCTATTTGACCTGAGTACATCTGACACTTCATAAAGGAGTTTATGAAGTAGTAATTCGGAAAAAGAATTGCATTAAAATGGAAGTGATGTATCGATCATAAAAATTCCTGACATTGGTTGTGACCAGATGACCATTTCTCCCAAAATTATTTTATGTGCATTGTACAACAACAGATTTAGAGGGTGAATTTTTGAGAGAGGCTATTTCTTTCGGGCACATATTAATAAAGTAAGTTTATTTTCCTAATGTAAGAAATTGTTCTTACGGCCATTGTTAAAACATACTATTTTGGAGCTCGTCGCTAATAAGAAACTAGTTTGAAATGTTTGCCTTCCGCCTACAATATGAGGAAGCACAGTCTCCTTTATAATTGCCTAAAGTTGTAGCATGCAAGCCCACCTCACGAATTTTAGTTCAAAATTCTGAGTTAGGCCTACAGTTACCGTAAAAGTCGATCCCTGAAACAGCAGTGGTTCTGAAACTTTTTGGGATTTCTTGCGTGACGGTCTCTTCACAATTTTTTAGATGGCTCGTGGACCCTTTAAAATTAACTACAATAATATATAGGTTACTGTTACATTTTTTGAGAAAATTATTTATTGAGAAAATGGTAACTCAGTCGTCAAATGGAGCATGGCAGTAATCGCGAATAGACCAATGGCTAAATGCACCTTCACGGTCCCCCAGAAATCGCTTCGCGGTTCCCTAGAGCAGGGGTGGCCAACTTTTGTGTACGTAAGATCTACTTTTTATCTTAAAAAAGTGTCGCGATCGACTCTTTATCCTAAAAACGTGTTGCGATCGACTTGTTGTCATAGGCGTAGTCAAAGTGGGGAGGGGGGTCGATACTGGACCCACCTCGGTCCAGTATCGAACCTAGAACCACTGACATAGACCTAGAATCACTGACGCAGACCTAGAATCACTGACGCAGACCTAGAATCACTGACGCAGACCTAGAATCACTGACGCAAACTTAGAACTACTGTCGCAGACCTAGAACCACTGACGCAGACCTAGAATCACTGACGCAGACCTAGAATCACTGACGCAGACCTAGAATCACTGACGCAGACCTAGAATCACTGACGCGAACTTAGAACTACTGACGCAAACCTAGAACCACTGACGCAGACCTAGAAACACTGAACCATTGCGTCACCGAGACGGGTGTTAACTCAACACATCGCGAGTGATCGACCAAAATTGGCTTCGCGATCGACAGGTTGGCCACCCCCTACCCTAGAGCAGTGGTTCTCAAAGCGTGTTCCGCGGTTCCGCAAAGAAATTTAATGCACAAATGAAAGATACTCTGGCACAATGGAAAGATACTCTGATGTGACCCGCAGAATCAATGAGGGAGGGGGTAACTGAAGTGGAGACAGGCAAGCGGAGTCCTGTGTGATAGGAGGATACCAATCTAGTTGAAAGGGAAGTTCTACAGAACAGTGGTTAGACCAACTATGCTATATGGATGAGAGTGCTGGGCAGTGAGGAAGAGCTACGAAAATAAAATGCGAGTAGCCGAGATGCGAATGCTGTGGTACATGTGTGGCGCGTCGAGAGCTGACAGAATTAGGAATGAGCATATTAGAGGTAGCCTGGGGTGGTGGACATCGCCGAAAAAATGAGGAAGAACAGGCTGAGGTGGTATGGACACGTCATGCGAAGAGGGAAGAGGAGCTCGTTAGGTTAATTCCAGGAATGCAGGTGGTCGGTAGCACCAGGCGCAGGGGGAGACCAAAGCAGATGTGGGAACAAGTTGTCCGTAAGGATGTGATAGTGTGCGGGGTGGACGGGGAACTGGGGGAAAGGTAGACGGGTGTAGAGGGCTAGAACCCGCAGACCCGACCGTGCCACAGGCGGGATAAGGGTATGATGATTGATGTAGTAAGAGCCAAGTGTAGAAGGTGTACAACCTGCTTTAAAGTTTATGTTGAATTGTAAGTGTTCCGTGCTAGTAAAATGTCAGTTTAGTGTTCCCCGACTTCAAAAAAGATTGAGAACCACTGCCCTAGAGGACCGCGGGCCCCAGTTTTATAACCACTCGTATAAAGCATTGCATTCATGTGGATTCACAATCGATTGGGTTCTGAAATTACGCAGATGGAACGGATAACAGTCGTCTGGCTGGCCGCCGGGGTTTAATGGTGCGCCTGTCAATGTTTACAGTCAGTGTATTAGCTGTTGGAAGCTGTGCAGCTGTATCGTCAATATTCAAAATCATCATCATTATACCCTTCTACTGCCTGTGGCAGGGTCATGTGTACGGGTTGTGGCCCACCACTCCCACCAATCATCCACCTGGTTCCCACTCACCCCACACACTACCATATCCTTATCGGCAACCGGCTCCCACGTCTGCTTAGGTCTTCCCCTGCCCCGGGTGCTCTCAATAACTCGCATCCCTGTGAGGGACCTAACCAGCTCCTCCTCCCCTCAGTTCACTAAATACAAGGTTTGGTGGGATATTTGTTGCAGTCTGCTGGAGGTACAGTTTACAACTCGGTAGAAAATGTTACATTTTTATCCACCCCATATTATTCTACCCTGGAAAGCCACCTAGTACGCCTCATTTATGGTATTATGCACTCATCTTACGTATCTGTTGAATTTAAAGCAGTTTGTTGAATTTTAAATAGCGCCTTAACTTTTTGAAAGTGTGGTTTGTTTTTGAGATTACAGTACGTAGTTCGTGTGTGGTCGCCATTGTTGTTTGAAGCAGTTTGTGAAGAGTTGGTGGTGACAGGGTGCCTAATCACCATAATGCTCTTTTATTTCCTACTTTGGATATTTTTATGTTATTTATTTGGTTGATCTAATCAATGCAGTACCGCATTATAAACGCTATAAAGTATCTGCTTGATTATTATTAAATTGCGTAACTTGGCATATTTCATTTCACATTTGGGTAATATGAACTGAACTTCTTCACTCCGCTCTTGCAGTATCAAAAATTTATAGATTTCACTTTTCGCGTCATATATTTTCAGCGAAAGAGCCACTAGCTAGCTTAAGGTTTTACGTGTTTTTCGTGTCTTGAGTTTTTATGACGAAAGCTCGGCATAAATTGCCTAAACTGAAATGAAATATCTTCCATAAATTTTATCCGCAATTTTAATTAGCGTATGAACATGAATTTCAAAGTTTTTAAAGCTCTCTTAGCAACATTTAGTTTTCTTGGCGCTGGTGCCATTACATGTAAGCTCACAATGTTCAAGGGCGGTGTTGGGAAACGGCCTCATAGGTAAAAAGATGAAATTAAATAAGTTCACTAACCAACTCAGACCTGCCTCAGTGGCGGGCATGCTCGACTACCACTTCAAATGGTTTCAGGTTCAATACTGGATTTGATATCGGTTGACTTCTTTCAGGCTTGAGAGAAGCCCCGAATGCGCCTTTCGTCGGATGGGAAGTAAAGTTGTGTACGATATCATTTGGACGTCTCTCTACTATGCAACATCTAGATAGGGCAACATTCCCAGGTGTAAGAGGGTGTCCCAAGGAACCGTAGACCGACGATAAATAAGCATAGGGGTTGGTGCTTTGGTCGCCAGCCAGCTGCGGAAAAACACCGTCGAGTTTATAATCTTTGTGTCCATTCAGAAGGACAAGATGGGTGCGCGACCCTGCCATAGGCGGGAAAAGGGTTAGGAGTAATTAATCATGAGGGTAATTCATAAAATGCAAATTTTCGAGATTTCATGTTTTCGTTTTTCAAATATCTCACTGGAACTTTCTTGTTCCTAACTGCCTGAGTTAGGTTACGTTTGGGTGGTTAGATTCGGTTCCTGAGTATATGGGCATAGGTGGAAAAAAGGAGCCTTTCATTGGAATTTTCCTATTTCTGACGATGTTTTAGGTATGGTAAAATTAAGGTTTTATTCACCGTGAAGCACCTTTCGCATTTTAGGCCACTATTCGTCATGGAGTCTCTAATGATATTGTAGTGCGATAAAGCGAGTTTAAAGGCGTCTTACCTTTCTCTAACGCAATGGTTCTCAAACTTCTTGAAGTCAGGGCGCAATTAAAATCCTACAAAGAATTGTTAGCGCACCATCTAAAAATTTCTGAGAAATATGTTATAATAATTCAAGTCAACTATTACTGATCCACTGTAAACGCCTCACAGATATGGTGTTGGCCGTACTGAACTAGAAATCGCTGTTCAACCTGTAGAGTCGTTCAAACCATGTTCGCTATCTGCAGCCTGATTGCAGGTCAGTAGATTGTATGCTCTGTTACACTAATTGGGGAGAAAGGCAAGCAGCCATAACAGGTCGAACCCTTAGGGGGCTACTCATGGGAGATGAGGAGGTAGGTGTAGAGGATGTAGGAGAGGGGAAATTTGCAGCACCCAACGTTCTTTAACAACCACCCATGTTGGTACTAACGTGGGTTTGCGTTGCTTATCTTCAGTGATCTCACGAGAACTGGTGTGCCCAACGCAACTTGGCCTGCACCAGTTACGCACCAGTTGGCTGCTCTTTGCAAGAAAAACCATGTTTTGACAAAAAAAGAGCAGCATATCCGTAATAAAATGTTGTATTAAATGATTTATATTTTTATATCTGGACATACTGTATTTCTCTGGACTACCACAGGGCGGACCTGGAAATGTTCTAGGGGGCACCCTTTGAGAAGCACTGCTCTAATGTAACATGAAGGTTACTCAAATTTCTATCTAATTATATTTGCCCCATCCCCTAAAATGACCATATTCGCCTTTAGTAACTCAGGTGGTTTTCAGCTTCTTGGTGTTGCAACCTGTGGCCTTTTCCCTTTCCATCAGTAGTCATGGTAGCCACCATTTGTAATCTGCTATCTTGATCACTTGTACTGCCTTTTGGAGATTGTCAGCAAAGTTTTTATTAAGACAAAAAATTTGGGAAATGACTCTTCTTGAGTTTTCCTCTAGAAATCGTTAGCTAACATCGGCTGTCAATAGTGTCAAGTTTTAAACAGTATATATGCATAAGGATATGGTAGTGTGTAGGATGGACGGGGACTTGGTGGAAGATAGGTGGGAGTGGAGGGCTAGAACCCGCAGACCCGATCCTGCCATAGGCGGGATTAGGATGTGATGATGAAAGTTTATGCAGCATGTGCTCTATTTGATTTTGCTCTTCCAGCGCCTTGCTGGCGTCAATACTCAACTCGTGACCCACATAAATTACTATTAGATGGTCTAAGGCAAAAGTCCATGAAAATAACGAAGTTCAAATTAAATAAGTTCAAGGTTGAATATAATCTTGAAGTGTGGAAACAAAAATTGGGAATGAAGGAAGTCTATCAAAAAAATTCGTTCAATTGCTTTCGTTATTATTACGATTAAAGATTTAAAGATTCTGTAATCATTCTTTTCATTCATTTCAAGCGTCATGTCATGTAAGCTCGGACTTAATGAGAAATGATAGTGAAAAAGTACGAAATGAAGAGGCGAAATGGTTTGCGCAGTATGTGGCATAAAGTTCACTACTTCGGCCTTGATCGTGTCACATTGGGCGTCATGCCACACTTTCGCTTATTGGTTGTTAGTGATAAGGTCAAGGGAGCAACAGTTGACATTTTCGATCCGGTGCTGCTCTTTTCCTCTAATAATTTTTAATTTATACTAGTCCACTGTAAATTTTGTGTGTAAAGTTCAGTTGGAAATTATGGGATTTTTATTTCATTTTGATAAGATTGATTTTTCAGAACTCGTATCTGTGTTCGTATGATCTGCCAGAAAATTTGAGTAAACACTCGTCGTCTGCATCGTCTCAATTCGTGGGGTAGGCCGGAATCCCTCCACCGACAACTTATCAACTAAGCCAATATTCCTGCTGGTTCCAGAGCATGTTCAGTGGACCCACAGACCCGACCTTGCCACAGGCGGGATAAGGGTATGATGATGATGTATCTGTATTTGTATAACGAACAGTAGACCGACGATAAGCAAGCATAGGGGTTGCAGCTTTGGCCGGCAACCGGCTGCGGAAAAACTCTTCTTCAATATACAGTATCACCCTTGTGTTCATTCGGAGGGACAAGATGGGTACCCAACCCTGTCATAGGCGGGTAAAGAGGAGTTGCTTTTTTTCCACTTTGTATCTGTATTCGTATCTCTGTCGCTGAGGCGGATGGCGCACTCGTCTGTAGGAGCCCACGGTTACAAGATCGCTCCTGGTAGTTGCAGGGGGAGCGGCTTATTGCGTTGGTCATACCACTTTTCGTCTGATCACTGAAGTTAGTCAACGCAACCCCAGCTAGTACTGACATGGGTGGCCGCTTGGGAAAACTGGGTACCGCTAATATCCAAAAATCGTCTCATTCGTGTAGTGTCTGTGCAGTCTCTGCATTAGAACTTCACAGTGGACGGGGCTCTAATGACCCTGTAGTTGAAGGGCCCTAAAACACCAACGAAACGAAAAAAAGGTAGTGGCCGAAGGTCTCCTTCGACGGAGAGGGAGAGCTCAAGAAGTGTGCCGTACATCAGAAGGGAAGCAAAGCCGTCACACCGTATGGTCCTTAATTTGTCAGGTCTGTTGGTTTTCCTTCTCATTCCAATCATTCCCTAAAAGGCCCATGTCGGTGAGGTGATCTCACCAGGGCGGGATAAGGGTTAGGTTGAAGAAGTAGATTTGTATTTGTGGAAAATGAAAAGAGTAGTATGCGTGTTTTAAATATTCATCCTGCATTCAGTAATTAGTCATTCAGTGAACTGGACAGGCAGTTATCAGCCTCCGGTTCTCGACAAATTAGGGAACTGGTCAATTCGCCTGGGGAAAACAGAGTAAAATAATGTCTATTTGCCCCATGTACGTTGTGTTTGGCTACAGGGTATGTTTGTTGTTCTTCGTTGTTTTGTAACTCTCGTCGCATCTTTCCTCTTTTTTTTTTATTTTGCAGATAATGAACCATTTTTGAACAGTAGTTTGAACTGTAGTGAACTGGTCTAGGTTCACCTCAGGCTGAGGTCGATGATTTCTCTCTCTAAATGAGGGATTCAACCATACAGTACTTGGAGTCTGATGAGGAATGAATGACTTGTTGAATGTCTAGAAGTAATCTTTTTTACTCAAACCAGCAACATTTAAAGCATGCGCAGTTGCCTAAGACATGTTGCAACTGACCACGTGGAACCACATGTGCCAATAAGATTTTTTTCCAAGTGAAAGGGTGTACAGCTTCCTAGTTGTCAGTTTACCCCTACTTGTCATTATACTTGTATGTTGTTACACTAACGGGTTGGGGAGTGAGATAAGCAGCCATAACAGGCTCAACCCATAGGAGGCTGCTGGCGGGTGAGGATAAGGTAGGTGTAGAGCAGAGGTGGCCAACAAGTCGATCTCAAAGCCAATTTTGGTCGATCACTCGCGATGTGTTAACGCAAGACCCGCCTCGGTGACGTAGTGGCTCAGTGTTTCTAGGTCTTCGTCAGTGGTTCCAGGTTCGATACTGGACCCACTTCGGTCCAATATCGGACCTCCCTCCCCACTTTCACTACGCCTATGACAACAAGTCGATCGCGACACATTTTTAAGATAAATAGTAGATCTTATATACACAAAAGTTGGTCACCCCTGGTGTAGAGGATGTAGCACTACCCATTTTGGTGCTAACTTGGGTTTGCGTTATTGATTGATTGATTGATTAGTTTGTGGGTTGGGGTGTAAGCCAGGCAGCCATAACAGGTTAACCCCTTAGGAGGCTGCCCACGGGAGATGAGGAGGTAGGTGAAAGGAGGAGGAAGAGGGTTAATTTGCAGCACCCAACGTTCTTTACCAACCACCCAAGTTAGTATTGACGTGGGTGTGCGTTGCTTCAGTGGTGTGCGTTGCTTCAGTGATTTAACTTCAGTGATGTGACGAGAACTGGTGTGTCCAACGCAACTTGGCCGCCCCCAACGCAACTTTACCCTGATAAGTATCTGTGTGCCAGATGGAGATCCTTTTTCGACCAAATTATTTGGATCAGGTGATACAGGCGTTCAAATGATGCCACTAAAGAAAGTGAAAGAGTACTCTTGATTTCAGTTTCAAAATTTAGTTCAAAAATTGCACCGAATTTCAGCGGAATACTGTCATGGGGGATCCCTGTCCTAGATTCGAACCTAGTGCGAACAGTTTATTATATTTACTCTGAACAATAAAATGACTTTTACTGGCGGCAGAGTGTTGCAAACATAAAACGATACAAATAAAAATTGCTGTTTAATAAATTATTGAATGTGAATAAGAAAGAACTTCGGTGATGGTGTCAACCATATTTTTGTATGCCGTACGGTGAAGATAACATTTTATTATCGTCAGAACTATGGTATATTTAAATGGTAAGCTTGTGTATGAGCAATTGTTGGATGGATTCAGTCATAAATCGCTTAATAAATCATTTAGAGTCGAATTCATTGCAGAAATAATCTTATTGTTGCTTTATGCGTATGAATTTTATGAGCAGTGAAATCCCATCTCAGCTGGATTATTAAATTTGATCTCACGCAGTTTTCGGATGGTTGAAATGGTTGAACAGTCTGATACGCATAACATTTGTTTTATTCAGTATAAACGTTTGTGGGCCGTGGTTTTTTTTTCCCTTTTTACATTCGTGAATGCAGTGAGAAAAACGTGTTTTTACGTGAATTTATGCACATGTTCTTTTTAAATGTACCATTTACATCTTTTTTGTGTGTGTTGTTTTATCTTTGCTGGTGTCTTCCAGTCATTTTTTCCACTGTAAAGAACGTATTTTACTCCAGATTATCGATAGTGCCATATAAGATTTACCTTTATTGTACTATTATTATTCATAATATTTTATATTGGATAAACTAGACTAGCGTTCTTCAAGACGTCGGTGCCGAAAAGAATTAAGACAACAATGGCTATTGGATGGCAATGTCTGCACAACTGAGGATTGAACTCGGGTTCGGTCTACTTGAGCATTGGACAGATACCAAACCAATGTTCTCATCAGAGACTCCGGCAAGTTGTCAGCCCCGATACCGTGAGAGGTCGTTACGGGTTTGGTAAAAGGTTGTAAGGAGGAAAGCATGGCTTTTGACGAATACTGGTTGAAGTAATTGTACCTCTCTCTCATCATCATCATACCCTTATCCCGCATATGGCAGGGTCGGGTCTGCGGGTTCTGGCCCTCCACTCTCGTCTATCTCCCACCAGGTCCCCGTCCACCCCACACACCGCCATATCTTTGCGGACCACCTGTTCCCACGTCAACTTCGGTCTCCCCCTTCCCCGGGTGCTGCCAACCACCCGCATCCCTGGTATAGCCCAGGCGAGGTCCTCGTCCCCTCTTCTCATCACGTGTCCATACCACCTCAGCCTATTCTTCCTCATTTTTTCGGCGATGTCCACCACCCACAGGCTACCTCTGACATACTCATTCCTAATTCGATCAGCTCTCGACGCACCACTCATGTACCGCAGCATTCGCATCTCGGCTACTTGAATACTACTGGCGTGGCTTTTCCTCACTGCCCAGCACTCTGACCCATATAACATAGCTGGTCTAACCGCTGCCCTGTAGAACTTTCCCTTCAACTTTATTGGGACCCTCCTATCACTCAGGACTCCACTTGCCTGCCTCCTCTTCCGCCACCCCCCATTTATTCTATTGGTCACATTGGCCCCATTGAATCTATTGGTCATCCTAAGTACCTTACCTCTAGCACCTTAGTAGCTGCTTTTAGATAAAGGAGATACTGTATATTAAGACACATTCCTTTTGTACATACAGTAAATGCTTTTTTTTATCTTGAGGTTAGTGGTAGGCAAGAATTCTCATAGTTGTGTGCAATCCACTCGAACTATATTTGTGAGGGACTTAGCAGTCTGGGGTAGTGTCAACCCCACTCTCCTCTCGGTTAGTGAAATTGAATAAATGCTTTTCATTGATTGAGTTGCCTAAAATGCCTTTCGGTGAATAAATGCCTCCCCCCGATGTCTACCTTGTCTTCTGAGTTGACCTGGTTTACTTCTGTTATGTTATTACAACATGACTAAATGCATTGATAACAAACCTGTTATGTTGATAATTAATTATCATAATTGTTGACTACTTTTAAGCACCTTTGATTCCTTAGTAAACCTATATTTAAAGGCGTTTTATTGTTGTGCAAGTTATATTTGCATGAATATCGGCCAACAAAAATACTATTGAGCCTGAAGTAATACCTTGACAATCCCTGAAAATTGCATCATTTACAAGAAAAGCAGAAACATGTATTAACCCTTTCCCCGCCTATGGCAGTGTCTTATACCCATCAGTGTCCCTCTCAGTCGACACATGGGCGATCTGTTGGTCGGTATTTTTTTCAAAGCCGGCTGCCAACCAAACCTGCAACCCCCTATGCTTAATTATCGTCGGACTACTGGGCTACTCGTCGGACTACTGGACTACTTGCGACACTCCACCAACCTGCGACCTGCGCCACCGAGGCGACTAAAATTCTATAGTTTGCCATAAATATAATTTATAACTACATTTTCAACTTATTACAAGTTTTAAGTTGATGTCACTCTAACAGTTATCCAATGGTCCAATTCAATAAGTTGGTCTTATGTAAAGATGAAACCAGTTAGGTCCTAAGTGGCAGGCGGAGTAGAGAAAGGCGCAAGCAAGCTTGGGACCAGATGATATGGCAGTGTGAGGCTTACTATGCATTGGTGGTTGACAGAGAGGATTTGAAGGCCAGAATTCGCGGCTTTGCTCTACCACAGGCGGGTTTGTGATACGATGATGACAGCATGGTTTGTTAATTCCAGTAAGTTCAGTATGGTTTGGCCATGTCTTAGGAAACATTATGGGAGCGGCGAATTGCGTTGGACACACCAGTTCTCGTCTGTTTACTGAAGTTAAGCAGCGCAACCCCAGCTAGTACTGACATGGGTGGCCGCTTGGGAAAACTGGATACTGCTAATACCCAAAAATCGTCGCATTAGTGTAGTGTCTGTGCAGTCTCTGCATAAGAACTATGCTGTGGACGGGGCTCTCTTGTCCTTTGTAGTTGGAGGGCCCTAAAACACCAACAAACAACAAAGAAAACATTACTAAGCACAATTGGGATTTGAACTCGGGTTGCCTGCATAATGGCCAGAAGTTCATCCCATAAATTTGGTGGGCAGTAATAGGACCGATAAACGTCTTGTTTTAAAATGTTGATATTCTTTCTACTAAAATACTTCGACTCATTGCTTTCATGAAACATTTTAAGTGTTTGATCATCTTGATACAAAATCACACTTTTTTCACTGCTTATTGTGTTTCTTAAGACAGATGTTCATGGTTAGATTATTTTAAAACATGAGGGCCATTATTACGTTACCTGACGAGAATCGCTACAGGTTTGCTTTAGTTTTTTTTTTACAACTTGAAAGTGAAAACTCAACTGGATTCAAGGTTTTTTTAGCCGTTTTATTGATCACAACTTGGCAGGGATGTTGTTGACCATGCAGTTAGGCGAGTTTTTGAAATACTATTTTTGTGAGAAGAAATATAGATGTTAGGATTACACAAGGAATAGTTGTTGGTTGAATAACAAGATTTCTGGTTTAAAATTTTATTATGTACAAACACCTTTTGATTATTGTTCGATAGTTTGTATTTAAATTTGTTTCTCCTCCTCGATCATTTGTGGTTGCAGTTGAAGTTGAGTCGAAGATGAAGAGCGACATTCGAGCTTGAAGGTTATAAATAGCGCAACAGCGTTAATGTACTTTAAATGTTAACTTTTATTTTATGAGAATTGTGTCCTTGATTTCAGATTTTATTGAAAATACGATCATGATCAAGTTTTGCCCTCCCTTTCTACACCCATGTCTTGTTTGAGTCATTGAACGAGTTGTGAAAAATATCAATCTCTTTATTTTGTGAACATCTCACGACTCAAGAATTTGTTTCACTGCGTTTTTGCTCTGCAGATGAGAGGGGGACTTGAGAGTGCCGTTTTATGAAAAACGTGGAAGCGTGACGTTTAATGATAAGCGTTGAAACGGAAAACGTCGTACATCGTTCATTTGATTGTAGACCAGAACCAACATGTTTTCTGTAGGAAAAAATGGTGCTTCACTTACACAGAACAACTCAACCATTTTTCTGTTAATTGAGTATATTTTTCATTGCAATTGTGAAAGAAATTTGGATTCTACCACCTGTTTCACGAACTTTTACACTAGGTTGAACTACTTTGTAAATAATACCGCCAGCAATGCTGTAAAATTTACTGAACCTCTTTAGGACACTGAGTTATATATAATCTTCATATTTTCTCATAACTTCCCGAAAAGTAAGCTGCATAAAATAAGATCATTTTCTATATACTGTATATGTATATCCCATTCAGCCAGCGACGTGCACGTTTGGTGTTTTCTGTACGTTACACAAGCAGTGAAATAAGCAAAGTGGCACTTAATTCAAGTGCATGAATATCACGGTCTTTCTAGGTTACCATATATGCATAATGTCGATAAAACAAACTTGGGGACATATAAGAATTCGCGCGCATGCTCCAAGTATAAGAAGCCTAAGATGGAAGACGTATCTTGTTTAAAAAGAAAGATATTTCGGAAGCAGACTTGTCGTCCATAGTGACAAAACAATTCTGTAACTCCCTACTACTTGACATTCTATGCATGGTGTTTGTATTAAACAATAATACGGTAAAATAGACAGTCTGAATACCCCTATGAGAACAGCCCTCAAGAATTACGTCGATATTGCGTTATTCACGTCAGGCTTTAGAATAGGAACACCGAGGGGAACGGCGAATTGCATTGGGACACACCAGTTCTCGTCTACCCGCCGCGGTGACGTAGTGGTTAGCACGCTCGGCAACTGCATCAGTAGTTCTAGGTTCGATAATGGTCCGAGGTGGGTCGGCTTCTTTCGCGCGCGAGAGAGGCCACGAGTACGCCTTCTTTCCGATGAGAAGTAAAATCGAGGCCCCGTGTGGGTGTACGATGGCACTTGCACGTAAAACACCCCTCTCTACTACGCAACGGGTAGATGAGGCAAAATTTCCAGGTGTAGGAGCTCGCCCCCTGGCGTCGGTAGCATTCCCCAACGAACACTAGACCGAAGATAAATAAGCGTAGGGGTGCAGCTCTGGCCGGCAACTGCTCCAGAAAAAACTATGACCAACATAGCGCCCTGTGTCCATTCAGAGGGACAAGATGGGTACCCGACCCTGCCTTAGGTGGGAAAAGGGTTTAAAAAAACAACAACAACACCAGTTCTCGTCTGATCACTGAAGTCAAGCAGCACAACCCCAGCTAGTACTGAAATGAGTGGCCGCTTGGGAAAACTGGGTACTGCTAAAATCCAAAAATCGTCGCATTAGTGTAGTGTCTGTGCAGTCTCTGCATTAGAACTATGCAGTGGGCGGGGCTCTAATGACCTTGTAGTTGAAGGGCCCTAAAACACCAACAAACAAACTTAGGAACACCGAAAATATTACTGCAGTATTAGAGCAATAGTTCAAAATGATTCATGTTGCATAATACTTCAAATGATTGAGGAAAACTGAGGCTAAATTCTACGAAGTTGAATGAGGCCCACGTTTCGCCAACTCTTTGCACACCACACACAAGATTCTCCCAGTTAATTCATTTTATTGGGCGTAGATGCAATTCACGGGTCTATTTATTCATTATTACTAACCTTTTTGCCATCTATGGCAGGGTCGTGTGCCCATTTTTGTCCCGTTGGGGTTCGTGACCTATCTACTGGGCAACTACTGGCGAGCTACTACACCTGGAAATTTTGCCATAACTACGCATGGTCATGACTTTACTTCGTATCCTACGGGGAAAGCACACTGGGGTCTCCTTCAGAAATCGCGGCCCATGAACATACAGTAGCTATTCATGCAAAAAAATTAGCAGTAAACAAAGAGGACGAGGGAATGACATGAGAGCATGGACTTGACGTGGTGGGACTGGCCCACCGGGATTCAAGGCTTTTCCCGGTAAGCCGTCATCATCCTAAGGTCAACGGACCGTAGGTTAAAACAAGTCGGCAATATTTCCGCGCTTGCGGTCCGTTTTAATGACAGTGGGCCTGTTTTGTAGCTTTTTCTCGAGCTTAATATTCTGTTCAGCCTAAATGTGATTGGGACATTACCCTTTTAGCCTTTTTTCACATCGTTTAGGAGTACAAGGAAATGCAGTGGAATGAAACTACAAGCAGGGCCTACAAGACATCCAGGTAGCAATGAGAAAGGGGGGCCTGAAGGTGAATATGAAAAAGACAGAATACCTAGCTTTTAACTGGAGTGGTCAAGGGCCAGAAGGTGAGGTACGCTCAGGAGATGAGGTGATACCAGCAGTGCAAGAGTTCAGATACTTGGGATCAGTGTTCCAAGGAAATGGGGAAATAGACTCAGATGTGTCTAGTAGGATTAAGGCAGGTTGGCTGAAATGGAGACAGGCAAGTGGAGTCCTGTGTGACCGCCGGGTGCCTATAAAGCTAAAAGGCAAAGTTTACAGAACTGTGGTTAGGCCAGCTATGCTGTATGGCTCAGAGTGTTGGGCTGTGAGGAAGGACCATGAAAGGAG
The DNA here is from genome assembly GCA_013389805.1 of Trigoniulus corallinus. Taxonomy (NCBI): domain Eukaryota; kingdom Metazoa; phylum Arthropoda; class Diplopoda; order Spirobolida; family Trigoniulidae; genus Trigoniulus; species Trigoniulus corallinus. The sequence continues at coordinate 18,629,042 of JAAFCE010008833.1, forward strand.
AATGCAGGTGGCTGAGATGCGAATGCTGCGCTTCATGAGTGGGGTGTCACGAGCTGACAGGATCCGAAACGACCATGTTAGAGGTAGTCTGGGAGTGGGAGACATCGCGGAGAAGATGAGGGAAAACAGATTGAGGTGGTATGGGGGGACCAAAGAGGACGTGGGAGCAGGTGGTACAGAAGGGCATGGGTGTGTGTGGGGTGGATGGGGGCCTGGTCAGGAATCGACGGGGGTGGAGGATTGGGACCCGCAGACCCGACCCAGTTTCGTGCTGGAGAAGGGTATGATGATGATGATGATGAAACTGCTCTCTTTAAGTGGAATTACCTTTTCACTTAAGGCAGCAGATATTGGTGTAAGCTGGGAGCATAATGTAAGTTTGGCCACATGAGATCTCTGGAAAGAGGCATTGAAGTCGCGTGGCAGTTGCAATATCATTGCTTAGTTGACGGCGTTTTGACGCAGTTGAGGTTGTCATCCGCCTACATTCCTGCAACCAGATCGATCACAAATTCGCTTTTCTCTAAAGTTGATCGACTATACTGAAGACGTGTGAATGCTGAATATTCCATTTTATGTATTTTGATATTTCTCTTGTACATTCACTTCTGCAAAACAGAAGTCTGAAGTTGTCTCCAGCAAGACGTTATGCCGACGTTAAATAACGGAACTAACCAAACCTAACCTGACCTATAGAGGCAAAAACAGGAAGATTCCAGTGAAAGACTTTCTTGCACCACGCTCATATTTGTCAGAAACAGAAAATTTCAGTGAGAAACCGAGAACTTCATAATTTATTAATTGCCCTTATCCTATGGCCCGAGATGTTATCACCAGTTGAGGACTTTATTCCTACAGGCCGCCATGCACTGTCAGTTTCATCTTCAGCTGTAATTTTACAGTCAAAACTGTGCTGAATGTCTTCAATTGAAACTGACAGAGATTTCGCCACACACGTGTGCTAGCCGTGACACTTGTTTCCATTAGTAATGAATGATAATATTTAATAAATTGTTTCTGTTGCTGTCTACAGAACTGAGCTTTGGTCTTCAGATTACGACAATCACGGGAAGGCAAAGTTCAACTGCACAGTCAGTGATCTTTCACCACTCCAAAAGATCCGCAGTTCAGAATTTCTAACTGTATGATATAGTCGATGATGTTTCCAAACACATGTACGATCAAACTGTAAAGTTAGAACTGAAGATAAAACTGACCGTGTTTGGCAGCCTTTAATCTGGAGGAATTTTGGCGTAATGTCTGTAGCGTGTGCTAGCGGGACAAAGGAGTACCCTACCCTGGCATACGTTATCATTATCATCATCACCATCATCACCACCATGCCCTTATTCCTCCAGTTGCAAGGTCAGGTCTGCGGGTTCTGTCCCTCCTTTCCTGCTTACCACCCACCAAGTTACCTTCTCGTCCTTCATATACCATGTGATCAAATTTGACCCGGACTGGTCCATTCAAACCACCCCTAGTAAACTGAAGGGGTAAATGTTTTTTTCCCTAGGTTAGTACAACCTTCTTTGACATTCGTATGAAGTTTGAGTAGGATTCATCAATTAGTGCGTGTTTGGCAGCCATTCTTTTATGGGGCAAAAAGTTCGTCTGGCGAGTTATTTTACAATGAAAAAAAAAATTGACCAGAGTTTTCTTGAAATTTTTTGTTTCCAATGGAAAGTCAATCATCCTAAAATCATAGCTCAACCACCATGGATTACTGGATTAGTGTCAAGGGTTGGGGAGTAAGCCAGGCAGCCATAACAGGACGAATCCTTAAGAGGCTGCCCGCAGGAGATGAGGAGGTAGGTGAAAGGATGGAGGAGAGGGCTAATTTGCGACACCCAACGTTCTTTACCAACCACCCATGTCGGTATTGACGTGGGCTTACGCTGCTTAACTTCAGTGATCTCACCGGAACTGGTGTGTCCAACGCAACTTGGCTGCACCATATTTGCCAGATTTGGCTCCCTGTGAATTTTTCCTATTTCCAAAACTCAAATATCCGATCTGGGGAACGCGCCATGAGTCAATTGAGGCCATAAAAAAATCGCCAAAGGAACTAAAGATCATCCCGGCCGAGGCCTATAAAAAGTGTATGGAAAATTGGATTAACCGTTGGCACGCTTGTATTGGCTCAAAAGGAGCCTATTTTGAGGGCAATGATAAAGATTTGTATTAAAATACATAAAAACGTTGCTTTTATTAACCAGTCCGGGTCAAATTTGATCATATGGTATGCATCACTATATGCTGATATCTTCTCACTCACTGCCGCGTGAGTTTCTTGAAAAGGAAGGCATTAAACCATTATTAAAGTTATGGTTTTCGTATCCTCTTTTTTTATCAGCGTGATGGCGTTCTTCACATGATGCCTGTCTACCAGACAGCACAAAACGTGACTGGTTTCACCTAGTTGGCAATTATACAATTTTGTTATTTATGAAACTGAGATTATTTTTTGTTAAAGAGCGATAAAAACGTTGATGTTGGCAATGCTATAACAAAATTATTAAAATGTGCAGGGCAGGGAAAATTTATTGCAGGACAATTACGGAGAATTAAATTATTTCGAATGTTGACCATGCTAATAGTTCAAGCATGATAGGCAAATTACTAAAATTGAATTTGGAACGATGTATTGCAACGTTATGTGAATTTTTAATAGCTGCGCACGAGATCATAAAGTTTGAGTAGTTACTCGGTGTATTTAACTGCTGTCCTGCCTATGGTAGACCGGGTTGCTCTTTTTTTTCTCCTTCTGTGACAGTGGTCTGCTGAACAGTATGCAGGACGACGCGAAGCTGCCAGAGGCTGATCAAGGGGGGAGCACCAAATATTTTTAAATATTCAGAATCCCTACTGCTCGGTCCTGTACTGCTCAGTAGACAATGTCCCATGTTCAGAGGTTTAGCCAGCTCCAGATTGCACTGAAACTGTTGAACTGGCAGTATAGCAAGGGGATAGCAAGGGGGGAGCATTTGCTGCATTACTCCCCCTCTGGATCCACCCCTGGAAGCTGCAAACCTTCTTTGGGGAATATTTTCGTCCCGACTAGTACTGGCATTAGTGACCGCTTGGGAACACTGGGTACTGCTAATATCCAAATCGTTGTAACAGAGTAGTGTCAGTACAGACTCTGCAAAAGGGGAATATTTCTGTCCCCTACGCCAGGGGACCTGCAAAATTGCAGAATTACACTTAAAACATTATTCTACAAAGTAAGGGTTCTTGCAACGAGTAGACAGGCAAAATTCCCAAGTGTAGAAGGTCGCCCCCAACGAAAGGTTGAGGGAGCGGCGAGTTGCGTTGGACACACCAGTTCTCGTCTGATCACTGAAGTTAAGCAACGCAAGCCCAGTTAGTACTGACATGGGTGGTTGCTCGGGAAAGCTGGGTACTGCTAATACCCAATAATCGTCGCATTAGTGTAGTGTCTGTGCAGTCTATGCATTAGAACTATACAGTGGACGGGTCTCTAATGACCTTGTAGTTGACGGGACCTTAAACTCCAACAAACAAACAAACAACAACGAAAGGTTGACCAACGATAAATATGCATAGGGGTTGCAGCATTAGATCGGAAGTCAGCTGTGTAAAAATCCTTCGTCCAACTGGTCGTCCATGTGTCTCAGTGGGACAGACATGGGTGCTCGACCCTACCATAGGCGGTAAGAGTTCTTTTATGCACACATGACATCGTATACACCACACGAAGTAAAAGCTTTATTTCCAATTCGACGGAAGGTGCACTGGGGTGGGGGCCCGAGGCAGGTTGCTGTATCCATTATACGTTTCATATATAGCCACAGTATTTTTCATTTATCATAAGACGATTCTGAAGCGCAGAATATAACATGTGATAATGAATATTGAAATTGCCTAAAAAAACAATGGTTGTAAAATCATCTTAATGCATCTTCACGATGCCGTGGAATATCATGGCTGGTAGGCTATTTCCGCTTTTTGCTTTGATACATTTAGTCGTGTTATGGAGATGTAGGTAGCCTAGTATTTTTTCACTCTCCTTTCTTTGAAAAACTTTGTCGGCATTTGAGTTTGGAGAATCCATTTATGTAATCTCCTATTTTGAATTGTAGATTTATGTACGTGCACGTGAATGTAGATGGTGAAATTTTTTTAGACAGTGGTCTTAAAAAATGTGTTGACAACTTAAGGTTTCTAAAAGCCTATTTTTTTTTCTTTCCACGCGATAGGAACATTTTTCATCAACCATGCAGTATAGTAATGTTCATCGGTTTCGATAGACCTTAATCTTATTTAATTCCTTACTGAAATCCTGCAATCAAATTGCACAATTTAATATACTGAAATCGATGTATCAAGTGCAGCAGCTATCGTTGTGGTTTGTTTTGGAATTATAGGCATTAGAAAGATCATCCTTTTGCGTTAATTTTATTTAATATACTGAAGAAAATTTGAACTGAAATCCTAAATGTATTATTTGGCTAAAAGCAATTTTCTCATTTCAGTATGACAGACATGTTTGTTTTATGCCCATAAATATTTCTGCCAAAAATTGTTTGACTTTGTAAGGGTTGTCCCGTTGGATAAGTGAAGTTAGCCTGTGCCTGTGTGCAGGTGTTTATGTCTATAGGCGCGTTTTGGCGATTGACCTGGTCAATTGTGGTTTGACCACAATCTCATGTTTGGTCTGACCAAAAGGGATCGCCAAAACGCTTTGGTCAGACATTTTGAGACCCGCGACAAGGAATTCACAGAATTTAAGAAAATTAATTCCCTTAACTTGAAACCAAATCCATTACAATAAAAGAAAACAATTCCCTTAAATAAAAAAATGAATCCACTAAACTAAAAAATACGAATTCACTAAAATGGTAACAAAATTCACTAAACTAATTCACGAACTAAAAAACGAATTCACTAAAATGGAAACAAAATCCACTAAACTAATTCACGAACTAAAAAACGAATTCACTAAACTTAAAAAAATGGATTTCCTAAACTAAAAAAGTCACTAAATTAATACAAAAATGAGATTTGTAATAATTTACACTAGTTACCGGTACCTTCCATCATCTACTACAACTGGTTGGAGCATGCTGCCATTGTTATTGTTCTTTGACCAAATGCACAGGCCACACTTTTATTTTGGTCATATTGGTCATCCTTTGGTCTGACCAAAGTTGACCAAAGCAACTGACCAAACCAGCATGCGCACCGCCAAAACGCATTGTTTCTGAAACAATGGGACCAAAAGTGACCTGGTCAATCGCCAAAACGCGCCTTATGTTTTACTAAGGCTATGTCCTAGGTGGCAGCGTCTAGCGTGAGCGGGCGTGCGTCTAGAGTGTAAGCGCTACCATTCTGCCTGTCATTAGTGACCAGCGTGGCAGCATGCTTTGAGCTCTGAAAGCGTCAAAAAACATGGCGGCAAGAATGCGGTGTTAAGTGTTTATCGATGACTCTGGAAAATAGTGTGGTATTCCATGGCTGCACGATCAGTTTTTCAGATGTTTGGAGAATTTATGCATTTATTGCAGTTTTATTTGTTGAGTATAGCATGAATTATAATTTCATCATGAGTGGAACGGTGGTGTATAGTGTAAATTCGTCTGCTTTGCGTAATTTACGTTGTACACTGACGTATCACTTGAAACATAGATCATAAATAAATATAAAAAGTCATAACAAATATATAAAAAAAATAGATTCACAATCAGATTCGCCACTAGATTCACAGATTCTCTACTGTGGTATCCTTTCCATTCAAAATCCCACATGACAGGTAGCTTCAAGACTTCGGCAGTGGAGGCAACGAAGGCAGCCATATTTAAAAAACGCGCCGAGAATCGTGAGGAAAGGAAGCCGCGATCAAACTGATTTGATCGCTGCTTCCACGATTTGATCGACGCTACACGCGACCATTTTGGACATCACCATTGAAAAGCATTAGTTTGTCCGCTTTGAGTGGTAGCGCACGCACGCCCGCTCACGCTAGACGCTGCCACTTAGGACATAGCCTAACAGGTTGGGGAGTCAGCCAAGCAGCCATAACAGGCCAAACCCTTAGGAGGCTGCTTGCCGGAGAGGAGGAAGTAGGTGTATGGGGATGTAGGAGGAGGAAATTTGCAGCGCCCAACGTTCTCTACCAACCACCCATGTTGGTCCTAACATGGGTTTGCATTACTTCAGTGATCTCACGAGAACTGGCGTGTCCAATGGAACTTGGCCGCACAAGGTGGCCCGAGCAGTTCTACGCCAAAAAAAAAGCAACTCCTAACCCTTTTCCCGCCTATGGCAGGGTCGGGTACCCATTTGTCCCTCTGAATGGACACAGGGTGATATATTGGACATAGTTTTTTCTGCAGCCGGTTGCCGGCCAAAGCTGCACCCCTACGCTTATTTATCGTCGGTCTAGTGTTCGTTGGGGAATGCTACCGACGCCAGGGGGCGAGCTCCTACACCTGGAAATTTTGCCTCATCTACCCGTTGCATAGTAGAGAGGGTTCTTTTACGTGCAAGCGCCATCGTACACCCACACGGGACCTCGGTTTTACTTCTCATCCGAAAGAAGGCACACTCGCGGCTTCTCTCTCGCCCGAAAGAAGCCGACCCACCACGGTCCAGTATCGAACCTAGAACTACTCTAGCAGTTCTACTCCAAGCTGTGTAAAGTGAAGCCATCACTTTACACTTTACATGAGCTGAAACTTTGCAAAGAGTATCAGCTGGCATTAGTAGACAGCTTGTAATCCTTTAAATACTTGTCAACAATGTTGAAATGCTGGTGAAATGGTAACATAAACACTTTATTATTGCTGCTGGCAAGTAACATTTGTCGCTTGTTATGGGTTCTAGGGTGGAATTAAAACATTCTTTACCTCTTTATGTCTTATTAGGGGAATAAAAAGACTTGTTTATGGTTGGCAAGACATTCACATCCTCCCCCAACCAATTTCTTTTTTTTTCCAAAAATTCTGCTTGCACATTCCTTATTCTTTGGTATCTGACCTGCCATAAGCGCTGTTTACTAATTACAGTGAAACCTTCCCTTAATGGACACCTCTAAAATAGTGGACATCTCTCAATAGTGGTACATGACAATATGTCCCAAAGTTCACTTACAGCAGTAAATCGTTGATGTACTTCTTTTCCCAATAGCGGTCACCTAATAGTGGACAGATTTCAATTCCCCGTGGATGTCCATTAATAGGAGGTTCCACTGTACTAAACTAGTTTTATCGATTAATGAATTCATACTCATATCCCGCCTGTGGCAGGGTCGGGTCTGTGGGTTCTAGCTCTCAACCAGGTTACCGTCCATCCCACACGCTAACATATCCTTATGGATAACCTGCTCTCACGTCTGCTTTGGTTTTCCCGTGCCCCGGGTGCTTTCAACCACCTGCATTCCCATTAAGGTATTTATTAATGAATTGTTATATCAAACTATTGAATGCAGATAAAATGTACCACATTAAGATTCGGGATTTACCGGACACTCGCCTAAGGCGCGAAACATAATAGGAAGCTAAATGTGGCGATTAAACGGAAGATGACATTTCATAACACTAATTTGGGTAGTCATTTGTTATTGGAGGGCCAACATCAATTTGGCACATATCTCACGCAAGTTTAGCGTAATATGCCTCGGATATAAAATTTAAAATCTAATTTTAGAAATGTGTATCTCATTTGCAACCACAAAATTTAATATGATCTAATAAACAGTTATCTAACCTAACCCATCCCAACCTAGCCCTAACCTCAAAATATCTAAACACAATAATTACTATGACGCCAAGTAAGATATTAAATTGAGTATGCCAAAGTGAGAGACAAGTCAGATTGACGTGAGCCCGTCCCAGGACTATATTGTGATCGTCACCCTTCTCCCGCCTTTGGCAGGGTCGGGTATCCACTGTTGTCCCTTTAGCACACGTGAGCGATCTGTTGGACGGTTTTTAATACAGCTGGCTGCCAAACTAATGCTCCAGCCCCTATGCTTATTTTATCGTCTGCCTATTTTTCTTCGTTGATACACATTTCCTTCACTGACCCCAGGGGTGAACTCCTGCACCTAGATATTTTGCCACACTACACGTGCACGTGACATCGTCCGCGATACAGAGGGTCACGGCTTTACCCTCCCCCATCCGACGGAAAGCACATACTACCTCGGATCGAATCGGTATACATGTTGATGGTCTTTTACGTAATATGGAAATATAGAGTCCTAAAGGCACTGCCAAAAAGTCTCTCCGGGGTTTTAAACTAATTTAGTCCGGCCCCTAAGTATAAATATATTTAAAGTGCAAAACCAGCATCTTTTTGCTTAATCATTTATGAAAAATCGTGTAATTTTTTCTAAATGAGTAGAATTGCTTTCTCTGCATCATTCTCACACCAAAGGGCTGTGTTGTTTGGATAAAAGTAATGCTCGTGCCACCATCTGGGGACTATAAATTGAGCAGTTTTCTTTTCCACTAGCTTGTTATCTTTAAGTCTATAGCGCATACCTTATGGTAGTTTTGGTAAATAAAAAATATGCTCTTGAAGTTTCTGGAAGCCTTTGCAATACTTGCGACAGCCTAGCATTCAGCTTGTCTCCCTCAGGTCCTCAGTCACCGTTAAAACAACTGGAAAGTCCACCATTTATTTTTTTTTGCCAGCTAGGTTTTTGCAAACATATGGTCTTTAGTCTGGTAAATCGACTGTGTGTATAACGCCGTTTTTTTTTTGTCGGATTTTGACTATCCGTGAGTTTCTTAAACGAAGTTATCGTTTAAAATCAGCAACTTTTTGACATCAATGGTGTAGAGCATTGTGTAGTATTGTCATCCGAGCGTCAATATTTGCACGTGCTACGTTTATTTATTTTTTTTTTTTGCAGTTAAAAATGTGGTGGCAGTCATATCAGTTTATTCAACCCTTGCGTGAATTGAAAACCTTGACCAAAAAAAGGCTTTTGACTCACTAACGATTAGTCCATTTGTATTAGTTTGTTTGAAAAGATGACTAAAGTTGTTTGTGCTCAGTATGTGCAAATCCTATTCTACCTCATATTTCAGGCTAATGTTGACTCACTGTGCCTCTGCATATAGTCCAGAACAAGGAAAAAGAAACTAGAAAACTGACTGTAATGTCATGTCGGCAACTTATCACATAAAAATCCATTGTTCAACTATTTACTTCTCACTGTTCACATTCCTCCATGTCTGTGATGACAGTAAAGTCTGACAATAAAGTAAAAACATTATTGTCAAAGTCCAACTTATATGAATTTGAAGAAAACTTCTTTTACGTATGCCAGGGTGCCAGCTCCTACACTTGCAAATTGTGCCGAGTATGCTTATAATTTACCTCATGATGAAAGAATTGTTTTATTTTTTGGACCAAGAATTGTTTTATTTGCTGGACCACAGCTTTATTTCCCTTCCGTTGGAATGTACACTTGAGACTTCTCTCTTGCACCCTCACACGTGCATTCTCGAACAAGGAGCGGCGAATTGCGTTGGGCACACCAATTCTCGTTTAATCACTGAAGTTAAGCAGTGCAATCCCAGCTAGTACTGACATGGATGGCCACTTGGGAAAACTGGGTACTGCTAATACCCAAAATCGTCGCATTAGTGTAGTGTCTGTACAGTCTCTGCATAAGAACTATGCTGTGGACACGGGGCTCTAATTACCTTGTAGTTGAGGGGCCCTAAAGAACCAACAAACAAACAAATTCTCGAGCACACGACTCAAAGCACGAACCTTTTCCCCCATCTATGGCAGAGTCGCGTGCTCACTTTTGTCCCATCGGGACACGGAACGGTCTATTGGACGGTGTTTTTACGAAGTCGAATTTCAGCGTACTACAATCGCCTCTGTTTTTAATTCCTTGGGGTTCTTTTCCTCCACAGACGCTAAAGGGCAAACGTACACCGCTACACTTTCCACCTGATGGGACCTCTCCACCAAACGTCGCTAAACCACCTCGGTCTTGGGTCGAACTCAAAGGGACCCAAAAAGATTCGATAGGAATTCGGCCGAGGACTAACGAGTAATTCTTCTTAGGGACGGTCGTCTTAGCGAGGTCCGACTGTATAGCATTAAGTTCATTTCAGTGCAATTTATTGCCCCGAGAGTTCACAGACCTTAATTTCGTTTTATCATTTCATTGTACGCAGGTCTGTGGAATTTCGTAGCATCTTGAGTGTGTTTCAATTCATTTTACGTGATGTGTTTCAGCACCTAATTAGGAGCATGGTGGTTACTCTGTCAGCTCTTAAATGTAAATTCAACGTGATCGAAGCCGGTGGTTTATTTTGGGCGAGAGAAGAAACCACAAATTCCCTTCCTTTCTTTTGAAGAGGAATAAAACTATGTCTTGGTTTGCCTGCTATGCATGATGCAGATGCCTCATTCTGCTTGAATCGACCATCATACAGGACGTCAAGACATTTGATAGTGTCCTTTGGTTGAGATTTCATAACTGCAGTTTGTTTATTTCGTTGGTGTTTTAGAGCCCTCCAACTACAAAAGTTGATGATACAAAAGGTCCATGCTAGTACTAGCTGGAGTTACGTTGCTTAACTTCAGTGATTAGACGAGAACTGGTGTGACCAACGCAATATAGTCGCTCCCCATGACTGCAGTACGAGACAAGGCTGTCTTGGGATGAGAGGACAATGGAGATTGTTCTTTTTCCCGAGTGAGGAAAGTGACAATAGAGTTTGTGGTGAACGTCGACGATGACGATACGAACGATTCGAGGTCAAATGAGGCAACTGTGCATGCTCACGAAAAGCAGACCAGCAATTGAGCTTGTGCATTTGTCTCATTTGACCTCGTATCGTTCGTATCGTCATCGTCGACGTTCTCCACTAACTCTCTAATGTTACGTGCAGCTATGACATTCTCTCTATGTAGTATATTTGCGCACTTTCCTCAAAAAGGACAGCCCAGGCATCGGCTTTTTACCTGCGGTTCAAAGGTTCGCACCCAAGTGATCCGAATTGATTGTAATGTTATGGAATCATTCAACTTTAATATAAAAATCTTTTCAGTTTATAGTGTCTTTTTTGTTAAATTAAGAATCAAATGTGTGAGTATCTTTCTATGATATGGCTGCTCTACAACCCACTCCTAGTTAATGCAGTCGAAAAGATGATAATAATGCCTTGATGAAATATGATGCATTTCAAGTGTTATTTTGCTTTTCAATGGTTGTCAACGTGCCTGACATTGGTAATGAAGCATATATCCGATGGAAATTCAAGTTCGCTGTAGGTTTTAGAAAGGAAATTCATATTCAGTACGGAAATTGCATTGCAAGGTCTTTTACGTTCATCGACAAGGGCAGTGGTTGACACTTTCGGTCTTTTTAATATAGATATAAATCTTCTTTTCAAAAAAGTCTAATGTAAGAAACAGTTTAAAAAAAAACAGTCTAATGATCATGAAATGCTACGTGATGCAAGAGAGCACCCCATCTCACCTCCTAAAGAATAGTATTTTATTTAGAAATGCAATGCATAGATTATTTTTTTTACTCTTTTGTGATTTTTCAAAAGAAAAGTTGAAGAAGTGGTGCCTATATTCACAAAAGAAAAACCACACAAATATGTGGTTTTCACATTCTTGTCTCCACGTTTGGGTAGTCGTGGGTTCTAAGCATCCAGTTAGAAGTATGCGTTGGACACACCAGTTCTGGTGAGATCCCTGAAGTTAAGCAACGCAAGCCCACGTTAATACCAACATGGGTGGTTGGTAAAGAACGTTGGGTGCTGCTAATCATCTCCCGCTAGCAGTCTCTTAAGGGTTCAGCCTGTTATGACTGTTCGACTCAGTCCGCAACCCGTTCTCTAAGAAATAACGAAGTAACGAGTGTAGTACGAAAACAAGAGGTCATCAGCGTTAAGGTGCACTTCTAACGTCATGTCCTTCATGAGAGGGGAGCGGCGAGTTGTGTTGGACACCAGTTCTCGTCTGATCACTGAAGTTAAGCAGCACAACCCCAGCTAGTACTAACATGGGTGGCCGCTTGGGAAAACTCGGTACTGCTAATACTCAAAAATCGTCGCATTAGTGTAGTGTCTGTGCAGTCTCTGCATAAGAACTATGCTGTGGACGGGGCTCTAATGACCTTTGTAGTTGAAGAGCCCTAAAACACCAACAAACAACAACAATCCTTCATGAGTCTGGATACTGATTTGGAAGTACGGAGGGCTTTCTTGCTTTTGTTCTGTTTGCCATCTGTCGCGCAGTGCCTTTAATTGTTTTGTTAGTTTTTGGGGTCTGAGTGCAACATCTATCTTGTCAGCCTTACCACCTTACCCCTTATTTCTTTTTACTCTTGATATTTGTCTATAGGTAAGTGGAATCTCTGGATATCATAAGGAGCTTAGACTTGCCTTAACCGAAGCACTATACAGCTTGGTGGTGTGACTAAAAGGGCTGTATAGTACATTGTCATGCTCCATCTCGGAAACAACAGAGCTAAAGAGACGGTAGAGCGAAACAGAAAAAGCATTAAAGGATTATGCAGTGGCGGGTCAAGCACTTGGAGGACCTTGAGGGCAAAAGTTTTGAGGCCCTGCTACCCAAAGCGCGCTCTTGTGCCTTTACAGTGATGCCCTGCTGAACTTATGGTGCAGTTTCCACATGAAACTGTTGCCCAACAAAGTCAGCGAGCTACCCGGAGATCTTAAATTGCTGGCCAAACAGCTAGTTGCATTGTTGTTTTTGGAGATGTTCTGTTTGCTGGTCCGCCTCTGAACTGTTGGTTGAAAGATATACCATAAACGTTTCTTCATATAAAACTTGTTTTAGAGGTTTTACGTTATGGCAGGCACGTTTTCCCCTCAAGTTTTGCATGATGAATGTGGTCTTAAAATACTTTTGAACTTTACTGCATACTATAAAACAATAAGATGGTAATATTAGCACTTTGTTGGCGTGTGGGTGGACTTGTAGTTAGTGGCTAAAAGCGAGAAAACCCTTGAAATGGTGAGGACGCAATGATTTATGAGAATTTCTAACAGCAGTCGTAATTAAATCCCGAGCTTTCGTTTATAAATCACTCTCAGATGTTAAGCCGGTAATTTAAGCACCGTTTTTTATTCTTTCAGGCATCCCTCATAGTTGATTTTAGATTACAATGAAGTTATAAGAGTTGGGTTTAAATGATAGAGAAAAGTTTATCCTTAGTAATTTGTATCGCTTTTATTTAGTAATTCATCTTCTGCCTTACTCCAAGTGATATCTTGTTGAAAACAGAGACGAAAATACTGACCAAAAAATTGCCGATTACCTGATAAATGATAGTCACATCCTGAAACTTGCTCCCTTGTTGAGCTTAATTACTAGCAAATTCAATTGTAGCTGGGACTTCCGATTGCAGTATACCTGCCGTCGAGTGGAACGTCTCTAGGATGTTTGTTTATTGGGAGTTGACGGCGGCCTCTCACCTTTGAGTCAATCTCCAAAAGCAGGTGAGGGGGCAACCCTCTCTACATTTATGTCAGATTTGCAGGTTGTTGACCGGCACTGACACTTCAAGGAGCGAACTGCACTTGTGAATTTCATCGACTTATAAATTTATTTTTGTCGAAAACGATTTTTAAATTCAGAGGCCATCTTTAAACCCAACTCGGGGCGGCAGTGGCTTTTTAGTCCTTCCGGTGGAGGACATACTTTTGTTGCCTCTCTTACCCGAAAGAAATATGAGCGGCGAATTGCGTTGGACACACCAGTTCTCGTTTAACTGAAGTTAAGCAGCGCAACCCCAGCTAGTACTGACATGGTGGCCGCTTGGGAAAACTGGGTACTGCCAATACCCTAAAAATTGTCACATTAGTGTAGTGTCTGTGCAGTCTCTGCATAAGAACTATGCTGTGGACGGGGCTCTGATGACCTTTGTAGTTGAAGGGCTCTAAAACACCAACAACAATCCGAAAGAAATGTCTAGTCTCAACCAGATTAGAACTCTTGCATCCAGTGCCGGATTTAGATATTGAGAGGCCCTAGGCTATTTCAATTTTGAGGCCCTTTTCAAGCCCTTTTGAACCCATTTTCTTAAGTTTTCAAGCCCGCTAAATGTTGAGGCCCTAGACTTCAGCCTAATTAGCCTATTGGTAAATCCGGCACTGCTTGTATCATTAGCTCAAGACTCGAGGATAACATTAGCCTAAACTACTCTGCCATATATCACGTTGATGAAAGGTATTTTTATTAGAAATTGGGTTAAATATTTGACTGTGCTTTATCACGGCAAGGTTTTTCTTCTTTATAACGGGAGATGAATTAAACCATTATTATTATAGGCAGTTAATCATTTAGTTGTTTGAAATGTGATCAGAATGTGTGATCACAATGCTATTATATTAAATATAGTGTGGAAGAGTGGAATAATTGAATATAAACGAAATAATAAGCCTACTTTGTTGGACGACGAATCGTGACGTGATGCTGTAATGCGGCGTGTTATTGACGAGTTAAAGGGTATATCACAATAACGACGTTGCACAAAACGATACACCAAATCGATATACACTTTAAACTGCGAAGATAAATTACAGGGTTGTTTGTCCTTAATTTTGATATATGTTGTTTGATTTGAATTAATTGTTAGATTTATAAGTTTGACTGGCACTGATATACTCTCTTTAATTGCCTGCGTCATGCCTCTTTCTGCATTATTCCTTAAATTTCTTGTACCTCTCCTGTGCCACAGATCCCCTTATTTTCGAGAACGGCGTTTTAAAAATAAATACTGCAGATGTTAAGACCCTTACCGGTATGTCAACAAACGAAATATTTCAAACTTTCCAAGTAAAACTTGGGTAAAAAGTGGTGTGTGGTGGATGATCACACTGCGGGATAGAAGGGGACAGGTGATTTACTTGTCCAAATCCAAGAACTATTCCGAACTACATGGGAATTTTTGTTCGAATATGGGTCTTTTAGTTTTTATGTGCGCTCTGTATGATGGATGCAGTTTTTATCCAGCGGAAAGCATTTTTTGTCGTCTTTTTTACTAGCCCGAAAAGCATCTTCAACCTTGATGAGGACCACAAGGCTGAAGAGTATGTTCTACAAAAAAGAAGTTTTAAAACTCCACTTCGGTATCTGCACGATTATTAACTTGAATCTCATTTCCAATAGATGCGAACTGGTAATAAATGATACTTTTCATAAATGCTTTAGCACCGTGACGAAAATAAGGTACATTTCAATTCAATCAATAAACAACGACCGTTTTTTTAACTTTCCTCTGTCTTTTAAATAGATGAATCGTGTGTCATTTTTAATGGATGGTGATAGAGTAGGAAATTTAAGGTCATTTTCTAGTTTTCTATTTATCTTTTTGCAATGTGCTCTCCCTCCAACCATGATGACCGGCTATTGGAGAGGGCATTGGCCTTATTTAGAGGTTAATAATAGCACTTTTAAATTAGGAAGGATACGCTCGACACTTGGAGGGCGACCTGGGAGCGGGAGCGCAAATAGAGATGGATCGCAAGACTCACCCCAGACGTGAGTTGGGAGGAGGACATTGAGAGTTTGGGGCGGTTCCTGAGTGAGAACGGGTACTCCCCCGCTTACCTGCAAATGGTAGAGAAAGCAAACTCTGCGGCTACTGTCCAGTGGTAGGTGTTTTAGTCGTGAGTCCAACACGCCGTGCGCAAACGCACTAGACCTACCCTAAACTGTTCTACATTGGACGCAATACACTGAGATTGTCTTTGACAGGGAGGCGGAGGTCGGTAAGAAAACCATTGTGAAGAAGAGGGTAGATAGACTGCAGAAAGCTCATTTGGGATATTAGGCCGTGGGTCGGGAGAAGGCAAAGGGTACTACGGCACCCAATTCCTTGGTGGACATTGATACTTTCGAGCCATCCTGCTCAGGGTGGGAAGAACGGACTCACTAATATGACTGTTCTGCTCGGGGACAGAATTCTTTGCCTGTAACAGATGGGCCACCAAACGAGGAGCCCTAGAAGGGGGGCTGGGTCGCCCGGGCTCTGATACTATTTCGGTCACCATGCTAAAGAGTTAGGACTCCAGGGTTGCAGTGTCACGCGAAATAGAGGGTATACTACTGAAAACATGAAAAGGAGCTAGATGAAGGAGTAACCATGGGCACAACAAAAGGCCTAGCCTCATTTAATGTGTTCATCACGGTGCGGTAAATACATTTCATCTCCCCTTTCCTAAAAACCAGACTGAGGTTCTTCAAGGTGCCAACGAGAAAAAAAAGTAGGAGACGAAATGTGGTCAGCACCATCGCGTTTGAAACAGCCCACACACCAGGAAGACACCTAGTCCTCAAAAGGGTAAGAGGCACTGCAGAAAATGTTAATTTAAAAATAGTAAGTCATTATTAACATTCCTGACACTTGTAAACTGTTATTTAATAGCAAGCAACAAGGGAATGGTGCACTGCTCTGGTATGATCTTTACAACCAGTTATGATGATATCTTGAGTGTTGTATTCTTTATTATTCTAGTTTCATGTCGCCTGTTCTTTATATCTCACTTTCCGTTTGGTGTTTATCACTTGCTGTCCAGAACTCGTAGGTGGTGGGACCTGTCGTATGTGGGAATTAGGCAAAAAGAAAATGAGATTTTTTGGGTAAAGGATTGAGTTTATTCCCTTGCGTCTGGTCGATATCAACATTGTGCATGCATTAGACTAAGTCATCCACTTTCATTTTATTGCATATACATAACCCAATTAAATTTTAATCATTTGATTTTTTTCTGGGTCAACTAATTTGCATTTTGAAGACTTAAGTTGAACGCGACACCAATCAGTCAACACAATGCAAAATGGCGGGGTGTAGTTTGTGATTGTTAACAGAAAAACACAAGTTTTCTGCTGTATCTGTATCTTACAGGGTCGGGTGCCAGTCTTTGTCCCATTGGGACATATAAGAGATGTGGGACAGTATTTTTAAGCAACTGGCTACCAACCCAATGCTGCAACCCCTGTGCTTTATTTATTGTCTTCCTATTTGTCTTCGTTAGGGCACTTTTTCTCTACCGACCCCAGGGAGCGAGCTTCTACACCTGAAAGTTTTGCTGAACTACACGTTTAGTTTACTTCATGTTGTTGGACATGCGTTGGACACGCCAGTTCTCGTGAGATCACTGAAGTTAAGCAACGCAAACCCACGTTAATACCAACATGGGTGTGGTTGGTAGAGAACGTTGGGTGCTGCAAATTTCCCCCTCCTACATCCTCTACACCTACTTCCTCCTCTCCCACGAGCAGCCTCCTAAGGGTTCGGCCTGTTATGGCTGCTTGTCTTACTCCCCAACCCGTTACTGTAACATAGTGTAAATGTTCTCTTACATGCAGGTACCACCTTAAACCCCACATGGGACCGCGGCTTTACTTCCTATCCGACAGAAAGAAATGTCATCATCATCATCATCACACCCTTACCCCGCCTGAGGCAGGGTCGGGTCTGCGGGTTCTAATCCTCCACTCTCGCCTATCCCCCACCAAATCTCCCCCCACCCCGCATGTCTCCATGTCCCTTTGCACCACCTGCTCCCACGTCCGTTTTGGTCTTCCTCGACTCCTGGTGCCCCCAACCACCCGCTGTCCCATAATAACCCTTGTCAGTTCCTCCTCTCCCCTTCTCATCACATGCCCATACCACCTCAGCCGACTCTCATCTTTTCCGCAATGTCTCCCACCCCCAAGCCACCTCTAACATAATCGTTTCGAATTCTATCAGCTCGTGACACCCCACTCATGTAGCGCAGCATTCGCATCTCAGCCACTTGCATTTGCCTTTCATGGTTCTTAACAGAAAGAAATGTGACTTAAGAAATTTTTATTGCGTAAAGAAATCAACTGTGTGCTGTTGACCATTGACTTGCCATCATGTTATGGTGACTGAAAATGTCCTCAATTCCATTCTCTGTTGAACCCTTAATGAAATTTGTTATACTAAATAGATTTTTCTGCAGCTGCGGCTCGCTGTTCGCAGTAGTTGTTTCGGTGCTTGTGTAACAGCAGAACGCAATACGAATAACAGTGTAACCTTCCACTGTTTGTAGCTGGGTTTATTGGTTTTTAAATCTTACCATCAGCTTACCAAAGACTTCATTTTATCCAGTGGCATGTGGACCTTTCGGTTGTAACATCGTTGCCCAAAAATGTTCTGTTTGAGTCATTAACAACACTAAATGAATGTTCAGAGACAGAGCTCATTATTGGTCGTGTAACTGCAACACTGTTATACGTTGTAATTATTATTAACATAATTGTGTCGAGCTCACTATAATTTTTTGGGTACCGGTAGTTAGATACCGTAATTACCGTATGGAAAGTTGCAGTACTAACCTGTGACTGCTTAATTTTTTTAAACTTGATTCAGTATTGGATGAGTGGGATAGGCCGGCATCCCCCCACAGACAACTTTGCCAATATTCCTGCGGGTTCCAGGACCCCAGTCAGAGTATGTTCAGTGGACTCGCAGACCCGACCCTGTCACAGGCGGAATAAAGGTAGGATGATGATGACGACAAAGTATTGGATGCCCGATAACCCCTTTCCCTAATTTTTTTTTTTAAAAAGCATTTCTAGGCTATCATGTTTCCACAAATGCGTCTTATCATTAAATGACAACCCCAAGCTGGTTTGTTCTGTATTCTTTGATAAAAAATTGAGATTATAATTTACATTTTCGGAAGGATAATGCAATGTATTTTATATGCTTATTATTTTATAGCATGGACCTCGGTGGCTCAGTGGGTAGCATACTCGGTAACTGCGCGAATGGTTATACTGGACCGAGGTGGGTTTGTTTCTTTCGAGTGAGGAGAGGCCCGGAGTGTTCCTCCTTTCGGATGAGCAGAAAAACCGAAGTCGCGTGTTGTGTACGATGGCATTTGCACGTAAACAGAACCCTCTCTACTATGCAGCGAGTGTGAGGGCAGCTTATTGCGTTGGGCACACCAGTCTGATCACTGACGTTAAGAAACACAATCCCAGTTGACATGGGTGGCAGCTTGGGAAGACTGGATGCCGCTAATAACCACATTAAACTGCTTCATCACATGAAACTGCTTCACACTGAGTGAAGCAGCAAGTCAAGTAACACGTGATTTCCTGCCACAAAGCGGGCAAGTAGCAAAAAAGTGATCACACACAAGTCCATAAGGCAAGGCGCAAAATGAGGCCGCAGGGTGACGAAGCCCTGCGAAATTCTGCTAGCAGGCAATCAACATACTGGTTTGAAATTTGCGTCAATTACGTGGCGCAGGAACTGCGACACGTCACGCTGCGTCGTAACATGCGCAACTGCATACAGTCATGTGAGTCATCCTGCGTCACCTGCGGAGACTGCGTCTCATTTTGCGCTGGGCCTAAGTGAGTGGCTGTCGAGATATTAGACAATGGTGAAATATTAGACGGAATTTTTGTGTAGCTGGCTGCCGACCAAAAGTCAACAAGTCCCGCTATTGTCGCTGTTTCATGATGCGTTCGCAGCAGCAACAAATCAGAATCAGCAATTTAACAGCGAAGGGTTGTGGGAAGGCGCTACTTGCCCAAAAAATTGGAAGAGTCTGTCCACTTTACTTGCCGTTTTTACTTCGTCACTTTTGCCAGTTTTGGTCTGAAGTAGCTCGGTGTGAAGTGCCTTTAGTGTAGTGCCTGTGCAGTCTCTGCATTAGAACTACACCGTGGACGGGGTTCTAATGACGTTATAGTTGAATGGCCCTGAAACACCAACGAACCAAAACGGGAAAAAAGGTTAGGAGTTGCTATTTATGGTATGGCAGTTTTCTCGGGATATTTATTAAGCACAACCTCTCCTCCTTTCTTTTGTTAATGTAAGAGATGCAGCTCATATATAATGAATGACGATGATGATACGGAAACCTATACACGTGTTTACATTTGGAAGTGCAATTTTACTTAACATTTCAAATGATATGTTGACCTCGTATGATATTGAATTTAGATTCTTAGCCAAAAACGATATTCCGATTAAACGGAATTTTGGTCCAAATAAGCGAATAATATTAGGCTTGTGTACATAGGATTTGTTTCAGTTCTTTAGGATTCGGTCCGATTAACCGGAGGTCCAATTAAACGGGTTTGACTGTATATCTTGAGTTTTAAAAACGTTGTGTTCTGGAGGCTATTTTTGTACAAATATCATTTTACTTTTGAAGCCTACAGCATGTGTCATACTTACGCCAGTGATAATGGGAAGATTTTGAAAATCACTACGCAATTCATTCTCTTATGTTTGCTAATTATTCCAGGCTCTCTGCAAAGTATAGGGTACTTCAAGTCAACAATGAACAATTTCAAGACAGAACGCTGTTAGATTTCGAAACATATTTTAGCCTTGAGAAGTGTTGTTATCTTAACATAAAAGCACTGCTACAAATGTTGACTTTGACATTTCAGCAAAACAGACGTTCATAAGATATTTATTAAATTAATAATTATTATGTTATCCCTGTAAACAACTCTAGTTTACCAAGAAACATTCGAGGTGTTGACCTGACACCAACAATTTTGTATTGCTAGCATAATTTTGTAGCTCAATACAATTTCTAGCTAATCTTTATACACTAGTGGTAACTACTACTTGACCCTTTTCCCGCTTATGGCAGGATCACATATGCATTTTTTTTGTCTCATTAGGAGATACTGCAATCCCCTGTGCTTATTTACCGGCGACCCAATGTGCGTTGGAGCACTCCAGCGGTGCCATGGATCTAGCTCCTACACGTGGAAAGTTGCAACTATACTTCACTCCATGTAATAAGGACTGTTTTGCGAGCTTTTACACGCATGATTTATATTGCTAATCAATCGACTGTTCAAATTTCAGTTTCTTTGACTATAAAAGTGGTTGAATATAAGAGCGGCTGTATTGCGTTGGACACACCAGTTCTCGTCTGATCACTGAAGTTAAGCAACGCACGCCCAGTTAGTACTGGCATGGGTGGTCGCTCAGGAAAGCTGGGTACTGCTAATACCCAATAATCGTCACATTAGTGCAGTGTCTGTGCAGTATATGCATTAGAACTATACAGTGGACGGGTCTCTAATGACCTCGTAGTTGACGGGACCTGAAACTCCAACAAACAACGGGGCTCTAATGACCTTGTAGTTGAAGGGCCTTAAAACACCAGCGAAACAAATGGGATTACAGTATATTCATTATTAAATTTTAAATGGTGGCGGCCTTTTGTGCCAAGGGCGTATGATTGTTTGCTTCCGGGTAACTTCTCTAATTTTAAACCTCTTACCTTTTTAGGTATGGTCCACATACAAAGTAAATTCTTCAACTGACACTGTGGGCCCTAAAAATACGCGTTGCGGGCTGGCATACTTTGATTTGAGGACCTTTTAGTTTTCATTTTGCCATTGGAAACTGCAGTTTTTGTCAGCAAAATTACCGAAATATCACGTTATGGCTTTCCTCATTACCTGCCTCCAAATCAACGTTAACCCCAAAAATCCTCGCCTTGAATTTTAAGTCTACTGCCATTTGAGCTTTGAACACGATGTTGGTTTCATTTTGCGATGCTATTCTTGCTGTGGCAGTAAAGATATGTTAATGATCTTATAGTGAAGCTACCATTAAAGTTGTGTAATTAGTGATGCAGTGTTTCGCATCTATGGCATCGCGACAAGTTGAAACGTATTCAGACCTAAATCTTTAAGCTTTATTCGATGAAATTGTGTTACATGAAGGCTAAAGAGAGCGAGAGAAAATTAGTAGACAACGATGTGTTTTTCCTTTGTCTCCAATAATCAAAATGTCGCAGTGTGTTGTAGTGAAAGTTAATGGTAACTAACGACATTAGCAAATCACTGGTAAAATGATTGATAACTAATAAATTAATAGGTTTAATATTGTACGCATTTTTCTGTAAACAATTGCTTGTCGATAAAAGAATAGGTAAAAAAAAGTAGACAAGAATTGTCATGTCTCTATCCTTTCTCCCCATCTCACTTTTATTGGTTAATGTGTAAACTGAATCAGTGTAATGGTATTTCTAAACACATTTCGGAAACTCAATTTGTGGATATTTGGATTTATACACATTTTATGTTAAGAAGAGCCTTATTTTTAATTAAGTACTTTGTTTTGCTTAATTGTGCCCGTAATTTTTTTCATTATTTCATTACTGCATGCCGTTTTTATGGGAGACAGGCATCTATGATTATCTCAGCTTGATTGCTTCGTTTTACGAAAGATATGCTGAACATGTTGTATTACAATAGACGACTAGATGTTTATAAGACCTTACGGGCGTTTTATTTATAATATACTGGCAATCTAAGGCACGATTGAATTATATAAATTAATGGTAGAGTTAGAGATGGTGGATCCCATATCGTCACTACCATAATCATGACATTTCTTGTCATTGCCCTAAAGAGATATGAAGTAAAATCAAACGATTATTCTCCAGCTGGCAGATTGATAAAGTGTACTTCTGCAGTGTAGTGTCTTAGGGAATTTTTGGTTCAAAGACAGTTTTTAAGGAATTGCAAACTGTCTTACCGGATTGGAAATAAAAGGCTTAATCTATCAACTTAGCATTTTGTATTGGGTGACATGAATTGGTTACACTTTTGGATGAATTCTTTTTAATATGGAAAAAATTGCTTGTCTCCTTGTTATAAGCACTATGCACATTTGTTGCGGGGTCAAGATCTGCAGCAATTATGACATTACAGTAAAATGAGGTTTTTGTTTTACTTAATTCCTTATACCTGTATGTATGATGAACTCATTCCCTATGCTCACCGCAAGCTTTTCTCCTTGATTCTGTGTTTAAAACTCTTGTCGAGTCGATATGAGACTCAGTTAAAGTAATCCTTTTTTGGACGAATATTTGTGAAGTACTGTAATAGTATGACCTCACTTATAAATATAGCATTCATTACTAAAGCACTGTCTTTTTGAGTTTTGGCATTTAGATGCACCCAAATATTTTTACTACCGTGAAGGCCAGACCTACATCCACACACTGCGCCTAAATGTTTTGAAGAAGTATTTGCACTGCAGTGTGAAGGTCTCCCATTTATTGTGACATGAAAATTCACCTCAATGCAGCGTCTTAGTAATTCATCGTACACCAGGGGTGTCCAACTGGTTTCATGCCACTCACTGACTAGGTTTTGGACGTTTGTTGCCTTCTGCAGGCTGGTTTATTGCAGCCTGCAAGTCTGCGTGATAATTATTTAACAATAGTAGTAGTGACTAGAAGTACTAGTAATTCATAAACACTATAATAAATGGCACTTATTTATTAATATTTATTACCAAACTGCACAGTTTTTATTCATTCATTCATCTTCTGAACTTGATAAACTTGGTTTTAGAAGTATTGTGGGGTGACTAGGCAACCAGCTGGAACGTTTCACCATTCACAGAGCACATCGACCTTCCTCTTGTCTTTTTCTAATGCATTCACAAACTGCTTTTAGTTCCTTGCTGCCGCCGAATATGACTTCCCTTGTGTCTTGTAAACTCCAATTGTGGCAGCACGTACCTTGCGCATGTGCAAGCCACCCAAATTTTGCCTCACTAACAGTCTGTAATTCAAAATGAGCTTGGTTTTCATTTTATAAATGCTATCCTTGCTGGCTGGTAACCCAGACGAACTCCAGAATCTTCTTTCTCCCTTTAAGCGTTTTCAATTGTAATCCAGCTCTCCTCTTTTGCTGAAATGTAGAGGTCTCTTTTTTCAAAGCATTACATGCCTAAAGGGTAAAGTTAAGGTTTTGACTCTTGTGTAACATCTGGCATCTGACATAAGAAGGAAGTTCCGTATTTGGCTGTTGAATTCCGATAATGTGTGTTTCGGGTTTCAGGGTTCTTTTAAATGAGTGATACCATACACCCATGGAAGGTGCTCTTAGCGTTTTATTCTCCTCAAGGGATACCTATCCCCTAACAGTGTTGATCATAGACTGATCGCCATGTCCCAAACTCTAGGGGCAGCTTGGAATCCAGTTTAAAAAGGCATATTGTTTC
Source organism: Trigoniulus corallinus (assembly GCA_013389805.1). Classification (NCBI taxonomy): domain Eukaryota; kingdom Metazoa; phylum Arthropoda; class Diplopoda; order Spirobolida; family Trigoniulidae; genus Trigoniulus; species Trigoniulus corallinus. The sequence continues at coordinate 18,653,061 of JAAFCE010008833.1, forward strand.
AAGTGCATGGCTCAGCTGTCTTGTTTAGTTAGTTTTACGTGCTTATTAGTTTTTTTCTGACATGTAATTACTTGTAGACACAAGATACAGTATTTGTTCATGACAGACCTTTACATTTTCCAGACGTATCCTATTTTCTCTATCTGTGCTCCAGAAACTTATATTTTTTTGCCTGAGGTAGTTTTAAATTGAATGGAGTATAGGTTAATGGTAGTGGTCTAACTGGAGCCCATATTCAAGATGAAATATGATGAATTGCTGCTGAGAAACTAATTATTTTAACAGAAATATTGAGAGGCATAAACGTATTAGTCAATGAATAGGTTCTCAATTCAAAAAGAAATCGACTGTGACGTCTAAATCTGATCTGAGTGCATCTCGTCGCAAAGTCACTCATTATTGTTATCTATTTCAATACATCGGGGCATGGACAGGGTTAAGTGAACTACATTTTCACGTGGGTGGTCTGTTGTCGCTGTGCTGCCAGCAACCCTTGGCAGTTTTCATAATTTTGGGCTGTAACAGTTTGAGTGTTCTGCATACATTTAAAAAAAACATGATGCTGTAATGAATGACGTGTATTCTATTTCACGTTTGTTTTTATTAGCAGTCCATTAAGTATAAGAAATAAGAGCTTCTCTTTATGGGTGATATTCACGCATTCTGTCGAATTCATTACTTTTGCCCAGGAAAATGTAAGTTTTCTTAGCTTTAAGGTAGATACTGCTTATGAAGCTTGTAGGACTTAAATATTTCATGAGGTCGTCTAAATAATGACAATGCCATCTTTGTAATAATGACTGGTAAACTTCGCGAAAAAGTTTTTAGCTAACGGTATGTAATATTAAAAGAAACGTGCACCAGTTTCAATATTAGAGAATAAAATATATTTTGGGAAATGTTTGTTGTTGTTTGTTGGTGTTTTAAGGCCCTTCAACTACAGAGGTCATTATAGCCCCGTCCACAGCATAGTTCTTATGCAGAGACTGCACAGACACTACACTATTGCGACGATTTTTGGGTATTAGCAGTACCCAGTGTTCCCAAGCGGCCACCCATGTCAGTGTTAGCTGGGGTTGCGCGCTTAACTTCGGTGATCAGACGAAAACTGGTGTGTACAACGCAATTCGCTGCTTGCTTGGGACATGTTAGCTTGTTTTGCAGGAATACAGGTGGTTAGGAGCACCCGGGGTAGAGGGAGACCAAAGCAGACGTGGGAACAGGTTGTTCGCAAGGCTATTGTAGTGTGTGGAGTGTACGGAATCCTGGTGGGATATAGGCAGGAGTGATGGCTAGAATTCGCAGACCCGACCCTGCCACAGACGGAAGTTTTAGTGTAACTAAGCCACTTTAGAATGTACAGTCAGTATTGTATTTCTACCCGTTACTTAAACGGACCCATCTCTTTTTTTTCAATATCTGTTTCCCACTGTCCTCTGCAAATGGTTGGACTGAGTGTTGAACCTCGACCCACCCCGACACTGACATGGAAGTCAGTTTATTTTCCCATGTAGGCATAAATTTGGTCTAGCCCATGGGTGGGGAACCTGCGGCCTTTTCTCTACTGTACTAGCCCTTACATACTACACTCACATAAATGAATGCGGCGTTCAGAAATGGAAAGGTTCCCCAACCCTGGTCTACCCTGACTTAATCCTCTTCTTCCATAAGGCATTGTTTGGTATCCTCCTTTGCATTACTGTTGTACGTTATCACCATCGCTAGCCTTCCTCACGTCTATGGCAGGGCTATATGCCTAATTTGAATATACATTCTGCTGGACACAACTAATCTGTTGGGCTCTGTACATGTTTAGCAGCCAACGGTTAACCAGGTGTTGCAATCCCAGGCCTTATTTATCGTCGGCCTATCCTGATCCGGAACCACAGATGCGGTACTCCAGCATACTACCTGTGTGTCACTGAGGCGGGTCCTTATTTTACATTTCCTCTAAGTTTATGAAAATGACATGAGTGCCTTTGACTGCTCTCTACTTCTCTGTGGTCTGCTGCACATCCACATGACTATCATCTCCTTTTTTACATTGTAGGTGATAACATCAATAGTTGCATCAATTTTGTTGAAGGAGAAAAATTGGTGTAAAACGGCAATAAATCGCGTCCATGAAATTCCTTAAAGTCCTGAGAGGCCATCTTTAAATAGCCCAATAACCATCCAGCCAGAGATCAATGATTGACATTTGTAAGAATCAAAACAAAAAAAAATAACAATGCTCCACTCTACTGGATTTTAATCATGCTATCGTGTGTTGAATCACGTCACAGTCGACAAATAATGAAATGAATGATACTAAATCGAATACATCCCCGTTTGCACCAATTTTTATCCAGGGAATGCGACATTTTTGTTGCTGAGATTCGTACGCTATTGCAGTATTCATTTATATCACCTCTGGTTCTTCTTACTCCTGTCGGATTCCTGGGGAAGATAGTTCTTTTATCTACGTTAATTCAAAGTTTCACATGGCATTAAAGTGTGTAGACTGTAGTAGACACTTCGCGAATCACCTGAGTGGTTGTCATCGCCAATCACCAGCCTCAACATCAGGAAATTTGTTGACCTGCACGGTTTCCACGTAGAAGTTGGTTTTTACATGCAGTTGGCATCGTTCAAATGCACACGGGACCAAGGCTGAACTTCCCATTGCTTCAAAGAAGTCACCTATCTCCTTGAAACTTGTTTTTTAAAGCGTAAGAAACAAATGGACTAAAACTGAAGTACTGAAGTGCCACTTTCGTGATAATTGTTAGTTGTTTGTTTCTACGCCTGGGTGTTAATGATTCTAGTGACTAATCCTGCGGAGATTGAATAGGTGTATACGAAAACGGTCACAGTAGCACACGTCAAGTGCTGCCATGACACGCTCAGGGTTCCTAGAAACGCATTTCTATGTAGTTCTATCTCATTGGCATGCAGAGAGTGATGCAAAATGAATGCACTTGTCACTTAACAGTCCATTGCCTTTTCCGTACTAGGTAAGGAGGGCTGGATGCAGAGATAGAAAAATGTCCAGAATTAGCAAGCGGATAGCTAAAGTCGATATTTAGATTCCAATAAAATTATCCCTGAAGCAGCGCTTTTCTGTTTTAAAACACGTCTTTTACCTAGGAGTCCATAAACCCATATTAACTCTTCTGGGAGTATATTTCATTTTCTGCCCAACTGTGAACCATCTGGTTTCCTCCTCTACTATGTTAGCTAATGGGTTGAGGAGTAAGCCAAGCAGCCATAACAGGCCGAACCCTTTGGAGGCTGCTCGCGGGTGAGGAGGCACCACCCAACGTTCACTACCAACCACCCATATTGGTACTAACGTGGGTTTGCGTTGCTTAACTTCAGAGATCTCACGAGAACTGGTGTGTCCTACGCAACTTGGTCGCATAGGGTAAAGTAACATCAGGCGTCGGAAAGGGGGGGCGAGAGTCGAGGAAAATGGACAAGTGGAAAAAATGCATATGACCTAACCTGACAGATTTCTGACAATGTCATAATCCTTTGAACTGTTTCATGCGATCATGTAGTAGTTCAGTGAACCCATTCTAACCTCAAAGAGCCATGGGTGACCCAAGTTAACGTCACTACTGATTGAACTTACGCCCCTGCATTTCGGGATCACGTCAATTTGGCGCATGACAATTTGGCGTAGTCAATTTGGCGTACGACAATTTGGCGTACATACACATTCGGCGTATGGCAATTTGGCGTACGGAAAATTTGGCGTATGACAATTTGGCGTACATACAAATTTGGCGTACGACAATTTGGCGTACATACAAATTTGGCGTACGACAATTTGGCGTACATACCGATCTCTTGGGTGCACACATTTGTTCAAAATTGCAACTGTCAGGGGGGTTGAGCTAAACCTCACATATTATACAAATATAAGTTTATATGTGCATGGGAGGGGTTGCAACCCCAAAATCCCCATCCTAGATCCACGCGTGGGCATAAGTCATTGCAACGGTCCCGTATAACACAGTTGGGTTTGTTTGTGTTTTAGGGCCCATCGACTTCAAAGGTCATTAGGGCCCTGTAACACAGTTATGGTAGGCATTCATTGTTCTATTACCTTGCAATGACTGTTAAAATATGTTGTTATGACCGTTGCAATTTTGAACAAATTTGGGCACCCAAGAGATCGGTATGTACGCCAAATTGACGTACGCCAAATTTGTATGTACGCCAAATTGTCATACGCCAAATTATATATGCGCCAAATTGTCATACGCCAAATTTCTATGTACGCCAAATTGACTACGCCAAATTGCCATACGCCAAATTGTCATGCGCCAAATTGACGTAGACCCTGCATTTCAGTCTCAAAAGAGTTAAGTTACCGGAATTTCGTTATTTTATAAACATAATTTTTCCTTGGTTGATCATAGGAGTTTGCTTTACTTCGGTATCTTAAAAATGTGAAAGAAACAGCTTAAATTTGAAACAATTCTGATACGAGGAATCGTGGAAGGTTTTTTCGTCAGTTCTCAACTCTGGGAATCCGATATATTTCTGAAATCATTTAGTAGTCCATTTAATTGAAGTTAATTTAATTACTGTATCAATAAACTACGACATATTAAGTCAAGTATGCATTAATCGAGAAGTCGTGTACGAAATAGTGAACTTATCTTTCGTTGGAAATTTGTCTTTAGATTTCTGTTAAAAAAAAAACTAAATTCCTGTCGGTGCGTGAAAATCGTCCAAGTGGAACTTGTGTTCGTCTGAAAAATATTAATTTCTTCGTTTTCTCTTATGCCTGAATGCAAGATTTTAGAGTTTAACCTGAAACCTGTTCACAAACAGTGTTTTCCCAGACTCAGTATTCTGTTTTCGTAATAGATGTGTGCCGTATTATTAGGGAGCTTCTATGGTATTCCGTACTTAAAATGAAAAACGGCTATTGTCGTACTTGTCCTTTAACTTATATCATTTTAATTGTATTTAACGCTTGTTTTCACTACTCTCTGAGTAACATTTTAATGGGTGTAATTATGCTTTAATCCAGCTCTTTAGTGTAGGCGAACTAGTGGTTTCTGTACACTACTTAAGATCACTGAAGCTCCTGCTTTCTACTGACTGTCTTCTTATTGGTACATTTCTGTCTTTTCAGTTCTGCTACATTTAGTTGTCCTCTTTTGAATATTTCCGAAACTTATTGGTATCCTAGTTGCGGTAGCAGTTGTAGTAATAATTGAAAACATTTCTTATTGTTAGATAATTTTCGTTGGTTGCAAACATGTCAACAAGGTCAGGCTATAGAAATTGGCTACAAAGAAATTCAATCTACGATTACCTTAAAGACTTTATATGATAATTTGCAGCAATTATTTTATATTTTTTGTCCTAAACAGTTAAATTTTCGCCATCGCCACTACTAGCTCGTTTTCAGCCTATTGCAAGGTCGGTGCTCATTTTTCATCCACTAGATCTCTAGGACAAAAAGAGATCTGTTGGACGGTATTTTTCTGCAGCCGACTGCCAACTCAATGCTGCAACCCTTATACTTATTTTAATTCTTTGGGATACTTTTGATTCACAGACTTTTCACGACCCTCCTACCACTGGATTTGATTAATTTGTTGGTTGCTGTTTGTTTGTTGGTGTTTTAGGGCCCTTCAACTACAGTTGTCATTAGAACCCCATCTACTGCATAGTTCTAATGCAGAGTCTGCATAAGCACTATGCTGTTGCGACGATTTTTGGGTACTTGGGGTACTCAGTGTTCCCAAGCGGCCACTCATGTTAGTACTAACTGGGGTTGCGTTGCTTAACTTCAGGGGTCAGATGAGAACTGGTGTGTCTAATGCAATACAGTCGCTCCCTCTACTCCTGGAAATTGTGTCCAGCTGCATGAATATTTTACTCCATGCGGTAAGGGATATTTTACGGACAGGACCCCAACTGCATTTTGAAAAGCCGTACTTTGGGCCTCTCTCTTTTTCTCGGTCGGAAACAGTTGAAAAATCCCCTAAAAAATTTGAATAACAGGAAGCTGTTGTTGTTCTGTATCTTTTTTTCGGCCTAAAGCCTAGTTGTTACTAGATCATAGATCGGTTCATACTCTATAAAAATACGCAACTCCACGGGCATCTTTGATACAGTCGAACTTCGCTATAACACACCCTGGTTATAACACTTTTTGGCTTATAACACACACAAGGGAAAGTTCCAGCCAGCGCTAATGCATAAGTATATAGAAATTGATTGGCTATAATACACTCGGATATTGCATATAACACACAACTGGTTTGGTCCCTACAGAACTTTCAACGTGTGAGAGACCTCGGATATAATAAACAGCTGTAACATGAAACTAGATGGCATACCCCACACCTTAAGTAAGGCTATATGGTGCAAGAGTTTTCCTATCTAGGATCAGTTTTCCAGAGCAATGGGGAAATCGACTCTGACGTGGCCCGTAGGGTTAATGCAGGATGGCTGAAGTGGAGACAGGAAAGTGGGGCAAATTTTACAGAACTGTCATTAGGCCCGCTATGCTATATAGCTCAGAGTGTTGGGCTGTTAGGAAGACCCGTGAAAGGCAAATGCAAGCGGCTGAGATACGAAAGCTACGCTACATGTGTGGGGTGTCATGACTTGAGTGGCAGATATTGCGGAAAGGGTGAGAGAGAAGCGTTTGAGGTGGTATGGGCATGTGATGAGGAGGAGCTTATTACGTCCATTGTGGGACTGCAGGTAGTTGGGGGTACCTGAGGTAGAGAAAGACCAAAACGGGCGTGAGTGCAGGTGGTGCAAAGGAATATGGTGGCATGTGGGGTGGAAGGGGACTTGGTGAGGGATAGGCGGGAGTGGAGGATTAGAATCCACAGACCGGAACCTGCCTCAGGCGGGAGAAGGGTGAGATGATGATGATGATAAAAGGATAAAATTCTCAGCAGTGTGGAATCTGGCAAAATTGCAGCTGACTGCAAGTGTGTGCGTCTTGAAGTATTATCTTGAAATTAGCATATTTTTGTTCAGTTAACATAGCTTTGGCATCATTTAGCATTGTTTCTGTTTTAACACACACTCGGTTATAAGACACAGACACGAGCAGTCCCGACGGTGTGTGTTATATCCGAATTTGATTGTATTTGTGGCTTTTATGGTCTTCAGTTAAGGATTTTTCTCTTAACAGGTGACATTTTTGATTTAATAACCGGAGGACGGCGAGGAGTTTTTAACATGCAACAGTTCTCTTTTTTTTACTTTATACAATATTAATTAATAAATATTATTCTCCGACTTTCTTGCTTTCAATTGGCATTCCTTCCAATGGATACTTGAGTGCAGGTCAGAAGAAGCGTCCCTGGCAACTGTGTTTTAAAATAGTATCGGTACAAATCCATTTCATGTTCTTTGGAACTTCTCCATTGGTCATAAAGAATTTATCGATCTAATAATATCTGCCCCTCGACCATGGGATCCAATTTATATCAGAAAATAAAGGTCTTGTAACTCTATTCATTTCTTCAGGTTTGACTATAATTCATTCATCAGAAATGGATGCGTGTTGCGCATGTTAAGGACAATGCCCATATCCGATTTTAACATCTAAAATACATGATCGATATTTTGGCAGATATTAAATGAATACTTTGCCATCATAGTACAGAGTATATTTTTTGAATGTGACAATCTTGGTAGTTGATAGACGTCTTTAAAGTGCCACTGACGAGATCTAAATGTTGGATGATCCAATCACTTGGTAGTATCCAGTTTTGGGAACTGTGTGGATACTCATAATTCATTTTGAGAACTCGACTAGTCGTCATTGCATCCTTAAATCATTGAACTAATATTGCTTTTTTTTGTTCTTGCTTGGTCTGTCTGTCTGTCTGCATCAGACAAGAAGCTATTTGTACGGACGTGAATCGAGTCTGTAATATTTTCCCCTTCTTTATTCAACATGCATTCTTTGCATCTTATAAAGCTAGTCAAATGTGCAGTAGTGCTGAGTTGACAATAATGTGAAAATATTTCACGATGACTAAGGAAAAACATTCCATTGCCGTAGTCTTAAGAAAAGGAATGGTCCATGAGAAGTTAAAAATTATATTTAATCTCAAATTGTCAACTAGTCATTGTTAGTAACCAAAATGCTGATGTAGGCCTGTATTCATTTGGGATAAGTGATGTTTTTCATTGGTGTATTTCTGTCAATTGGGGCTCCTTGCAAAAGTTCTACAATGTTCCATACTAACTTTGTTACCGTTTCTTCAGACTTAGTCGAATTTGTGGGAGATTTTTCGGAACATTGATAAGACGAAGTCATCATCATCATCTCACCCTTCTCCAGCCTGAGGTAGGGTCGGGTCTGCTGGTTCTAATCCTTCACTCCCGCCTACCCCACACGCCTCCATGTCCCTTGGGTGAGCGGCGAATTGCTATATTTTTTAATTGTGGAATTTTGAAACTTTGAAGCTTTGCCTATTTCTCACTTATTTCAAGTGGAATTTATTATGTGAGACCTCGGTACTTCCGCTCATTCAGGTGTGCCGCAGGGGAGCGGCGAAATGCGTTGGACACACCAGTTCTCATCTGATCACTGAAGTGAAGCAGCGCAACCCCAGCTAGTACTTTCATGGGTGGCTGCTTCGGAAAACTGGGTACTGCTATTACCCAAAAATCGTCGCATTAGTGTAGTGTCTGTGCAGTCTCTGCCTAAGAACTATGCTGTGGACGAGGCTCTAATAACCCTTGTAGTTGAAGGGCCCTAAAACACCAACAAACCACAGTAACAATCCATGTCCCTTTGCACCACCTGCTTCCACGTCCGTTTTGGTCATCCTCTACCCCTGCTGCCCCCAATTACCTGCAGTCCCACAATGGACCTAATAGGTTCATCCTCTCCCCTCCTCATCACATGTCCATACCACCTCAAACGATTTTCTCTCATCTTTTCCGCAATGTCTCCCATCCCCACGCTACCTCTAACGTAGTTGTTTCGGAGTTGATAAGACGAAGTAAACTATCAAATATATAAAGATTAAGTCGCTCTTCCAATTAACTGGGGCGGCATCTTAAAATGAGCAAATATGAGGGGTAAGATTAAAAAAAATATATGTAAACAAGATGTGAATAAAGCACGAAAAATTCATTAAGGAATGTGAAAGAGTATTACATATATAGTCATGGCCTCTAACAAAAAAACAGGTGAATTGTAACCTAAAAAAGAAACCAGCCATTTTCTCGCTCTACACTTGCAGTTAAGAAATATTAGTAATTGTGTGTTCTGTTATGAACATTAGAACTAAGAAGTGGATGGGGCCCTAATGACTAGTTGAAGGGCTTTAAACTCCAATAAACCAAAAGAATCCAACATCATCAGATACCCCCTAGAAGTCACCAGACCTATAGGAGCCAAGATATGTGCGTATTTAAGCAACATTTCGCCTCTACGTCATGGGTTGAGCCAAATTTCGACTGGTTTTTTTTTTCTTTTAGCTCCCATGGTTTTTGTTTAGAACCCAATCGCATTTTGCTGGTTTTTTTTAAAAAACGCACCATATTGATATTTTAGAGAAAATGAAAGTGAATTGAAAAAGGAATTGAACGGCAAAAGATGAGTCATGGGCAGGACTTTAGAATGGCCACATAAGTTTCTAGGTTGGATAAGCAAAAAAGAAGTGGCGGGGCTAAAACACAAAAATGGTTTTTTTAGAGGCCATGTCTATACTGCAAGGCATTACAAAAAAATAGCTTCTCGGTTTTTAAAAACTTTAAGGACAAGAGACTGAGATAGATCCTTTCTGAAAAGAAGTTATACTTCGGTTAGGATCATGATGGCAGGAAATCCAGATGCTGTTTGGCACTTAGAAAAAATAACCGGCGGGGAGCTTCTTGTCTTGGAATGAATGGAATGTTCCTAAATTTATATTAGTTATCTGTCAGATTATGGAATATTTTTAAGGAGAAAAAAGGGTAACGTTGATAATTCGCAAAATTCCATTGAATGCATTTTCTTCCTCTTCTCCTGGCATGTAAGCATAGCAGAAATCCCTATAGACATGTAAGTTAGGTATCAGCGTAGTAGCCTTTCTTGAGACAACAATACGGCTGTACTCTTCAGAAACATGATATTTGCTGTTTTCTTTTATAATGAATGTGAATGTGTAAATAAATGGTAATGAAATGTGCAAGCCTAATGATACGTTGCCAATATACGTGCTTCTTTTCACTGGGCCTCCCCAATGCAAATACGACTTTAAGTAGAGCGTTTTCTCTTATCTATTAAACGAATGCTCTTAGCGTTGTTAAGAAGATATTACCAAGACATCTATTCCTTAGGGCGTGTAAATTTTAAATCCGTGACAACATAAAATAAATAGCCCTACAAAAACGTAATGAGCATGAATATGGTTTGAGCAGAATGAGCCATATCTTTTTTTAAAAAAAGTTAGCATGCATTCGTCGTTTGTCAGCCAATTTTATTCTTTTTTTTTCATGTGCCATGTCGTTGCTGTTCTTGATGAATTATGAGTGACATTTTATGACTCCTTTAGATTTTGACTCCCAAAATGGATGCAATTCTGTAATTGGAGTGCTGCAGATTCCTCGTTTCTTAACTCACTTTTACTGGGTGGTGCGATCTCGTTGTTTGTCAATACTCATCCTTTTGAAATTTTTGTTGTTTGTTGGTGTTTTAGGGCCCTTCAACTACAAGGTCATTAGAGCCCCGTCCACTGTTTAGTACTTATGCAGAGATTGCACAGACACTACACTATGCGAAGATTTTTTTGGTATTAGCAGTACCCAGTTTTCACCAGCGGGCACCGATGTTAGTACTAGCTGGGGTTGCGCTGCTTAACTTCAGTGATCAGACGAGAACTGGTAGGGAGCGGCGAGTTGCGTTGGACACACCAGTTCTCGTCTGATCACTGAAGTTAAGCAACGCAAGCCCAGTTAGTACTGACATGGGTGGTCGCTCGGGAAAGCTGGGTACTGCTAATACCCAATAATCGTCGCATTAGTGTAGTGTCTGTGCCGACTATGCACTAGAACTATGCAGTGGACGGGTCTCTAATGACCTTGTAGTTGACGGGACCTTAAACACCAACAAACCAAACGAGAACTGGTATGTCCAATGCAATTCGCAGCTGGTCAGATACTGTCCAACATATTGCTCATGTGTCCCAATTTGATAAAGTGGACACTCGACCTTGCCATAGATGAGAAAGAAGCTAAGTTAGTGATGAGGACGCTAGTCAAGGATTAATGAAATTAGGTACTGCATTTTGTCAGTATATGGAAGTGGATAGATGCCATTGAAAGGTCCCTTGGTATCAGACTTTCGGTTGGGACTACTCATGAGAATAACATCATACCTGGAAATAGAGCTGGGAAACTGTCTTATGGTCACAAGGTTCAATATCTTGGCGATAAAAATCTTCAAATAGTATTAACGCATGCCCTTGCCATAGATAGGTTTCCTACATGTCTACAATTGCTGAACTGATCCTGTCTACAATTGCTGAACTGATCTTGTTTACTTCACCACGTTTGTTGACGACACCAGTGCTGTGAACCAGATTTTCTGGGGTACCTGGACCCATATGCATGGGGTTGTAAATTTAATAATCTCCCCAAAATTGCTACATTTTACCACACTTAAAAATTGACAATGATGCTCATTTGTGTTTGTCTTGAAATGTTGCGCGCATGGTGACTACAGACTTATGTTAGGACTGCTAACTCCGATTATGGACTGGAATACTGAATTTCAGTTGTTGAATACCCGCGTCGTATTCTTCTAGGTCCCTAGGAGGTTAAACGATTGCAATTATTGACCACAAGCCAGTGTTTACAATACGAAATCGATTTGCGCTTTGGGATAATACTGTGGGGACCACTTTACCTTTACGTGAGAATTTTTATCTGGTTGTATTTTGCTGTGTATCTGTGTGTGATAACAAGAGACATCAGCTGTATACCTGATAGTAGATACGTTTCTGATTATACGTGTTGTGTAATTATTTTCACCCCCTATAGGATTTGATGAGGCGTTTGAACAAAAATTAGTCGAAAAAAGCAACGAGGTTTCAAATTTTTGTATTGAGTTTACCGAGTGCCGAACCTATTACATATGGGTTGGAGTTCACTTTATTAAAATGAACATGGTATTGAATTGGCAGCCTAGCACAAGTCTACCACTAGTTCTTTTTCCCCTCATCTCCCACTTTATCACTCGGTCAATTGTTATCCTTTTTATTTCCGCCCTTTTGCTTGACCGTCTCATGCTCTCGACTATTTGGTGCCGAAAGAGTTTAGAGTGGACACGTCATGCATAAGCAGCTCAGTTTATTTCAGACATCAGCTGTTTTTGCTCATTCTTTCAGGAAGTGATTTGTTTTTATACTCAAGCAACTCCTAACCATTTTCCCGCCTATGGCAGGGTCTGGTACCCAACTTGTCCCTCTTCATGGACACAAGGGACTTTTGATACTTAATTATTTCCATAAAATATTTCTTACCTCAACAGTTTATTTGCTTACTATTTAATATTACGAAAAATATTCAAAAGGGGCAAGAACTAATTGTAAATACCTTTATCAATCCGTGGCGCACTTTAACGCCCTATGATGTTACTTAAATAAATATGTTTGGTAATTGTCTGAACTCCCAGTAATACAGCCGCGGATTCAGGGGCTGATCAAGGGAGGAGCACTTCAAAAAAGGGCGCCCCAAATATTTTTAAATATTCCTGATCCTTTAGTATAATTGAGGGGGTTAGAATCAAAACAGGAATTCACCCAAAAACTCATTCTGAGATAATCGCCAAAAACCTTCTGGAGTTTTGCCAGCATGTATGCAAAATGTAGTGATTGTTTTGGAAATTTTAGGGTCCCAAAATTGTGAAAACCACTGGAAAACGCCCTGAAATGATAGCTTGAAGTGTGATATTTCCGCATATGCTGCTATCTCAATTTTGTCAAAAATGGAGAATTCCTGCTTTGATTCTAACCCCCTCAATTCTAGCTAGCAATTTCAATAGGTCCTCTACAGCCCCTTAGACAATGTCCCACGTTAAGTGGTTTAAACAACTGCAGATTGGACTGCAACAGTTGGACCCAAAGTATAGAAATGGGATAGTAATGCAAAAAGGCCTCATTAGTTGCAAAGTTGAATTGCGCATCAGTTGAAATATGCGCCCCATTGAGGCACTGGGGGAGCAATTGCTGCGTGCAGTAATAACATGAAACAGTGATTTTGTATAGACGGGGGTAGTTAAGAAATAACTTTGACACAGCATAGATGTTTGGTGTTACGACAGAAGGCTGTTATTTTTGCATGGAGGTTATAAGGCTTGATTACTGCACCATTGGTTCCAGGTTCGAGCTTGGACTAAGGTGGTTTCGTTTCTTTCGGACGAGAGACAGCGAGTGAGACAGACAGAGAGGCAGGCAGACACACAAGGCAGATAGAGAGAGAGGATGACCAGTGTGGTGTGTATAATGTCATCTTCACGTAAAAAACCAGTTGTAGTTTTCCAGGTGTAGGAACTCGCCCCTTGGTGTCGTTTGAGGAAAAGTGTCCCAATGAAGTAAACATAGGCTAATAATAAATAAAATAAATAAGCATAGAATTGAAGTGCTATGTCTGCAGCTGGTTGCTTAAAATACTATCCGACAGATCGTTCGTATGTCCCAGTGGGACAAAAATGGCCTCCCGACCTCGCCATTGGCGGGAAAAAGGTCAGTAGATTGATTGATAGATTGTAAGGGCTATTTTTGAATTAGCAAATGTACTTGCCATGTTTTCTCTTATGTTCTCTAAGGGTCCTCCTGGTTTGAAGGATGTAAAATGATCTACGTTTCTCTTTATTAGGTACTACCTTTTGGTCACGTGAATTTGGGAATTCCGTAAAATGTTTTTCCGTCACGAGCTCTATGAGAACGATATAAACTAATATTAATGATTTTTTTAACTTATAGAAAGGCAGAAAAAGATAAGTAGAGGAGAAAATTTCGTTCACCGGCACTACAATTTTATACACATTTTTTTTTTTATATATTTGCGACAAGGAAAGGTAATTTAATCATCATTCTGCGAAAGTGGGAAGCCTGCTGCTATTACTAATATTATACAAATTCAATGTTCAGTGGAACATCTTTATTATTGACACCCTGAGGGTGTACATAGGATTGGCTTAACCTTGCCATTTCAGTATTGGATATCCAAGATTCCGTGGAAAAGATCCTGAAATGTTACAGGATTCATTCAGGTTTCTTAATATGATCATTCACAACAACCCTTTAGCAATGTTTTCTCGGAATTGTTACTTTTACAATCGACTGAGATCAGAATTTTTAAATCTACTTTTCCTACCCATGGCAAGGTCTTCTTAATATGTGATTTTTTTTCCTGTTAGTGTTTTTCCCTTAAGTTAGTGGACTATTCACCTCATAATCCCATTTTAGTGCTTGCTTGCCGCCTTTCTTTACTAGCGTCCGCTTTCCCCTTTGTTTACTCATATTTTACTGTATTTCTGTCTTTCCGCTTTGCACCTTACCATTAAATACACATTGAAAGACGTACTGTATCTATGTTTATTATCCAACTGTCGGCGAAGACATTTGCATAGATACAGATGTGGATTTATGGCCAAGAGATTTAAGGGACTCAAGTCCCTCCATGATGATCATTGCTAGGCATTTAATTTTGCTACTTTAGCTTTGGAGTGAAAATATTACTCGTCTCGGTGGCGGGTTGGACTACTGCGTCAGTAATTTCAGATTTGGACCTGGACAGAGGCAGGCGGCCGTCTATGTTCTTTCCGTCAGATTGGAAATAAAACTGTGTGTACGATTTACTATATTACATTATGTAAAATACAGGTATACGTAGTTCAGCAAAACTTCAGGTGTAGGAGCTCGCACCCAGACATCGATAGAGAAAAAGTGTCCCAACGAATCAAAATACGCCGACGATAAATAAATATAGGGAGCAGCATTAGATTGAGACCCGCCTTTGTGGCGCGGGGATAGCCCATTGGTTGTTGTTGTTTGTTGGTGTTTTAGGGCCCTTCAACTACAAGGTCATTAGAGCCCCGTCCACAGCATAGTTCTTATGCAGAGACTGCACAGACACTACACTAATGCGACGATTTTTGGGTATTAGTAGTACCCAGTTTTCCCAAGCGGCCACCCATGCCAATACTAGCTGGGGTTGCGCTGCTTAACTTCAGTGATCATACGAGAACTAGTGTGTCCAACGGAATCCGCCGCTCCAGCACACTCGGTAACTGCGTCAAGAGTTCTAGGTTCGACACTGGACCGTGTCGTGCCGTGATTTGTTGTTACAAATTTGTGTCTGTCTGTCTCTATCTCTCTCAGCAGTGTTTGCATAGTCCAAAGTTAGGCTGATCCGGTACTACTGCATATAGCTGACGTGGTAGCAGAAAGTACTAACTGGATCCATCACTGGATAGAATTTTAACGGTAATAATAGGGATCTAATATGTTTTTAGTTTTCTTGCATGCATAGTCAACTGCATAGTGAGTCTCCAACCTTTCTTGACCTGCGCCTACAGTCCTATCAGGCATATAAATGTTACTCACCAGCGTTAAAAGCTTTTGAGGTCTTGACACTACTTAAAATGATTAACTGATTGCTAAGACGCTATTTCAGATATGATTCTCTTGAAATGTAAAACATGGACATCACCAAGACGATTTCGACATTCTGGTTGGTCAGCACTAAACGAGTTAGGTCACGTCAAATGGATATTCTCTCTCGCTCTCTCTCGCTGGTATGCTCAAATAAAAGTGTTGTTTTCTTTGATGGATATGGATTCCTTGGACGACTTGCTGTTAGCTCTAGCTTTCGAATGAATTTTAACTGCAAAGATAGGGCAAATGAAAAAATTCTCAAGTGAGCAATCGGTTTTGTTTGTGAGTCTTGCTCGCAAACGTCCACTTTAATCTTGGTGGCTTACTATGTATTTTGGCCAAGAACAATTGCTTTCAAAACTGATTACATCTTGTAGGTCCCATTTTAAATATGGAGCACAGGGCACTTCTAAAGATATTAGGTCGGTTGTAAGTACCCTTAGTTCTGGAATATTATAAGTGAGTGAGGAAATAAAATGGTTAATTCTATTCGTTTTATAGATCCAACTGTTGGTAGTTGTTGAGGTTGGTGGAAGCTTCGTGTTGGGACTTTGGTGCCAAGTTTACATGTTGTTGGCGTTGCAGTTTGTTTGCACTACATCTCTACAGTTGCATGGAGTGTAGTAGTAGCATGACGGTAGGTTAGGTTTTATAGATGACAGCAGGTATGAGAAAAGTAAGTGTGGACTCTTAAAAGGGTGCTTAAGAGTTTATTGGCATATGAAACGTCATTCTTAATAATTGGTTCTCGCATGAGATTTTCTTTGAAGATGATACTTGGAGCAATTTCCTGATTCCTTTTCTGTCGTGAGGTGAATGGGTAATCTCTTGCTGTGCTGCTTTTTTGGACGTCTCTGGCTTTTTGTAAAAAGCCACTTCTAATCGTCGTTTTGCTTCTTATTATTTATTTTATAGTCCTCAATGATGGGTACTTCACGTTATGTTATCAAAAGTAGTTTTTATTATGTAGTTTTTTTGGTTTGAGATAAGCGGATTATTTGGTTTTAGAGCAATATTGTTTTTTTACAGTTTATTCGTTGTTTGTATGTAGAGGATATGTAGTTTAACTGACATTTTAGTTTAATTTTAAATCCATCTGTAGTTGTGCTGTTTAAATTTAAGGAATGATTGGAATGCTTAATTGAGTTCAACCTTTTTTCTTGATATAGCTCAGCCTATGAAAAATTTTAATTTAAAAATATACGATTGAGACAGTGTTGCATAGCGGTAGAAATGCATTCCTTTTAATTTAAAAAAAAGTATAAAAATGCTCGTCTTCTTCTGTTGAAATGTTTGTTAGACATTTTTCACTGTGGTGCTTTTAGTCATTGAGACATTGCGCTGTAAATAGCTTTCGCACTTTTACTTTTGTTTGCAGCGTTACATTTTGCTTATTTTATACTGAATAAAATGAATTAACTTAATTTTAACATACCAAAACTTCAGTGCCTTTTCAAAAGAATAAGTAAACTAGTAGATAATTAACATTCTTAGTGTTGCCGCGGTGGTAGTTGATTATGCACAAGTCGATTTTCGGAGTATCCCAGAACCGCAGAGATTGAAAGTCTCATGCATGGGTGTCAAAATTAGAAGTGATGATTGTGACTTCATGGTTTACAGGTTCAAAACAGAAGTAATAAGATCATAATTTTATCTGTTTTGGTGCATAAATCTATGCATCGATACCATGACCATCGTAAATAATAATGGGTACGGAAATTTAGGATATACCATCTTTAGCACGCTCACCACTACCAAGGAATTGACGAAATAACTTTATTGTCCTAATCGGTTATTAACCCACATGTTATAATAACAAGCTTCTCCACTTTTGGCAGCTAATAATGTCTAATCAAATCTCCATTTTCTGAAATTCTGCCATGGAGTCACATGAACAATTGCTTACTACCTCTATAACAATATTGAACCAATCAAAAATATGTCTTCAGTACTGAGAAAAATGTTAAAATATAACTCCTGGGTATGGTTCTAGCCTCAGATTTACCATCAATCAGTCATCTGTCGACCGGCATGTAGTAAATAAAGGAACCAAACAAACCAAAATCAGACCTTTCTGAAGGGTTAAAGAAGGGCTGCTGTATGTCACCCATTATTCTCAAACCGTAATTTGGATTTCAAAAGTCTTTTATAATAAGCTCCGGTGGAATATATAGATAATACTAGCTATTGAATTGCTGTGTGATTTAATTAGCATATTAATTCTTTCTGTATGTGGAAGTGAGTACCCATTAATGTTTAGCTTATTATTTATTTGATTTACATTAGAATCGAGATGTGTCCCCACTCATCTCAATTTCCTTCAGTATTCTCTATTCAGGCAGCGTTTTCTTACGTGCTACTGAACGTATAGGGTGCATACACTTCCAAACTACCAAGCCCCCGACATGTAATTTTGCGACCCACAACGACTGTTGAAAAGCTCAGAAAGTGAAAAAATCTTAAGAAGTTAAGTGCAGGCATGCAATTTCAAGTTTTCGATTCTCCATTACGCATCAATCACTTTTCTTAATACTGATAATCTTTCGATTATTCATTAATTACTAAAATATATTTTTTTGCTTAATAACGTAGTTTCTTTATTATTATTATTAATTTGATTTTTCTTTAAAGAAATATTTAGGAGAAGCTGAAATTTGAAAAGCAGGATGAGTGCCAATATAAATACAGATTGTGCTTCCCGCGTGAATTTTACTTGTTGGAAATGTGGCCTGTGGCTGAAATGAGTTTGACACCCCTAGTTGTGAACGACACTGCCCCACGTGCGTTCAGACCTACTCTATTTTTGTAGTCACATCAGCATCCACGTATAAAATACCATCGGACTGTTCATTAGTCTCCCCGAGCTCGCTTCTCCCGCTTTTTATTGCTGTTAATTGATGCGTATCAGCGTATTACATGCTTTTTTTGTGGCAGTATCTGAGAATACTCTACCTGCCACAGGTGTGTTTGAGTTTTTCCTTCACTGCAGGTTTTCTTCCTGTCATCTTTAAGGCGAAAGAGTAGTATGGTCTGTTAATTACGTTAGACTAGTCATGTTCTCTGTTACTCTAATGGGCTGGGGAGTAAGCCTAGCAGCCGTAACAGGCCAAACCTGGGTCTGTAGGTACAGTAGAATCTCGTTATATCGAACCTCAGGGGACCGTGAAAAATAGTTCGATGTATCCGAGATTCGATATATCCAAATCCGGAATTATATGTAAAGCTAAAATTTACATCGGGCGGGACCGGCGCTCATGCTTCGATATAAGCGGGAATAAGCAGGATTTCGATATAAGCGTGTTCGATATACCGAAGTTCTACTGTATAGAGCAGGGTTTCCCAACGGGGTCAGTATCGAGCCCCTTGGGGTCCGTGGAATTTTAAAGTGGGTCAATGGTGATCAAGGGCTCGATTGGGGTCGACATCTAAACATTTATTTGAATGTATTGTTCGTTACTTTCTTTGAAGACCAACAAGCAATGACAGGGTTGGGTACCTATGACAGGGTTGGGTACCTATCTTCTCCCTCTGAATGGACACAAGTGTGATATATTGGACAGCGATTTCCCCAGTCAGTTGCCGCCACAACTGCAACCCAATACTTGTATAGAGTTAGCCTTTGGCTCATTGGGGTACTAAGTCGAACTCCTACACCTGGGTATTTCACCTCATCTACCCGTTGCATAATAGAAAGGGTTCTTTTATGTGCAGATGCCATCTTACACCACACGAGACCTCAGTTTTACTTCTCGTGCAAAGGAAAGAGCACTTGAGGCACCTCTCTCACCCGAAAAGAAGCCAACCCACCTCGGTCCAGTATCGAACCGAGAACCACTGACGCAGTTACCACGCACGCTACCCACTGCGCCACCGAGACGATAATTTGCATACCGTATATCAGTTGCAAATTATAGGGAAAAATGTAAGGGGGTGTATGAACTAAGCGCATACTTTTAAAAGGGGTGAATCTAAGAAAAAGGTTGGGAACCCCTGGTGTAGAGGATATAGGAGACGGGAAATTTGCAGCACTCAACGTTCTCTACCAGCCACACGTGTTGGTACTAACGTGGGTTTGCGTTGCTTAACTTTAGTGGTGTCAAAATATGATTTTGGATTATGGAAAAGCGATGGTGGCTTCTGTTCCACTTTTGAGTGCTAACTTCATTGCTACTATTATTTTTCAAAGCTGATGCTGCCCCAGACTTAATTGTGTGATTGACTTGCGACATCTGAAAAAAATACCTCCTTTCAGTGGCTATATTTAATTTTTATTCTAGCAGTGCATTACAGATTTAATAATGAAAACTTGTTCATCATTGGAAATGACAGAAACGTGTTCCATTTTTGTTTTTCAGACCAGGAAACAGTTAAAGTGTACTATTTTTATGCGTCTGTTTGTAAAACAGATTGTAAACGGTTGTAACAGTGACTAGTAGTACTTCGTGCGATGTTTGCTGAATGTGTGACAAGCAGTTAACAAACGATTTACTACTCGTTTGCTAACTTTTCACTAAAATTTTTGATGTTTCCTGTTTGATGACGGAAATAGTAAATAGAAATTCAATCACTATGCCAACATACATAGTGCGCTTCAGCAATTCAGGTCTTGTTCTCATTAGTTTACGAACAATTGAAGTAAATAATATCTCTTCGTACTGTTTGTTCAGGCAGAATAAAACTTCTGTGACTGTCATACATAATTTTCACGTCGAAATACGCCTAAGTTACGTCTTGGGCACCACATTTTTGCTCTCATGTCGTTAAACTTTTAATGAGTTTTGCAAGGAAATTTTTTGTTCTGTTATAGGCTGTAACAATAAAGTCATATTGACTTGAAGTCGCTTTTTTTGACAATTATTACATGCTCTCAACGTTCGCCATGGCAACATATTTTATCAACATTTAACTACTGCTAGCTAGCATCTTGTCCCTGTCATCTAACAGAGCTGGTATGGAATTGACTTTAGCAGGTTGTTGACCTAATTCCCCCCTGGTTTCATGTTGTCAGGATAGGGTAAATGGATGCCTGTATAATTTTCGCTGTTATGCTGTTATATGCTCATATGATGGTAAGATAACTCAAATTAGCTACTAAACTGCACAAAAAATGCCATCCATGAACTGCTAGAATGAAAATTAGGTGAAATAGAAAAAAATAGTGTGAAATTTTCAGTATAATCAAAACATGAATGTATTTAAACATCACATGAAAGATATGAATACAGCAACTCACTTTCTTCTCCAAATTATGGTAATTATAGCAATATATATTCCTGCTTGTCATGATAAGTGTGGGAAGAGGTGCAAGGTAGGTCTGTCACAAGGATACAAATTTTCAGGAGCAGATGAAGTAAAAGTAGACCAGAGCAAACATGGGAGCGGGTTTATACGACAGGACAGAGCACTGGACGAGGGTCTGGTAGACATAGGCAGAAATGGATGATCAGAACTCGTGGACCCGACTCCCACCATTAGCGGGATAAGCGTTTGATGACGGTAATGTATAATCCTGTTAAGTCTCAAGTCATTTACTGCTTGGGTTATGATGATTTTCACGTAATATTTGGAATCTAGCAGGCGTATAAGTCAATCGACATTTTTTTCTGTGTCTTGTAACGTAATCTGAAGTCTTGAAATAAGAGAGCTCTAGTTTCATGACGTTAAAACATGACTTTCTTAATGAGAATTTTTGAGAAAAAGATTTGACAGAATGGGTTGTTTTCCTTTATGAAAATAATGAATAATATTCGCCCTAAAAAAAAGTAATTTCCATTAATAATACATCTTCATCACTTGAGAGTCCTTTTGATCTTCAGAAAGAAATTTTAAGGTACTTAGGATCAGCATTGAGGGACTCTTTTGTGTCCAGATTTTAAATCACTACTATTTATTTATTGTTTTGTGGTCCCCGTAAACCTTGTAAATCAGAAGGACTTCTTGATAAGAGACCTATTAGCATTTAGATGTGAAGACATAATAACATCAGCATGGAAAATTAATCAGAAATGAGAAAGCTTAGTAAATGAGTTTTTTCTCCTTTCCTCATTGTGAATTCCTTGTTTACATCTTCATTGTTTTACAAGGTTTGAACTTGTACTTCATCGCATGAAAACGGTAGAGGTTTTGTAAAATTATAGACTTATTTGATCATAAAAAATATATCTGGGCAGATATTTTAATTCCGTTTGTTGACGTGATTGCACAAATTCAGATAACGCAATTTAAACTTTTGGGAATTTTTCTACTTCATCATTTTTGACGCAAATTAAAACTTTCAGCACTTCATTTTTCAGTCTTCTCGGTATCTAATATCATTTCTTTTGATTTAGTTTCGTTCGTTACCTAAGAATAGCTGTAGGCAAGTCTGTTTCTTTAGATCTACCAAACTTTGTAGATCGTAATTCTACTCTTTCCGATCCCCAATTACGTAGGTCCTTACTCAGGTAATTTCAAATGTTTTGGTCTAGTTTCTTCTAGAGCTAGGTCCTTTATGTGCTTAATGAACTCGTCTTCTTATTCCGCCTTTTTTTGTCTCAAAAACCCTAAAGACTTGTAGAAGCGATTACCTGCCTCCTGTATGGGTACAGTGACTCTTTCTCCAAAAGGTAGGGAGCGGCGAATTTCGTTGGACACACCAGTTTTTGGTTTGTTGGTGTTTAAGGTCCCGTCAACTACAAGGTCATTAGACCCGTCCACTACATAGTTTGCACAGACACTACACTAATGCGATGATTATTGGGTATTAGCAGTACCCAGCTTTCCCAAGCGACCACCCATGTCAGTACTAACTGGGCTTGCGTTGCTTAACTTCAGTGATCAGACGAGAACTGGTGTGTCCAACGCAACTCGCCGCTCCCGCACACCAGTTGACTGGGTACTGCTGAACCCAAAAATCGTCGCATTAGTGTAGTGTCTGTGCAGTCTCTGCATAAGAACTACGCTGTTGGCGGGGCTCTAATGACCTTGTAGTTGAAGAACCCTAGAGGTCCCCACTGACGATCACGAAATTCCAATCCCTCCACATCAAAAGGAATGTTGCACTCCAATTACTTAACCCTCAATATACACACTGGGGTATGACATACCCCACAGAAAATTAATTTATGAATAACTTTTTATTTTTGCAGTTTCTTGTTATTTGATGCACATGTAAATTCACTTTCTGACACACTTAAACCATATCTGTAGTCAAAAATGAAATTCTTTTTCTCATTTATAAGTTATAGCCTGAAAAATGCCTCCTGGGGTATGTCACACCCCAGTGTGTACGCTATGTTAGCATTTTATATATTTTGTAGGATTTGTTAATTTGTGTTTTAATGCTGCTAATGGCACTTAAATATCATTGTAAATTATCTTTGTGCTTGTCAAAGGGTGCTCCAATGTCCAGCCTATTGTTTCTTCCCCCTTTCCTTGCATTAACAATAGAGTTGAGTCCTTTCCTATTGTTTCTAAGATATCAAGACATGGACCTTGCAACAGGTCCATTCTACCTCCTTTTATTCTTTGCATGTTGTGCAAGAACCTGTGGTTGCCTATAAATAGTTGAAAACTTGAAATAAATGATTTTAATTTTGTTGTAAGAGCAATAAGTTAGAAGTGTCCTTTTGAATTCATTTTCTTGAAGTTCAGTTTTAGTAGTAGTACAGCTAGTTAGGCAATGGCTAAGGTTTTGCAAATTCAAACTGCTAAAGATGTGGACAGAGTGTTTGCAGAACTAAGTGAGTTGGAACAAAATGAAGAACTTTTAGATGATGTTAGTGATGGTGAATCAGATGATCATGTATCAATTAAAAGTTCATCAGAGGTAGAAGAAAGTGATGAGGAGATTGAGATTGCAGAAACAAGCAGTTCTGTAAGAGGAAAAGGTCGACGTGGATATAAATGGTCCACAATTCCACCACAGCGGAGAGGTCGTACTTTTGCAAGAAACATTGTACTGCACTTGCCAGGTAACTAGATGATTGTAATATGTTTAGTTTTATATATATATAGATAAACTGGTAATATTTAGATTATTTACTTTAGGGCCTAAAGGGGATGCAAAACAAATAAAAACCCCTGAGAATGCCTTCAATTTACTATTTACTGAGGATATTTTGAATGTAATAGTGAAGCACACTAATGAAGAAATCCAGAGAAAAACTGAAGACAAAGCAGAAAGTTATTATGGCCAAACAAATGCATTGGAAATGAAATGCCTTATAGGCCTATTGTACTTTTCTGGAGTGCAAAAAACAGCTCACACAAATACAGTAGAACTGTGGAGTAACAGGTTTGGCTCAAATCTTCTAAGAACTTCAATGAGCCGACAAAGATTTGCTTTTTTGTTATCCTGTATAAGATTTGATGATAAAAATACAAGAGAAGAAAGAAAGGAAATGGACAAGCTAGCAGCGATTCGAGAAATTTGGGATAGTTTTATTTCAAATTGTAAATCTTATTATACTCCATTTCAAAATGTGACTATAGATGAGCAATTACTAGGTTTCCGTGGGCGTTGCTCGTTCCGGGTGTATATTGCCTCTAAACCAGATAAATATGGTCTCAAAATTGTGATGTTAAATGATTCAAAAACATTTTATATGCTTAATGCTATTCCATATGTAGGAAAACTTTCAAATTTGCAAGGAGAGCCTGTGCCTAGTTGGTATGTACGAAAGCTATCTGAGCCTATTTATAACACAAATCGTAACATAACTGTAGATAACTGGTTCAGCTCCATCCCTTTATTTGAAAATATGCTAACATCTTATAAATTAACTATGTTAGGAACTCTACGCAAAAACAAGCAAGAAGTACCATTAGCATTTAAGTCAAAAAAAGAAGTTGGAACCTCTCTGTTTGGTTTTGATAACAACAAAACGTTGGTGTCATACACACCAAAACCATCAAAAGTTGTATTGGCACTTTCCTCAATGCATTATGATAATTCCATTGATAAGCAAACAGGAAAGCCAAATATAATTATTGATTATAACAAAACAAAAGGTGGAACAGATACCTTTGATTACATGTGCAAGGTTTACTCAACATCCAGACGAACTAATAGATGGACAATGAGAATGTTTTTTGGCATGCTAGATCAATGTGGGGTAAACTGTTATGTTTTGTATAATTTGGCAAACTTGGAAAAGAAAATGAATAGGAGAAAGTTTTTAAATGAACTGGTATGGAGTATGGTGGAACCATTTTTAAAACATAGAATTGAAATAAAAACTCTTAGACGTTCAATTAAAAGAAATATTTCAGATGTCTTGGAAGAATCAGGATGTGGTCCTGAAACTCCTTCTACAAGCAGATGTATCACCCAAGATGATGACAAATACATAAGATGCTACTTATGTGAAAGAAAGAAAGATAAAAAAACAAAAATGAGGTGTTCAGAATGCAGAAAACCAATATGTAATGACCATTATAAAAAGGTTTGTGATATATGTTCATAAAAAAAGTGCCAACTTCTGCATGGTCATTCAAATTTATTTTAAGGTTTATAAACAATTTCTAATTTTTATTTGTAAATTGAACATTTAATTGACATAATAATGCTACTTTTTAGTATTTTATATTATTCTTAATTGTTGTTTTTAAAGGTCAATGTAATTATGTGAAAAATATAGTAGTTCTTTTGTCATTTTGCTATGGTTCCTTTATTATAAGTGAAAATTATATTAATAGAGTATTTTTAATTACAAAAGAGTGTTCCAAAAACAGAATTTCATTTTTTTTTTCAAAAAATTCTTGTCATATATTTCTTATAAGCCGAAACTTACATGGGGTGTATCACACCCCAGTGTGTACACCGTGTATGTGTTTTACAAGTGTGTATAGCAAGGGTTATCGTGAATGCATAATATCATGTGGATTGGATGGAGTGATGAGAAACGGACAGATTTCCATCTGTCCAAAAATCCTTCACTCTGCTCCAACCGTCCATCACTCCAATCGACCATGAATGTGAAAAAGTGACTGGATGGACCGATGTAGTGGCCCTATGGAGCGTTCGTGAGTGCCAAAACACTGTTGATTTTGGACCATTGCAATCTCGACACGTGTTGGTAGATGGATGGGACCGTCTTTTCTCTCTGCATACCGATAATGGCTGAGGATTAAGCTGTTGATACAGGGAGCAATTCTTCAACCATGAGGACACTTGTAATAATTACTTAATCAATAACAAAAAATAATTAATAACAAATAAAATATTACTAAACAATTTGGTGGTTGAATTAAAGTAATTAATAACAGTGGCGTCGTTAGGGTTGGCGTCACCCGGGGCGGATACACCACGGTGTCACCCCCTCTCTCCCAAAAAAAGCCGCTTCTTCTGCTTTGGTGTCACCCCATTTCTCGTGGTACGAGTGGTGTCACCCGGTGCGGCCCGCACCCTCCGCACCCCCCTAGTGACGCCACTGATTAATAATAATTCAGGTTTGGTTTCATGATGTTTAGGGCCCTTCAACTACAAGGTCATTAGAGCCCCGCCCACGACGTAGTTCTACAGCAGAGACTGCACAGACTCTACACAATGTGACGATTTTCGGGTATTAACAGTATCCCGTTTCCCCAAGCAGCCACCTATGCCAGTGCTAACTCGGGATGCATTGCTTAACTTCAGTGATTAGACGATAACTAGCCGCCCACTATTAATTCAGGAGTGATGCATTGGAGTGGAGTGATCATCCGTCAATGACCCCACAACATTTCTCTTCACTCCAGCCGCTCCTGACACTCCACTCTACTGTCTCACCACTCCATTTGGCATGATCGTCAGTGGGCACCTTAAAACACCAACAAATAACAAATCCAAAAGGTTACGCGTTAGGACCTGTCAAAAAAATGACTCAGAACGACTTCAGATTACTACTGCATTTTTTTCTAGGGACCGCTCACTGAGTACCATTACTGTAAGCCCTTTAAAGTTGTATTTCCTTTACACTTCACACATTAAATTAAAAGTCGCATAGTTGCAGAAAAATTTCAACTTCAATAGACTTCGTTGGCACTTATCTTGAATTAAAGCCATCTTAGTGAATTCACCTTGAAACTGCAATGGCTACACGACGTCCTACAACTCCTCTATTTTGGCTTCAAACATGGCCCATACTACTAATGAGAAGTAATTTGAAGCCTTGATCGTCACTTTCCCCTCTTCGTTGTCCAGTGAAAAGTTAAAGGATTACAATGGATTACAGTGATGATTAAGACAAATTAATGAATGGCCTGCCAGCAATGTAAAGTTTGCCTTAAGAAATTTGCAATTAATTCATTGTAAAGTCCTTCTTCTGCATATTTTGGCTCACGAGTCAACTTGAGGCTTGCTGTATTAAAAGTGACGTTTCCGAGATTTCATTAGGGTCCATTAATTCTTGCGGCTCTCAAATTGGATTAATGATGTCGAAATTACCACTGATCTTTGCTTAAAATATGTTATTCTCACCATTTAATGTGGCTATTAATTTTCAT
The DNA here is from genome assembly GCA_013389805.1 of Trigoniulus corallinus. Taxonomy (NCBI): domain Eukaryota; kingdom Metazoa; phylum Arthropoda; class Diplopoda; order Spirobolida; family Trigoniulidae; genus Trigoniulus; species Trigoniulus corallinus. The sequence continues at coordinate 18,680,162 of JAAFCE010008833.1, forward strand.
CCATGAGAATGGACCAAACAGCAGTTTTTCACCAGTCGCAAGAGGACTTCTGGAATGATGTAAACACTCTTGGCGATAATTATATTCATTAGCATTGCTGAAGTAATTTGACTTTTAAATATTCAATGCTAGGTCGATGACCCTTTAGCGTGATGAACAGACCACGACATAATTTGGACCATTAGGTGAAAATGTAATTGGCCATGTAGAAGTCGTTAGACCTTTTTAATGGAGTTTTAGAGGATGGATAGGTGCAATAACTTGGTAAACCTCAGTAATTATTGCAGTTAATTCATTTGATATAGTTAATTTGTCCATGCTTGATTATGGATTTCTTTTGACAATCATTCTGATGTCAAGCACTCTTGCATCCATCTTCAGATCCGGAGTTTTGTCGACTAGGTGTTTTGCCTGTTATTACGTGCTGATGACTTTTTAAGTCCTCTTCTTACTCTCCCATTAACCACAGATGCTCTGGAAGTACCCTTTTGGTCTGAAAGGTAGCTAGATATCGAAATTCAGGCTCAAATGTAATCGAAATTGGAATTCAAGGCATTAAAAAATTTAAATTACTACAATGTGACAGAAAATTAACCGTAAAATATTTTTTAAATATGAATATTGCCAAACTGCTCCTGTCCTAGCTGAGATCTTGGTTGCCTTGGTCTACTGGCGGTTGCTCTGACGATTATCTTTAACTTTTCTACCAACTGAAATGTTGCTATGTTAATTTATTGTTGGTGTTATCTAAAATACATGACGAACATAGTATGTCAGTTATAAATTTCAGAAATTGAAGTCCAGTAGATTACAAGATGACAGGCTTTCAAGAGATCACTTGAATTTTTTTCCCATTTCATTGTCCGATGTCTAGACAGGTCTTTTAAAATCTCCTCTTAGGTTGTCCTGCTGAACAGAATTGGTTTGCAAATGAGGAAATGACCGTTTCACCAAACTGCAAAAATATACTCTTCAAATTCATTTGTCTTAATCTCTACCAGTTAATTAAATATTCTAGTGTTTATTCAAGACCTTCTAATTAACAATTACAAAACTTCAACCTTATTCTTTATGTGGAAGTCGTCTTAAAATTATGTCTGACATCTACATTATTCTCAGTATGCAGAGTTTATAACACACAATCAACACCTTTTAAAATGTATTATGTTCAAGGAGTAATATCTACTGTATTTATCCTAGTACACTACATTAATATTTATGTTCAACAAGCAAGTAAAATTAGTTCATTACGCTTTTCTCAAGTAATTCAGGTCGCTGGGATAAATGCAGTAAGCTCATGATCCTTTTTTGTTGTTGTTATTGTTGTTGGTGTTTTAGGGCCCTTCAACTGCAAAGGTCATTAAAACCCCCATCCACAGCATAGTTCTTATGCAGAGACTGCACAGACACTACACTAATGCGACGATTTTTGGGTATTAGCAGTACCCAGTTTTTCCAAGCGGCCACCCATGTCAGTACTAGCTGGGGTTGCGCTGCTTAACTTCAGTGATTAGACGAGAGAGAGAGAACTGGTGTGTCCAACGCAATTCGCCGCTCCCGATCTTTTTTTGACAATACTCGTATAAATGATAGGCCTAGTAGTTCTCATATAAGAATCCCCCTCCACGCTTATGGTAAATTGGAGACACCAATGGATCTAGGATTTTTGAAAAGTGGAGTGAAAGTAGATGACACGGGCAAGATAATTGATAGACAACAGCCTCATCATTATCATCACAAACGCTTTTTCCTTTCCTGTAGCAGGTTCGGGTGGCCATTTTTATCCCATTTGCACACCTGAGGAGCGGCTTATTGCGTTGGACACCAGTTCTCGTCTGATCACTGAAGTTAAGCAAATCAACCCCTGCTAGTACTAACACGGGAGGCAACGTGGAAAACAGGGTACTGCTAATACTCAGTGATCGTCGCATTGGTGTACTATCTGTGCGGTCTCTGCACTAGAACTATGCATTGGACGGGCTCTATTGATTTTGTAGTTGAAGGCCCCTAAAACACCAATGAAACGAAAAAAAAATCGACACATGACCGATCTGTTGAACGGTATTTTTTTAAACCGGCTGCCGACCTAATGCTACATCCCTACACTTATTTATCGTGGCCTAGTGTTTATTAGGGCACTTCACCAACGCCAGGAGGCGAGTTCCTACACCGGCATTTAGCCGGACTACCCATATATTTTATGTCATGTACAGTAGTGAAGTAAAGGTTCTTGAATGCCATGCACTAAGGAATGGGCGCCTCAGTGCATGATATTCGCGGACGATGCACGAAAGCATGGTGACTCTAGAGAAAAAGTAGAAAAGGGCCTAAATGATATTAGAGCAACAATAGAAAAGGAGGGGGGGGGGGGGGGGAAGATGAACATGAAGAAGACAATAGCTTTCAATTGGGAAGGACAAGTAAATAATGGTGACGTACTCTGTGGAGACGAGGTAGTGAAAAAAGGTGCAAGAGTTCAAGTACCTAGATCAGTGTTCCACAGCAATGGAGGAATCGATTCGGATGTTACCCATAGGATCGGTGTTGGGTGGATGAAGTGGAGACAGGCAAGCGGAGTTCCTTGTGATCGGAGAGTCTGAATAACGTTAAACGGGAAATTCTGCAGGGTAGTGATTTGGCCAGCTGTGCAGTATAAATCAATGTTGGTCAGTACGAAAGAGCCATGACAATAGGATGAGGGTGAAATGCGAATGCTGCGGTGCATTGGTGGGATGCCGATAGCAGACAAAATTAGGAATGCGAGTACTGTATTAAGTTAGTTGGGGGTTGGGGACATCGCGGAAAAGAGGAGACAGAATGGATTGAGGTGGTATGGGCATATGGCGAGAAGCAGACGTGGAGCTGGTTGTACGAAGGGATGTTAGTATGTGGGGTGGATGGGGACCTGGTGGAAGGTAGGCGGGAATGGAGGACCAGTTCTCGCAGAACCCAACCCTACCACAGGTGGGATAAGAGTATGATGATGTATGTAATGGTTCTTGTACGTGCAGGTGCCAACGCACACCACACTATGTCATGAAACATAACCCCCATGTACCAACAGGACAATCAGTACTCGGCCTTCCAAAGGCAGGAAAGGAAATTTGGAATGATGATAAAAGACAAATTTAGTCTCTCTTTAAGACTTGCACGGATCCAGTAGGACGGAATATTCTTCCTCAAAATCCACTCTGGGACCTGTAAATGACAGGAGTTGATAATAACGATTTCTATTGGAAAGGTTTGCGTTTATCAAAGACTCTACTACCCTACAGAATACATAATTAACATTGAAAGATATCTCTGAGATGAGAAAGATATTCTTTGCTTTAACATCTTAGAAACTTTGCCCATTTTCCGATCAAAAGTCCATATTGCATTTAAAGACGACAATCATCCGCGTTTAGGTGGAATTTTAAAACGATTTAAATGGGATATGACTTGGAAATTTGATTTGAAACTCAAGCTTACGACTAGTAATCTAAGAGATTCGATGGAATGGATCCGTTTCTTAGAATTGCCCTGTGGCTGATTTTTCACTGGTAATTCTCGTCTTTTTGAGATCTGTCTAGTCAGGTCTAGACGAGCAAAGTGTGATATTATACATAATAAGAATTTAACCAAACGTGACTAGCTAAAAATGACACCTTCTGATTGCACTATCTTACTTACCGCAGCATCTTTTGATTGCAAGATTAGGGTTTTTTTCGCAATTCAACATCCGCCCAAAGGTCTTTTACTTATTCTTAAAATTAAAGCTAAACCTACTTATTTAGTTAAGGAATTACTATATTTCACAGGAAGATGTTTTCTTTTTCCATCGAAGATTATTATTTCTGAGAAATGTAGTTTTTTCCTCTTCATGAAGTTGCTAGCCTAATGAAACCTCATTCCAATTCCGGCATCCCATTCTTTAAAAGCGAACCAATTTAAAAAATGTGCACTGCACCTTGAATTTCTAGGTAGATTTGTGAAGATATTGCATTACTTCGTGTCTGGATTCCTGGATGATGTCGTAGTTCCATTTTGCCTTCAGTTTATGGGTTTGGCTACCTCTCGCCGGATGTCAATATTAGGGATGTCAAATTCATTTCAGCCATGGGTCACTTTTCCAGCAATTAGTAGTTAAGTGGACCGTGTTATCTGGCAAGAAAAATTCGCATTGGGCTCTATTTATATTGTTACTCATTCTGCTTTTAAAATCTCTCACAGGACTTATCTTGGGAAATTGAAATGATCCCACTTAAAAAAATGAATTCCCTAAACTAAAAAAAAATACTAAATTAATACAAAAACAGAGTTGTATAATTTAAACTAATTACTGGTGCTTTCCATCATCTACCAAAACTGGTTGGAGCATCATCATCATCATCATCATACCCTTATCCAGCCTGTGGCAGGGTCGGGTCTGCGGGTCCACTGAACATGCTTCCCAGGGTCCACTTCCCAGCCAGGCGTCTGAAACCCGCAGGAATATTGGCTGGGTTGCCTGTGGGGGGATGCCGGCCTTTACTCCACGTGTTCCAACGCCGCATTGTACAACCGAAATAGGAATTTTGGCAGGTAAATTAACTTAGTTGGTTGGAGCATGCCACCATTTTTAATTTTTCCTTGACCAAACGCACAGACCATGCTTTTATTTTGGTTATGGTAGTCACCCTTTGATCTGACCAAAGTTGACCACAGCAACTGACCTGGGCACCGCCAAAACGCGTTGTTTCAAAAACAATGTTACCAAATTGACCAGATCAATTGCCAAAACGTGCCTATTGCATGCCATGAGACTACTTATGCTATTGCAGTGGATTACGATTGTATGCCATGTGGGAGCGGCGAAAAGCATTGGACACACCAGTTCTCATCTGATCACTGAAGTTAAGCAGCGCAACCCCAGCTAGTACTGACATGGGTGGCCACTTGGGAAAACCGGGTACTGCTAATACCCAAAAATCGTCGCATTAGTGTAGTGTCTGTGCAGTCTCTGCATAAGAACTATGCTGTGGACGGTGTTGACTTTGTAGTTGAAGGGCCCTAAACCCCAACAAACAACAACAATGTATGCCATGCGACTATTAATGACATTGAAATAAATTGATGTGCAACTGAACTCAAGAATTTCATCAACTAATATATTATAGTTTCACTGGTTGAACTAATTTGAGCTCATTAATATGCTGCATTTCAGTTTTAAAGATTTCCAACCCTGTGGACTTTACAATGGGACAACTACCCATTTCCTGCCAATGTCGTTGAACTTCCATTAGGTCTATTGAAAGGACCATTTACCTATTTACCTTTTCTGATCTTCGATACTTATCTATCTGACTCTGAACAAAGAAATTGGAGAAGATTCAAGTTGGGTGCTGACACTCACGCTGTACGTTGTACACCAATGGAACACTTAAGCTCTCAATTGTTCTTCACTTGCCTGGAATAAAATCTAGAGAAAATAGGGGCTACAGCTTTGGTTTGCAACCAGGTGTGGAAAAACACTTTCAATTAGGAAATTACAAACGTGTCTAATTCTAAAACATCTACAACAAAAAGAAAAAATTACGAAGAACTTCCACCCGTTTTGAAGAAATTCTGAAGTTAATCAACGCAATCCCAGCTAGTACTGACACGGATGGCCGCTTGGGAAAGCTGGGTACCGCTAATACCCAAAAATCGTCGCATTAGTGTAGTGTCTGTGCAGTCTCTGCGTTAGAACTACGCAGTGGACGGGGCTCTAATGACCTTGTAGTTGAAGGTTCCTAAAACACGAACGAAGAAACAAAAAATTCTGTTTATCATGGAGGATATTGAAGGAGGCGATTCTAAAAAATTGGAGCGGTTAAACCTGGGGACGAATAGGCGAGGGTCTACTGTATTTGGCGGACCTTTGATCTAGTTGCTTGCAATTTGCTCTTTGTGTTTCCGCATGAAGGGGCCGTCGAGGGAAAACGTTTAAATGGCACGATCAATAAAAATGTCAAAGGGTGATTCTCTGCTGGGTTATGCAAATAACCTTCGACCATTTCAAATGCATATTTTTGGAAATCTATGCTCATGTTTTCACATTTGAATATCAGCTCATTTTGTTCTCATCTGTACTCTTAAGAATTTCAATTTCTATTCATTGGCGAAGGACGTACAACGCAATTTCTGCGGTCATTTCTCCCAAAAATGATCAGTATGCATGACGAAAAGCATAATCACCAAGACGTAATGGACGTTATATTTTCATGAGTGTATGTATGAAGTTTATCATTGCAATAAATTAATGTTTTGCCCCATTTACCAGCTAGTTTTACACTTCGTTTGGAAATTCGGATGATTTGCACTGAAAACCAGAAATGGATGTCCGATTGTTAATCTCAACGCGATCTCTGATTCGAGAAGAGACTTCCGTTAAATTGATTAATGTGGTAGTGGGAGACTCAAGCGCTTGATTCAACTACCAGAAATGGTAAACAATTCTAGGAACCATCAAAATATGCCATTACATTTATGAACAATTTAATTTCAATGAATAATTTAGAGTTGCAGTGTATCGCAGTTATAGGCAGTCCATCGTCAGCTTTCATTGCTGCTGCATACGTTTTTTGTGTAGTTTATGTTGAAATATTTTCAATATTATCTCCATTTGACCAATATATCACGCGGTTTTTGAGAAAATCCATGAAATTATTATGGTGTGTTTCTGCCCCTTTTCAAAAATATGAAAAATGCTTCTTGAAATTGTTGTTTCTTTTAACTCAGTTGATTTCTTTGGAAAGGAGGAATATGGTCGTCACATGAGTGTCATTCATGTCTGCCGACTAGATAACCTTTTTTAGAGTGATCAAACAAGAGACAGTAGAAAGCAGAAGCATGATGGCGAAGACATTGTGGGACTGTCAACCCTGAGTCAAAAATTATTCAATCACGTCAACTTGATTGATGGTTATTTTTGCACCAACCATAAATGATTGCCTACTTTTACATATCATTTTGTTTAACGACATTGGGTTTGTTGATATAACGTTGGTGTTCAGGTGATTACATTTACTATTCAAATCTTATTCCATACTACATCTATTCATCCTTTGTCAGAAGATGAATAATATAGTCCCTCTTCCAAAAAAATTTATCATGTTTTTAAATATTTAATGTTGTTCAAAATGGACTACATGGAATAACTAACGCGTTTATGAATGTTTATGAAGTATCAATGTAAAATATGCAGAGCTGCACTACATCATATATATGCATCTTCTGTAAAAAAATTTTTGGTGAGTTTGGTGTGCACCTGTACCCCGTCTGTATGGTGCAGTATGTGCATATGAACTCTTTGGGATTTGACGAGACTGTCAATTGACAGCCGTGTACTGCCTGAATTTCTAGATTTACAAAAGCTGCACTGGAATCAAATGGATTCAGACTTACATTCCATATTCAGCAGATTACAGCTCTTGAGTTTGTTAATGATGTTTGTGAGACATTTCAAATGTAAATGTGAAACATATGGGATTCTGTAATGAACTGTTAGACTACATCGAATGAGCAGATGCAATAAGTGATTGTTTTTGTTTCCGACATCTTACTTTTAAATGTAAATGATGTTTTCCTCGTTTCATCTATCGGATTAGTGGCAGTCCCGTTTTTTTTCTCCTCTGAAATTTTCTTATATGCTAATTATTGTCATGTTGAAAGGTTAAGATAAATGATATGGCAAGTATTGTATGTCAAGAAAGAGAAACTTAAGTAATGAGTATATTGCAGTTGGCTGATTTTGTTTGAGGTTGTTTGAAGGTTTTAAAAGCAAAAACCTAAAATTTTGTATTGTAGCTGTTGTAACGATAACTTTTTTCATCGCAGCATTTTTGTTTACTAGTTCACGATGTCCTTTATCTTATATTTTTGTCTGTTTTACTTGGTTATAAAAAACAGTGAATAACAAACTCTGCAATAGGAATGCGGACAGAAATGTCTTGATGCAATAGTACAGTGCTTTATTCCACCACTTACCTATCAGACTCAATTTTCTAGGCCTTTTAATGGGCCTTCATTTCTTTTTTCACTTCCCTGCGTAACAGATTGGCAATTCAAAATATTCCTCTCAACAATTTCAGGTACTATTTATTTCATCCCGCCCTTGTGGCAGGCTTGCCTCAAAGTCCGATGTTGTAGGTGCGAACATGTCCGAGCGGAGTGCACTTAAGTACCCCTTCTACCGGTTAGATAGTGGAGCCGTGATCCCATATAGCTTTTACGATGTCACTTGGACCTCTGTTGGTAAATTGTTTGCAGCAGTAGAAAAGCTAACATTAAACGACCAAATAAACCAAACCAAACCCTATTTATTTCCTTTTATGTCCTGACACCGTGAACCCATTGGTATCCAATCCTGCCATAGGCTAGAAATGTGCTAGTAGAATAAAGACAATTCAAGTAAAGACATGATGTGAAAATGTAGAGTTATCCTGCTTTATTTTTTTCTTGTAATACAAGTTATCAAATTATCTGTTTGCTGGAATTTGAGATCCACCGTTCTCTAGGAAGCTTACCATTTCAAAGGCAGGCAGACAAATTCAGGTTTATGGTTATGGAGTGAAGATGTTGTATGAGGATGGAGGCTTGTTGGAGATGAGATGGTGATGCACGTCGTTTACGTCTTTCTAATGGCCTTGTTTTACAAGGAAGGAGCTGTACGTGATTATAACTGTCATTTGAAATGCGATTATTTTAAGAACTGTAATCAATAGCATTGCATTCGAGAATTTCAATCGTTGCCGACGACTTTCGTATGTGTGTGTCTGGTGTTTCAAATAGTGAATGTAAGAATTATTTATATTCTGTTAGTATGAAATTATGTATATAGTTGGGCGCTGTCTTTTTATGAATGCAAATGATGTTCATATCAGAATATTTAATAATGAAAGGCCTGTTGTAGGATTAAGTCAAAGTTTTGATGTGAGACTTAATTTCATTTATCGACTTTTATGTCTGAGACTTAACAGTTAGCGGCTTCCAAAAGGATTTGAATAAAACTGAACTTAGATGATTTTTTTTCCCTAATCTAAAGTAAACTAGTTCGTATTCTTATCTACGTCGTTTGTAGTTTCAGTAATTAAATTAAGAATATGATCTATGGAGTTTCAAAGACTACTTGTTTGTCGATCAAACTGTAAATTGTGCAAGACGGCAACTGATTAGGAGTGGATGAAATGAACCTTTGTGCTCTCGTGGCGGCCATTCATGTGACTGAGCTTCTGTTTGTTCTTGTTTAATAATTATGATGGATAATAGTATTGAAGACAAGCCGCATAAGTATATTAAGTAAGAAGTAATTCGGAATCTGCTTTTACTGTTATTTGAAGAAGTATTTTGATCCTAATTACATGCTGACATTTCGAAATTATTACTGTCCGTGCCACTCATGAATTAGCAGGTCAGGACCAGTGTGAGTAACGTAAAACATAATGGGAATTAAAATAGTGTTGTCTTAATTATCTAGTACTATAAGGCGATTTTTCTCGGGTGAACACCAGTAGCCTAATTTCACATGTCTCCCGCCATATGAATGGCTTATAATGACTCCATAATTGCTTTGGATTTCATTGTATGGGTATGTCGAAGAAGACGTGTCTCTAAATTTTGCTGACCACCAGACCAAAGAGTAATCCTAGGAAAGACAGCTGTTAGGAGAGGTTCAAATCTTGTTGTCTGTTTGTGACAGAGCTGCTGTTTAGTACTGAAGTTTATAACACGTAAGTTAGGGAAAGATAGGCAACAATAACAGCAAAATGGAAACTATTACAGTTTTTAGGGTAATGATTCTAACCGTTGACGCTTTTTCCTGTAGGGAACTGATTCTCGAACTATAGTGCTCGCCACGAAAGTTGCCACATTGGTGAGAGGCAAAGGATGAGTCCTCTTCGAAAAATAGGGAAAACATTGAAGTTGTACTTGCCATTACTGAATGAAGCCTTCCATTTGACCTTTTTCAAACCCCCTAATTTTTGTAGTAAACTTTCTTACCTTCTACCTCCCATGTGTCATGTTTCGTGGCGAGCACTATAGTCTTCCTGGACTGTACTGCCAGTTAGTGGACTCGAGCAAAGGATCGAGATCACAAAATTAAACCAGAATGCAACTATTAAGTGGTCAGACATCATGATGCAGATTGATGTCAAGTTTTCTAACATCTGCTAAATACGTTTGCAAATTCGATGCCTATGTTGGTGGGGACATCTCGCACGAATAAAAAGCGTTTGAAGAGGTTTGTCTCTGCTTTAATTGCTGTGGGAACATGTAAGAATGCCTACTGGTTTTGAATTTCTGACTACGTTTGGTGAAATTGGCACAGGCTCAATTACATTGGCAGTGCATCTTCCATAGGTTGGATAATGAGGTAGAGGTGGTGAAGGTGCCCTGGGTTAAAAATCTTTACAACAGTTTGTAAACGATTACAGCAGTTGATTACTTTTGATTCTTGGTGGATGCGTGGTTTATTCTCAGCAGATACTTTGATTATAGATCATGATCGATAAGTTTGATTGAAAATGTTAATGGAAAATGCTCACAAGAAGTTGGTGCAGAACGTGAAACAGAATGACAGGTAGAACTTTAAGAGAGAGAAAATTATCTAAAATATTCTGATGAAATTAACAGTTCCTCGGTACCCAGAATATGGAGGGGGAGAGTGTCTGACAAAACAGTGATCAGGATGACAGGACGAACTCCACGAAGAAGGTGTTTTATGGAGCTATTCATCCCACAATACTCAGACACCTGCTTAGAGGAAATTTCTTGAAATCGAAGAGGAAAATCGAGAATCCAAAATCGTGCCAAGAAGAAACGATCAATAATGGAAATAAAAAAATAATACAATTTCTTGGAATAACTCTTAATTACAGATTAAGGATTAAAATTAATGGATTAGAAAGAAATATGTTTAACGGAATACCCATTTTTTTTTCTGAAACGTTTCTTAGTGACACTACCTACACACCGACCCACACACGCTTGGAATATCATAGGTTAAAAACAACATCAGTTTAGATTTATGAACGGTTAAGTGACTGAATGAAAATCTCATCCCACGCAATAAACAACTTATAATTTCCTAAATGCCAAATCTACCAAAATATATGGGAAAGTGTTTTATCCTTTCTACTCGCCCATTTCCTGCCTACAGCAGGTTTGGGAACCACTTAATTCGGAGAAGTAAGAGACAGCTCTTGGAAATACTACCCAACCACACGTATATTTTACTCTTATGTAGTAAGAGTTCTTTTACGTGCAGGTGACATCGTGCACACCACATAGGGTCCTGTCTTTGCTTCCTATCCGACGGTAGGCGTACTGAAGGGTCGGATATTCATTGGAACTGGAAATACTGTACGTCGATGAACTATTGGTTGGCATTTTTCCGCAGTCGGCTGCCAAACTTAATCCCAAGTTACAGCCAAGTTGCTTTGGACACACCAGTTCTCGTGAGATCACTGAAGTTAAGCAGCGCAAGCCCACTTACAAACATGGGTGGTTGGTAAAGAATGTTGGGTGCTGCAAATTTTTCCTCTCCTATGTCCTCTACACCTACCTCCTCACCTCCCGCGAGCAGCCTCCTAAGGGTTCGGCCTGTTATGGCTGCTTGACGTACTCTCCAACCCATGAAATTAATCCAGTAATCCAGTATGTGGCTTATTTAATGTCGACCTAACTAAGTTCTGAAAACAGTTTCTGTTCTACCGTTTCCAGGCAGCTAGCTTCAACATCCAGCGCCGTCTTGGGACCTCCAGTTGCCCTGGGACCCCTCAAGGGACATATCTATTCTGTCGAGGGACTAAGCACAATGCATAATAGTTTGTTTACTGCGGTGCAGTATACTGTTTTGCAAGGCTCATGTTACATTTGTTCAAACGTTTGTATTGATTAATTCTGTTGTACAGTGTTAGTTTTTAATATTTAAACACTGTGTTTGTTGGAAGCACGAATAAATATATGTTTAACTTTATTGACTATCTATATTTCTATTCCTGTGAGTGATCGTGTAGGATCCCAAGTGCTCATGCATTACCTCGAGGATCTATAATGCCGTTAAGGCATTCCTGCCTACACCCGGGAAAATGCTTACTAGATGTAGAAAGGGGCTCTTTTACGTGAAGGCGCAGTTGGGGGCTTCCCTCTCACTCATCCACAGTTTATACGGTCCTTTATATTCCAGCGTAGTCCGTGAATAATCTAGGAGGCTATTGATTAACAATAGTCCTGCATCTGGTCATTTCACCTGAGTTTTAACTTTATTTCGAATAGCAGCAAAATTTCTCATTGCATTGTGCCTACACCCGATGAGTAAGTAACCGCCCCGTCATAATGGTCACGCAGTGGAATCACATCTCAGCTTATTATCGAAAGCGTTTTCCATTTCTGTGTTTAGTTGTCTCGTTTCATTCATCAGCTTCCCGTTTACCTGAAAATTCTTACTATGATTTATCAGCTTCACTTTAAGCATTAGTGAATTGAGCGTTAAATGATAGAAGAGCATGTTAACTTGACTAAGTGGGCGTTGCAATTAAATTCATTACAGAGAGAGAGAGGATGGAAGGGAGGGGATCATGAAAAAGTCACGGATATCCTGTAACAACACGTAGGCGGATGGATCGATGTCTGGTATAAAAACCACGTTGTCAAGAAAGCTGTCAATGAAGTTCCGTTACTGCTGTAACTTGAGTAGCTCAACACAGCTTCTGGAAAGGGAATTGTAGCTATCTTTAATTAACTGAACCAATTGTGGAGTATGATCAGATTATCAGGATTTCAAAACTTGTAAGTTCAACATTGCCTCCTAGGGTCATCCTGAGGTCTCTTGTCCTCAAAGTGTGACTCTAACAAGCACCGACTACATCCACTTCTATAATTTAACTGCTATTGAATTCCCTCGACATCGGGTGAGGTGTACATAGCACTTTACAGTGAGAAGACTAGCACTCTAAAGTAAACGTTTTTTTAAAAATTTACAGGTGTAAAAAAAACTCACCTCTCCTACGAAATATCTTTTTTTTTTACCGCAGTAGCTTGTCGAGGTTAATTAAAACCAACCACTAGAGACTTACTTTCAATTACAAGACACTAGGATTTAGAGGTAAGACTATGGGGACAAATGAAGGTGATGGGGTGAGCATTGAGTCATCTGCAGTACTGCATATTAGAAATTGTTTCAAAAAATACAATTATCTGTTGTGACTATCAAACGGCACGAGATTACATCAAGAAGAACTTTCTTCTGTCATCTGTATTGTAAAAAGGACATGTGTTACACTTCAGATCCTATCTCTTGCAATTTTTTTGATATACAGACATTATTTGAGAGTATTGACGTTTGTCGACCGCCTTCTCGAATAAACGCCATTACAAGTTGTGTATTGGCATTAAAAATGTCTATCTGAAACTTATTGATTTTGGAGTAGATACACACCGCTCTATTTGACATTCTCAAGAACGTCTAAACGTACTCAAACCGACAAGAACTGCGTTACTTCTTTTCAGTAGCTAATGTTTATGGCCAAATTATAAGATGTTGTAGTCTTCATGGAATTACACCTATATATAAGATTTAGTTACAGTTAACTTATCTTTGCTTACGGACTCTGCACTCTACTATTGCATTGTATTAGTGCAACAAACCACCCATTTCGAAGTATTGTCACGCTGTTTTCTCACTATATTGTACTTTACTTTCTTCTCATCTGACAATACCATGGTAGATAATGATATTGTCATGGATCTCCCATTTTTTGAATTTGGATCACTGCATTTTTTGTATTAAACTCAAATGAGCTGGTTAGCTTCGTTTCTTGTCGATTTGATACCTCTCGGATGACAAGATCCATTTCTATAGTTGCTTACAGAGCCACGCCTATAGCCGATCGGGGCATAATTGTCGAATCGGGGACTCGGTGGGAAACGCAATACCGTAGTTGTCTGACGACTAGGGACTCCGAGAGGGATATCCCTTACCGTAGGCGAATTACGTTGGACACATAAGTTCTCGTCTGATCACTGAAGTTAAGCAGCGCAACCCCAGCTAGTACTGACATGGGTGGCCGCTTGGGAAAACTGGGTACTGCTAATCCCCCAAAAACACGTCGCATTAATGTAGTGTCTGTGCAGTTTCTGCATAAGAACTATGCTGTGGACGGGGCTCTAATGACCTTTGTAGTTGAAGGGACCTAAAACAACAACAAACAACTATCCCTACCGTAGGCGAATAGTACAGGAACAAAGGTTGGGTTGATTTCGTTTTGTAACTGTGACATGGACATTTTTCAAGTGACGATGCTAGTTAGGGATCAATAGAGGACTATGAAGTATTTCGGTGAGAAAGGCATTCATATTACATTCGGTGAGAAAGGCATCTTATTGCGTTGGACACACCAGTTCTCGTCTGATCACTGAAATTAAGCAACGCAACCCCAGTTAGTACTGACATGGGTGGCCGCTTGGGAGAACTGGGTATCGCCAATACCCGAAAATCGTTTCATTAGTGTAGTGTCTGTGCAGTCTCTGCATCAGAACTATGCAGTGGACGGGGCTCTAATGACCTTGTAGTTGAAGGGCCCTAAAACACCAACGAACCAAACAAACAGGTGCACTGTGTTGCATGCGGTCGACATTGTAGCTTGATTCATGAAAAAGCATCCTTTCTTAACAAGGTTGTTGTTCAACAATGTGAATTTGTTTCCATTTCTCGAAATTAAAAAGTTTCGGCTTATTTGTTATTGCATCAAGTCCCTTGTCGTCCGACAATAACGATATTGGGTTTTCCACCGAATGCCCGATTCGGCAATTTTGCCGCAGATCGGTTACTCATTTTTATTTCATTAGGATACATGAGCGATGTGTAGGACGACATTTTGACGCAGCCGGCTGCCAACCTAATGCTGAAACTCCGGTGCTTATTTATCATTTGCCGACATTGATTCGTTGTGGCATTTTCCCTCCAGTAATGCCAGGAGAGCAAGCTGCTACGTCTGTAAATTTCACCGACTTATTATACTCCAAGTATCAGGGTTCTTTTACTTGCAGATGACATCGTTCGCACCACACGGGGGGGAGCGGCTAGTTGCGTTGGACACACCAGTTCTCGTCTGATCACTGAAGTTAAGCAACGCAAGCCCAGTTAGTACTGACATGGGTGGTCGCTCGGGAAAGCTGGGTACTGCTAATACCCAATAATCGTCGCATTAGTGTAGTGTCTGTGCAGTATATGCATTAGAACTATACAGTGGACGGGTCTCTAATGACCTCGTAGTTTACGGGACCTTAAACTCCAACAAACAACAAACAGCAGCACACGGGGCCACGACTTTCCTTCCTATCTGATGGAAGGTGCGCTGGGAACCTCTCCCTCGCCCACAAGAAACCATCCACCTCGGTTCCTAATTGAACCTAAAACCACTGCATTATTTTATTAATTCGTTTTGTATTACGAATTCTCGCCCTGTTTCGATGGCTCAGTAATTGATTGCTTGAATTTAGTTCATGAATTGAGATTCTATCCTGCTCGAGGTAGGAAATCTCTCCTTGACTAGCAGGTAGCCCCTAGTGTGCCTTCCAATGGCTGGGTAGTGCAGCCGTGGACCCGTGCTGTATACGATGTCACCTGACTATAAAGAACCCTTTCTAAAATGAAATAAAATATACCGTATTTATTCCAATAAACCCCGCGCCGTTTATTTATTTCGTGGCGTTTTTGGTGCGGCGCTTACTAGAGGGCGCTTATTAATTTTGTGATCCCACATAGATGATAATGCTGGATGGTAAAATAACAGTGCCATATTTTCTAGGGGCGAACTAATGAAGAAGGTAAAAGAGGTCTAGTACTTAGGATCAACGTTCCTTAGCAATAGGGAAATAGACTCTGATGTGGCCCATAGAATCAGTGGTGGATGGTTGAAGTAGAGATGGGCAACCAGTGTCCTGTGTGATAGGAGGGTCCCAACGTAGTTGAAATGGAAGTTTTACAGGGAGGTGGTTAGACCAGCTATTTTGTATGGATCAGAGTGTTGGGTAGTGAGGAAGAGTCACATCAATTGAATGCAAGTAGCTGAGGTGTGAATGCTGCAGTACATGAATAGTGTCAAGAGCTGATAGAATTACGGAAGAGTATATCTGAGGTAGCCTGGGGTGGTGAACATCACCAAAAAATGGACAAATAATAAAAATATGAACACACAATGAGAAAAGGGGAGGAAGAGCTCATTGGATCCATTTCAGGAATGCAGGTGGTCAGAAGAACCCAGGGCAGGGGAGACTGAAGCAGACGTGGGAACAGGTTGTCAGTAAGGATATGGCAATGTGTGGGGTGAACAGGGGGGAGTAATTGGGATGAGAATCCTTCAATAAGCGCCATAAGCACTGCAAGGGCAGCGTCTGTTGTTTATTTCACACTGATGATGCGGCGCTTATTAGAGGGCGGCGGTTATTCGAGGGCGGCCTTTATTGGAATAAATACGGTACATGTAGTTCAACAAAATGTCCAGGTTTAGGAGCTTGTCCTCTTGCGTTGTGAATAATTACCTTTAGTGCGTCCAAATAATACGTTTATTGTTTAGTTGACCCGTTCTCAACCTGAGAAGTTTGGAAAATGCTAAGCTAACCCATCCATCGATCAAATGGTGTAGTGGTGATTGACGGGATCACGTCAATTTGGCGCATGGCAATTTGGCGTAGTCAATTTGGAGTACGACAATTTGGCGTACATACACATTCGGCGTATGACATTTTGGCGTACATACCGATCTCTTGGGTGCACACATTTGTTCAAAATTGCAACTGTCAGGGGGGTTGAGCTAAACCTCACATATTATGCAAATATAAGTTTATATGTGCATGGGAGGGGTTGCAACCCCAAAAACCCCATCCTAGATCCACGCGTGGGCATAACAGTCATTGCTGTTGTTGTTGTTTGTTGGAGTTTAAGGTCCCGTCAACTACAAGGTCATTAGAGA
>JAAFCE010008833.1:18697147-18938725 GCA_013389805.1 Trigoniulus corallinus
GACCACCCATGTCAGTACTAACTGGGCTTGCGTTGCTTAACTTCAGTGATCAGACGAGAACTGGTGTGTCCAACGCAACTCGCCGCTCCCACAGTCATTGCAACGGTCCCGTATAACACAGTTGGGTTTGTTTGTGTTTTAGGGCCCATCGACTTCAAAGGTCATTAGGGCCCTATAACACAATTATGGTAGGCATTCATTGTTCTATTACCTTGCAATGACTGTTGTTATGACCGTTGCAATTTTGAACAAATTTGGGCACCCAAGAGATCGTATGTACGCCAAATTGACGTACGCCAAATTTGTATGTACGCGAAATTGTCATACGCCAAATTATATATGCGCCAAATTGTCATACGCCAAATTGACTACGCCAAATTGCCATACGCCAAATTATATATGCGCCAAATTGTCATACGACAAATTTGTATGTACGCCAAGTTGTCATGCGCCAAATTGACGTAGACCCGTGATTGGCAGAAGGGAGGAGGAGGTAGTAGTAAAGTGGTGAAATTATAAAACTGCTTTCAGGCATCACGTCTCTGGAGAAATCTAATGAAAATTGGTTCAAATGCACTTAACAACGTGGTTTATTGTATTATTAATTTTCCAGTTTAATTTGTAATAATTTCTTGTTTTGTTTTGGAAAATGAAAATTCGCGGGTTACCATTTTTGGGAAAATTCATGACGTACGTATACGTAGTACTTTGGGAAAATTGATTACTGGTCGTATAGTAGATACATTTGTTCTCTTAAGTTTGCCTTCCACTCACCGGTGAACAGAGGACACTGATAACGAAAGGACTTTTAATTTCGTCCCTCTCTTTTTTTCTGGAATTGTCGATAAACCTGTGGGCCATTAAAAGACATATTATTCTGAGAAATGAAGTTTGCAGTAATCCCACCGTAGTTGTATAGAATTCTGCAGAAGCGTTGCTAGTGTCTGCTAGACTTCGTTATTAGTGATGTCATTTTGACGTCATTGGCAGTTTAGATAGTTGTTGCTACTCTCATAATAAACTTTATAGCCTCCATTTAAACGAAATAAGAATTTAGTGACGTCAAAATGACAGCGAAAACAGTCCCTGTTACTGAATGACTACGGAAGTCATTTTATTGACATTTTCAGACACGTTTGGTACGCATTTAAAGGGTTGAACTAGATTGATAATGGTGGCGAATTGTATGCTGTTCAGGTGATGAATTTTAGTTTTAGTGGTGTTATAAATGGCTGTATATTAGTGGTGGTAATTTCTGTTGACCACAGTATTCATGTTTCATTTCAAATATGGTTTTTTGTTTAGCTATTAATTTTTTGGCGATTTTTCATTGTGAACTTCCCTTTGTTTTGTGGTATCTACTAGTCCATTGCCGCTTAGTTCCTTAGTCTTGAAACTTAACCATTTCTCCACCCTGTTGTCATGGCAACCGGATTGATTCCCAAAGTTATTTGCTAGTGCATTAGGTTTTATCATCCTTTACCTTTACTTGTACTGAAAATGAATTTATTGGATCAAATAGTGGAAGAAGAAGATGAGAGAACAATCCCATATCAACTAATGGAGAAAGAAAGAAATTATTGTTGTCATCTGCTGCTAAAATGCAAATTACACCGTTAAACATTTCCTACTCTTCCTCGTAATAGTTTCAATTCACCCTGAAATAATATTTTTTTAAATTAACTTTTTTTCCCTTCGATCTTATAGTGCTGACTGCCTACATTTACTTTTAATTTTCAGCTACGATCGACCTGTTGTCTTTCTCATTTTTTTCCGCGTGATCGTTAACCTTTTTCTTTCTTATTTTACCTCTCCTTAATGTTCCTTTTTTCTTGTACTTTCACTGCCATAATGATTCTCGCAGTGATGTTAATCTCATCTCTAATTAACTGTATATCTACGAGGGTTGAATTTAAAAATCTGTTAATTGTAAGATCCGTTTTTGCCTGTTTGCTTGATGATCTTTTCAAAGAAGCCCCTCTATACTAACCGTAATTTTCACATCCCCATCCCTATTCAGGGTGTCGGGCTGGGCTGAACATTCGACCCCAAGAAGAGCTTCAAAAGAACTTAAAAGCATCAAAAGGTGCGAGGAAGAGACGAATACGGTATTATTTATATAATTAACATATACTGAAAAATTTTAAAAAGAAATACCTTTATGTATCCATCTTATACTACTGTATTACATTAATGTTTCGAAATCATCGGAACTGCATTAGGAACACCATTTTGGGGTTCAGGGAGACCATAATTCTAAGCAAGCTACTCCTACTGCACCGCCTAGTGAATGTTAAACTCTATTGCCCTGAACTATTAAGTAGATTACAATTTCTGGTTCCACCTAGGAATAATCGGCTTTTTCCCCCTCTTTAGCCATAACATGTGTTGTTATGACCCCTGAGATATGGCCCAAGCTTATTTCAATCGACTAAACCTCTCATTTGATGACTTATTGCTTCCAGAACGAAAATTCAAGTCCAAGGTTACCCTCCAAATATCATCTGCAGGTTCAATATGATTTAGGGATTACCTTGGCCAGATTCTTTGTTTGTTTGTTGATGTTTTAGGGCCCTTCAACTTCAAGGTCATTAGAGCCCCGTCCACAGCATAGTTCTTATGCAGAGACTGCACAGACACTACACTAATACGACGATTTTTGGGTATTAGCAGTACCCAGTTTTCCCAAGCGGCCATCCACGTTAGTACTAGCTGGGGTTGCGCTGCTTAACTTCAGTGATCAGACGAGAACTGGTGTGTCTAACGCAATTCACCGCTCCCACCTTGGCCAGAGACCAAAGGTGTTTAGTTGTTGTCTGTGTACTGTGTTGGTATTTGATTTCCCCACCCCAATCCTTTGATTTGTTCCCTTCCTCAACTTCCATTTAGGATTATCCTGTTAGGTTGAGCCCCTAATTTTAAAATAGAACGTAGAAATGACTACCAATGCCTAGTACCCCTTGTGCACCAGGCCAGTCCTGTGACGGAAGAGAGAATGCAAATGTATATAGTCGGAAAATCAGTCGACCTTAGCAATTACAAAGGATATAAACGTCATATCGTCTGGATATTTTAGGTTATTTTGGGTTTGATTGTGTTTTAGGGTCCTTGATCTACAATGGTTATTAGAGCCCCGTCCACTGCGTATTTCTAATGCAGAGTCTGCACAGACACTACGCTGTTAGGATGATTTGGGTATTAGCAGTACCCAATGTTCCCAAGCGGTCATCCATGCAAGTACTATCTTGCTTAACTTCAGTGATCACCCGACAACTGGTTAATACAACCGCTCTTTAAGTTATGAATTTCCGGATTTTCATTGTGCAAAATGCCTTTCAGTGGAACTTTCCTGTCTCTGACGGCATGGGTTAGGGTTTAGTTAGGTTAGGTCCGCCTATTTTGGTTTGCTTATGGTTTTATTCGTCATGGAGTTTCCCTAATTATTGCGTTGTAATGAAGTGCGAGTTTGGGACATATTTTATGACTTTACATTCTCTGATGTCCTCAAAGGACGTCACTAGTGGACAATTTTAACGTGAAGACTAACTGAATTTGTCTCCTTCCTCCCCTGAAATGTCCATAACTCCTTCCCATTAGGGATTTTGCATTTTCTCGTAACGTGGTCGTTTCGGGACGAAAGACGAGAAGTAAACAGCCTTCTCGTCCTTCCCAGTCGTCTTCAATACAATAAGGACGCGAAAATCATAAATAAAAGTGAGAAAGGAGGGCGATTATTTGTGATTTTCTCGTCCTTATTTTATTGAAGACGACTAGGAAGGACGAGAAGGCTTTTTACTTCTCGTTTTTCGTCCCGAAATGCCCACGTTACGAGAAATCGCAAAATCCCTATTGACAGATCTGGGGACCCACAATTTGAATAGTGCATTAACCTTTTGCCGCTGGTTGTCAGGATGGGTTTGGTCACCTCTGCCTGTGCGCCGTTAATCAGCTTTCACCAATGAGAATGTCTCAAAGTTGTCTCGTCCGCAGGGATATAATAATTCAGTATATTTATAGTTATGTTTACTCTCCGCCGCAAACTCTGCCCACCCGGAAATGGTTCTATCTCCATAGTTTCTCTAAGAAAAATCATCCACTCGTATGTTTACCAGTCATACCCAGCCTACAAGTTTAACGTCGTTTCCGCGGCCTCCGTGGCTAAGAAATCTGTAGCTTAGTCCTTACTTTATTGAGTGTTTGGCACTGCTTTTCAATTGTTAGCAGAAAATTATCACGGAACAATACTGATAATTTTATAGTGATTTTTTTTGGAAAAAAGTGAATGATTTCGAAACACTCCCACTATTTTGCTAAGCTCACGATCACATATTGTCGTATAATCGATTTGCTGCTTCATTTTATTCCCTCATACTGTTGGTACGATGTGGTTGTTATTTCCCCACTGCCCTGATCCATTGCATTAAATTGTCCTCAGACTCTTCAGTCATCCACGCCCACTCCTTCCGGTACATTTCCTTTTATCCATATCACACTACAGTACCTCCTCCTCTTCTTCCAAGAGGTTCCTATGCCTTTTCCGCCAGTTACACCTTCTTCTGCTGTTATGTGCAATAGGCGCCTGTATTCGTGACAACAAATTGATTTCTTCAATTCAGTTAGCGAGGTATGTAAGTAAGTCCTCCTGAAAATAAGGATTTGATTTTTCGTTTCATTGCCACCTCGTCGACATTATCGAAGGAATTGTGTTGGCATTTGTTGGCTATTAGAAATTCGTTGGCCTTTTAGCGACCCTCCCCCCTCCTCCAAACTCCCTTCATTTCGCATCTCATTGTGTCCTATTGATTGTTGAGTAAGGACATAAAAATCGGACATTGGCATCTACTCATCTGGTGCAGTTTTTTTGATATACTCTTGGCGGACGTTACTACTAACCGTACTCTAGGGTTAGTTTTGATTGGACTTAGTGACGCGGATATGATATGTATGAAAAGGAATTGGAGTGTAATTTGAAATCAAAAGTGTGCATCGTGAATTGCTACTGCTCTGTCTGAAGGGTAGATACTTGTGGGACGCACGAGCAACCAGAAATCGAAGAGTTTTTAAGAGAAAAATAGTTGTATGTTAGATTTGAGATTTGCCATTCTTGTGAAGCAATTTTTTTACTTCTTTTTTCTTTTTCTCTATTACGCTTTTATCTCAATTTATCAACATCATCCATTTTGCAGATATGTTTTCGTTGGAATTTTCTCCATCTATATATTTTTGTAGCTTTTTCTTTACGTTTTATTGTGTCAGTCCAATGTTTCATCCAGATGGACTCATCCATCAAACTATAGAAGTTGAATTCCACGTAGTTTTCCACGTTGGTTGCATTTCAGAGCGTATTTTTGTCTTGAGTTATGGACCATGTTCACTTTTCATTGAAATTCACTTCAACCTGTAAAGTAGAAAAGAATATTTATTTTGTTCAGGAAAGAAAAACGTGACAGATTAACTATCCATTGAAGTCGGAAATTGTATAGCTGTTCACACTTATTAACGAGAGACTATTTTTTTGAACTCTTGACACGCGTCCAACACCCAAATAACTTCTTACATATTGCAGCATATTACATGGATAGTAGTACTGGTTATTTTCTAGATTCAATTGAATTTCAAATGTCCATGAGTAGCACTAATTTGCATAATACTATATTTGAATAACATCACCTCTAGACTGTCGCACACACCTGTTCACTTTAAAACCTACTTTTTTTTACTAACAACTTTATCTGAAAGTGTTACAGAGGATAGATCAGAATCGGTCCTAGGCCAGGAATAGGTAAACTTAGATAACTAGTGGATCGTATTGGATCAATAAATGCCTGAAATTAGTAAATCCGACCCTGCATATAGCTTCTAACTCCGAATTTAACTGCAATTTGTTATCAGTGTTGCGGGCCACACAAATAAACCTGACGGATTATTTTGACTACCTTTGGGACCTGAGATCGACTGAAGGGGGACTGAAGCAAATATAAGTACAGTCGAGAGAAACTCAGTCAACTGTAACAATTGCAATAGATATCAACTTCACGTTTAGGAATTTCAGGCCATCTGATGAGGGAAATTCAAAAATATGGAATTTTCAAGTTTCTCACTGGTGTTTTTCTGCTCCTAACTGTATGGGATGAGCGGCAAATTGCGTTGGACACACCAGTTCTCGTCTGATCACTGAAGTTAAGCAACGCAACCCCAGCTAGTACTGACATGGATGGCCAATTGGGTAAACTGGGTACTGGTAATACTCAAAAATCGTCGCATTAGTGTAGTGTCTGTGCAGTCTCTGCATTAGAACTATTCTGTGGACGGGGCTCTAATGACTTTGTAGTTGAAGGACCCTAAAACACCAACAAACCAACAACTGTATGGGCATGGTGAAAAAAAAGCCTTAGATTTGGTTAGGCTTTTCTTCATCATGAATTCTGTAGCATGCTTTCTTTGCGTCAACATTCATTGATCATTCTTGATCATTTTTAAAAGTTGAGCCGAAATTTTGAGTTTTGTGCCAGTGAAGCAGCTAGAGATTCAGTGAATCCCTCACCACCATTAGCCACATTTGAAGTGTTCAGCGCCATGTCGGGCTCGGTTGACTTCCTGGAAGTCTGAAAGTTGTGTTAGTGTTGTCATCTGTCTGCCAGAGAGTTCATTGCAGGTATGTAATTAATGTCTACAGCCTTGTTCAGATAGGTATTATTGTCAGATTGTCGTAGAACACACATATGACTGATTTCAGTAGCCGTTGAGTATGATGTACAACTTGGTGCTGAAGAAATCTGACAGAAATTGATTACATCGTAGTTTTAGATTAAACGTTGATAGCCAGAATCATCACTTTTGTCAACACAAAGATGACAGTTTTCAATGTAGGAAAAAAAATTTACTGCTAGCGTTACTGTTATTAGGTTCTTCTGAAGATTAGGATTCTGAATTTGCTGTTCTGAACAGCATTTTAAGACAAATTTTATTATTTGGAAGATAGCATGTTATTTCGCCTGTAAATATTATGTTTTTTTAGTCATCTTCACTGTCTTTTGTAAGAAGTTTGAAATACGTGGCTATGACATTGTTGTTGAATTAAAAACTACCGTATATAAGAGGTTAGCAATATTACTCACTTCTGTCTGAACTCAGTTTTCTAAAACTGACGTAATTTGTGGAAGAAATGTGAGTGTGCTATTAAGGACGTTAAATTTCTGCTACAATTCACACTCAGTAGAAAAACTGTTGACAGTTTCATGTTTGGTCTGTGATACTTTAGCTACTTGAGATTTGCCATTGTAGTAAGAAACCATCTGTATATGAACATTTAGCCATCATCAACTCCAAGTGGTTTGGCTTGGTGTGTGTGTATGTGTCAACTACATTATTTCATTGCTGAATATGACCTTAAGTGCCTGCTGCCAGACGCCCCTTGCTTTCATTGCGTTTCAAATGAGTTCGCCTCTATTACTAACTTAAGAAATGGACTTGGTTTATGTATATAAATAATTCAGACAGCAACATAAATTTTGAAGTAATTAAGAAAGGAAAACGTTATTGTTAGAGAGACTGCTTTTCCATCAACTCCCAATATGTACTGGTGGCAGTTATTTCTCAGGAAAAAGTGATTTTCTACTCCCAGATTAAATCTACCCTCCGAATTGAATTAATCGTTCACTCACCAGTATTAAGGATACCTTCAAACTACTTTAAGAATTTTAATTAAAAAAGTAACTACTACATTTTAGATATAAAGTGCTAGGTAATGATTTGAAAATGTTAAAACCCCCTTTCGACGTATCATTAATTAGTTATTAAAGATCGTAATGAAAATTGATTTTCGTTAGTGTTACGTCCTACAAATTGCTGTTAACCTAGGATCCAAGTTTCGTTCCATCCCCGTCCAAGTTTCGTTCCATCCCGATCCAAGCCCGTTCCGTCTGCAGATTTGGGAGATGGTGAACGCCTAAACGTTAGGTGTATTCGAGTTTTTCTTCTTGTAGTGAAGAAGAAGTAATGAACTTTCAACCTAACTACCTGTATGCGTCGCCAAAAAATTTAACCCAAATCTTATTTCTAGTCCATGGCCTATTATTTCTGTATTTTACTCTAATTCTTCCTTCAATCATTTCGTTATACAGTTTCTTACATTAGGGACTTTGCAATTTCTCGTAACGTGGTCGTTTCGGGACGAAAGACGAGAAGTAAAAAGCCTTCTCGTCCTTCCCAGTCGTCTTCAATACAATAAGGACGCGAAAATCATAAATAAAAGTGAGAAAGGAGGGCGATTATTTGTGATTTTCTCGTCCATATGTTATTGAAGACGACTGGGGAGGACAAGAAGGCTTTTTACTTCTCGTCTTTGTCCCAAAATGCCCACGTTATGAGAAATCGCAAAATCCCTATTGATATGCATGCTACGCATGTAGGATATGGAAACACATCTGAAACGTGTTCCTTTAATAACTGCAGACATCATTTTGAATTTGAGCTTCAAACATATATTATTCCCGAATTTGAAACTTCAGCTTGACGTCGTATCGTAAGAGTAGTGGATGAAAACTCGTCTGCATACTCAATACTTCTACAGAGTGCCAATTTTCAAGAGTTGAATTCATCAAATTAAGGTCTAATTCCTCCATTTCCTCAAGTTAACATCCTCTGCCTACTTCGAATCCGGTCATTTCATAGTCTTCAAAGTTCGTCATATTACTGTACGTGCCATGCCATTTCAGTAAAAAGAAACAGCAGCTAAAGTGACGAAAGGGTTTAAGAAATCTTAATTTCAGATTCAGTCATTATGGAAAAATATGGAAAGCGCCACGAGCTCTACAAAAGCAACCATACTTCTTCAAACACTTTTTGTTGCACCAACGGGTAAAGGACTTGGCCAAGCAGCCATAGCGGGCCGGACCCTGTGGAGGCTGCTCGCGGGTAAAGGGCAGTACCAAATGTTTTGAACCACCCACCCATGTCGGTACTAACTTGGGTTGCGTTGCTTAACTTCAGTGATGTGACGAGAACTGGTATGTCCAACGCAATTCAGCCGCTCTGAAACATAATGTATCGAAAATGGGATCCGGAACGTTCGCCCCCACACATTTCGCTCCTCGGACGTTTCGCCCCAGAACATTTCGCCCCTGGGAGGGCAAATGGCCGTTTTTTTTTTTGTTATTTTTTGTTATTCCGTTTTAGGTAAGATAAAAATCAAGGGCTAGTGCCAACTGACCCTTGAGTCAATGCCAGCCCTTGATTTTTACCTTATTTTGGCCGGTTTTTTTTTTGTTATTCTGTTTTTACCTAGAAAAACAGCATTGTTCGTTCGGACCTTTTTCTAAGTGTTTCAAGGAATAGGTAAGGTGAAAATTCAGCAATTTCGGCAAGAATGCTAAATATCTGGAAATTCACTTTACCATCTAATAAAAAAATGATATGAATTTAAAAATCCACTAGTGCCCTACAAATCGATGTGTTTTCGGCTATATCTTTGCCGACTCCGTTTTTAAAATTCGGACATAAGGTAGCGACACGCGCATTCGCCAAATTTTACGTTGGTAGTTTTAAGCATCCACGCTGCCGCTATTTTTTTTAAGTACAATTTAGCAGACGAACATCACTTAAAAGACTTTGACGACGAAAATTTTACGTTTTAAGTTTGCGTTTACGTCGTTTGCCCAAACTCTCTTATTACATTAAACAGAGCAACAAAAAAAACGGGCATTTACCCTCCCAGGGGCGAAACATCCGAAGGGCGAAATGTTCGGGGGCGAAACTTCCGTAAACCATCGAAAATATCCTGATGTGAAATAACGAATATTAACATTTTAAACATTTAAGAAACACTTAGCATTACAATATTTGAATTGTACTGCAGTTGGCAGTCACATAATTTATTCAAAATAGCAACGAGCTTGGAAGAGCAACCGTACTTCTCCAAACAAATCGAACAAAGTTGATCTGAAGCGACCTATATTAACATTTCAAACTATAGATGGCAGGCATATAATTTATTCAAACTAGCCATCCCTTGCAAACACGAGTTAGGGATTTGTCATCTAGAGTCATTCGCCATATTTTTTTTTCAAAACGATACGCTATGACGTATGGCAACGGATCACGTTATATATTTTTTTGGTGTTTTAGGGCCCTTCAACTACAAGGCCATTAGAGCCCCGTCCACTGTGTACTTCTAATACAGAGACTGCACAGACACTACACTAAAGCGACGATTTTTGGGTATTAGCAGTACCCAGTTTTCCCAAGCGGCCACCTATCTTAAGCCCGCTTCACAATAACATCGGGAACGAGAACGGCAACGGCCGGGAAAGTTGAAAAAAATTCAACTTTCCCATTAAACGTAAGCCGTTTGATCAATAGGCGCGCGCCTCCACCACATGACGTACCCGTCGCCCCTTCCTTCCACTCAAAATACGTTATACGTTGCCGTTCCCGTTGCTGTTGTGAAGCCCGCTTTAGTACTAGCTGGGGTTGCGTTGCTTAACTTCAGTGATCAGACGAGAACTGGTGTTTCCAACGCAATGAGCCGCTCGTAATTTACGTCACCTGACGCAAAGTGTTCAGTATGAGAGGTACAATTAAAATTAATGACTGTCAGGTAATTGCGGTATTATGCTTTGACGCCCATCCACTTTGCTAGTCTGTAATAAAAATTGAATACTGTTATAAGCAGATGTTTGTGCAGTTCTGTCTTAAAATTTAAATTTTATATCGTCAAGTGTTACCCCGAATTAACATCTACAGTATAAGGTTTCTGTCGTGATCGTGGGGCAATCGATAAGCGAACTCTGGCAAATATATTGGCAACTACAAACATAAGATCTTGTTATTTGCATTCTTATCTAATGAAATTGCATTGATTTCTTTATCTCAAGTTTCGTGATTAGCATCACCAGTTTGTAATGGTGAAATACAGCAATTGATATTTATCTTTTCGATATCGGTTGATATCGGATGATATCGGATGACGCAGTTACCGAGTGTGCTGGAGCGACGAATGCACCAGTTCTCGTATGATCACTGAAGTTAAGCAACGCAACCCCAGTTAGTACTAACATGGGTGGGCGCTTGGGAAAACTGGGTACCGCTATTGTCCAAAAATCGTCGCATTGGTGTAGTGTCTGTGCAGTCTCTGCATCAGAACTACACAGTGGACGGGGCTCTAATGACCTTGTAGTTGAAGTGCCCTAAAACACCACCAAACACACGCTACCACATCCTTACGACCAACCTGCTCCCATGTCTGTTTTGGGCTCCCCCCGTCCCCGTGTGCTTCCAACCACCCGCGTTCCTGTAATGGACCTAACGAGGTCCTCGTTCTCTCATTTCATTACATGTCCATAAACCACCTCAATCCACTTTCCCTCATTTTTTCCCGCGATGTCCCCCACTTCCAGCAGGGTTGGATCCAGCGGCGGATGAAAGGGGGAGCACTTCAAAAAATGTGCGCCCCAAATATTTTTAAATATTTAGAATCCCTTCGTATAATTCTACCTAGCAATTACAATAGGTCCTCTACTGCCCCTTGGATTGCGACTGTTGCAGTGGCAGTATAGAAATGGGGATAGCAGTGCAAAAATGCCTCATTAGTTGCAAAGTTGAATCATGCATGAGTTGAAATATGCGCCCCGATAAAGGC
Organism: Trigoniulus corallinus; assembly: GCA_013389805.1. NCBI lineage: Eukaryota > Metazoa > Arthropoda > Diplopoda > Spirobolida > Trigoniulidae > Trigoniulus > Trigoniulus corallinus. The sequence goes on from JAAFCE010008833.1 coordinate 18,708,786, forward strand.
ACTGAGGGGGAAGCAATTGCTGCATTGCTCCCCCCTGGATCCGTCCCTGACTTCCAGGCTTCCTCTAATGTACTCATCCGTATTCTATCAGCTCTCGACACCCCACTCATGTACCGCAGCCTTCGCATCTGAAACATTGATCGCTTCTTTCCTACATTTTCAAAAATATTGGGATATTGAAATTTAACTTATTATAGTATAAAATCCGTTTCGATATTCACTTCGATTAAATATTATACTGGACATTCCTGTTGACATGATAAACCAATGATAACCGTACTACGGCAAAGAGCAGGTTGATTATGTTGTATGCTGTGTTTTCTTTTATCGCATCTGTATTATGATTTGTGGTAGTTTAGGGTCGTATTTTTAGGCTACTTAAGTGGCAATTTTGAACCCATCCATCACTCACGTAATTTGTTATCCTAATCATTATCAAAACAACGCCATAGTACAGTAGTGCGTTTCCACACTTTTGCACTTTTTATTTCTAACTGATTAATACCTGCTATTGAAATGACAGGAATTTACCATTTCTGGAGTTCCCAATTTTCATAATTTGTAATTGGGTATCACTCGAGGTTTCCGGTAATTTGGAAATAGTTTAAGAACTGAAACTTTCATTCCCATTCTAATCCCATCACGTCATTAAGTTTCACACCTATTTCCGTATTATTCCCGAATTTGAAACTTCAACTTAACATTAAAGTATAGTTAGAATGGTGGAAGTGCATTGTTTGTTTGTTTGTTGGAGTTTAAGGTCCCGTCAACTACAAGGTCATTAGAGACCCGTCCACTGTATAGTTCTAATGCATATACTGCACAGACACTACACTAATGCGACGATTATTGGGTATTAGCAGTACCCAGCTTTCCCGAGCGACCACCCTTGTCAGTACTAACTGGGCTTGCGTTGCTTAACTTCAGTGGGTGGAAGTGCAACGCGGAACAGACCAGTCCCTAAATTTTTGCCTCCACCTTCTTCCCAAGTACAAGTACTAGTTATGAGATGTAATAATGTTCATGATTAATATAGGAAATATATTTATCCGCGATTTACTTGTTCAAGGATGGCTTGGTGAAATGGGACACATGATTGCGATGCAACAAGGTAGAGATAAGTTATGCCCAAAATAAAATTTGTTGAATAAATATCGTAACAAATTAATTATTTATTTTTATTTATTACAGTCTTAGCCTTTAATGCGTTTCGAGAGCGCCATCAATAGAAAACAGTCATTTGCTTGCAGCTTATTGACGTTAATTTTAAAATATAACGTGTTTAATGAATCATAAATTTTATAGCAGCTATTAAACTATTCAGATAGATAAAGATATTAACCAAGGTTGAAAAAAAAAACGCCTATAGGCTGAACGTTTCTTTTGGTAACCAGATTGAAAACATTAACTTCGATCGCCCTTGACTATAAAATTAAGCACCGTGTAGACCTGACAGTCTTTCGATGGATGTGGAATTTCATCTTATGGTTACATGACAGATGTTCCTAATTTGGATTATCAGAGATGACACTCTCAAGGTCTCAGGATGACACGATCAATAAAAACTAACAGATAATTGAACTTCAAGCTACTAATTCAATCGGAATTAATAACAGTTATTGATGACAAAACAATGTTTATGTTTGTTATTTCTTTAAAGCTGAATGCTTGTAGAAATTCTGGCATTTTGTTTAACGTTACCAGATCTCTAATGCTCTCATTTAGATAGATACTGCCAATAATTCGCAGCCAACTAACCTCACACAAGCTTTAGGCAAGGCGCAAAATGAGGCCGCAGGGTGACGCAGCGTAACGCAGCCCTGCGAAATTCTGCTAGCAGGCAATCACCACACATTGGTTGTTGTTTGTTGGAGTTTAAGGTCCCGTCAACTACGAGGTCATTAGAGACCCGTCCACTGTATAGTTCTAATGCATATACTGCACAGACACTACACTAATGCGACGATTATTGGGTATTAGCAGTACCCAGCTTTCCCGAGCGACCACCCATGTCAGTACTAACTGGGCTTGCGTTGCTTAACTTCAGTGATCAGACGAGAACTAGTGTGCCAAACGCAACTCGCCGCTCACCACACATTGGATCGCAGTTTTTCAACTTACTGGTTTGCAATTTGCGTCAACTAAAATGGCTTTCAACGTAACAGTGATTGCCTGCTAGCAGAATTTCGCAGCGCTGCGTTACGCTGCGTCACCCTGCGGCCTCATTTTGCGCCTTGCCCTATACTTGAACATGGGATACCTATTCCGACTGAGTAGGGAGCCCGCTTCGGTGGTGCAGTGGTTCTAACCCATCCGTCGGATGGGAAACTAAAGCCGTGGTTTCCTGTGGTGAGTACGATGGCCCCCTGCACGGAAAAGAACCCTTACTGCATCATCACCATCATACTCTTACCCCGCCTGTGGCAGGATCGGGTCTGTCGGTTCTAACTCTCCACTCCTGTCTATCCCCCACCAATTCCCTGTTCACCCCACACATCTGTAATGTCCTTAAGGACAACTTCCCACGTCTGCGTTGGCCGTCCCCTTGTTCGGGTGCTTCCTAAAATCTGCATCCCCGTGATTGTCCTGATTACCTCCTCTTCACTTCTCATCACATGCCCATACCACGTCATTCGATATTCTGTCATATTTTCTGCGATACTTTCATACTCTGCGATTGTCATACTTTCTCACTCCTTGTTGTCCTGTTCTCTGTTACACTAACGGGTTGGGGAGTAAGCCATGCAGCCATAACATGCTGAACCCTTAGGAGGCTGCTCGCGGGAGAGGAGGAGGCAGGTGTAGGGGATGTAGGGCATGGGAAATTTGCAGCACCCAACGTTCTCTACCAACCACCCATGTTGGTTCTAACGTGGGTTTGCATTGCTTAACTTCAGCGATCTCACGAGAACTGGTGTGTCCAACGCAACTTTTCCGCACGTCAGTGGGGGAAATGCGCCCCAACGAATTAAAATAGGCCGGCGTGTAAATAAGCATTGGAGTTGTAGGTTGGCAATTCGCCCATGTGTTCCAGTGGGACAAAAATGTCACTCATTCCTGCCATATGCAAGAATGTTCTCCCTGCATTGTTCCCCATGACTGACTCATGGACTCACATGGCTGACTACCGACTGACTCCTATAGTGCTCGCCACGAAAGATGACACATGGGAGGTAGAAGGTAGGAAAGTTCACTACAAAAATTAGGGAGTTTGAAAAAGGTCAAATGGCAGGCTTCATTCAGTAATGGCAAACAGAACTTCAGTACTTTCCCTATTTTTTGAAGAGGACTCATCCTTTGCCTCCCACCAATGTGTCAACTTTCGTGGCGAGCACTATAGTTTATTTTCAATGTCAACCTGTGTTTTCTGTGATGAATTTCTCTACCGACGCCATGGGACGTACTGCTATAAGATATTTGCGGGTCAACAGGTATATTATGATCCATATAGAAGAGTATTTCAGCTATCATCTTGTACACCAATCAGGGTCACAACTTTACTTACTAAAACGAATTAAGAAGGATATAGACGAGGTTGATGAACGGATATAAGCAAAATGAAGAGAAATAATTTTTCTTTATGTAATATCAACCTGATGTCCACAACTCTTTCAGGAGTACAATTTACAAACAGGCAGTGCGCTGTTGTCCTGCGCTACCCGAAGGTAATGTAGGCCCTATATGCGTCTTCACTGCGACAGTGTTGCAATTCGGGCGAAAGCCTACCTCGCGTTATTCTTGTCACTGGCTCAGTGATGTAAATACCGGAATATTTGAAGCGGAGAATTGCGTTGGACACACCAGTTCCCGTCTGATCACTGAAGTTAAGCAGCGCAACCCCAGCTAGTACTGACATGGGTAGCCGCTTGGGAAAACTGAGTGCTGCTAATACCCAACAATCGTCGCATTAGTGTAGTGTCTGTGCAGTCTCTGCGTAAGAACTATGCTGTGGACGGGGCTCTAATGACCTTGTAGTTGAAGGGCCCTAAAACACCAACATACAATCGAACAACAACCGGAATATTTGCATGAAAAGCGTTTTAAGATGCATTCCATCTCTAGCGTCTGATTCCAGCTTATAAATACGTGGCATACTTCAATTCCTCTCCTTGTCGGTTGATCGAATTTGTTTACCAATTTCTTTTTAGTTAATGCGACAAATCCCTTCAGATCAGAAGTGATTTTTCAAAATTAGATATTAATTTGTAACTGCCATTTGTGAATGTCTAACCAATTTTGAACGTTATTTGCATACTTGACATTTATGTTTATATTGCTATTCAACAACGGCTTGTCATTTTTATGTCTTTACATATCTCTAATATGAGTCTTATTTATCTCTGTGGTGAATGTTTATTAACGTCCCTTTGGTTTTTACGTAATATTCGTGTGGCATATTTTGATGTTGGATATGCGCATAGGTGAACGTCAAACAAAAATTGGGATGAAGAACAAATGTAAGCCGGAATAAAGTAGAGTAGTGCCTAAAATGATTGAAATTTGTGATGGGAGTGGTATCTAGTAAATGCCGACACTGACGATGTTTTGCACACTTTATCTGATGTAAATGTTTGTCGCTCTTATTATAAATAGTAAAATTTTTGTCTAGGTTCTTCTTCCTACGCCCATCTTCTATTTAATAATAATGCTCATACTAAAAGAAAGTGGTAACTTGAGGGACGTTTTTATAACGTTTATGAATAAAAAAGCGTTTATTAGTATCCTGCATATACACTACTCCCAGATAAGAGCGACTGTGTTTTTCGTGATGCATTTAATTAAGCGATAACAAATACATATTAAATGACTTAGCACATAGCCATTTTGATTTTTATACTTTTTTTCTACAGTTTTAATGCCTTCGGATTAATGCAGTTAATATTCTGATGACGGGAGTTATTTTTCTTATACTGTAAGCGATCCATCATCATCATTTCCCTTATCCTACCTGTGGTAAGATCAGGTCTGCGGGTGCTGGCCCTCCACTCCCGCCATTTCCCATCAGGTCTCCATCCACCTCTTCCATCATAGGTCTTCCCCTACCACGGGTGCTTCTACTAACCTTCATTTCTCTAATGTAGCCTAACCACTGATCTGTAGAACTTCCCCTTTAACTGAATTGGGACCCTCCCATCACACAAGACTCTACTTGTCTGTCTCCATTAATCCACCCTTCATTGATCCTGTGGGTCACATCTGAATAGTTCCCCATTGCTCTGAAACACTGATCCTGCGCAATTGAAAGCTGAATACGCTGTCTAAAGGCCCCCATACACGTTCAGTTTTATCTTCAGTTGTAACTGTTCATTTCGAACTGTACAGTTAGATCTCTACATGTGTGGGGAAATCTCATCGAATTTTCAATTGAAATTTTTGAACTGAAGCTCTTTTGGAGTGGCAAAGAGATTTAACTGAAGATAAAACTGACGATAAATCTGAGCGCGTATGGGGGCCTTTACTCATGTTCAGGGAGCGGCGAATTGCGTTGGACACACCAGTTCTCTCTCGTCTGATCACTGAAGTTAAGTAACGCAACCCCAGCTAGTACTGACATGGGTGGCCGCTTGGGAAAACTGGGTACCGGTAGTATCCAAAAATCGTCGCATTACTGTAGTGTCTGTGCAGTCTCTGCATCAGAACCACACTGTGGACGGGGCTCTAATGACCTTGTAGTTGAAGGGCCCTAAAACACCAGCAAACAAACAAATACTCATGTTCACCTTCAGGTCCCCTTTTTTTTTATCTCTGTTCTAATGTTATTGAACCACTTCTCTACTTCCTCTTTGTGGTCAACAGTGTTGTATGCCATCCAAGTGCTGGTTTCTAAAAGCCCTTGATGCACACATGGCATGAGGGGGGCGAGCTGGTGACAGTAGTAGAGGTAAAGTAGTTAGGATCAGTGTTCCTAGTTTATTACGTTTCGAAATAATTTACGGGACATCATATTCATGACGAGTCTGCATGTTTCTAATATAGGGATAAACATGGTCAATAGTTAGCATTCCATGAGGAGTGGCCATGGTTGGACAGTGGTAAGAAGAAGAAGATGATGATGATGTTTCACTAGTATTACTCTGAAGGTTTCATAGAATCAGTTTTTCGTGATGAACAATTAAAGAGGAAATCAAATCATTCATTCTTGGATGCTCCTTTCGAATTACTCAGAAATAAAGGCGTTGCGTGATCCTGAGAAATTTGAAAGTCGTTTGAACGATGTTTGCAATTGAGGGAATTCCTGCGATTTTGGACCTTTTTTTATTCAGTATGTAGTATGTTACACTAAGGGGTTGGGGAGTAAGCCAAGCAACCATAACAGGGCGAATCCTAAGGAGGCTGCTCGTGGATGAGGAGGTAGGTGTAGAGGATGTAGGAAAGGATGTTTGCGTTTCTTAACTTCAGTAATCTGACAAGAACTGGTGTGTCCAACGCAACTCAGCTTAGGTAGTTGTTTAGGTAGTTGATGCAAAAAATAAGTTGGATTTCCGGTCAGTAATCAAGAGTAATTTCAACAACGAGATCGTTATTGCTGTGGCAAATTCTTGAGCGGGAATTTATTGTGATGCATTAACAGTGTAAGCAACCTACTGGCCTATTTACTGTAAGTTACCGATTTTATTTTGTTTACCTACAACAAAATGGCATGTCGGTTGACCTAGTTAACTAAATAATGTTCTTTCACTATCTGATAAGAATTAGCCGTCAGGTATAACTTTATTCCACATACCAACTACAGACTGGCAGATTCGTTTACAAGTGTTAGTAGCATCTACCTCAAAAATGTTGCTTTTTCCTAATTGTACCTCATTTTCAACTAGTTATAGTACTGATTAGAGCAGTTTATCTACTTAAACATCGCTTGTGTTATAACATTAATCGTGTAAAGTATCATCACCTTTTCCACTAGTGCTGTCTAGATGTTTTTATTAAGGGTATTCCTTTCATTAATTAAAGGTACCTAATCTGCCACGTAGAACTGTCATCAGGTATTTCTTTGAAAATACGCCCATTTTCTTCAAGAAGATTTTATTTACATACTTGCTTTCCATTCAAGAGGAATAACACCATATAAATATCAATGGATTTTTTTTCATATGCTGAATATTGTTGACAGCTGTTAATTAACCTAAAATCCATCATAGTCACCTGCTGCTTGCGTGGTAAAGGTGTATTCACTGTCTTATATCCTGTCGTTTAAACTGTCATCTTAATCCCCACACTGACTGCTCTTCTTAAATTCGGTATCCAGCAGTGAGGTGATCTAAGTCTAATGGCATCTATCTACTTAACAGTATCTATCTTGGTCATCTTTCGAGAACTGCACGCCAAATTCAGTGAATTCAAAGTAAATCGCAAGCTAGTTTCAGTAAGATTCATACAAAAATTCAATTGTTGTTGTTGTTTGTTGGTGTTTAAGGTCCCGTCAACTACAAGGTAATTAGAGACCCGTCCACTGCATAGTTCTAATGCATTGACTGTACAGACACTACACTAATGCGACGATTATTGGGTATTAGCAGTACCCAGCTTTCCCGAGCGACCACCCATGTCAGTACTAACTGGGCTTGCGTTGCTTAACTTCAGTGATCAGACGAGAACTGGTGTGTCCAACGCAACCAGCCGCTCCCACACAAAAAATTCAACAACTACTAATACTTCCCAATGTCCCATTGGGACACATGGGTGATTTTAGGACGGGCTCGTTACTCACCCGGCTGCCAACCACATTACTGCAACTACTATGCTCAATTATTGTCGGTGTAGTGTTCTTTTTCGGGGCAGTTTTCTTCTAGTGACACCAAGGAGCGAGCTCCTACACCTGAACACTTGGCGCAACTACACGTAGAAGAGCTCTTTGCTCCGTGTAGTAAGAGCTCTTTAAAAATCCCGCCTCTGTGGCTCCGTGGATAGGTTCAATACTGGACTAAGTTCGATACAGGACTAAGGTGGGTTGGCTTCTTTCGGGCGAGGGAGGTGCTCCGAGTGCGCCTTTCTTCGGATGAGAAGTAAAACTGAGGTTCCCTGAGGTATGCGTCAGCATTTACACGTAAAACAACCCTCTCTACTATGCAACGGGTAGATGAGGCAAAATTTCCAGGTGTAGGAGCTCGCTCCCTGGCGTCGGTGGAGTGCCCCAACGAATATTAGACTGGCGATAAATAAGCATAGGGGTTGCAGCTTTGGTCGGCATCCGGGTGCGGAAAAAACGCCGTCCAATATATCACCCTTGTGTCCACTTAGAGGGATACGATGGGCGGGAAAAAGATTAGTTGTTTTGCAGTAAGAGCTCTTTGACATGCAGGTGACATCGTACACGCCACATGGGGCTACGATTTTATTTCCCATCCGATGGAAGGCAACAAGGTCCCACCCCAGGAAGAAGTCACGTGCCGCAGTCCAGAATTGAATCTATCACTGGGCCACCAAGGCGAGTGGGCTTGAACTGTAGCCTGTCAGAGAATTTCAGAATCGGAGTTAATTAAACTTTTGCCGGCCTCTGTCCTTTCGAGGCGGATGGAGGAATTAAATGTCGCAGAGACCGGATGACTATTTTCCCTTTCTAACCTCTATTCCTACATACCGGTATCACCATCATGGCAATTAGTCTACTGTATGTTTGGCTTTGGCTACTGATTGTTTTTTGTTGGTGTTGTGGGGCCCTTCAACTACAAAGGTCATTAGAGCCCCGTCCACAGCATAGTTCTTAAGCAGAGATTGCACAGACACTACACAAATGCGACGATTTTTGGGTATTAGCAGTACCCAGTTTTTCCAAGCGGCCACCCATGTCAGTACTAGCTGGGATTGCGCTGCTTAACTTCAGTGATCTGACTAGAACTGGTGTGTTCAATGCAATTCGCCGCTCCTTGGCTACTGAACGTTTCCTTCAGGTTATACTGTCCTGTGGTGCTGTTTAATGCCGAAAACCGTCATAAAGCACATTCCACATTAAATGGATCGATATTTATATTAAGAAGCATGGTGGATAATAAGTAGAACTTATTTTCCGAATTAAAACATCACAGATGCTGACAACACTGTGTTTGACTTTCGAAACCGCCTTACAAATTACATTTCCGAATAACGTGTTTTTTATTCACATATTCAGTTGGAGTTTGAGAAAGCAGTGGCTTCAAGTGTTATTTTCAGGATAAGATATTTTAGATGTAACATAGTTGGTCCATTTAATCTAACGGGAATTGTAATAATGCGACAATGTTGCAATGTCGGATAAAGATTACCAGTAGTTGCGAATAAATGTCCAGGCTGAATTTTTCATAAGAAATTTTACACTTCAGTAATTTATTGCTCTTGTACGACTTGAATGTAATTTGTTACTGTGATTTCATGACGCAGTTTTGGAGGCGTTACTAGGTTTTACTGGAGCTCTCCTGAGACTTCATTCAGTCGCCAAAGATTACCATACTAAAGCAGAAGCAATATTAGGTTTAAATCTGAATTTTGAAGGCTTTCTATATTTCGTTTCGTCAGTCGGTTTTCTGTAAACTGCTTAATAATAGTATGATAAACTATAATTTTTTTTTGTCTTCCTCTTTTCTGATAGTTTGCTAGCGTGAAATAAATCACTAGAATTCTACTTCTTGTTTAGCCATTGTTCAAGCCTAACCATAACAGAATGCTAACTCAGACCAGTTGATAGTCCTTTCTCCTACAATAATGCCATCAGTACAAAAATTTGTGTTGTAAACTTGTTTTGTAGGATGTGGTGAAACATGTTGAGATGTATGCAGACTTTGTATTTAACAAAGAATAATTAGGAGAAATTAAGAATTAGGGAATTTGAATAATGGATTGTTTCAGCCCAAGCTATTAAGCTTTTTAAGAAGTTTTCGATGTCTAAGCAAATCTGTAAAGCATTAAATCGATTTTTTAAAAGTAATTTGTTAAATATTGATGTTGGATCTGTGGAAATGTGTTGCTTCTGTAACATACCAGGTTGGCATATAAATCAGTGGATGTTAACTGCGTTTCCGACATGGATCCCTTCCCGTCGATCTAATAAGGCCTCTGAACCCACTTTTTTCAGCTTAGTCAACATAGTGGAGCTATGGGTGCCTTTTTGCGTATGTGAGGGAACTTCCTGGGACCTATGACCCCTCCTAATAGATCCTATGTGTATACTTTTTGAAGTCATTCACCCTCTTTTCATCCAGTCATTCACCCCGGCAAAGAGAGGAATTGACTCAGTACCCGCGTAATGTGTAGCCTGCCTTGAGTTCAATCCCAAATCGTGGAGAAATGATGGTGCTGCCATCACTGTTCTTCTCCTCCTTCTCTAGCTCATTGACATCTTGACAGTCATCGTCTGCTGCTTCTTTTAAAAATCCCTTAAGTGCATATGATTTAGCATTTCCTGTTAAGAGTCTGTGAAAAAAAGGATCTAATTGTCATCCATCCTGGAATGAACTTCAGTTTCTGTATGCTGCTCTTGAAATTTTCAATCGTAGTTAAAAGGGCCACCGTTAAGCAAATTATCCTGGTGTTCAGTTCTGTGAAGACCTGTGATGCCCTGTGTAGAGTTTCCAAATATTCGGCTTCATCAGCTATTCGAATATCGAATAAAAAAATTCAAACTATTCGAATATATGTTCGAATAGTTTGAATTGTGAGAGAACAATGTAAAAGCTGTATTCCAGGATAATTAAAATGAGTATGAAAGATATATAATAATAAAATGAATAAAATTATTGTAAGATCAATTTATTAAATTGCTTTTACAATATTTTAATTTGAAAAATAAAAAAGCATTAAATGTCTCAAAATATAACTATGATAAAGTTGAAAAGGATGTTTTATAAGATAGTGGTTAGGCCTGCTATGCTATATGGAGCAGAGTGTTGGGCAGTGGAGAAGAGCCATGTAAATAGAATGCAAGTAGCTGAGATACAAACGCTGTGATCCATAAGTGGGGTGTCAAGAGCTGATAAAATTGGGAACGAGTATATTTGGAGTAGCTTGGAGGTGGGGGGACAATGCGGAAAAAATGAAGGAGAGTAGATTGAGGTGGTATGGACAAGTAATGAGAAGAGGGGAGGAGGAGCTTGTTAGGTCCATTACAGGAATGCAGGTGGTTGGAAGCACCCGGGGCAGGGGGAGACGTGGGGACAGCTTGCTCATAACTATATGGTAGTGTGTGGGGCTAGAATCTGCAAACCCGACCCTGTTTCAGGCAGGATACAGGTATGAGTCACCTGAAAAATTAGGATAACCCAATTTTAATGTTCCATGAAATTTCAGTGATGATGTTTCAAGAAAGATATTAGCAATAGATCTGAACTCTACCAAATGATGGAGTAAACTTATTTTGTTTTGTTAGTAGTCAAAGGATCGCCCAATGGGTAGGTGGAAGTAAAAACTTAAATATTCCATATTTGTTGAGAACTTAATTTATACAAGCAGTTAGCGGATAGCCCCTAACCCTAACATGCATTAATAAGTCAATAATATTTCTGGAAAATCTAGGTATATGAGCTATGCATCAAACCATCAACTGTACTCACTGCTGAATACCTCATATAACGTTGACATTCGCAAAATACTTAGTTACAAAAATGGCTCTACATTTTTCCGGAATATTATTCGAATAATTTCTAAAATATTCGAATATCGAATACTTCAAAACAGGCCGAATATACAGTATCTGGATATCGAATATTCGGATTGGAAACTCTAGCCCTGTGGGTCAAAAGGTCGATTCCTTCTGCCAAAGTGATTGCATCAAATATCCTTCCTTCACCTGCATTCCAAATAATTATGATCTTACTTTGAAATAATTAGGCCAAAATATTGGCAGCTCAGTCTTTTAGCTTCGAACCCGCTGTTTTTCAACACCAGTACTCCTTGTCTTGGGCCATCTGAAACGGCAATGCACCACTACATACTCCAGTTGGTAATATAAAGATGCTAACCAGCAAAAATTTGAAGTTCCTTGTTGCATTTTCTGAAGATCAAAAAAGATCTCGAATAGATTAAATTATGAGTTTCTTTCTGACAGCGTTTAGTCGGTTATGCATTCACCAACCCCATGAGGATCATGCAAAGCATCTGTCAAAATTATTGCTAGCTGCAGTTTGCTGCAGCAATAAAATGAAAACCATTGTTCCTCAGTCCGAAGCTGAATTGAACAAATGAATACAAACCTTTGTCTCACTGATGACGTTTATAAGAAGCTATGCTTTGCAATCCTTTCTAATAAATTAACTTTATTATTAATTGACCCCTCTGATATGACATGCAGTCGTTAGTACATCTTTCATGAATTGCATATTCGTTATTTCTTTCCATAAATGACAGACACGTTTATTTGTTTTTTGACAGACTAGTACATGATGATGGATATTTAGATACCGGAAATGTCATTATGAAATTAAATTGATACGGACTTAAGTATTATATCTGGCGTCTGGTAAAATGGTTAATTAAATTGCGACATCCTTTAGTTTTTGTCCCATAATGTTATCTGCTATGCATGTCAGGGATCAACATCACTGTGAGGATTACAATACCATTGTTGCAATGAAGATGGAAGAGGAATATGCCTAAAGTCGAAAGTGGTTATCCTAGTGCTTCAACTCACTACAATATTTTGTTTTTAACTTCGATTTTAAACTGGTCAGCCCATTAATCACCATCAGACGTTGCTTATTCCATATTCAGGTGTTCAGGGTTAGTGTCTGGACAGGTGACATCTTACACTCATACACAAGATTGCTAATTTCATTGATTCTTTGTTGATGTTTTAGGGCCCCTCAACTACAATGTCATTAGAGCCCCGTCCACTGCATAGTTCTAGCCCACAGACTGCACAGACACTACACTATTGCGACGATTTTTGGGTATTAGCAGTATCCAGTTTTTCCAAGCGGCCACCCATGTCAGTACTAGCAGGGGTTGCGTTGCTTAACTTCAGTGACCAGACGAGAACTAGTGTGTCCAACGCAGTTTCGCGCTCCCCGCGAATTTCATATCCCAACCTCGATGTCTCTTTGGCAACATGCTTGACGAGTCTGTGGACGGTGGAACAGTAAAACCTGCCGTCGGGTCTACAGTAAAGACTTAGTCCCATATGAAGTGTAAGATGTCACCTGCACGTAAAACAATCCTTTCTACGTGGATTACAGGCCTTTCTCTCGCTCTCTATGGTGTCTGTGATTTACCTTCAGCAGTGGAGAGACAGACGTTAAATAAATGCAAGGCCTTTATTTTCTGATCAAAAAAATGCACTCTAGGCTTCCTCTGATTGAGAAAAACTATCGACTTCCACCTGGAGAACTTCCATCAGAACTCCTATGGACTTCCAATGGAATAGCCTTGGGGAGGATAAGGTGGAGGGCCTCCTAAAAAGAAACCCCACCATTACTAATGTTGTAGAGGGATCACCAGAATTTTAGCCTAGGGTTTTGGGAGCTTTATGGTAATGTATGTAGGAATGAGAGTTGGTCTCTCCACTGCCATATTGGCCAAATAAGGCTGCTTGCAGTGTAGTGAATTAGAATTAGAGAACGAGATTACATCCACTGGACCTACTTTGGGCAACTTTGGAAAGTAATATGTTTGTCCTTAGGATAATTTCTGCAATTAATTATTGCAGTGGTTACACCCTTTATTAAAATCTAGTAATGATAGTACCGGATATTGATGATGAAAAGTACAAGTTGATGTAATCTTAATAGTCACAATTTATGGATGGTTGGTTATGTTAGTTTGTTTTTGTTTTGTTGGTGTTTTAGGGCCCTTTAACTACAAGGTTATTAGACCCCCCCGTCCCCTGCAAAATGTCTAATGCAGAGATTGCACAGACACTTCGCTAATACAACGATTTTTGAGTATTAGCGGTACCCAGTTTTCCAAAGTGGCCATACACGTTAACATTAGCTGGGGGTCGCGTTGCTTAACTTCAGTGATCAGACGAGAACTGGTGTGTCCAACGCAATAACCCGCCCCTTGGTTATATTAGGATTGAAGAATGAAATGTATTGTCCTAGGATGTGATGGTATCATTTCAGTTGCAAGAAGGTAAACGTCTGATTTGATGAAATGGAGTCGTGTGAAACTCCTGAAGCGTATCTTCCTTCAACGGTTAATAATTTAGTGAATGTACTGTAAAATACAGTTTCTTCATAAGCGTACAATCGAAATCTTCCTTTGAGTTCAACACCAGTAGTAGCAGCAACTAGGAATAGTGCCAGCTGCTTCACCCGGGAAATTTCCGGTAGACCAAATAACGACATATTGTCTCTTGGAGTTTGCTTTTTTAAACATGGCATCCGGTTTCTTTTTATTGCCCATCGACTTGTAATACTTAACTGTACCCTGCTATATTGTACATGAAGGATATTGCGTTTTCTTCTTGTCGACTACTGCTGTTGTTCTGATACCATTCAAGCGACCATTGGATACCATTGGGACACTCATGGCTCTTCAGGTGTTGTCATTGTAACGGTCACAATGGTCATGCTGATATGTAATTTATCGTAGCTACAGATTGGATTTGTAGTTTGTTGATTACATGCTGGTTATGAAAGACCTAGCTCCACAACTCTGTAACTTAAATTGATTAAACAGACTAGATTAATTTTAGGGAGACTTAGTGTCATCTGGAGTGCGACTTACAGACCCACTTTGGTTGTCTAGAGTTTATTGTATCGCAGGACAAATGAAAGAAGGCAATATTCGTCACATCCTATTTCTTGTTCATTCTCATTTTAATTGAGACCGCCATTCCTCGTTTTTACATCAGGATTAGTAACGACTGTTAGTTTCATAGGAGTAGCACACCCTGTAGTCATGTCTTTTAAAGTAGATCCTAAACTTTTTAGTAGTCCGGAATTATAAATGCTAAGAGCTTTTTTCCTTTTAACTCATCTCTTAGAGATTAAATAAATGCATTATGCAAGTAGAATTAAGTATGTTTTGAATGTAGGATTAACCCGTTGTTTTCAACTTTGTTAATGATTACCACTTCTTGGCCTCCTGAATGCATTAAATTTGGGGCAGCAACATGAATCATTAACATTTTAATTCCTAAATTTTTTCCTGCATCTCGCAGCGTCGGGTGCTACAACCCCTGTACCTGTACTGATTTTTTAGAGAGGGGTGTCAAACTGCTGGTGTCATTTTACAATTTTACGACCCTCAAGGACTGTTGAAGGATTTACTTTGTGTGTTTGGTACTTCTAAAGGTGTAAAGTCAAAGGTATAAAGGCAAACAATGTAGCCTTCCGGCAAATAATGTAATTAGACCAATACTATTTAAAATTTAATGGTTTCTTTATTATTATTTTCATGTTTTCTCTAACAAACATTCAAAATATTGAAATTGAAAATTCAAAATAAGCAATATAATACAACATAAATGTTGTACCTATCCTGCTGCCCGCCACGCAAATTTTACTTGCGGGAAATGTGACCGCAAGAATTTTGCTTGTTGAAAATGTGGTCCGCGACTGAATTATATTTGACACCCTTATTGTTGAGCCTCATGTGTCCAGAGGGCCTTAGATACAAGTTCTTTGAAATTAAAAAGGCTCTCCCCCGTTCCCAAATGTGACTTACTGTCCACTTTTTTACTTACTGTTCTATTATTCGCTTTTGAATGTATAATAGTTGTCAAGCATAGGATTAATGAAGGATGGCTGAAGTGGAGGCAGGCAAGTGGAGTCCTTTGCGACCGCCGGGTCCCAATAAAGTTGAAGGGCAAAGTTTACAGAACTGTCGTTAGGCCCGCTATGCTGTATGATTCAGAGTGTTGGGCAGCTAGGATGAGCCATGAAAGGCGAATGCAAGTGGCTGAGATGCAAATGCTGCGTTACATGACTGGTGTGTCACGAACTGACAGAGTCCGAATCAGTTACATTAGAGGTAGCTTGGGAGTGGGAAACATCACAAAAGAAATTAGGGAGAATAGGCTGAGGTGGTATGGGCATGTGATGAGAAGGGGGAGGAGTTTATTAGGTTCATTATGGGACTGCAGGTGATTGTGGCACCAGGAGTAGGGGAAGACCAAAACGGACATGAGAGCAGGTGGTGCAAAGGGACAAGGAAGCGTGTGGGGTGGAGGGGGACTTGGTGGGTGATAGGCGGGAGTGGAGGATAAGAACCCGCAGACCCAACCCCGCCACAAGCGGAATAAGGGTGAGATGATGATGAATAATAGTTGCCATGATTCTTCTCAAAGACAAACTTACCCTTCGATTAAAATATTGCTATGTGACATACATAAAAGAAGCTGACATATAGTGACTTTTCTGCTATTATCTTTGCTTCTCGGTTAAATATTGCTATATATGACATCCCTGCATTTTATACGGTTCGTCGAGCTGCCCCATTTCTTACGCACACTGTACACGAGTGAAGATGAAAGGACTAAATCCGATGATCTCTTTTACTTGTCCGTAAAATCCCATTTCTTGGAGAAACAAAATTTCGGTGTGATCTATCAAGATTTCATTCACATTTGTGGTTGATATTGGAAACCTACCTCTCTTGCATCAATTAAATTATCCGCAGCCTCTGATCCTTCTGAAAACTAAGTTACAAGCTACGATTGACTCCCGGCTGTCCCAGAGAAAGAAGCGTTAGACTCCCTGTGGCGATTAACAATTTATTTCTATTATAATCCTTGATAATGTTGAAGATGCTGCCTTAGTAACCATTGATTCTTTCTTGTCATTTGTGCAACTCTTTAGTACCACCGGTGTGAATCATGGCGTTTTTTTTTCTCTCTCTCTTTTAGGTACGACTACCAAGTTCTTCTGCAAAATTCCACCTTTTGTCTCGTACCACGAGGTCGACGACTTGGCTCCTATCGTTTTCTTGAAGCTCTGCAAGCTGGATGCATCCCAGTGCTTCTTAGTAACGGATGGGAACTGCCTTTTTCAGAAGTGATTGATTGGAGTAAAGCAGTTGTCTGGGCTGACGAACGACTGTTGTTACAAGTTCCCGATATTGTTCGCTCTATCTCACCTACACAAATTCTGGCTTTAAGGCAACAAACTCAGATTTTATGGAACAACTATTTCTCTTCCGTCGATAAAATAGTGCTTACCACCTTAGAGGTAAGTTAACGTTTCACTGTTATGCAATTTGAAAGCTTTATTTCCCCCGCTTTAAAAAAAACTCGTGTTTGATAGAATTACCATCTTCAAAGCCGAATACTAAGGATGATTTTATTTTATTATGTTCTCACTAAATTAATGACACCTTCAGTAATGTCGTCTTCAGTGATAGAGCCACCATACAGCAAGAATATGGAAAGTTATTAACTAAAAAGTGGAGGAAAGGTGCCTAAAGGGGTACCAAGATGTAGTCTTGCAGGGTGGTATATTGTCATTCTCTCCTGGATCTTGCAACTGCAAGACGGGAGCTAAATTGAAAGGTCCAAACAACTAGACTTTTGTCTTAGCCTTTTGTAGGTCGCAGTATATCCCGAGTATAGAAATAATACTCGTCATCAATAATAATAATATGGATGCGTATAACTTTTATTAATAATAATAGATTACAGTTGCATGATAATTAGCCTTTTAATTAAATTATGATTATTGGATGTGGAAGAGCTGTGAGAAAAGTGACCTACTTTCCAAATAGCACGTCTCTTTGGGCAACCATTTTGTTTTCCTAATAATCTTTTATAATTTCGCGATACACTTGTGGCAACTTCGCCTAATTGTTGCAGTAAATGAATGAATTTTGCGGAGTCCAGGGCCGGTCTGGACCAAAATTAGACCCGAGGGGAAAATTATAATAAAAGAAAGGCCCAACAGCCATTAATAGAGGCAAATACGGAATTATTTATATAAAAATGTTATAAATTAAAAAGAGTATTGATTTGTTTTATTTTTTTATTGCATTGTCACGTATCACTGTTTTTAATAATGACCCATTGACACTCGGACATCAACTACCCATCTGGGGAAACTTGGTAGTCCATTGAATCAGTTCTATGTCTGATGAGTAGATCCCTAATCAACGAGACTCCCAAAATGTGTTTCTAGAATTCTGTTCAGTTTTTATAAATGTGTGGAGTGCATTTGCCAATCGGACATACCAAAGAACAGTTTGCGGCGAGCAGAATTTAGTCATCTTTGAGGAACTGTTATACAGTAATGTTTATAAGAGAAACATATTGGGTGATTTGGTTGCTTGCATTTATCCTGTAAGGAAGTTACCGGTTCCAATCCTAATCTGATAGATTGTTGTGTGTTTGGTATGGCGTTAAACTTTCTTTTTGCATTTGCAGTTAGTTAAAGAAAGGATCCACCGACATCTAGCCCGGACGTCTTTCACGTGGAACACACATCCAGGCTCCCTAGTCATGTTGCCCCATTTCTCAGATGTCTTGCGGGACTATCCATTTTACTTACAACCTCTGGGTGTTTCACCGCAGGAAAGGTTCACAGCTGTGATTTATGCCACCAGCCCTATGCTTCTACCCACATCACCTTTGTACAGGCTTATCAAGAATGTGTCACAATCCCAGTTTGTGGCAAGGGTAAAGTCTCTCTTACGTTTCTTTTCGATTTAATGCTTCGTTGTTTGTGTCTGTGTGTATTTGTGCAGTTACCAAGGGAAAAAAGACTTTGAGAAAGTGGTTGTGCATACCAAAGATGAAATGCAATGAATAATGAGTAAGATATGATGGTGGTAGTGGTATACAGTGCTCCTCGTTTTACGTTTTCATCGTTTAAATTAACTGAAGAATTGGGATGCGCATTGATTAAGTATTTTCTATAAAGTGGGCTCATATTAAGTGCTTACGATGAATGGCGAATCTCTTCTTTGTTGATCCATGTTATAAAAAAAAACGTATCATCCTCCCACTTCAGCAGCGCTTCAACGTAAATGCTAGCTTTAGTAAATTACAAGTCATGATGTGCAGATCTTTAACTCTCAGCATGAATTTTGTCTGTCATCTACCTAGCATTGCTTAGTATGTAGTACTTCGTTGAAAATGCAGAATCAGCTTAAATGCAGTAAGGTGTGTTCAGAAAGTATTGGCTTAGTGAAAGTTTTCTTTCTGCAAGGACGTATGTAGTACCCCTAAAGACTCTTATCTAATGAGAACCTGCCTCGGTAGCTTAAAAGTAGTGGGGAGCGGCGAGTTGCGTTGGACACACCAGTTCTCGTCTGATCACTGAAGTTAAGCAACGCAAGCCCAGTTAGTACTGACATGGGTGGTCGCTCGGGAAAGCTGGGTACTGCTAATACCCAATAATCGTCGCATTAGTGTAGTGTCTGTACAGTGTATGCAATAGAACTATGCAGTGGACGGGTCTCTAATGGCCTTGTAGTTGACGGGACCTTAAACTCCAACAAACAAACAAACAAACTTAAAAGTAGTGTGCTAGACTCGTGAGTCCGGTTCGATCCTGGTTGAAGCAGGTGACTTCCAGTGCAGGATTTACGATTGTGCTAAGGTGTTCTTAAACACAAGGCCCCCGTAGCCAGGAACCCCATCTTCTTGGGGAAAATTTTTTTTGGAAGAATATCTCTCAGGGCCTCATAACGTAACTAGCACGAGGGCGCCATTTGTCCTAAATCTGGCATTGGTGACTTCTTTAAGTTGAGGGAGGAGACATATGTGCTCCTTCCGTCAGATGGAAAGTAAAGCCCTGGTACTGTATTGCGTGTACGATGCCATCTGGACGTAAAATTCTTTCTACGCAGATGTACTTTATTTCTCCATGAATATGATGCACATTTTTTGGAAAAAAGTTGGATCTAAAAACATGGTGCGTCTTATACAATGGTAATCAAAAATTAAAATGGTATGATCAATGTCATGGGGCACCAGAGGGGCACAATCCAGCTAGTGCATGTCCTAGAACTGATTTTGTGCCTGGTTGAAAAGATCCTGGGATGATGTGAAAAAGAGATCGTTGTCAAGTCATTTAAGAAATGTGGCATTTCAAATGCCACAGATGGAACTGAGGATGAGGCGGTATAGAAAGAAATTCGTAATTATACACAGACGAGGACAAGCTGAAGAACTACCATATGTTCCAAAATCAAGGGTATGTTTTTCAAAATTTTCAGATTTAGGAGCCGGCCTCCCCTGGCGTTAGTTAATCATCTTCACGATTACATAGGTCATTAAATAAATAAAGCAGTTGAAAGGTGAATTACTTGAGTTCAGGAATAACGAAATTGACTCACTGCTGACCAGATGTCACCGCACTTATATTCCTCTTAGAACCTTACACTAGGAATCACTTAAAGCTTGCCTGCAATTTTAGGTCGTATGGGCTGCAAATAATGCATGGGGGGGACAAGGGGTAGCACAAGTTCGATGCCTTGGAGACTCACAATTACCATTGTCATGTAATTGACTAAGAATGGAAGAAAATGAAGATGGTTAGTGAATGGTTAGATAGTTTACCAAACGTCTTGTTAGTCCAACTATATTAAATCAGAGCCTTTCTTTTTCATTATTGGCACAATTTATGGGCATAAGTTCCTTGTGCTCCTTATAACGAAAAGTGCATTATTATGTAATGCAATGCACTGAGGATCTACTCATCACTGAATCCTTTCCTGTCTCTAAGCACCACCTAGGGGGCTAATTATTTTAGTAAGTGTAGAAAGAAATGTATTGCGTTGATCAAGATGACTTAGTTGGGTTTCTTGACATAGGATTACTTGAACGAAAAATGACCAGGAGTGCTAATAGTCTCTAATCGTGGTTTATATTCAGTAGGCATTCGTTCGTTAATCATCAACGTTAAATAAAGATTGAAGCTTGATAGTATTTTCTATCTCTGGCGATAATCTCGGATAAGAGATAAGTTGGCATAACATATTTTTTCACCTGTAAGGAATGATTCCAATGGGAGAAATTGTTGTTATTGATATTGACTGCATTTATATTGTACTTATAATTTCAACTGGCATTACTCCACAGACATTCCAGACAACCGACCACTTTCTGACAGACTGACATTTTGTTGTGGGAAGGTTAGTTGTAAGAAAAAGAAGGACAAAGATAATTAATTACATTCTTACTATATATATTGTTTTATCTGTTATCACATTAGTTATTACTACAAATTCTGGACTAGGATATCCAGGGTTGTGTTACCTATGCTCGTTATTAAAATCACCATAAGCTCTATGCAGCTTACCAGACTTAAGAAGGCTTAATATTTTTTGTGCAGTGGACTCCTTGGAGCGTACGTCGAATTCCTTACAATATTTTGCTGTATGGAAAAAGTATAAGACAGAATTGAAATAGATCCTTAGGGTCTAGTTGTATGCACTCCGTTTGCCTCGGCAGCTTAGTTGTTTGTATGCTCTACCAGTTCGACTCTGGCCCAGGATGGTCTGAGAGAAACGTTAGCTTTACCTTTCATAGAATGGGGAGTACAGCCGTGGCTCCTGGTGGTGTGTAAGATGTCACTTGCACGTAGAAGAACCCTTTCTACACAGTATTCGCCCTCCTGGCATCAGTGAATGAAATTTGTCCACAAAGAAGTTAGGAAGTCGATCACCGGCTGCTACAAAATGTTCCCTATATGTAAGATGACCAGACGTCCTGATTTTGGACCATGTCCCGCAGTCCCTCGCTTGTTCCAGCGGGACGCCCGTGTGTCCCTCTTTGATGGCAGTTTCTCCGAAGCATTCACTCGTCAATGAAATACGTGTAGCCGCTGTATTGCGTTGAACACACCAGTTCTCGTCCGATCACTGAAGTTACGCAACGCAAGCCCAACTAGTACTTGCATGGGTGGCCACGTGGGAGCACTGGGTAACGCTAATACCCAAAAAGTGCCGTATTAGCGTAGTGACCGTGCTGTCTTTGCATTAGAACTATGCAGCGGATGGGGCTCTAATGACCTTGTAGTTAAAGGGCCCTAAAACACCAACAAAAAAACAACTGAAATACGTGTACGGAGCACCCACACAGAATGATCCTTCTAGGTTGGCAACTGATCAGGAGGGCCCATCGTCTGCATCAAATTAAATCATCAGAAAAGCTTGTCTTACTACCAAAAGCCCCGTCCCGCTTTCCCTCTGGAAAATCTGGTCACCTTACTGTATGGTCGCGGTAGTAATTGGTCAAATGGGCACCAGACCCTGCCATAAGTGGGAAAAGAGTTTGGAATGATGTTTACTATATGAGTGATCCTGCGTTTCTCGCAATGAAATTATCCACGAGTTCTTAGTTTGACTTATTGTCTTTGATCCACAGTTCAGTCACCCCTTTGCCGTTTTTGGTTAATTTTTGAATATTAAACCGGTAACGGTGGTATTTTAACCTTTAATTTTAATCTCTTTCGTCCACAAACTAGGCTCGGCTATTACTTGAAAGAATTTTGTTTCTGAAATTAAATGAGGCCTATATAGGGCCTGTATAGACACCGTTTAAATTTTTTTTATATCTCACCTTCAGGGGCGGATCCAGGATTTTCGTCAGGGGGGGGGGGTTGAGCCATAGGCAGCGATTGGAAACGCAATTTTCATTTGTCAGTGTCAATGTCGACCCAAAATTTGGGGGGGGGGGGGTTGCAACCCCAAAAACCCCCCCTTGGATCCGCGCCTGCACCTTAATACCAATAATTGCTTATACACAATGAAGTTTTATCTCAGTATTAATAGAATGAATAAGTTTTTGCAAACTGTGTTGCTAATTTTTAGACCTGGTATTTCTATACCATGCATATGACAAACACCCGAAATGTTCCCACTTTTTGGGAGTTAAAAGTACGTGTTAAACGTCGAAAATCATTGTGATCGACTTACTACTAATAATTTGCCATGGGCCATAAAAGTAAATCTTAATAACCGTATTATTAGCAACAGAAAATTAAGTGTCACTCTTTTGAAAGTAGCTTAAATAGGATAGACTCTAGTTAATTTTGATATTTCGTGCATTTTAATCATATTTATTACGGGAATCATATTTTTTAATAAAATTATCCAAACTTCATTCAGTGTTATAAAGATGGTAATTTTTCAGTTGTTCCCAAGATAGCGCCATGACGTCCCAAAGCTGCAAGATTTGAAAACTCAATTTCAGAACTCTAAGCTAACATTTTACTTTAGGGACTGTCTCTTAATCGTGATTTCTGCGGAATATCTTTGTCTATTGCATATCGTAACTGTTTATGTGGCTTTGCATAAAGCAGTGTTTTCAATTTGAGTCTAGCTAAAATCCCGGTACTTTAAGATTCAAGTTTCAAAATAGCGTAGGAAAATTGAGGCGGAAAGAAAGCGAACTCTGGTCATAAACTGAACGCTGCATCAAGATTTGGTTAAAATAACAAGAAAAAAAATAATTTTGATACGTTTTTATATGGAGATGCTACTAATGCTACTTACGACATTCCTCGCTTTCGGCATAAGTTTCAAATAACTAGGCAGAAAGAACTAGCGAAAAAGTACTGAGACGAAATTTAATAGGGTCAGAAGGACATAGGGGGGCATGAGTCTGACTCCTATTGCATTGTAGTTATTGTGCAAAAGGTCAGACATCTTGCAATATTATAACCAGCAAAGCATTAATTTACCTGCCAAAAATTTCTATTGTGGTTGTGTAATGCGGTGTTGGAACAGTGGGGTAGGCCGGCATCCCCCCACAGATGGTTCAGCCAAAGTTTCCTGCGGGCTCCGAACGCCCGGCTGGGGTGCCCCAAGTCAGAGTGTGTTCATTGGACCCGCGGACCCGACCTTGCCGCAGGCGGGATGGGGGTGTGATGATGATGATTAGAAGGACAGTGGGGAACAACGAGATGTTGATCTTATGTCACGACCTTTTGTAATCGTATCATGTAATTTCAGTTAACAGTGGCACTCAATTGACCCGCCGCGGTGGCGTAGTGGTTAGCAACTCGGTAACAGCGCCAGTAGTTCTAGGTTCGATACTGGACCGAGGTGGGTCGGCTTCTTTCGGGCGAGAGAGAGGCCGCGAGTGTACCTTCTTTCGGATGAGAAGTAAAACCGAGGTCCCGTGTGGGTGTACGATGGCACTTGCACGTAAAAGAACCCTCTCTACTACGCAACGGGTCGATGAGGCAGAATTTCCAGGTGTAGGAGCTCGCGTAGGGGTGCAGCTTTGGCCTGCAACCGGCTGCTGTAAAAACAATCGCCCTGTGTCCATTCGGAGGAACAAGATGGGTACCCGACACTGCCATAGGCGGGAAAAAGGGTTAGGAGTTGCTTTTTTTGTAGTGGCACTCAGTTCTCTCTATCGAGACGTACATAGTAAAACTGAGTTATTAGCTACAGATGTAAAGAGATTGGTGGTCAATTAGTAAGGAGGACTAAATGAGCTCAGAAAACCCCTCGAAAGTGGGGCAAAATTAATGAAGGGTTTCTTACTGAAGATGGAATGGCCATGGAACGTAAATAAGTGATATGTTTCTAGGTTACTGTGTTTCAAGAGAATGGTGAAAGGAAAATGAGTGTCACAAGGTGTGGGAACGGCTATTGCATTGGATACACCAGTTTGATTATCAAAGTTAAACAACGCAACCCCAGCTAGTACTGACATCGGTGGCCGCTTGGCAAAACTGGGTTCCGCCAGTACCCAAAAATCGTCGCATTACTGTAGTATTTGTGCAGTCTCTGTATTAGAACTATGTAGTGGACGGGGCTCTAATGACCTTGTAGTTGACGGGCCCTAAAACACCAATTAACGAACGTCACAAGGTGTTAGTATTTAACTTGACCGTAGGTCATTATCAGGATACATATAAGGGAAGAGATCGGTAAATGTATTGCTTCCGGATTCCAAAAACTGTCACTGTCTGCGAATCAAAATAGATTTGTGGCAGATCGACGTCTTTTTCTTTTTTGCATGTTCCGTATATCTAAAATTTCAAACTTCAAACGGTTTGAAGTTTTTTGACAACTAGGAATCCTAAGAGTCTCCACCAATTGAAAGGAAATATTTTGCATAGGAGCATTAGGAGGTAAATAAAATCCTTAGCCACCCATTATTTTTTAGTATTTCATTATATGATCTCTACGTAGTCAAAAGATACTATTTTCCTGGCCAATGAAGTTTGTCTGCCTTTCTGATTAAATGTACTTCATCACTACCAATTTCCACGTAGTCCTGACTGCGAAATTTGTCAACATTTGATTATTTGAATTGGTATTGATTAACATTAAGGATGTGTTAAACACTACTTAACGTTTCCGTTTAGGGGTGCCCTTTATGGTGCGCAATTTTTATTAATAGGCTACCGCAATATAATAAAACGCAGAATTTCTGCTTTGATAGATTTTCTCCTTTCACACGTTCTCCGTCTAGCAAGTTTTATTGCGCACTAATGAAACTTTTAGATATTCATCATCTGAATACCAGTTATTAATGTGATTACAATGGAAAAAATATTTTTGCGGCCTTTAGACTCTACCCGTTTTATTAGAATTTCTATTCGTAATGAAAGCATGAGAAAATAAATTCCAAATTCATTAAGTTGGTGCTAAATTAGGGAAATGGGAGCTTATATTTAGTAAACTTGAGAATCAAATTCCTTGCATGAAAATGACTTCTCTAATTTAGTAATTTTTTTTGTGGATTGTAGTCTCTAATTCTATTTCACTGCAAGCAGCCGTATTTGGCCAATTTGGCAGTGGAGAGACTAACTGTCATTCCTACATATGATACCTTAAACCTCCTAAAACCCGAAAAGCTGTAATACTTGTGTAATACTGTAATAATATGAATATATACCAACCACTGAGGTGGGTTGGCTTTTTTCGGACGAGAGAGAAGCCCTGAGTGCGCCTTCTTTCGGATGAGAAGTAAAACCGAGGTCCCGTGTGGTGTACGATGGTATCTGCACGTGGAAGAACCTTCTCTATTATGGAACGGGTAGAGGAAGCAAAATCTCCAGGTGTAGGAACTCGCCCCCTGGCTTCTGTGGAATGTCCCAACGAACAGTAGAAAGACTATAAATAACAGGTGTTGCAGCTTTGGTCGACAATCGGCTGTGGGAAATCACTGTCCAATATATCGCCCTTGTGTCCACCCAGGGGGACAAGATGGGCACCCGACCCTGCCATTGGCGGGAAGAGGATTAGAAGTTACTTGTAACCTAGCTCTATACCAGCGGTCTTCAAACTATATTCCGCGGAACCCCAGGGTTCCGCAATACATCTCTGGGGGTTCCGCGAGTCAAAATGAAAATTCGTTAGCAGCGGCAAGATATACTTTTCTAAAGGTGGATTGGGGTTCTCCCAAAAACATCTTATAGTTCTAAGGGTTCCCTGAGTCGACAAAGTTTGAAGACCACTGCTCTATACACACATCAGGCGGGTGACTAATGGACTAAACTAATGAGAACTGTAATAATCATGCCCATTGGTTCAGCCTGTCCCTCCTAGGAAGGCAGAACCGATTGAACTACTAGTCTGACGTCACTTATGTATGAGTATTCGCATTGGCGGCACATTTCATGAATCTCACGGCACACTAAAGTGCAGCGGCACAGTGGTTGAGAATCGCTGTCCTAGAGGCTTTACGGATGTTCATGTGCCTTTTATAGCGAAAAGTGTACTCACCCCTGCTCTGCGGTCGACAATTTTTGGTTGGTCGGTGATAAAGAAGTTGGTACTATATAAAATGAATTCTTGTAATATATCATCTTTTGCATCGTAAATGTTTTTAAGTAGTTGACAACAGTGGTGTACTTTAACATCCAAGGATTTAATAGAAGTGTTGAGATGAATTACCAACAGACTAGAGTTATAGCAGCAGAGATCGAATGTCTCTGTCGTGCCATTAACCAACCTTATTTTTCCTTCATTTCTCCATCATTGTCCACCAAGAGGTTACTTTATTTTAGTGTCTTCTTAAGGATAGTTAAGAACCTTAGTTGGATATTAATTTCTTCTAAGAAATATGAAAAAAATTATATATAATACTAGGAAGGAACGGATTATTTTATAATGCTCTCTCTAAGGCTCCATTGTATTGGAAAGTTCTTGTCAAGTGCAGCCAAATGGCTTATATCGCAAGTTATGTCGTCTTATTGGAATGCCGTTGGTGCCCCATCGTATTTCACTATTGATTTCTTTCTTGGAAAGCACACTACTATTGCGCTGTCCCTTTACTGACCATCATTGAAGTCATTAGTACTGTCTCCGTTGGTCATTAACTTTTCTGGGCATCGTGCAGGTTGCCTGCCAGTTCCAAAGCCCTCTTAATGGGTAATTAGCTGTAATAAGAGCACTAGAAGTGTTGTTTCGCATTTATGTAAAGTTTACCTATGTTTATGGGTGCTTAAAAAGATTTGTTTAATTAGATGTTTATTATTGCTCCAGATTGTAGTGTTGTGGACCAATGACCGTCCGCCTCCGGGCTTGAATTGGTGGCCTGCCACACCCGTTCCGACTAACATCATTACCCCTCAACTAAAGGTAATTTCCAGAAACTTTAGTGTTGTAAATGGTAATGACTTTGAACCAACAGAATGCATCACACTCAAAAGGGCCTGTCTCACTTTGGAGAATTTGCCCTTATTTATTTGATATATTTGACGATGATTTTGTAATTATCAAGTTGGAGTGTAGATTATGCATTCTGTTGGTGGATAACTCAAAATTTCTTTAACAGAAGTAGATCATAGCGCCGAAAAGTGGAAGAAATTTGTTATGATGTTTTGTATTTGTATTAACAGTCAAATTTTATCTCATGCTGTTTTTTATTTCAGACAATCAGTGTTCGTTTCTATCCTCACCCAATTATTCAAACCGATGCCGTTTTGAGCTTGGATGAAGACGCTATTTTAACTACAAGTGAGGTATGATGAGTCATTACAACTGGATTTTTTTCTCCTATTAAACTGTTAAAATAGTTTAAAGTATCCCCAGTGGTTGAAAACATTAAATACTTTTCAGTGAGAGAGCACTTGACGAATTCTGGGTATTTAGGAGACGTTATATTAGATTATCCCACTGTAATTGGTGGTAATTTCAATGAATTAGGTCTTGAAGGGTTGCAAATGAGCTCTTTACATCCTTGGAAGACTAATGCCGGTTGTGCCCCAAGTAAACATGTGAAATAATTAGTTAGTTAGTCAGGAGATTAATTTCTTTTCAGTTCACCTAGCCTAAGGTGAACCGAGACATCTTACCAAAGACACCATTTGCAGTAGAAGGACTCGAGCGCGCTTATTATTATTTTCATGTCATTTTATCGGAAACGTATCTAGGAGATATTTTTTCTATGGCATTTATTAGAAAATATCCCCAACTGGACAGAAAAATGTGCATGAAAAACACTTGTGAGCTAGTGTAACTGTTTTCCCATTCTTGTCGCGATGTGTGACAAGAAGTCTTTGAATAAATTAGGAATTGTTGAACTCCCTTTTAGTCTCAAGTCCATTGCATGGATCAAAGCCAGTTCAGCGTCACAGTTATATGACTGCTTCTTTAGGTCATATGAAATGTCGTAAAATAGTGCCACTGAAGATGTATTAGATAATAAAAGGTCAAGTAGTGTTACACTTAGAGTAAAAGCATTAATGTTCTCTGTATATGACTAAGGACATTGGAATTGCCCCACCAGTATGGGAGAAGTAGCATGCGGATATGACTTTAGGTTAATTCAGCCAATCCCGAGTTATGTTGTAATCAAGTAATGTCTGTTGAACTCTCTTTACAGCTAAATGATTTTGTTGTTTATGATCAGCAATTCCCGACATGAAGTTTCAGATCAGACTAACGTACAGCTCGTCTGATCACTAAAGTTAAGCAACTGAACCCCAGCTAGTACTGACATAGGTGGCAGCTTGGGAAAACTGGGTGCCGCTAATATCCAACAAGTCGTCGCATTAGTGTAGTGTCTGTGCAGTCTCTGCATCAGAACTACACAGTGGACAGGGCTCTAATGACCTTTTTGTTGAAGGGCCCTAAAACACCAACAAACAACTAACTTACATGATGCAGCTATTGCATAATTGCAAAGCATTTAAGTAGTACGATGTCTGTTTACGGATGTTGTAATCCATCATTATTCCCATAGATGCTTTGTATGTGCACTGTATGAATTTGTTTGATGAATTGGTTGGTTTCATTCTCTCGCATTTGTTTTTAACTCTGTAATTTGTTGGTTTGTAGGTGGATTTCGCATTCCGGGTATGGTTGTCGTTTCCAGAGAGGATTGTAGGTTATCCAGCAAGATCTCATTATTGGGACGATGCTAAAGCGTGTTGGGGTTATACTTCCAAATGGACCAATGAATATTCCATTGTGCTTACGGGAGCAGCTTTTTATCATAGGTAATCTTTTGTTTGATTTTGTGTATCAATCATCAGATATTTGTATTGATATGTCTATGTTACACTAACGGTTTGGGGAGTAGGCCAAGCAGCTATAACAGGCCGAACCCTTAGGAGGCATTCTGTAGATATTTTACTAGTTGTTAACAGGTTGCTGAATTCCAACTCTGTAGCAATTATGTATTCCCCCGTCATAAATAAATCATATTAGGCCTTTTAAATTGGTTTCACTTAAATCCATTTTTGACAATGAAAACCTTTCTGCAACCTCAGATAATTTATGAAGTTGAAAACATATCCCATAGTTTTTGCTGTTGTAAGATATAGGTAATTCAGAATTCCAGACCTTGTATTTTTTATAATTTTCTAGTTGTAGAAAAGTCAGGCTCTAACTAACTCAATAGCTAAATTCTAGAATTGTGATGGATCCTCTGAAAATTTTTCTTTTAAAGGTTTGTTTTATTGTTTTTTTTCTTTTGTTTTATAGATATTACAATTTCTTGTACACTCATTACTTAAATGGACTTCTACATAAGACTGTTGATCAATCTCAAAATTGTGAAGACATTCTATTAAATTTCTTGGTGAGCCACGTGACGAAGCTTCCACCCATTAAAGTGACCCAACGGAAGCAATATAAGGAAAGTATGTTGCCTGGAAGTAAGTCTCATCCAACACCATGGAATGATCCCGATCATTTCGTTCAAAGACAGACTTGCATCAATACTTTTGCTAGCATATTTGGCTACATGCCTCTGCTGCGTTCAAATATGCGCTTAGACCCAGTTCTCTTCAAAGATCCCGTATCAAATTTACGCAAGAAATATAAAAGGTTGGAATTGGTGTGAACTCTTTTTTGATTATGAATTTCTGTCATACTACATTACAAATTGGAGAATCATCCAATGTTCCTTGTAGACGTTGGAGAGAATATATGAAAGCAGAACCCAGTTGATGTGAGAATTCGTTTTGCTTGTCAAGTCATGATGTCATGCTTGAATATGAGCGACCTCTTGGTGATTTTTGAAGAGGACAAGCTATTAACATGCACAGTGGCTGCTTCCATTGTGTCAATGAGCACCACCAGGAAGAAAGAGAGGTACGAGCACTTGTTAAACTGCATCGTCCGACCTCTTTGAAATCCAATAGACGTCTTCTATTAAATTTAGATCTTGTAATTATTTTCTTTTTAATAATGTTGATTACTTTGTGAAATAGCCCAGTCCAGTTGAACGTTTTTTACAATTATAGAGTAGTATTTTTGAATATCAAAATACTGCTTTGTGGTGTTTTTATCTACGCAAGTGAAACTACGGATATGAGGAAAAATGAGAACGAATGATCAAGATGGTTACTTTTTTGTCTGCAGTCGTCAGTCTTGTTAGCAATGAAGCTACAACAAGAAAATGGAGACCAAGACTTGTGAGATATTCATGACAACAAATTGTCTACTAGGCAGATAATGTTGCCAACACGAAAAATTTTGCATTTCACTGCCCTGTTACCACCAACGTCATCTGTCATGATAAATGTCACAAGGCGTTGAATGTCGACGGCCGTTCCAGTCATTACGGGTGTACTGTTAGCATTTCAAGCGCGAACTGTGGTATGAAATGCATTAGTTATTTTTACTCATGCATTTTGATTTAATCATTTTTTTAAGAAAAAAATACAAGAAGAAATCGTTTTCTATGAAATTATGTAATGAGAATGTCATTTAGTTTTTAGAAAAAAACATGTAGTTGGTGTCGGGTTTGTGTGTGTGCTACGTCATCTTTTTTTTACATCGTACGTGCATGTCATTTCATTTCTGCGTCGTGATGAGGCCATTGAGTAGTTCAATGGAAAAATGAACTGTCAGACTGTTGTGTGATTGAGGTAAAGAGGTATGTGCTGCTGCTATTATTAATTTTATCAAAAAAATCTACCACTGACGTTAATAGTTGTAAAACATATCTATAATAAGTTATGTTGTTGAATTTTTCGTATTTGAAGACACTTCAGCATTCATCCAAGTTTGAACTATTGAATACTAAGTGATGCGTGCAGGTTGTTGTTTTGTTTTTCTCTTACTTCTTTTTTGTTAGATTGGGTAGATTCCCGCCAACTAAAAATGTCTACCTGATGATACCTCCTTTAAAAACCTTAAAATAGTATGTGGTTAATGGGTGAAATTGCCATTGGTAATTTAAAATAATGAAATGGCCATTGTTTATTTCAATTTCTACATTTTTCTCACTGATATCTTGTTATCACTTATACAACAATTTAACATTAGTCTAACTTTATATCAGATTTTTTGAGTATATATGTTCCTGAAGACGATGGTCACACTATTATTACTACGAACTAATATTTTAAAATGCTCCAGTTCTGTGTTGCTTAATTATACATTATTATTATTTTGGTTCAATGAATTTATACAGAAATTAATTTTTTAAATGTTTTTTTTTCTTCAGCTATGTATGTAAAGAACTGATTTGAAAACTTTTTATAGTGTTTGTTTTTTTTTCATTTTCATGGCTGCTATTTAACATTTGTGATACATTTCATTGCAATAGCTCATAAGTTTATTAAATAGTTAATCTAAGTTGATTTATTTTAGGAGAAATGGGAGGGCTACGAATAAAAGTGGCAGCAATTTTTTTGTCTGTACTTAAATTAGACAATAGCATTCAATGGGGTTTCATTGTTTCTGTCATTCAAGATTGGTATTAGTACTAACTGATAAAAACGTTAATTTGTAAGGTCTCTGCAACATTATTTTCGTCTTCTTTTCTATTCTATGTTGCTTAGATTTTATTTTGCTAATGAATCTCTAAACTTTGCTTTCTTGAACTTTAAAAAAGCGTTTCACGTGAATCATACCATTCTGAAAATTAAAAAAAAATTGTTAGATGAATCATTAAACAATTCACCACTCTTCAAATTATTTATGTAAATATCAAACTTTAGTTTTCGTTTAAATTTTACAAATTATACTTAATATGCAATCAGAATATAGAACTGGTATTTTACAAGTGATTTACAGTGACTATATGTGTAGATATAATCAGTATAACTCACTTCAAGATACTAAAAGGGGTTGCATTTGGTGTTATCATTTTTTTTCTTTCTTTTATTTGTTTCTGTTTGTATTGTCTAAAATATGTGCTTTTGGTGCCAAGGTGGTCATGAAGATACAAGTGCCATGAAATAATCGGAAAATACAAAAAAACTAAACTGCAAATCTACTTCTTTTCTTTGGTCTAATTAAATACGTTTTACGCTGATGTTTTCATAAATAACTTTGCAATAATAAAATATATTAATCATTACAGAAGAAAATTTTTTAATTTTTATGCTTTGAAAATGGCAAGATTCCGTCGAAATATTTGTGTAGAAATCCTAGCTCTAAAAAAATTCATAAATAATGCTTGTTAATATACTATTTCAAGTCATTATTTAAGTGATTTTTCTATCATGTCGAAACTTTAAAAGCGTGTACTTTGCTTCTACAAAATTAATGCTGTTGAATATTTCATGCAGCCTCCATTTTTACACAGTTTGTTTTCTACTTTCACATTACTGATAAAAATTGTAATTTGCATGACATCGTCGTCGACATGTACGTTTTTCAACGTATTGTTTCGTAACTTTAGTGTAGGTGTTTTTGTTTGAAAATTGGTTATGCAAACAAAAAAATTTCTAACTTGCATGGCTAGTTTATTAAATCAACACAATTGTTGTGACATCTACGTTATATTATATATGGAACAAATTTGAAACTATTGTAATAATTGAATGAAATCCTATTTTTATAAATGATAATAAAGTGATCGTGATGCATTAAAAATGATGTAATAAACACCATTAATAAGAATTACAACTGGCGTTAGACTAAAATTAACTGAATTCCTCAAGGATGGAAGCGGCCTGCAGCTAACATCCGAGGTAACAGATTTTTATTTGCCTTCCTCATGCAGGTAAGATGAAATATATGCCTCGGCAGTGCAGAGGTAAGTTTTTTCAGTGGTTCCAAGTTTGATCATGGACCGATGCGGGTGAATTATTGCGTTGGACCCACCAATTCTCGTCTGTTCTCGTCTTAAGCAACGCAACCCTAGTTAATACTAACATGGGTGACCTCTTGGGAACACTGGGTACCGCTAATACCCAAAAATCGTCGTAACACTTGTGCAGCCAAGTTGCGTTGGACACACCAGTTCTCGTGAGATCACTGAAGTTAAGCAGCGCAATAGCCAATTTGGGTTGTTGGCAGTGCCGTAACGGGGGTATGACGCGCCTGTGGCAAGTGTCTAACTTTCGCTTGCCCGTAACCCAATAATGACAAAAAATTTAAACATTTTGCGCCCCAAACCCAGTTGCGCCCGTGGCGGCCGCCTTCTTCGCCACGCCCTTGTTACGGCCCTGGTTGTTGGTAAACAACGTTGGGTGCTGCAAATTTTCCCTCTCCTACGCCCTCTACACCTACTTCCTCATCTCCCGCAAGCAGCCTCTTAAAGGTTCGTCCTGTTATGGGTGCTTGGCTTAATCACTAACCCATGAAATTAATCCAGTAAAACAGCGTAGTGTCTGTGCCGACTCTGTATTAGAACTATGCAGTGGACGGGGCTCTAATGACCATTGTAGTTGAAGGACCCTAAATCCCCAACAAATCATTCCATCAATCAGTACACTTGAAAAAACTGTATTCATGCAGTATTCATGCAGTAAAAAAGTATTCATGCAGTTTAGCATAATTTCCATGTGAAGGAGCTCGCCCCTTTGAGTCGGTGGAGGAAACTATATCCCAACGAAAGAAAGTAGGCCGGAGGTAAATAAATAAGCATTGGGTCCCAATCGGCACCCGATCCTATCATAGGCGTGAAATTATTGATGATAATGACGATACAGGTAAGATGAAATGCAGGATGTTCCCGCATATTAAATTATTTCTGATAATTACACTATATGTTTTCATCAACTGTGCTCTGGGAAGGTTTATGTCTATTAAAATACGAGTGCTGTCTTTATCATGACGTTCATATGTGCCGCAGGCTTAAAGCAACGTGTGAATGAATAGATACTAGAGCGGGTTCTAGGGATGTGCAAGGTTAACAGGGAAAGATGAGAGTGAAGGACGAGAACTCGCACACCCGATCTTGCAACAGCAGGCTCTAGATTTCATAAGACTTCAGTGCCGTAACGGGGGCACGAAGCGCCTGTAGCAATGATGACAAAAAAAAGTTTGCGTCCCAAACCCAGTTGCGCCCGTTGCGGCCGTCTTCTTCGCCACGCCCTCGTTACGGCCCTGTGAGACTTTCATAAATTATTTAAAGTCACATGTTTTACCGTGAATCCACAAAATAGTAGCTTACAAAATGTGATGATGCGTAATATTAAAATTTCAACCAGCTTCTGTGTAATTTTATATTTATTCTGGAGTAGGCTATTAATACAAAACTTCTTTCCAAGTCACTGAACTTCAAAAAGTTCTTTTTCTTCTGACGGTTGGCCCTCCAGTCAGGTTTCTTTGTTGATTTTAACACGCACTTATTTATTAACATGAAGTACATTCATCATAGCATGAAATATAAAAGAACACGTATGACACACATTGCATTCCACTTTGTCCTGCAAATGACTATCTGAACTTCTTTAAGCGATGTCCTGTGAAATTTTTGGGATTAGTTATTCTGACGTCATTACACTGCCAGGGTACGTGAAATGTTTACTGGCTCGAGTGTTGAAGGTTTGCGAGTATCAGTTCAAGATCCATTTAGTAGTTATCAAATTTTTTTTGTATGTCCCTCATAATAAATGTCCTGGGCATCAACAAGCCTTGTGTGAGTAATAAATCACTGCAGCAGTCAACAAGTCTTTTTTTTTTCACAGTAATGACGTTCATATTTTTGATGTGACAACAAAATCTTGTGGCGAGACACATGACGTGCACGACCTGTATCTCAAATCTATTGTCTTTTCTCTCGATATATTTTTAATCATAACTGCTGTAGTTATCACCGTTAATAGGTGCTTTTGTATATTGGACCTGGGCATTTTTCTCAGGCTTTGAAGAACAAAATCCTTCTCGAAATGACAAAACTCTCCCAGGTTCTTCAGTATATAAATTGATTTCACGACAAAATGTTGCTGTTAAGAAGTCACATGTAGCAGCAATAATGAAGCTGACAATGGTAATGCCATGAAACCAGTAACGTAGACTGTCCAAATCGTAAATCCAACAGTTGCTCTTTTTGCCACAAGCTTGTTTGCCCCATAGTAAGCATGTGCTGTCTACAACTGCTCCGTAAATAATTGGCCCAGGAATGAAACCTGTAAAAAAAACAAAAGCACAATTTGGAATAAAAAAAAATAATTGGTAGGTGTTTTAAGTGCCGATCAGAATCATTTTTCATCCTGGAGCAGCTCTCCTGGTGGGGATTGATGTGATTGGTGGGGATGGATCCACGGTGGGCGCTCATGGGTACTGGAAACTAAACTATCTCATGGAACTGCGCTTAAAGCGAATGAATGCAAATAAATTTAATAATAGAATTTCTGGATGGCGATTATAAATCATTAAAGTAAGAGGTGATCTTTGAAAAACGAGGTCGACCCTGGTGATACAGATGATAACAATTTTGTACACCAATTCTTTTAAAAGGCGTAAAGACATCGTTTAACGGCTCCTGTATTCCCGGTATCAGAGGAACACCTGGCGCCCCTGACACTATCCTCAACAGCATGCTGGGGAAGGGATGCCTGGGACATGGTCTCCCAATGTGTCGAGTACATAAAGCACTACGTGAAAAGCAGTGAGCAGGGCCAATGGGCGTTCCAGGCTCACGCCAATAACAAATGAAACCCTAAGGGAACAATTCAGGCCTACCCCGGAGTAATGTATCAATGCAGAAGACAACTGCAGGTGTTTTAGTCAGCAGTACGACACTAAGCGCCCAAACACATTTCCCCTCCCCGAAAAAGACCAGTAGGGAGAATGGACACCCAACCCTATCATAGTTGGGAAAATGGTTAGGAATGATGGTAAAATCAACAAAATCTCATTTCAACGCAGTAAAATGCGTAAGGTACTAGGGCGTACTAGGGTTTCCAAATATTCACAATGTGAAAATGTCACTGTACAGGTTATGCCCATTGCAGATACAGTATTGTACATACAGTACTGTATAGTTAACCTGAGAATTTTATTGGATTTTTCTGGTGGATTACGCAATTAACTGACGAGATTATAACCCTGTTGCCGTAAGCCTAACGTTGGCAAAGAACTCACCAAATTTTGTATATTGTTTTTAATTCCAAACTTCTTCCTACTGCTATGTTATTACAGAACTATATTTTTAAATATAATTAGATTTGTATTGGTGGCTTGCGATTCTATTTCTTTACTTAAAGAATGGCATTTTTAAATAATGTTTGTTTTCTAGTCTCTGCTGTTTCACGTCACATCCGCCAGTATGTCTGTTGTCATGCCTTCAAATCTGCGTGTTGTCAAGTGGACCTGCAACCTCTTTCACCCGAAAACTTTCAACAGAAATGTTCACCTATAGTAGGCCTACTGATATCTCACTACAGAATTTCGACTTTGAAGTAAAGAAATGGTGAGTGCTTTACATTTTGTACAATGTACTGCAAAGGGTTAAACCAGCATTGCGCTGAATGTGGAAACTAAACGCTGGGGATAACAAACGTGCTCTTTTGAGATAGGTAAGTTGCTGTTTATAGAACTTTAGAATTTGGCAATTGATTCGTTTACCTCTGGTTAGTGTTTTCTGTAATCGCAATATGAATAATCTAAAACAATTAAATTGTGATGTAATTTTGCCTTTGATCTATCAATGACGGGATAACGTTTTCGTTTCTATCATATAATGTGATAGTTTCTGGATTAAATGCCATAATAACGATTTAACCCTGTGTCCTAAGGAAGAAAAGGGGCAGATGTTAAAGAAGTAAATGGTTGCAAACTTAAAGAATGCCATCCATTAGTTCTCTGTGAGTACAGGTTTTAGATTTGGACCACATTTGTGACCTTTAATCCTCTAGCAGGAACATCTATAATTTCTCTTTCTAGGAATATCTGCCTGTAATACCGCATTTACACATTCGCGAATACGACGAGGCGAGTGGCGAGGCGAGCATGTTCGACGAATGTGTGAACACTACATTCGTCATTCACCTCGTGGTTCGCCTCGCTATTCGTGGCGCTCGTGTTGGAAGCGGTTTTTTTGACACGAGTCAAAGGGCGCGAGTGACCTGAGGCGATTTGAGAATGACTAGCTGTCGAGACAATACGAGTCAAAGGGCGCTAGCGACGAGGTGATTGGAGAATGACCATCTGACGAAATATTCGGCGAATGTGTGAACAGTCATTCCTCATCCAAAGAATGAATGCGAACATTTCGACGAAAGTCTCGCCTCGTCATTCGACTCGTCTTATTCGCGAATGTGTAAATGCGGTATAAGATATACAGTCCAACCTCGATAATGAAGACCCCTAAGGGACGAACCATAAGCGTTTTCATTAGCCAAGTGTCTTCAGTATCCAGAATGTCCAATTTTAGGTCTAATTGATGCTCATGATAGCTTCTGAGGGTTTGTTTGTTTTTTTTTTTTCACTTAAAACGTACAACATAACGTTTCTAAATGAAATTGCAATAAACATATTGATAAATTTAATGAAAACATCAGCATATAGTGAAACCTCCCTTAATGGACACCTCTCTATAGTGGTACATGACATTTTGTCCCAAAATTCACTTACAATATTCCCAATATTGGTCACCTTCTAATAGTGGACAGATTTCAATTCCCCATGGCTGTCCATTAATGAGAGTATACTGTATGTAAAAGATTGAACTTCCACAAATGTGACCAGGTATCCAATCACAAGGGCAGGTCAACGTAATACTGAAAGGTTAGAGCTTTCTGCTCCAACAAAATCCCTAACCACCCTCTTATAACTCCTTAAAACTACATAGACTATGTCCTTTTAAAATTTTTATAAGGTTGTCTTCATTATCCAGAGTGAAATTATATTGTAGCATACAGTATATACAGAAAAAGCATAAGTTGACTTCATTATCCAAGGTACAGTTACATGTATTGACATATACCTTTGGCTGGGGCCTACCTAACTGTCTTCATTAGCCAGAAAATTTCATTTTCCAGGGTTTTCATTATCGGGGTTGGACTGTATATTGAAAACATCGCTTTTCTACTATTTTTATCCTAAAATATGAAAAATTAACGCCTTAGAAAAAGTAATGTCATTTTTATAACAGAAACGAAATAATATAAACACAGTGCTTTCCATAATGTAATGAAAATTATATAAATGAAAGAATATACATGCAAAATGAACAGTAAGTGGATGAGTCTATGAGTGGTAAGTCGTCTATGAGACTGACATGGGTGTGAAAAAATGGTTCGAAACTGAAAACAGTGTGATCAATTAAGGTAAACAACATCTCTATGTAAAGCTGAGAGCCAGCCTGAAGCCCTTTAGAGTGGTGGATCAGGTACATCTTGTAATGGCACTCCCAGGGCAAAAGAACAAATCATAGCCTATCTGCCTAATAGACAGATGTTCCGTACAGAGGGTTAAGAACACCAAGCACCACTATAATGTTGTAGCTAGTTCTGAAGAAATAAAGGTATACGTAGGCTAAATAAACAAGGAAGTTGGGACGTAAGGAGGAACATGACACCGTGTCGGGTGAATGAGAGCCAAAACTAGCAGTTCCGACCCTGTCATAGGTGGGATAAGGGTGTGATAATAACTGAGAATAAATGCTATAGTGAAGACTTACCAAACAAGCTGGCAATGCAGCCCCACATGGCCATTCCAACTGCTCTGTCTTTCTTGTCCACACTCCTATTTATTAGTATAGAGAGAAACATTTACTCTAATGAATAAAACAAACGAACCTTCGAGATCTTTTCGCCCATGTCCCTCCCACATTTGAACCATGGTCTCGTTCCACTGATTAAGGAATCTTAGATGTTAATACTGTGCAGTGCCACTCTGTGGGCCACTCTCGTACCCAAGAAAATAGAACTTGTAGATTACATTTCTTAATTAGATGTTTTTATACTTAAAATTCATAATGTCATTGACATCACTTTATATTAATATAATGCAATTGATAAGTTTGTAAGACATTCTTCAGACTCTTATCAACTTGAAATGGCGCCTTTTCTCAACAGGCTCCTTTGTGCTGTGCACAACCTGACCATCTGCACGGAGTGGCCCTGCTACAGTTTCATTATATTATGTTAGAATGATTTTACCTGAGCATGACCAACATTCCACCGATTCTTGTTGAAGAAACAACGAATTTAAGAGTGGCCAGAATAATGATATAAGGCCAGAAATATTCACAGTTGCCTCTACTTCCGGGACAATAGCCGGTGCTGCCTGTGACAGTGTGGGCTATCGATGCCATGGTCGCGTTTACCAGGTCTGAAGTTGTCGCACACGCACAATTCAGAAAAATCTACATAGAATTTAAAATACCATTGACGACCACACTACTGACTTCACACCGCACTCTTTGTCAGGACCCCTCATCGCCCGGTTTTTATTAATTCGTGATGAATTCAGTAGAAATGGACCGGATAAGTGGTCTGAATGCAATGAATAGAAATTGTCGTTTTTGAAAACGTGTTATAGGAGATGACATTTTTTGTAGGTTTTGCATTTTTGTAACTTTCTTCTTTCTTTAAATGAAAAGTCAAGGAGACATTTAGCAACACTAACTCATCATCATCATCATCTCACCCTTCTCCCGCCTGAGGCAGGGTCGGGTCTGTGGGTTCTAATCCTCCACTCCCGCCTATCCCCAACCAAGTCCCGCCCCACCCCACACACCTCCATGTCCCTCTGCACCACCTGCTCCCACGTCCGTTTTGGTCTTCCCCTACCCCTGGTGCCCCCAATTACCTGCAGTCCCACAATGGACCTAGTAAGCTCCTCCTCTCCCCTCCTCATCACATGCCCATACCACCTCAACCTACTCTCTCTCATCTTCTCTGCAATATCTCCCACCCCCAAGTTACCTCTAACGTAATCGTTTCTAATTCTGTCAGATCTTGACACCCCACACATGTAGCGCAGCATTCGCATCTCAGCCACTTGCATTTGCTTTTCATGGTTCTTCCTAACTGCCCAGCACTCTGAGCCATATAGCATAGCGGGCCTAACGACGGTTCTATATACCTTACCCTTCAACTTAACTGGGACCCAGCGGTCGCACAGGACCCCACTTGCCTGCCTCCACTTCAGCCATCCTGCATTAATTCTATGGGTCACATCAGAATCTATCTCCCCATTGCTCTGGAAGACTGATCCTAAATAACGAAATTCTTGCACTGCTGGAATCCCCTCTCCCCCACAACGAATCTCTCCCCCTTGCCCCTGGTCACTAAAATTGAAAGCTAGGTACTCAGTCTTCTTCATGTTCACCTTAAGGCCCCCTCTTTCCACTGCTGTCTTAAGGTCAACACTAACTAAAAAAATAATAAGTATAGTAGGGCCTAATAATTGTCATTTTGTCTAAATTAGGGAGGGTTAAAGTTAAGTGAGATTGAATCTATAGTTGGATAGTACTGTATTTTCATTGTTTTTTAAGGGATGTTAAAGTCACTCAAGAAGTGCCTCAAATGCATTCCACTTTGGCCTGGCTCTTGATTTTCAGATTTTTTTAATCTTAAGGGGAAAAGGTTATAATTTCAAATGTCAAACCCTTGGATTTATCTGTCGACCTGTCGACGAGTGCAGCCAAGTTGCGTTGGGCACACCAGTTCTCGTGAGATCACTGCAGTTAAGCAGCGCAAGCCCACATTAGTACCAACATGGGTGGTTGGTAAAGAACGTTGGGTGCTGCAAATTTCCCCTCTCCTAGGTCCGCTACCTACCTCCTCATCTCCCGCGAACAGTCTCCTAAAGCCCAGCGCAAAATGAGACGCAGTCTCCGCAGGTGACTTACCATACATTTCTGCGGCTCACGTGATAGTATGTAGTTGCACATGTTAAGTCGCAGGGTGACGTGACTCAGTGCCTGCTCCACGTGACCCTGCGGAGCGCAGTGCCAATGCCGCAGTTCCCTGCGTGAAGTTCGCTTGACAGTAACAAAAAGCGATGCGAAGCAGAGAAGTTCTCTTGTTATTTAATGCAGTGGTTCTCAATCTTTTTGAAGTCAGGGAACACTAATTATGACAATTCAACATAAACTTTAAAGCAAGTTGTACACTTTCTTCACTTGGTACTTACTACATCATCAGCATCGTCATACCCTTATCCCGCCTGTGGCAGAGTCGGGTCTGCGGATTCTAGCCTTCCACTCCCGTCTATCTCACTAGTTCCCCGTCCACCCCAAACACTGTCATATCCTTTTGGACAACCTGTTCCCACGTCTGCTTTGGTCTCTCTCTGCCCCTGGTCTCTTCTCTTCTTCGCATTCTCTTCCCTCTTCTCTTCTTCCCCTATTCCCCCTCATTTTCTCGGCGATGTCCACCACCCCAGGCTACCTCTAATATGCTCATTCCTAATTTTATCAGCTCTGAACACACCACACATGTACAGCAGCATTCGTATCTTGGCTACTCGCATTCTATTTACGTGGCTCTTCTCACTGCCCAGCTCTCTGATCCATATAACATAGCTGGTCTACCAACTGTCCTGCAGAACTTCGCAGAACAGGACTCCGCTTGCCTGTCTCCACTTCAGCCACACACCCCCTCATTGATTCTGCTGGTCACATCAGAGGCTATCTCTCCATTGCGTTGGAACGTTGATCTTAAGTACTTTATCTCTTGCACCTTTGTCACCAGTTAGCCTCTCGAACGTACGTCACCGTTATTTTACTGTCCATCCCAATTGAATGCAAAACACTGTCTTCTTCATGTTTATCGTTAGCCATCCCTTCTCTATCGCTCCTGTTCCATCGTTTATTCCCTTCTCTATCTATTCTCTGCAGTCACCAAGTTTTCCTATGTCGTTGGCAAATGCCAAGCACTAGGGGGACTATTCTTCAATCCGAATAAACCGTTCTTCCACTCCCTTTTTCGCAATACCTCCCAAACTACCTTGGCACCTGCTGCCACTTTATATAACTATAAAATGAACAACTATGCCATTTGCGTTTGCTGATTACAATCCCATCCAAAAATTATTTCAAATTGTATCAAATTTATTCCAACACCTTCATTTGTATATGAATTTTTTTTGCGGAACACCCTTTGAGAACCACTGATTTAATGCAAGTATGGTGAAAAACTGCGATTCAATGTGCGGTGATTGCCTGCTAGCAGAATTTCGCAGGGCTGCTACACCCTGCGTCACCTTCGCCACCTGCGTCACCCTGCGTCTCACTTTGCGCCTTGCCTTAGGGTTAGTCCTGTTATGGCTGCTTGGCTAACTCCCCAACCCATTAATTGAATCCAGAATTCAGACCTACCGTTGCATCTTCAGTTTTGTTAATACTCTCACAACCAGCTAAACAAGGTGAAAGGAAGTTGTGATTTGCAATGCAAACAGGGTCGAATGTGTTATCACATTCGCAACCTAGACTACATGGCGATGTTACTTCCATACTGTAGGCAAGAATAAGAATATTTATTGCAGTATTGCCATCTAGAACTAAAAATATGTTAGTACGATGAACACATACGTACTTGCCATTTTCAAATTGCACTCCTTCAAATGCTAAGTTGTGGCATTTGAAAGTCATTATAACAAAGATGCCAACAGCATAGACGGTGTCAGAAACTCCACCCCAA
The DNA here is from genome assembly GCA_013389805.1 of Trigoniulus corallinus. Classification (NCBI taxonomy): domain Eukaryota; kingdom Metazoa; phylum Arthropoda; class Diplopoda; order Spirobolida; family Trigoniulidae; genus Trigoniulus; species Trigoniulus corallinus. The sequence goes on from JAAFCE010008833.1 coordinate 18,751,820, forward strand.
ATCGATAGGGAAAATGGACTAGGCTGGCACTTCCATACAATAATGCCTCCAGTGATGCTGCCTATCATCATCATCATCATACCGGATGTCCCTACATGCGAAATTATGTCAATTAAGTTATCTGAGATGAGCATCGTATCACTTAAACCCAGATTCAATTTGTACTGACCGGTTAAAATACTCGCTTGTGCAGCCGTTTTACCAAATTGAGCTTCCAGATATTTCGGCATAAAGGTTGAAAACCCAATCATACCCAAAATGACAGGGCCTGCACAAAGTATCTGGAATACGACCACCGGGTTGTTTGCCATTCTCTTAAATACTGTCACCAGGTCTGCAAAATGAAAACTCTTAATGAATTCGATTTGCTGTTATGAATGTCATAATTCTTGATTCTGTCCTAGCACCTTTCATCGCGGGCCTTTGGTCACTTGCTTCCGGATCAGGCATCGACGGTTTGTCAGATGACTGTTTCTTTTTCTGAGAAGGTGGCAATTGTTTAGGAAATAATAAAATTGGGAAAGCAATAAACAGTTGTAGAGTGCCAATAACTAAAAATCCTAGCCACCATGCACCCAACCAACGAACATCTGTAGTGGAGTATTCAGGAGTTTCTGAAATGCAATACATGTTTTATTAGTCATCAGCAGAAATTTGTGCCGTAACCGTGGCATTTTAAGGATTAATGTGACTGGAAAACGTTAGCGTTGCTGCTACTTACTGTTAGGCTGAATATACACTCTGAGACAAGCAGAGGCAAGAAGAAAGCCAAGAGTTGGTCCTAAAGCTCTCAAGGCACCTGTAATAGCTGAATATGAACCATTCAATTTTATTAATCGTTCATGATTTGCTTTTATGAATTACTACAGCGATTTTGCTTGATCTTGACGTTTAAACTTTAAATATTGGGAGCAGTGATTATCAATTGCAGCAGCCGGCTGCTGAACCCCATGCTTATTTATCGCCGACTATTGTTATCTATCATCGACTATTTATTGCACCTTGGAATTATTCTAAATACACAGGGCATCTAGAGGGAGCACACTGACACGTTGATTGGGAAGGCTGGGCGTGCCCTCCGTTTGATTAGAAGGGGGCTGGTGGACAGCACAAAGGAAGTTAAAGAAATAGTCTATTTTTCAATGGTACGGCCAATTGTGGAGTACTGCAGTCCAATTTGGTTTCCCTTTAGGCAGGACTTATCTTGGGAAATTGAAATGATCAAAAAGAGGGCAACAAGAATTGTGCTACATCGCTTCTCTCGTAGACTGAGTGTGCCGGGAGCGGCGAGTTGCGTTGGACACACCAGTTCTCGTCTGATCACTGAAGTTAAGCAACGCAAGCCCAGTTAGTACTGACATGGGTGGTCGCTCGGGAAAGCTGGGTACTGCTAATACCCAATAATCGTTGCATTAGTGTAGTGTCTGTGCAGTATATGCATTAGAACTATACAGTGGACGGGTCTCTAATGACCTCGTAGTTGACGGGACCTTAAACTCCAACAAACAAACAAACAAATGCGTTGGACACACCAGTTCTCGTCTGATCACTGAAGTTAAGCAACGTAATCCCAGTTAGTACTGACAAGGGGGGCTGCTTGGGAAAACTGGGTACCGCTAGTATCCAAAAATTGTCCCATTAGTGTACAGTAGTGTCTGTGCAGCATCTGCATCAGAACTACACAATGCACGGGGCTCTAATGACCTTGTAGTTGAAGGGCCCTAAAACACAAACAAACAACAACTGAGTGTGCCAGACATGGTCAGATGTCACTACGTCAGAAGTGGGTATCTGACAGCATTAGTCTTTTTAATAGACTGTTGAAAATAAGGTACGAGGGTTCTCCTGTTGGCAGCTTATCCCTTGCAGAGTATAGGGGAGAAAGGATCATCCATTTAAATTGAAGGAAATCAGGGCACGGACAGACTCATATTACTGGTCTTTTTCCCCCAAGAGTCATTCGGCAATGGAATGCTTCCTGAAAGAAGGTGCCGTTATAACAGATAGGGAATGGATGGGGCAATAGATGCTATACTCCAGGTTCCTAGGGTTTTCAATGGGTGGCGTCGCTAGGGTTGGCGTCACCCGGTGCGGTGACACCATGGTGTCATCCCCCTCTCCTGAAAAAAAAAATCACTTCTTCTGCTTTGGTGTCACCCCATTTGTCATGGTGCGAGTGGTGTCACCCGGTGCGGTCCGCACCCCCTAGTGACGCCACTGATTCCACTGCCAATTTGGCCTATCAGGGCTGGTTGCAGTGCATTCAGTTAGAATTAGAATTTTCCTTGTTAGCTGTGGCACTTTTTCCTCCACGGACAGCAGGGTGGAGCTTTCTACACCTGGAAATTTTGCTGAATGGCGCGTAGCCTATATCTTTCTCCTGCACGCTACCTCTGCCCTTGCCCAGATCTAGGGGTGGGGGCAAAGGTGGCATTTGGCCAGGGGTGGTAAAAATTGGCGCGAAAAGAAAAAAAAATAAAATTTTCGTGGTGTGATGTGCTCATGAATAAAGAACCGGGTATTAAACTGAGATTTGAAAGGGGTAAAGAATTACTGCAGTATACTTCAACATTCTCAACCCTCGTGAAGCTTAATTAATGTTTTATCTTAAAAAGTAACTTTTTAAGTTGGATAATGAAGGAGAAATCAAACATGATGTTGATAAAATTCGGAACCCCGTATTATCACCCGCAACGTGTCCGAATTCTTTTCTTAGTATGTTTGTCTTTTTGCTGTCAGAAATGAGATCAATTAATTTAACTTACTCATGTACAACGGGAAGTTTCTTTTCTTCACGCTGTCATCCATGTAGGTAAATCCCAGAGTAAAAAGAGCAATACTTCCAATACCGGAAATAAATTGACCTATGAAGAACAATGTCAGAGCAGGAACACTGGAGGGCTGACTATGGCAATATTCCTGACTTAGTTCGTCAGTTAACAGAACAGCTTCATGGCACATAATATGTTGGTGTTCAGTTCCGTTGGTGAGGGTTTCCATAGTTTGATTTCGGAGAACTTTATGAATTTCTGGATCATAAAAGAGTTGAGCAAAGCTGTACATGTAACAGGAAGCGGCACTAATGAGCATTCCAATTGACAGCCAAAAGGGCCGACTTCCACGACCGGCTATATACGTTATCAGAACCCCACATAGGATTTGGCTTATGTCGTTTCCAGAAAGTATAAATCCAAGTTTACTGCTTGGTATACCGAATGTCTTTTCTACCGTGGTTATAACTCCGTTGAAATAAGTGTATATCATACCTTGAGCAATGCTTATAATGACGTAGGCAATTGTATAAACTCGATGGTTGGCGAACTTTTGCAGCCAAGTTGGACGCCAAGAACCAATGCCACATAATTGGTCTTTGGGTCTTTGTTGAAGATCAATTGGTGTCTGGGAAATGGCGTCCATAAAGTCTTTGGTGCCTTGATTAGGCTGTTCTTCATCTTCGTTGTCACAATCTTCATCGTCGTCGTCACTCAAGGGCATACCATTTCCATAAAGAGAATTGAATTTTACTGAATTATTTGGAATATTACGTTGAATAGATGCAGCTGGAAGCATTTTGGACTAAGAAGTACTAAGAATGGAAATAGTATCACTGAAAAACTGTTTTAACGTGAATCATTTGATTTGAAATGATTTATGACCCGAAATCTGTTGTGAGCGACTTTTGAAATCCAGTGAAGTTTGAAAAGAATGATTCTTTAGTTGATGTTGCAAGCTAGAGCATAACTTTAGAACTAATTGTCCCCTTATCTGCCCCTCTAAAATTGACAGATATTGTCTTTTTATCAAATTGAACCTGTATTTATTTCCTAGCTGAAGTGCAGATAAGGAACGCATATATACAGTAAAAGATTCGTACAGAATTATCAACATACAAAACCGGCGCGAAAACTAATCAAAATACAACGGTCATTAGATGATACATTCACATTTGAGGCCATGAAATGTTGATCACCTTACGAAACGTTGTATTAAGAAATATTCCAGACATTTTTTTCCAGGGGCTCTTGAGTTTGTGTCTTTAGTTAATGCTGAATTTCTAGACGGAATTTAGAGAAGAGAGATGCTCTCACGTTTCCAAATAGCTCCAAATGTCCCGATTAATTTTTCAGTTGTTAACTCTCATATCCATTCTTCCACTCAACTTCAAGGGATTTAAAGAAGAGAGATACTCTCATGTTTCCAAATGTTCCAGGGAGCGGTGAATTGCGTTGGACACACCAGTTCTCGTCTGATCCCTGAAGGTAAGCAGCGCAACCCCAGCTAGTACTGACATGGGTGGCCGTTTGGGAAAACTGGGTACGGCTAATACCCAAAAATCGCCCCTGCAGTAAACATTGCGTTCGACACACCAGTTTTCGTCTGATCACTGAAGTTAAGCAGCACAACCCATGCTAGTACTGACAAGGGTGGCCGCTTGGGAAAACTGGATACTGCTAATACCCAAAAATCGTCGCATTAGTGTAGTGTCTGTGCAGTCTCTGCATAAGAACTATGCTGTGGACGGGGCTCTAATGCTGTGGACAAGTGCTTTTCCGCTCCTGGTCTAAAACTGTGTGAAACCAAACAATATAATACTGCTGCAATGGTTTTCGGGTTAGGGAAACAGTTTTCCCCCTTCACACCTTACAGGCGGCATCTCGAATAAAATATTGTTTGGAGAGACTTGGAGATATCACTCACTACTAAAACTGCAATGCTTCAGTAAGACGGGGTTAGTGCAGGCGACATCACTTTGGAGTCATTCTGAAGTGCTATCCCTGCAGTAAACATTGCGTTGGACACACCAGTTTTCGTCTGATCACTGAAGTTAAGCAGCACAACCCATGCTAGTACTGACATGGGTGGCAGCTTGGGAAAACTTGGTACTGTTAATACCCAAAAATCGTCGCATTAGTGTAGTGTCTGTGCAGTCTCTGCATAAGAACTATGCTGTGGACGGGGCTCTAATGACCTTTGTAGGTGAAGGGCGCTAAAACACCAACAAACAACAACATCTAAAAGTTCCAAATGTCCCAATTAGTTTTTCAGTTGTTACAGTAACTCTAATGTCCATTCTTCCACTCCACTTTTGATGCTTTTAACCCTAGATCACAAACCAGTAGTCCCTCAGACTACCCAACTTTTTCAAAATGTCAAATTTTAGCCCTTACATTTTATGGATTGCTTTACAATTTCGTATAACTTCCTAATTTTTGTAATATATCAATTTCACATTATCACCATCTTCATTTGCAGCTTCCATGCATGAATATGATGGTGGGTAGTCTCTCAGACTACTCATTAGTAACCACGTCAGTTAAAATGGGTAGTCCGTCAGACTACTACTACTTAGTAAGAACCACCTTGGAATTTGATAAGAAATAAGGGCATCCATTGTTTGTTTTTTTTCAAATAATTGCAAAGTTAATCTTCTTAATTGAAACAACTTTACGATCGATAGCTTATGTAGTTTCCGGAAAGTATAAATCCAAGTTCACTGCTTGGTATACAAATGTCTTTTCTACTGTGGTTATATGTAATAGTCGGCAAATATTGCCAATTTTTTGACAAAAAAACGTATGGCTAGATCGTTATATAGAAGATGACCAGAGTGTTTATCCAGTTGCGAATTATCTAATGTGATTTTGTGATCTGTTGAGCTGGATGATGGCAGATTGTGTTCAATACAGAGCAACAAGCTTCCAAAAACACTATGAATATGAGGATTATATTCAGGCAGTGGCATCACTAGGGGGTGCGGGCCGCATCGGGTGACACCACTCGCACCATGAGAAATGGGGTGACACCAAAGCAGAAGAAGCGGCCCTTTTCGGGAGAGGGGGTTGCGCCAACCCTATCGACGCCACTGTATTCAGGAGTTAATAATAGGGATTTTGCGATTTCTCGTAACGTGGGCATTTCGGGACGAAAGACGAGAAGTAAAAAGCCTTCTCGTCCTTCCTAGTCGTCTTCAATAAAATAAGGACGAGAAAAATCACAAATAATCGCCCTCCTTTCTCACTTTTATTTATGATTTTCGCGTCCTTATTGTATTGAAGACGACTTGGAAGGACGAGAAGGCTTTTTACTTCTCGTCTTTAGTCCTGAAACGACCACGTTACGAGAAAATGCAAAATCCCTAATGTCAATTCAAACAAATAACGAACGGTTTATTGCGCTGGACACACCAATTCTCGTCTGATCACTGAAGTTAAGCAACGCAACCCCATCTACTACTGACATGGGTGGTCGCTGGGGGAAAACTGGGTACCCCTAATACCCAAGAATCGTCACATTAGTGTGGTGTCTGTGCAGTCTCTGCATTAGAACTACGCAGTGGACGGGGCTCTAATGACCTCGTAGTTGAAGGGCCCTAAAACACCAACAAACAAACGGCAGACACCAATTCACGACATTTTCAAATAAATTTTGTGTTTTTAGAAAAGTTGTTAGTAAATACAGTATGAAGTTTGGGATAAATATAAGTAGGTAGCATAATTTTGCAATAGTGTTCAATAATATATGCTTTTTTCTTCTTTGGTTTAATGTTTTCGAAAGTAAAACAGTTCCCCTTGCGATTATAATAAGTGGCTTCCATTGTATTTGACTTTAAGATAACTGTTGAGAACCAAATAAGGGTTCGCATTTCTCCTCAAGATGAAATTAATTGTAAATTGAAATTCAGCTCCCAGTTTTGTTAGCGGGACGTATCGTTAGTCACTGTGGGAGATACCGCGAACTCCAACATCACTAGGAGTCCCTCCTTAGCTGTCAACCGCCCTCGGGGACGACCCTCCACGAGGTCGAGAGAGTGCAACTTTTTTCACGAGGAAAATCATTTGGTGGCTATTGCCGTTTTATCTTCGTATTGTTTCTAACCTTTTTATCCTTGTCTGTATTTTGGCCTTTGCTTTTTTTTATCCTTCTGCTTTATTGGCATGTGGTTTCTTACTATTATTCATTGTAGTTTCGTTTCTGTTAAATTTTACCTTGGTGGGATGGTAGGACACCCCCACCAGTATCTGATTGACTACTCTGGGCTTCAAACACCAAAGTAATTGGGAGCCCATGAAGTTTAAACACCAGCAATCAACAACTGTTTTGGAAATGATGAAATATTTGTTGTAAAAATTGGTGCAGTGTGGTGTACCTCATCTAGAACTTCATATCAGTTTATTATCATTACACTTTAAAAATTTTTGATAATATTTCTACCTTGTCATGGTAATATTCATGATAAAAATTTACTTCTGGTGTCTGAAGCACCATTAATTATTTCTGAAATTGTTGTTGCTATACTTTTATTAAGTCATTGCTGCATTTAAGAAAGTAATTCTCATAGGCTTCTTCTAGTGGCCCAAAATTGCTTTGAGATTTAGTGGTGAGCACGACCCGCCTCGGTGGCACAGTGGGTCTCACGCTCGGTAACTGCGTCAGTAGTTCTAGGTTTGATACTGGACCAAGGTGGGTTGGATTCTTTCAGGCGAGAGAGAGGCCCCGAGTGTGCTTTCTTTCGGATGAGAAGTAAAACCGAGGTCGCGTGTGGTGTACGGTGGCATTTGCACGTAAAAGAACCCTCTCTACTATGCAACAAGTAGGTGAGGGGATAATTTCCAAGTGTTGGAGCTCGCTCCCTGGCATCGGTGGAATTTACCCCCCCCCCTTAAAACGAACAGTAGACCGACGATAAATAAACATAAGGGTTCCAGCTTTGGTCGGCAGCCGGCTGTGAAAAACACTGTCCGATATATCTCTGTTGTGTTCATTCACAGGGACAAGATGGGTACCCGACCCTGCCATAGGCAGGAAAATGATTAGGAGTTGCTTTTTATTTAGTGGTGAGCACAAAACTGCACTGAAAAGAAAAATATTCCCAATATACTGACTTCAGAACATCAGTTGGCAGTGCCCTAATCTGTTAAATTCATGGCACTCAGGTTTGGCCATAGTCAAAATGCATAATTTTGGCATTATGAAAATGATCTTGCAGGTGCTTTTGAGAACTACTTTACAACTATCTCTGATGAATTTTACACCCTTTTAGACTTAGGGCCTATATATTGTGAAGGAGGAGACAAATTCGCACTTATCAGAGACCTACCTATTTTGCTCATGAGACGATTTGGTCGCTTTAATGATCATGGGACAAGTAAGAGTCGAGAAGTACGAGTAGTATGTCCATGTAGAAGTGAGAGCTATATGTCATTGGACCCGCCTTGGTGGCACAGAGGTACTGCACTCGACTACTGGATTAGTCAGTGGTTCCAGGCTCGATAGTGGATCGAAGTGGGTTAACTTCTTTCGGACAAGAGAGAGAACTCCCAGTATTCCTTCTGCCAGATGGAAAATAAAGCTCTTTTATATCATTTGAACATAAAACAACTCTTTCCACATGGAATGTATAGATCAGCAAAATTTACAAGTGTAGGAGCCCCTCCCTGGCGTCGGTGGAGGCAAATGTGTCTCAATGAAGAAAAATGGGCTGATGATTCTAATTCACTACACTGCAAGCAGCCTTATTTGGCCCATATGGCAGTGCAGAGATCAACTCTCAATCCTACATACGTTACCATAAAGCTCCTAAAGCCCTAGGCTAAAATTCTCATGATCCCCCTACAACACTAGTAATGGTGGGGTTTCTTTTGAGCAAGCCCTCCACTTTATCCTCTCCAAGGCTATTCCATTGCCGAATGGTCCTTGGTAAGAAAGACCAGTAATATGGGTCTAACTGTGCCCTAATCTCCTTCAATTTATACGAATGACCCGTTCTCCCTTTATACTCAGCGAGGGACACACTTCCAACCAGAGGTCCATCACACCCCAGCAGCAGCAGTCTGATAAAAAGACTGATGCTGTGAGATATACGCCGCTGGCTTAGTGTTTCCCACCCTAACTCCCTAATTAAACATACGAGTTGCAGCGTTAGACTGGTAGCCGGCTGCGTAAAAATACTGTCCTAACGATCATCCTTGTTTCCAAATGGGACAAAAATAGATACCCAACTAGGCATAGCTACGTTTAGAGTAGGAAAGTGCACGCGGGGCTACCTCTCATACTCAAGTGGAACAGAATTGAACCTGGGTCAAGTGCTTCAACACTGAGCGACACACGCGGGCAGAAAGCACCCAATAACATTGGAAAAGATACTAAAAACACCAGATACGGTAGATAGAGCAAGGATGTACAATGTTTAAGAGTATTTGAGCACTGTGTGGGAGTTGCTATGCTACTTTGAGATTTCACCCAGACTATAAACTACACAATGTGGATTCATCGTTGTTGACCTCGCAGGTTGTTGGCCGTTTCATTATTGCCAAAATTGTTTTCTTCGTGTAATAGTAATTGTGATAGGTGTGTGCGCTTAGATGTTTACGTTGTAGTTGCATGATGAACTAATGATAATTGCTGATAACCTTTAAGCATTATCATCTTGTTCCTAAAAACAACTTCTATTTGGGACGAATGACTTACTAAGACATTCCACTTATATAAATATAGTGAAAAAAGGGATCGGGTGAGAGCCAAGAGCAAAAATCATCTCGAAATGCATTCTGTTATTCAATTTGTTCATTTATGTCCAGTTAAAACTGTGTGAAACCAACAGAAAGCAACTCTTAATCCTTTTCCCCCTATGGCAGGGTCGAGTGCCCATCTTGTCCCTCTGAATGGACACAAGGGCGATATATTGGTTATTGTTTTTCCGCAGCCCATTGCCGACCAAAGCTACAACCCCTATGCTTATTTATCGTCGGTCTACTGTTCATTGTTTGGGGAATTCCATCAAAGCCAGGGGCTGGACTCCTACACCTGGGAATTTTGTCTCATCTACTCGTTGCAAAGTGATATATTTGACAAGTGCTTTTCCGCTCCGGGTCTAAAAGTGTGTGAAACCAAACAATTTAATACTGCTGCAATGTTTTTCGGTTTAGGCAAATAGTTTTCCCCCTTCACATCTTACAGGCGGCATCTCGAATAAAATATTGTTTGGAGAGACTTGGAGATATCACTCACTACTAAAACTGCAATGCCTTCATTCTGAAGTGCTATCCCTGCAGTAAACATTGCGTTGGACACACCAGTTTTCGTCTGATCACTGAAGTTAAGCAGCACAACCCATGCTAGTACTGACATGGGTGGGCGCTTGGGAAAACTGGGTACTGCTAATACCCAAAAATCGTCGCATTAGTGTAGTGTCTGTGCAGTCTCTGCATAAGAACTATGCTGTGGACGGGGCTCTAATGGCCTTTGTAGTTGAAGGGCCCTAAAACACCAACAACAATAACCTGCAGTAAGCTGTTAAGACTAGGTTTTCTGGGTTCCACTTACCTGTGAGAAAAATAACGCGTTATTAGAGAAATAAATTGATTATTATACTATTCAACAGAATGATAATATCCATGCTGACCAGCAAATGCCATTTTTTAAAAATAGATCCCGAGTATTTGTCTAGTGATAGATAGTGCCTACTGACATTCAAATCATTGTCAGAAGATTTATTTTCGTTGATAGTTTCATAAACATTGATAAACATTTTTTTACTTAAAGACCTCAAATATTTGTTGGCAGTTTGGAGATACTCTTATCAACTTGACAAGTCTTCTAAACAATTTACCGTCATTATTTGTGAAAACAACCATTTTAGTGGGGAATATCTATAGCCAGACTCACCTGCAGGCGGTCATTAGTGACATTTGCGCGAAGACTTGGAAAAGGGCATGTCCTTCCTCTCACATATCTTGTGACCATTGGCGTGCCTAACTTTCTGTAATTCGCATTAGTGAGGATTGCGGAATTTAGTTAATGATGGAAAGTAGATTCAAGGAAAGATTGAATGATAATTGCTTTTACTTAATACCTCTGTTTTTTTTTCCAAAAAAATATATTATATTTACTTCTACTGCTACTTTTAAACGTCTATTTTGTGTATCAAAACAAAAGTCGATAACTTATACTCTGTATCATACGCCAACGCATTGTGTAATCGGGTGTCAAAAACTGACTTATCCTACAATGATTAGACTAAGACTTATTGGGTGCAGTTTGTGCAAATATGCCATGAGAAAGCGGGTGCAGAATTTTAAAATATTGCTATTCTGTCCAGGTATTTTGAGAAATAACTCATATATTAAATTTGAACTCAAAACTCCAGTATATAAATTTAATGTGATGGAAAGCAATTGTGTTATCACACCATAAGGTATAAATAGGAAGACCTCTTACTGCTTTAGGCTAATGGAATACAGTAAAACACGTTTATAACGTTCGTGGCTACAACGTTTTCACGGCTATAGTGTCTGTTTGGGCTGGTCCCGGCAGAGCCTATGGCTTTTTAATGGTAGAGGGTCACGGATATAGCGTTTGCTTTTACGGCTATAACGTTTGCAAGGCCCTGGTGGGCAGCCAAGTGTTTCATATCCTATCACGGATATGCAAAAACTCCAAAACCCGTATGTGCACATGTCTTGATTAGGAATGTTGCATATGTGCAGAATGTACAACATAAGCTGTGCATTACATACATTTTAGATGAACAAACCACTCAGTCTTGCTAATGTGTGGCTTTAGTAGTAATGACACAAGCGACCTAGAATTGAGTTGGTAAGATAATTTACAATGAACCTGTGTAGAGGTCAGCCAAGATACCAAGAGGATATGTGTGCCTCAATATCCAGAGAGGGAGTGGCAAATTGCATTGGGTGGCCACTTGGGAAAACGGGGTTCCGCTATTATCCAAAAATCGTCGCATTAGTATAGTATCCGTGCAGTCTCTGAATAAGAACTACACTATGGAAGGGGCTCTAATGACCTAGTAGTTGAAGGGCCCTAAAACACCAGCAAACAAACAACATCCAGAGGTGGAAGCAGCCATCCACCATGAAGCAATCATCAATTCTTGATTACTGTACTCATAGGGAAATCATTTACAGTATGTGCCCCAACATGACATTTTACCACTACGCAGTATTATGGATAGAAAAACACAAAAAGGCATATCATGGCTATAGCATTTTCAAGGTTATAACGTTTGTTCCTTTTGGTCCCCAACAAAACGTTATAACTGTGTTTTACTGTAAGCAATAATTTTCCCTTTGGGCCATCCAGAATAAGAAGGGAACTTTGGCCCCCAATACATTTGTCTCATCATTTCAGTCTTATAACATATACCTATTGAAGGAGATAATACTGCACCCACTAATTCAACATGTTTTCCCCCTCCCTTTGCCCTTCCAACTTGATCCCTGACTTATATTCTTTATTATCTTAATTAAGGTCATTTGTTTTCCTTTTTGGTTGCAGTTTGCAGCCCCTTTGGACAGGATTGTACCGTCTCTCAATCCCAAATTTTCAAAGTTTTCCCTGTAGGTCTCTAACTTCTGCAAGAAGGTGCCATTATAGCAGGTATGCAATCAGTGGCGGATCCAGGATTTTCGCCAGGGGGGGAGTTGAGCCATTACAGGGGGGGGGGGAGGTTGAGCTAAAGCTCGCATATATTATGCGAATACGTTTATATGTGCATAGGGCGGGGTTGCAACCCCAAAAACCCCAACCTGGATCCGCGCGTGTATGCAATATATGGCAGAATAGGTTATATGCTTCAGGTTCCTTCGGGGTTCAATGGGTTAGAAATTAGGAATGACAGTCATTCTCTCCACTGCCACTTTGGCTTGTCAGGGTTGCTTGCAGTGTATTCAATTAGAATTAGAACTCCAGGAGTCAAATACCGAACCTTTCAATAAAGAGCTTTGACTTACTCCACGACCTGATACGTATTCTGAGGATGTCTCTCATATCGTGTCTGTCACAGCTAGACAGTCGTTGCTACATCAAATGTCACAACCGTTTCGCTCAGGGTTTCCAATGTGTGACCTGTGAACCCCTGGGAAGCCGCGGCCTCCTGACAGGGATACAGCGAAACATTACAAATACACGGTATAAGTATCTGGACGGGGCAAAATTATCCTTACCGCGATGAGCAAACAGTGAAGGGCCGCGCCTTAGTGAATTTAAAACAAAATTTAAAATATTGGCTAAAAGCAACAACAAAAGGAAAGGCCAACAGGGCGTCTTGAGCAGCAAGCCCCTGGTTTTAGTCAGCGCACCTGTTCCTTTCGTGGAATGGAAAAATCACTGGTATGCGATTGGCTAAGCCATTATGGAAAGTCACTTCTTCCCCCGTTTTATGGTAACCATTCCAACCCTTATATAGCCAGCCGGTTATGGAGTAAGAGTCGGGTTCGTGACCATCAGGACCAGTGTTCCCTCTAAGCAGCGCGGGTGCGCGCGCACTCACAACGGCCAGATGTCCCGTGCACGTCTGGTGATGACACAAGCATGGGGAATGCAGTTTGTTCACACGTAGGATTAGGACTCCGCGCACGCTTGCACATAAGGCTTGATTCCTTAGAGGGAACATTCATCAGGACACATTATCCTCAGGGGTGGATCTAGGTTGCTCAGGGTCTAGGGCTTATTGAAGTTCAATAATGTCACATTGAATAAAATTCATTGACTTATTCAAGTGCTTATTTTTAATCAAAAATTATTAAAAGTTTATGATAATTCAATTTTTGTGGGGCCCCTTGACAGTTGGGGGCCCAGGGCTTCAGCGCTATTAGTCCCTATGTAGATCCGCCCCTGATTATTCTGCCAACAATCCTGCAGCATTGCCAAAATTCTTTGCTCAGGCACCATCAAGAAGTGCCCGGTGGGTTGCACTCTTTGGGACGAGGACAAAATTATTAATTATTGAGTAGCGTAGAACTGTCTTTTAAGTTAAAATATTTTATTTCTTCGCAAAGTAGCTCTGCCAACGTAAAAGTGAAGTGTGTTCCACTTGGAACGTAATTCGTTTCCGTAATTGGATACCAAGAAATTAATACACATCATTACCTCCAAGATGTGATCTTATAGATAATTTTCAGTGCATTTAAGTTAGAAAACAGTTTAGAATTCAATTGGAGATACCCTGAAGCTAGGTTCACCGTTAATGCACCATGCAGTTTCAACTTAGGTGTTTGCAGTGGATGAATTGAGTTTTTGTGTCCAGTAGCATTCTTTTGATTGGTAAAAATTAACGTCCCATCCACGTTTTGTTCCTACAGAAGAACACAGATGCATAGTAGCCAATAAACTGATCACAATAATGTACCCAGCTTCCGTTTCTGCGCTGCATCATTGTATCACCAAAAGATGCCTGCCTGTTTTTGAAGTGACTTGAGATAATCAAGTTCTAGTTTTAAAATGTCAATCACTTATTAATACCGACTTTTGATGATTTCTAGCCCACTGCTGACACTTGTCTGCTGTTTTCCGCGACATTGGAGTCCTTCTTTTATGTTGAGTACTCTGCTAGGTGGATCATCTCCATACAAGTTCAACTGTCTAGCAAAGATGGCCAGAAAAATTTCAAACACGGATGACACCACGAAACATCCTATTGTAATACCATGATACAAGAACCGTAAACTGTCCAGGTCATATATCCAACAATTTCCTCTTTTTCCACAAGGTGTCGTAGCCCACAATAAACAAGTCTTGTCTATTAAGGCTCCATAAATTATAGGACCGGGAATAAATCCTGAAAACATTCAAAACAAAGTAGTTATTAACATTATCGATTGAAATTTAAGGGGGTTTCCCCTCACAGTTTTTGAAGAAACGTTGTCATATTTATTTATTTAATTACGTAGAAAGTACATCCAGATGAGGTACAGAAAAAAAACCCTAGTAGACATCATAACAGTGAAAGGAAGTGCCCGAAAAACATGCTCTTAAAATGCCGGCACGTTGCCACGCATTTGAAATTAGAACAGACAAAAATCTGGGAACGCATAGTGCGGGGAAGTTCATTCCAAGAGGAGAAACACCCCACAGGAAAAAAGCGGCGTCTGGGGTCCTTTGGTAGGAGACCTGAAGCAAAAATATTTCTGGAGGAGCCCCCTGACATCCACTGAGGCTTTCAAGGAAGAGGTTATAGAATGACAGGGATGGAGAGGATTCCTCAGCACCCATGCAAGCTCCAGCAAGCTATAGAAAATTAGAAACAACCGCCCGCCAAACATTTGTCTGACAAAATGTTTGAAGACAGCATCAAGATTTTAAACCCTTCTCCGGCATTTGCACTGTTGGAACCGTGAATAAATGGACGAATATTTGTACGTCCTTCAACATTGCCAGCTTTCCACATTTTAGCTTGACAAACGTTCAGAATCTACTTTTGGTTTGAGAGGAATTCCATTTGAACCATATCGCGTTTGCTAATGTAGCTAGGACCTGTGTCTCAAATGGTTTTCCCACCAAACCTGTTCAACAAACCTAAAAATGGTAAGCATTGTTTTATGTTCTCACACGATTGCAGCATAGAGAAGTATTTAGCCATAGAGTTCAATTGGGAAGGACAGGAAAATAATGATGACGTACTCTCTAGGGGAGAACTGGTGAAGAAGGTGCAAGAGGTGAAGTATTTAGGATCAACATTCCAAAGCAATTGGGAGATGGACCCGGTTGTGACACATAGAATCAATGGGGATGGTTGAAGTGGAGACAGGCAAGTGGAGTCCTGTGTGATAGGAGGGTCCCAATCAAGTTGAAAGAGAGGTTTTACAGGGCAGCGGTGAGGCCCGCTATGCTATATGGATCTGAGTGTTGGGCAGTGAGGAAGAGCCACGTCAATAGAATGCAAATAGCCGAGATGTGAATGCATGAGCGGCGTGTCAAGATCTGACAGTTAGGAATCAGTATATTAGAGGAAGCCTAGGGGTGGGAGACATCGCGGAAGAAATGAGGAAGAGTAGGTTGAGGTGGTATAGGCACGTAAGGAGAAGAGGGGAGAAAGACCTTGTTAGGTTCATTTCAGGAATGCAGGTTTTTGGAAGCACCCGAGGCAGAGGGAGACGGAAGCAGACGTGGGAGCAGGTTGTCCATAAGGATATGATAGTGTGAACGGGGACCTGGTGGGATAGGCGGGAGTGGAGGGCTATAATCCGCAGACCCGACCCTGCCACAGGCGGGATAAGGTAGGATGATGACACGAGTACAGCATAGACATGGATTGACGAACGCTTTATGTTCGTGAGGGACATCCCACCAAAATCGCTTCGAGTTTGCGAACTTTTTGACATTCGCTTTGTGCAGCCCGTGGAGGCCCAGCTTAAAAGACCATCAACAGTAACTGCATTTCTCCTTTTCTGTATGCGTGAATAGATTTCTAAAATACAGACAGATGTACCTAACCTCACTGTTTTCCAAAATTTCGAGTAATCTATATCCTCCCTTCTTCCAATGTAAACTAAATCTTTAGTATGTCTGGTGGTAAGTAACAATCATATAGGCGCAACCCAACATCTACTTACCAATAAGACTAGCAACATTTGTTGAAAGTGACAAAGCAACACCTTTGTCTTGACGTGCAACACTTCTATAAATAGTGATATAAAAATAGTTGAATTAGGGATAGCATTAAAATGACGTGTGTCTCGTTGAAAATTCAAACTGACCGAATTAGAACTAAAATTCCTCCAGCTCTTGACGCAGCTACAATCAATTTTAGAGCTCCAAGAACGACCGTATAAGGCATGAAGTTTCCGCAACTGTCCCTAGATTCTGGGCAGTATCCAGTGGTTGAGTCAGTCGCGTTTTCAGGTAGGCTAACTAGAGTATCATTTATGAAATCTAGCGCGCAACTACAATTTAAGAAACTCTGTAAAAGATTAAAGTTTCTCTAACATTTGACGACCAAAAAGCAATATTTTCAAATGCATTATAGACCATAGCTTAGTTACAATTTTATTGTTGCGAGGTGATAGACCTACTCTGCACCCTGCCATACATGGAGAAAGATAATTTTTGGAGTTGACACATACTGGATCGAACGCCTTATCACAGTTACAATTTCGACTGCAGTTCGATGTCAACTCGAATCTAGAGGTTTCAAAGAGAATAAAGAAATTCAGTTAGTTATCATAAGCTTTCCAATAATCTTGGTATTGAGGTCAATTGACTTTATTTACCCTCCGCTTTCAAAACTCACTCCTTCAAAGTGTACTGGAGAGCATTGTAAATTCATGATGACAAACATTCCGATTGCAAATAGTATGTTGGCAAACACTGTGGCCATGCATACCCAAAATGCACTTGGTTGAAATTTCCATATAATTAATCCTCCTATTGCAACTCCAATCATCATCATCAACATTCCAGCAGCACCTGCAAGCAACGCATTTAGAATATGGTTATTTTTTTACTCAACAGGAGACTAGAAGTTTTCAGGGAATGGAGTCAAATGTAATTGGACGGCAACTCGGTCACCCTTAGTAATTACATGTCTCGTTTAAAAATAGGCTTCAACTAGTGAGGACATTTCAAGTCACCTGATGAAGGCAATTCATAGAATTTAGAATTTTTCGTGTTTTTTTTCCCAGATTTATAACTGGAATGTCCTTGTTCTTGACTGGATGGGTTTGATTGGACTTTTATTCATCATGAAGTTTATAGCATTTTTACATTGTGCCAAAATGTTTGTGATCATTTTAAAGCTCATCTCTGACTTGAATCTTTGCAAGTTTTGTGGAGTTTGTTGGTTTGTGTTTTATGGCCTTTCAACTACAAGGTCATTAGAGCCCCGTCCACAGCGTAGTTCTTATGCAGAGACTGCACAGAAACTACACTAATGTGACGATTTTTGGATACTTGCAGTACCCAGTTTTCCCAAGCGGCCACCCACGTCAGTACTAACTGGGGTTGCGTTGCTTAACTTCAGTGATCAGACGAGAAGCTCCCCAAGTTTTGTGGAAGTGGTTGTTAATTGAATAAGGTAAAAGTTTCTGAGCCAGGCTTTTCGCATATTTTGTGACTTTCCATTTTTCTGATGTCCATAACTCCTAACCCTTCTCCTGCCTATGGCAGGGTCGGGTACCCATCTTGTCCCTCGGAATGGACACAGGGCGATATATTGGTCATAGTTTTTTTCTGCAGCCGGTTGCCGGCCAAAGCTGCACCCCTACGCTTATTTATCGTCGGTCTAGTGTTCGTTGGGGAATGCTACCGACGCCAGAGGGCGAGCTCCTACACCTGGAAATTTGGCCTCATCTACTCGTTGCGCAGTAGAGAGGGTTCTTTTACGTGCAAGTGGTCTGATGTCCATAAGCCAAACAATAATCGATTTCTCATATCGGAAAGCTAGCATTCGAGGAGGGGGCATGAGTTTCCACATCTTATATTTTTGTGAGCAGAAGGGTTACGTTTCCTAAAAGCGCATGATATTTGAACTAGTCTTGCAAATAGTCCTAGTGTTGGTCAGGCTTGAGTCTCCCTGGTCACCTTGAACTCAAGATGCAAGTAGGCCACCACATGATCTATGTTACACTATCGGGTTGGAGAATAAGCCAAGCAGCCATAACAAGCCGAACCCTAAGGAGGCTGCTCGCAGGAGAGGAGGGGGCAGGTGTAGGGGAAGTAGAAGAGGGGAAATTAGCAGAACCCAACGTTCACTACCAACCACCCATGTTGGTACTAACTTAGGTTTGCTTTGCTTAAGTTTAGTGATCTGACGAGAACTGGGGATTGACAAAAATAGTAAATTGCAAATCGCAACCCGGGGTAGAGTGCAACTCTATGAATTTGCTAGAAATTTTAATCTTACATTAATAATATTTTAGTCATTTCTCTTACCCGAAAAGATGGACGCCTGTGAAGCTGATTGACCAAACTGTGCTTCCATGTATTTTGGTAAGAAAGTTGAATAGCCTACAACTCCCAAAAAAAGTGGGCCTATGCTGAGTAAATGAAGTATAATTAATGGGTTCTTTCCAACACGGCGTATAGTGGCCCGAAAATCTGTACTTTCAATAGAAAAAAAAATAGATGAGATGAACCAAAAAATTAGGTTTTCATTGTCATTTATGCATCAATGCTTTCTGACCTTTGACAGAAGGCATTTCATCGTCTTCAAGTTCCTGTTCTTTCTCATGCTCTGATTTAGGCAGATTTTTATTGGCATCGTTGTCTTGTTGTTTAGGAAGTCTCTTTGGAAAGAAAATGATAGGACAAGCGCATAATATCATCCCAGAGCCTATAGCCAGAAATCCAAGCCACCATGCACCAAGCCATCTCGGATCTCGTGCAGTATATCCAGGATCCCCTTAAGAATTAATGCCTCTATTAATCTACGAATTTCTTGTAATCATAACTGGCAAAATGAACACTTACTGCCAGGTACGATGTAGATCTTCAGAAAGAGTGACGCAACCACATATCCTAGGAATGGTCCCAAAGTCCTGACTGCACTCGTCATTCCTTCAAATAAATAGTCGTGTTATTTATAGCAAATGACAAGGCGCCATTTTCAACTCTAAACATTAAAGAAATTCAAACACATTAGTCTTTGTGTGGCAATGATATGTGATAATTAACATGTTGTTTAATTTAAATGTTAGTATCCTCTAAAGCAGCCTTTATCAAGCTTTTGTGATCGCAGCCCACGATCAGAAGAGACCTGACCAGATACATTTGTGGCCCACCAGGAAATTCTCGTGCACATTGAGAAACGCTGCTCTAGAGAATAGAGGATGCTGCAAATGTGATGCGGATTGCAGTAATGCATCGTTTTCAAATTTGGGGAAAATTTGGGCTTAATGGTTTATGCGATTAAGACAACTGTGAAATAATCTCCTTTTTTTTTATTGTCTTCCATTTCTACTCTTTGTGATATACTTACTGTAAAGGGTGGTATACAGGGTGGAACTGACCATCCGAGGTACTGAGCTTTCTCCTGTCGGCTTACATCAGCCATCAAAATACAAAAGAATAATATAATAATACTAAGGTAAGACACATTCATTGATTGATTTGTTGGTTTTTTCAGGACCCTTCAACTACAGTGGTCATTAGAGCCCCGTCCACTGCATAGTTCTAATGCAGTCTGCGCAGACACTATGCTGTTACGACGAGTTTTGGGTATTAGCAGTACCCAGTTTTCCCCAAGCTGCCACCCATGTTAGTACTAACTGGGGTTGCGTTGCTTAACTTCAGTGATCCGACGAGAACTGGTGTGTCCAACGCAATAAGCCGCTCTCGTAATAATTCTCCTGTTTTTCGTGTAAGGGTCCCAACATTCCACGTCCTTATTCTAAGAGTAGCCCCTTCTCTAGATGAGATTGCTCTGACAGGGGGCACCCCAGCCAGGTGTCTGGAACCCGCAGAAATATTGGCCGGGTTGTCTGTGGGGATGCCGACTTACTCCACAGCCACTCCTAAAAGCAAGACCAATTATTATGGCGGACAAGGGAATTTTTTCTTGTACTTTTACTGAGGCCCAGTCCAGTGCTGACCAAATACACTCGAGATAAACTATAAAGAACGGGGAAAGAGATGGGATGCGAAGCTGACGCGAGAGGCATGATATGTCACCGCTGTCAAGGCCCCGGGCATCAAGAAGGCGCCACTCAAATGTTATGCTTTCTTTTAATAGCTCACAAAGAAGGACTTGGCCTAAATGTGCAAGGACACATATCCGAGCACAGACTGCAACTTGCCCTGCATAAAAATTCCTAAGTCATACACATCTAAACAACAAGGTGACTGAATTCCCAAAGGGTGATTCACCCTTGAATTACCGGTGAATAAAAAAAAGAATAGATCGTTCTCGGTAGTAGTTTCTTGAACTATCCAAATTGGGTTCGAAGGGTACCAGTAGTTCGCCAGAGACTAGTTGGCGACTGCTGATCCTTGTTAGCAGGTAGAATGACGAATCACAGGTAGAATGATGCGATAGATATTTATTATGCCAGTTAAGACTATGATTAAAGTCGATAAGTTTAACTGCGAGAGAACTATGCCTCCATTTCTGAATCATCTGCCCGTGAACCAAGGTGTTGGTGTTTTAGGGCCCTACAACTACAAAGGTCATTAGAGCCCCGTCCACAGCATAGTTCTTATGCAGAGACTGCACAGACACTACACTAATGCGACGTTTTTCGGGTATTAGCAGTACCCAGTTTTCCCAAGCGGCCACCCATGTCAGCACTAGCTGGGGTTGCGCTGCTTAACTTCAGTGATCAAACGAGAACTGGTGTGTCCAACGCAGTTGGCCGCTCCCCAGGTGTTGTAGGAGGTTTTCACTGAGCTGTTGTCAGTCATGTGGTACTCATTTAGAGCCGCAGACCGGAAGAGTAGAATGGGCCCCCAAAGAAGGAGCTGCGTAGTAAAATGCTGTGGTGGTTTTGATATGAACACCGTAACCGGAAATGCTGTTGAATAAACGGGACGGTTCATACTTTAGAGATAATGGAGTGCTATTGGACAACGCCTTCATCAAATGTTGTTTACACCTAGTCAGGATGAGCGCCTATAAAACTGTTTATGAAGCTTTTCGAATTATATGACTACAGACTACAGTTACAGTAATTTTCAAAGGTGTGTCATAAAATGTTGCTATAGCTTACAAACCTGTATAAAGTGGTGAGGCACTTTTCTTAACGCTGTCATCCAAATATGGGAATCCTAAAGTATACAGAGTAGTACTTCCAGTTCCGTAAACAAATTGGCCCACGAATAAAATAACCAAGACGAAGATATCCGTAGAATCAGATTGGCATATGTCACTGCTAGATTTTTGTGGTAAATCATAAGTGGAATTTGGATAACATTGCTTTTCATAATTGGAACTTAGTTGAGTATTTAATGAGTCGGGTGTTGCATTGCCATCCCACAAGAATTGAATCGATGCATACATGAAGCACGAAGTGGCAGTCATTAGCATACCGATTGCAAACCAAAACGGCCGGCTTCCCCGACCTCCAATATATGTTATGACAAGGCCACATAGAATCTGACTGATGTCGTTTCCAGATAGGATTACACCAAGCACACTGCTTTGAATGCCGAAAGCTTTCTCGATAGTGGTCAGTGTTCCAGTAAAATACGAATGCATCATTCCTTGTATAATCCCATTCAGTAAAAAGACACATGTGAATATGTGGTGATTAGCCAGTTTTTGAAGCCAGGCTGGTCTCCAGGACCCAAGCCCACACAGTTCATCGGATGACACGTCTTCATTTGTCATGTTGCGTTGAGTTGCACTTTAAAACTGACACTTAGTGGAGTTGTTGTTTGGTATAGGATGGAATTTTTACTTGACCCACAGGTTTGATGCACACATCAGTATTTCATCTTCTGACTTCTCTAATAATAAGTACGTCCTTGTCACGACCTGGCAATAAAATAATGAAGTGGTTTGTTTAGTTTGCAACTACCAACCGTGCACATGCATTTCGTTTGAATGATTTCTTTGCAAAACTTGTTGGACGATGGTATGAAGCACTTCCTAACTGGTTTCCATCACAAACGTATTCTAAACCTTGAATTTGGCACATTGATAACGCTGTCTTACTTGTTGCATAATAATTACAATGTTTCTCAGCACTATTATAATGCCTCAGATGAGTATTATGGCCACTTCCAACACTCAGATTGATTAGTTTGGTTGAGAGGGTTTAGAGGATTTTTCCATTTTGGGGAGAACTAAGAAATCATGTCATGAATACTGATCCATGTACGGGTCGCTTGCTTAGATGATTGGTTGTGAATTTCACGAAACGTCTTATCACGCCTGC
This sequence comes from Trigoniulus corallinus, assembly GCA_013389805.1. Classification (NCBI taxonomy): domain Eukaryota; kingdom Metazoa; phylum Arthropoda; class Diplopoda; order Spirobolida; family Trigoniulidae; genus Trigoniulus; species Trigoniulus corallinus. Next base: position 18,774,427 of record JAAFCE010008833.1, read on the forward strand.
TAGTTTTCATTCGACCTGTTTACAGCCAGGTTTGCTGAGCTATCTTCTTAAAAATTTCTCATTTGTAAACTTTTTTCTATACAATTTCAAGTGTAAAGAATGTGGAAGTTTCTTTTCTGTGTCTCTATGTCAATTAAGGAGGAACACATGTACTCAACCTACTTTAGAAATTAATTTTAATTCGCTAATCCTAAAATGAGGACAGTTACCAGGTTTATAAATCAATATTCTTACCTCAAGTAGTGCTAACCAGTTTAGGTGACTCACGAATTCAGTGTTCAGTAACTACAGGTTTTTGAAAGACGGACAGGTCTCAGAAAGCGGTAAAAACTTTTCCGCCTTGTAATACGTAGAAGCATTTTCAAAACTATGATAACCAAGCAGGAGTCGAAAATATAAACAGATGCCTTAAGGGGCGTCCCTCTTTGTCAACATGGCCTCGAAAGCCCTTTTCAACGCCTCCTTCTATGCTTGTCTGAAATGTGTACGTGGACCGCCTCGTGGTCAAGAGGGGTAGAATCAACAATAGTTTAGCTTATGGGACATAAATCGGCAGTGACACAGGAGGGTGACCTTAATGGTGCTTTTGATGGTTCAACCCTGGGCGTGTTGATAGTCCCACTGAGGTGTAGGGTACTATAAATGCCCTACGTCATATTCCTTGCAGAGTGCATAGCAAACCTTCAGGAAAGAAGTATATAAGGGACTGGCAACCTCGAGACAGAGGACGGAGAATCTGAGGGTTGCAAAGCGTAAAATGCAAACTAGAGCGTAAAAAGAGTCAAGGAAGTCTACATGTAATTTGGGAATGAGCAGGGTCAGACCAAGAATTTATATTTGGAATCAGTTATTCAAAATAATGGTGAAATAGACATGACCTATCTTAATGTGGGGTGGAGGAAGTGAAAGTGCTCTGCGATAGGATAGTCCAAATGGCATTCAATGGCAATTCTTCAATAGGTTATATAGATCACACCAGGCATGTCAAACTGGGAGTACCCAGAGGGCCACATCGGTAACATGTATGTTGTCATGAAGGCCAAGCAGTGTTGACTTATATTTGTAATTTGTTTTTAAAAGTACCAAGAGGCCCGGCCTGACGGTATTGAGTTTATTTGGCATGACAATTGCAGAAATGGTATTTAATAATAGTTTGAATCAAAATATGGCACATGGCACCCCATTCCAATTATGTACGGGGGCAACTGTCCTCCTCTCGTCAAGCCTCTGAGTAGCAGACTGCATAATATTATTATTCTTTATTACGTTTTTTACTTATAACGATTGTGAGGGCCGCCAGTTTGACACCCCTGAGTCACACGATATTTAATGCAAAGATTTTCAGTTACTGTTCTATCTTGATGCTTATGCCCAGTGGTCCAAACTCCACAATGTCAAGCCAGGCTTACTAGAAAAAAAGCATCTCCTAACCCTTTTCCTGCCTATGGCAGGATCGTGTACCCATCTTGTCCTACTGAATGGCCAGAAGCTGAAAACTCAGTATTTTGCTTGTGCTATGTATTATTTTTCCAAAAAATGAGAAAATGATCAATCAGCACAATTTACATATGGTTTTAATAATGGAGAAAACCCGCCTCGGTGGCGCAGTGGGGAGCACTCTTGGTAACTGCTTCAGTAGCTCTAGGTTCGATTCTGAACCGAGGCGGGTTGGCTTCTTCAGGGCGGGAGAGAAGTCTCAAGTGCGCCTTCTTTCAGGTGGTGAAGAACTACCAAATAGACTTTTAAAACTAATGAGCGAGCTGATATTATGTACCTAGCCTAGCACATTCTTTTAATTTGATAATTTGTGATGCTGCTTCTAGTAGTAATGTTGTAAAAATATTTTTGGAATATTGCAACGCTTATGCAGTGCATTTTGGCATATACAGAAAGGTCGGAAATTTTAAAAAATGCATTTAAATATTACCTTCAATTAAACCATTATGTGATACTTGATGGGAGGCAAAAGTAGATGCAATAAAAGCAGTATATACTTAGTATGAACAAAGTTGTAATGCAGTATAAGCAGTGCCGGATTTACCACTAGGCTAAGTAGGCTGAAGCCTAGGGTCTCAACATTTAGAAGTTAAGAAAAGGGCCTCAAAATTGAAATAATCTAGGATCTCGCAATATCTAAATCAGGCGCTGAATATAACAATTACAGTGAAATTCGTTTAACACGAAACTGACGGGACCAAAATATTTTTTCGTGTAAAAAGAATTTCGTGCTAAGCGATTCATGCAGAAAACCCATCACTGTTTTGTATGTCATCATATTTTATTAATTGGATTTATTGCTAAAAGTTACACTTGTAATTTTTAGTAATATAACCAACAAAGCATTAATTTACCTGCCAAAGTTTCTATTTTGGTTATATAATGCAATGTTGGAACAAATGGGGTAGGCCATCATCCCCCACAGACAACCCGGCCAATAGTCCTGTGGGTTCCAGATTCCTGGCTGGGATGCCCCCAGTCCAGGGCATGTTCAGTTGGCCCACAGATCCGACCATGCTGCAGGTGGGATGAGGGTGTGATGATGTTTACTAAAAGTTACATTTGTGGGCATCATATTAGATTCAATATTTTCAATTTAAATAACGATGTAGGCTACAAATGCATAATTTAAAAAAAAAAACCTAAAAGAATTATTGTTTTTGGGATAAAATATGCTTTATTTTTCAGTGTCTTTTTGAGCATAAATTGTCAATAAAAAGACCCCCCCCCCATAGTTTGAAAGGTTTGTCAATGACATGCCTCTACCATCCTGAACCCAGGCTGTAATCTAGCAACAGTGGCAACCATTGTTTATTTGTTTAGTTTAACGAAAACTCCGGTATATGTTGTAGGCTATATCCAGTATTTTGTTAGCTGAGAAGGAAAATAATTTCGTGTTAAGCGAATTTTGTTTCGTGTTAAAAGAAAAAAAATGTATGGAATTACAGAGTATTTTGTCCGGACCGCAGTGTTGTTTCGTGTTAAGCATTTTCGTGTTAAACGGATTTCACTGTAATTGATGCAGATAACGATTACACATCAGTGTCTGAAGATGAAAGTCCATTAAACTCCTTGCAAGAAATGCCAGCTCGTATTTGACTTACAGTGTTATTGATCATGAATTTAATTTAATAAATAAAATTAAAAATGAAATTCACAGCATAAAATTCAAACTTGACATATCTTTATACGATGCAAAAGTAATAGCACGGAACTTGAAAATTTCACAAAACTGTCCCAAAAAAAGGAATAAGTTATATTATGAAATGGCCGAGGATGAAGTTTTACAAAACCCAATCGATGAATTTAGATGTCATATTTTTAATATATATAGTGATTGACACTGTTACTGTGCAAATAGATGAGCGGTTCAAAATATCTGCAATTTTATATCTGATTTTAAAATAGTCGTTGATATAAAGCATTTCAAACTTATGAACTATCACTCAAAGGACTTTGTAAAATTATATACAGTAGTAAAGACATAAATATAGACTTGACTCAGGAAATTGAGTTTTTAAGAGATTGATCCTGGACCAAAACAATATAAACAATGTTCAAGACATATTGCAATTCATATTAAATAGTGACTACAATAAACTATTTCCAAATGTTCTTACTCTATTAAAAATTTTCTTTACAATACCAGTTACTATAGCAAGTGCAGAGCAGTCTTTTTCCAAATTAAAACTGTCTTCGATCAAGTATGTATGAAGAATGTTCAAATGCACTTGCTACATTAAGCATTGAAAAGGAAATTGCCAAAAATTGTAATTTTCTGAAACAATTAGTGATATTTATTCTGAATACTTTCATTTTTACCTTTTAAAAATATTTTAGGACCTCAAAAGATTTCTCGCACCCGCTTATAGGAAGCGTCCAACCCTGCACATAGCTGTTGGGGTGCTCTTCTCTAAAGGTTGCTGAAAAGTTAAACAAATATACAACCTATTTTTTTCTCGTGTTTATTGAGGATAATGAGTACAGCAAGTGAGAACAATGCTCTTAGTACGAATGTTACCTGGTTGCATAATAAGCATGTTTGTTTATTCAAAGATTTTGGAGAACACCTGTTTCATGTGAAATTCACATGGCGTTAATTCGCAATCCTGCATAAAACTATTGTTACCTAAGTTACCACGAATGAGTCATTGTCAATAGTTAGTGCATCTTTCTCTCCGCCTCGTTATCCTCTTCTACTACTCTCGCATCCTGTCAAAAAAGGGTGTTATTGGATTTTATTTTATCGCCTATTGTACGTATCGTCTTTCAGACGTCTGATTACTGTTACATACAAATGTACATCGGGAGCAGTACATCCGACTAACGTGCCGTGGTTATCACGTTTCATTATTCATACAAGAAACTCTTGGCCGATCCTTCATGGGATATGTAATGACATTTTATATATGTTAATTACGGAGTTTAATACGTCGAAGAGGCTGAGTATGGCATAAAAAGCAACAGGTATCGATTCTTTGCTGCCGGATAACTAAATAGCATTGTGTAAACCAACGGGTGGTTATAAAGTGAGTTTGCATTAATGGTACCTAGTATTGCTTCCACAAAACACGTGGGTACTAGGAAACCACAACTGATTGACTTAGAGTAGGTCAAAAGTTACGCAACACCATGGTCAGTAATTTGCTAATTCAAAGCACTGAGAAGTCGATTTGTTGTTGTTTGTTGGTGTTTAACGTCCCGTCAACTACAAGGTCATTAGAGACCCGTCCACTGCATAGTTCTAATGCATATACTGCACAGACACCACACCAATGCGACGATTATTGGGTACTAGCAGTACCCAGCTTTCCCAAGCGACCACCCATGTCAGTACTAACTGGGCTTGCGTTGCTTAACTTCAGTGATCAGACGAGAACTGGTGTGTCCAACGCAACTCGCCGCTCTGAGAAGTCGAGTCTCTACGGAGTGCGCCAAAATGCTCTAAATTGTTTGCAAATGCTAAATTGTTCGCAAACTAGATGAAAAATGTTGGCCATTGAGACTCTCTAAGTCCGTTTGCTCTATAGCCCAGGTTGCATTCGCAGGATGAAATACGGAATGAAAACAAATGCTCAACAATTAGACTGTTAGGAGATAATAGTACACGTTGCATTGATTGCCTCATGTATTAGCCGTTAAAGGTGTAGTTAAGTTCAACAAACCTAATTATGATAAATTATTGATGTAACAACTTAGGCACTAATGAAATTCGTGGCTGTTTTTGTGGAAGGCAAATGAAACCTCTTGAAGTTTACAAATTGTAAGAGAGTGTACTTTGATGCATAGTGTAATTCAAAAGTCATCATAATGCAAGCAAACAACTTCTAATCCTTTTTCCACCTATGGCAGGGTGGCGTACCCATCGTGTCCCTCTTAATGGACAAAAGGATGATATATTGGAGTGTGTTTTTCCGCAGCCGGCTGCCGACCGAAGCTGCAACCCTTATGCTTATTATCGTCGGTCTACTATTCTTAGGGGCACTCCACCGTCTCCAGGAGGCGAGCTCCCACACCTGGAAATTTGGCCTCGTCTACCCGTTGCATAATAGTGAGAGTTCTTTTACGCGCAAATGTCATCGCACACCACACAGGACCTTGGTTAACGTCTCATCCGAAAGAAGACGCACCCGAGACTTCTCTCTGATCAGAAAGTAGTCAAACAACTTCGATTCACTATCGAACCTGGAACCACTTCAGAATGCTATAGGTCCTTCCTTAATATAAGGGAACCCTGATGGAACAATATTTACAATGCCTTAGCCCAAAATGTGCCGTATGAATTACAAAAGAAAGCTTATGACTCATGATTTTACAAAAAAATTTCGAACAGGGCGAAGGAGCTCGCTTCCTGGTCTTGGTAAGTTGAGATCAGCACAGATCCCACATTAAATAACCAAATCCATCCGCTGTAATTTGGTATTATGGTAAAGTACCCAAAATCCGTCCCCCCTTTAACCTTCAAGGGGAATGCTGTAGCCTTCAGAACAGCACATGAAAGCCTTCAGAACTATTCAGTTTACTACTGGCTCTGATTCAGTTGCTTTGTTCTGTTTTTAACTAGGCCTAATAAATTTTTCAAAAAATAGGTTTTGCGTAAGTTTACTACATTGTGGAATCGAACCTTAAACAGTTATATTGACACTTCCGAGTAATTTTTTCATCATTTGGCAATTGATAATTAAAGATTACTCCTTATATATTGTGTTCAAGTTGTCAGAGCCATGTAGTTGTGGCTGTTTGTTCAAGAGATGGGACTTTTTCATTTGTTATTGCTGGGATCCTAAATCCGTCCCTTTGAAATTCCCAAATTCGTCCCCGGGACGGATTTAGGACCTTCATAATGTATTGCTCTTCTTTTTATATTCTATAATTTCCCAACCTCTTAGACTAGTATTGATTCATATATGATCACGTGTTGACCTTTTTATAATGGGTTTACCACTTCTATGCTTTATTATTATAATGTAGTAGAGCTGAAGTTCTATGAAGAATATCATTCCAAAATTGATATTAGGCTACTTTATTTAAACAGTCAATAAAAAGTTTTCTCTCAAGAAATTTATTATGAGAGATGTCAACTGTGTTTTAATGAAATTTCCCATAAAAATAATTCAGAAGATGTTAGCTGGAAAGGGGGGGGACGGATTTGGGACACCTTTCTGGAAAATCAAAATCTGCGTTCTTATAAATTTTAATTTTTTATGGGTTAGAAAGTTTTATTTAATAGTATCACACTAGCTATACAAGTAGGTAATGAGTTGAGAAACTTAAATCAGTTTTTAAATTATTTTTCCTGTAAATAATTTTTTTCCAGAATTGCAGATTTTGCTTAGGGAGACGATATTTGGGCACTTTACCATACAGATTAGACATATGCCTAAATAAGAGTAGTCTGGTCTTTTGCCCTGACTCAGGGCCCCAAAATACGTTGATTCTCCACAGGGACAAGCACAGTAGTTGTAAAACAATATAATGATGCTGTGAAAGAAAAATATGTGATATATCATTGCGTTGTTGTTGAGGAAAACATGCCACATCATACCACTTGTAAAAAATCTTTCTCAGGAGGGTTCCACACTTAATGATTATTTATCAAAACCAAGAAAAAGCCACAAGTGGTATGACATGTTATAAAATAGATGACGTGTGAATATAGGCCCTCCTCATCATCATAATCACACCCTTATCCCGCCTGTGGCAGGGTTTCTCGTCTATGTTCCTAACTGATGAAACAACTACAAAGAGGACGAAACAGTCACGTTTTATTTGCATTTCAAATAGTACACGCGAAGCCATTTTATAGGCCAAGTGAAGTATTGATTATTAAATGATGTCAGGGCTGCAGAATTTTCTCTAAAACTGAAAATTTGAAACAAAAAACCTTACTTTTTCATAACAGAATGATGAGACTGAATTTAATGGATATCTGTAGAAAGGTACCGCATCTGTTATTGACCTCAATACATCTGCTAAGTAAGAAGTGCCTTGTGGAATTGCAGTAATTATTGAATTTAACCAGCATTATTTTTTAGATAGAAATAGTTGCCCGATTAGTTATGGAGTTTAGAAATCTGTTAAGGTTGCTACAGAAAATAATAAATACTTTATCAATAACTTTCCCTGTCAAATACTTGTACTCTTTTTTTTATACTGTATATAATTACAGTACTCATCATTATACCCTTATCCCACCATATGTAATTCCTACATACTGGTATAATTATATTGCTTTTAAAAGTTTTCGATTAGTGACTTTTGTTGGCAAAGCAGCATCCAAACAGAAGTTTTGTTGCTGATTTTATTATAGGGTGTCATTAGTACTTCATGAAGGTAGATGGCAGCGACTTTGACGTTGGTGGGCAATTCGGGATTTGTTTCACATTGCGACATGGTTACACTTTGAAATCCAAGAGGCTGGCGAAAGGGTAGACAGTGGACAAAATGGTTGAGAAATAGTGTGCACTTGTTATCAGAAAGATGTTGGTTTTGAAATATGTCCTAGATCAAAAAGGTCTCAATCTATCATATGTGCCCTTGATCTGGACAATTGTTATCTTTTCTTACCCCTTTTCCAACCCTTTCAGTTCAAACAACATGACGTGGTTCTACAAGGACTGCACCAGCATCTCTTACCTCAAGGAATGAGGGATGGACATAGAAATGGAATTCAAGGATGACGTGCAAGTGGACAGTCACTGGAGGTGCTTGATGTGTCCCATGAAGTATTAACTAGCAGCATCACAGTGGGATATTGAAAGGCTAGACAGGATAATGAGGCAAACGACAAACAGAACAAAGGTCATGGAGGAACACATCGATCTCCTAACTCAGCAACTGGTGGAGATTCAGGAGCAGATAAGTAGATTAGAGAGCATCATGAAGGTTAGTGAAACAGACAAGGATGGAAGAACTGGGGCACTAGAGGTGAATGGTGAAGCTGTGGATAAGACTGCTGGAACAAGGGTGATGGAGAGGGAGACAGAGGGGAAGAGAATGAATAGGCAAGGGGACACAGGACAGGACAAAGGTTATAAGGACAGGGCCAGTCAATGTCCTTTGAGATAGGGCTGTTGCAAATGGGGAGAGCCAACTGACTGTAAATGACAGTGGGAGGGATAAGGTGACAGTGGTATCACTGCCAGGTGGGAAATTCAGGGACTACAGAGATCATCTAAAGGAAATACTTAGAGGGGAGAAGGTGGAGTGTCTTATATTCATCAGCCATGAAGAAGAGGAGATGGCAGAAAATAATGCTGTGGATGTATGGGAAGCATTAACAGATCTCATCACAGATTGTAAGGAGAGAGGGGGTGGGTATCCATCAGAGAGTGCACTATCCCTACAAATGTTGTCAACAACATGGAGAGGACTAGGGCAACCTGGATAAACAGAAGGCTGTGAAAGTACAGGAAGGATTTGGACATGAAGCTCATAGAAATCTGATATGACCTTGCAAAAATGGGTACCAGATTGATTAGGAAGCAGATGCAGGGATTTGTGAAGGAATTCCTAGCTAGAACAGTGCAAAGGTGATTGAAAGTATTAAAAGGGGAGGCTAGCTGTTAGAGTGGGAGACGAGCATGGGACATGTACCAGCAGAAGAAAGGAGAGGCAAATGAAGTTGTGGGTAGGAAGATAGCAGAGGGGGACAGAGGGAAATGGAGGAAAAACGTGGCAGAGGGAAAGCAGATGACCAAGAAATTTTGGGGATATGTCAAGGATACATGTAGGGGAAAGCGGGTGGTGGTAGGAAAGCCCTTGTAGATAGGGTGGCAGGAATATGAATAGCAGAGAAGGCATTAGGAGGATATTGAGGGAATATGGATGAGACTTTTTCACTGCAGGTAGAAAGGTGGTGGCAGAGCCAAATAGACTAATAACAAACTAGGGCCCATCAACAGGGGAGGCTTGCTTTACAAGAATAGAGCTGTTTAAGGAGATCAACTCATTGAAGTTGGGGGAAAGCATGTGGGGAGACAGGGTAACAAATGAATTTCTCAAAGCACTAGGGAATAAAGGGAGAGAACTGCTCTTAAGGTTATTTAATGAGTGTTTAGAGGGTGGAAAAATGCCTGATGACTGGGGCATCGCAAGAGTAGTGCTGCTGTACAAGGGTAAGGGAAAAAGTGAGGAAAGCTTGGATAGCTATACACCAGTAGTTATAAACAGTTGCATTTATAAGTTATTTGCCAGATTAGTAAGGAGGCAATTAGTGACAGTAATAGAAGGGTCAGGTAAATTAGTAGAGTTCCAAAATACATAGCCTTTAGATATAGCCATAGCTTTAGATATAGCCAAAAGATATAGCCTTTCCATGATTACACAGATTATGGAAGTAGTACAAAGAAAGAAATGGAAGGCATACCTTTTTCTGGATGCTAAGGGTGCATATGACAAGGATGATAAAGGAACTGGACAGTTCTTCCCAAGTGGAGCTGCTCCTGAAGATATATATGGGCACTAAGTATGATTTCCATTGGGAAGAAATAAATACAGGACAGACTGGTGTGGAGAAGAGGCTGCTACAGGGCTGTCAATTTTCATCAATGCTATTCCTAGTATACATCAATTAACTAGGGATTAGGCTCCAAGATAGAATACTGGGGTTTTCTTTGGGGGATGGTATCAAATTCCTGGACATAACTAATAGACGCCAAGGGGAGCTCCGATTTTATTCCCAAGAGATGGAGGGCGCACTTGGGCTTTTTCCTCTCCCTAGAGAAGTCCCCCCACCTTGACCAGGAGCAGAGCAAACAACCACAGACTCAAGAGTTAGACACGCTATCACGGAGCCACCAAGGCGGTCTCATGGTGGACGGTGACGGTGCGATCAAGCACGTATGTCAAACTGAGTGTACCCCAAAGTCCACATTGGTAACATTTAGTTACATAGCCATGAAGTGTTGACCTTTTTGTTTAGTAACTTGTTTTTAAATGTACTAAGTGACTCGGTCCGGCTTATTTGACATACCAATTGCCAAAATGGTATTTAAAAGTTGTAATCAAAAATATGGCACATGTGCCCTCTCCAACTGCGCCAGGGGGCAACTGTATTCCTCGTTACGCCTCTGAGTGGCAAACCGCATATGTATACTACATAGTATCGAATGTCAGGGCTGCAACTCTAGGCTTTAAGAGTGGCCAGTTTGACGCCCCAGTGACCAGTTTGCTACCTGTTGTCTGTTGACGTTGCAATGCAGTGATTCCTGCAGGATTGTCGCACATCTCAATCGATACTGGTCCGTACCGCCTTAAACTTTGCAGCACACTTTGCTGCTTTGTACAGTGCACTGACCCTAAGCACATGCTAATTATCTCTTGCACATCATTGAATCGCGTTTTATATTTCTGTGGGATTCAAGAAACGAGTTTCAATTGTTGCCATGCAACACACGTTTTTTTAACTGTTGCTGAACTGATTCAGGACTGTTCAACCAACAGCTCGACTTCATTTGTATCACAATATTAGGAATAAGAGGTGACGTACATAACTATGAGATTGTTTACGAATTAAAGAGATATGATTTCGATGCTAAAAATCCTAGAGGGCACTCATGTAAATGACAGGAAGGCCGATGTTTTAATTTTGTGAGTAAATTGCTCCCACTGGTTGAAGGAAGTGAGAATCCTACTCTGACTGGTTTTCATTATATAGCATCTAAACACAGATCCTGTTCAAATCAGGAAGACATGACTATGATTATGGTTGGACAGACTTCATATTTAGTGAAATTGTCCTTATTCTGGACTCAAAACCTGACTAACTGGTTTTTACTCTGGCCTTCGTGTCAAACTAGACGGGTTCTTGGTTGATTACTTTCATCTCAACCGTATCATTAAGGTTTTTATCTGTCGACGAACAACCCTTTAAGCGCCACCTCAATAAGTAGCTTGCCAGCCCAAAATCCCGAAAGAAGCAGTCGGTAAGCTTTTTCTGAGAGAAAGTCATTTGACCTAATTAAAGGTAAAAGTACTAGTGCCGCCCATTTCAGGTTAAATTTCAGAAAGCAGACAGGTGCTCCACCTGCCTGAGCAGCTCAACCGGTGGCGTTCTTGATCTTTCGTGTTAACATGCAGATCCTATTCTGACAGAAGTGGTTAGGTTAGGGTGACCAGACGTCCCGCTTTAGGCGGGAGAGTCCTGATTTCAGACTTCATGTCCCGGCGGGACGCTCGTTTGTCCCACTTTGTCAGCAACTTCTCAGAAGCATCACTCGTCAATGAAATACGTGTACAGAGCATCCACACAGAATGATCCTTCTAGGTTGGCAAACGATCATCGTCTACATCAAATTAAGACATCAGGCCTCCTGTGCTGGACCCGTAGAATCAATTGGGATGGTTGAAGTGGAGACAGGGAAGCGGAGTCCTGTGTGATAGGAGGGTGGGTCCCAATCAAGTTGAAAGGGAAGATCTGCAGGGCAGCGGTTAGGCCTGCTATGCTATATACATCAGAGTGCTGGGCAGTGAGGAAGAGCCACGTCAACAGAATGCAAGTAGCCGAGATGGAAATGCTGTGGTACATGAGTAGGGCGTCAAGAGCTGATAGAATTAGGAATGAGTACATTAGAGGTAGTCTGGGAGTGGTGGATATCACCGAAAAAAATGAGGGGAAATTTGTTGAGATGGTATGGACACGTAATGAGGAGAGGAGAGGGAGGAGCTCATTAGGTCCATTTCATGAATGCAGGTGGTCAGCAGCACCCGGGGCAGGGGGAGACCGAAGCAGTCGTGGGAGCAAGTTGTCCGTAAGGCTATGGCAGTGTGTGAGGTGAAGGGCTAGAACTGCAGACCCAACTCTGCCACAGGCGGGATAAGGGTATGATGCATGCTGTGCTGGATTGACACACATTCAAGCTATAAGGTACACCAGGTGCGAAGCCACAATTTTTGTTCTTTGCTCTTCAGGAAAGCATGTCTCACCACCCCCTACTTGGGGGCACTCACCAAAAGCCCCCGTCCCGCTTTGCCCTGTGGAAAATCTGGTCACTTTAGGTTAGGTCGACTTACGGGTTCAAGTACCAAAGAGTTTAGAGGGACTGGAAATGAAAACCGGTGGGTTAGAAAAAGCAGAAAAGTGAATTGTTATTGTTTGTTGGTGTTTTATGGCCCTTCCACTACAAGGTCATTAGAGCCCCGTCCACAGCATAGTTCTTATGCAGAGACTGCACAGACACTACACTAATGCGACGATTTGTGGATATTAGCAGTACCCAGCTTTCCCAAGCGGCTACCCATGTCAGTACTAGAAAAGTAAAATAGGGATTAAGCAGAAGAGGAAAGAGGGAGAGAAAGGGAAATCTAGGGTAAATTTTTGGTAGATTCTTACCACAGGTGATACAAAGGGCCCTCCAAAATGGAGAAAATTTCGATGTGTAGGAAATCCGGTGTAAGCCTTGCGTCTATAATTTGTTCGGTTACATAACGCCGGCCTCTCTCTACTGCTGGCGGTCATTTCTCCACCCCAGGGATGAGCTGCTATCCCGGGAAATGTTGCAGATCTACACATACTGCATATCTACCTTTACGAGCAGGTGGCAGGATTGTGACAGGTGTGACGGATTGCGCATTGAAGTTACTCTCATACCTACAGTTAGGTTCGAACCTGCATCCATGGTCGCAGTGTCAACCACTCTACCATTGAGTCGCCAAGTCTAACTCTGACGTCTGTAAATGGCCCTTCAGAACAGATACTGAAGGTCAAAGTTAAATGACGAAATAATTTATATGTTCGTAGAGACCTTTTGTCAACTCAACTTACTGTAAATTAAGGCATATTTAGTTAGTTTGTAGGCGTTATAAAGTGTCCTACCTCACTTGTCTTTAAGACCGTGTCTTATCAAACGTTTGTTCCTCGAGAAAGGTTCGTACCCCTGTAAATCCGAACCTAACATTTCACACACATATCAATAATTGACGACACAATTTCAGACGGCACTACGTCACTTTCGAGATTGTCGGCCAGTTGTTATGCACTAAACGAATCACATGAGCAACCCTTTGAAAATAAAGAACAACGAATTCACAATGAAAATGAAACCGGACGTATTTTGTGACGAACAACAAGCATCCTAACTTTGAACAATGGAGCCACGTCAATACTCTTTTAGGTTAGTCTGATATCCCATCCTACAATTTATTTAAAATTTAATGATGTTACTTCGTCCTTGATTTTTATATGGTGTACTATCTCTTGAACAAAATTTAATTTTACTTTTTTCCCTACCCCTAGCATTATAATCTTTATAATTTCAACATTTACAGAGTTGTATTCATTATTCTCTCAATATATCAAAGGTGATTTCTTCCAAAATGGTTATTGTATACTGTTGACGTCATGTGAAATTTAAATACAGTATGTTAAAAAGCACCGAGCATGTCGTTGAATTATGAGAGTGAAAAAGACTCGGCGAAATGCCAATGGCAGCTACTACAATAATTTTATCAACTCTCTGTTCGTACATACAGAACCGGAATTTGTTTTGAGGGCCTCGTAAGTTGTTATCCATCATTTTTCAGAACATTTCTCCTCACCATTTTTAATCTGTCGACTGTCTCTCTAAAATACCTATTTCTTTAATTTGACTCCGAGTTTTAGATGCCTGTTGATACCGTTATCTTATCTGTGCGTTATCTCGTTTTGTGCTGTAGTCTGTAAAATTCGTGGCATTAATGACAGTGGCGGATCAAGCAGTTGAAGGACCCTTAGCGCAACATAGTTTTGAGACCTCCTTGTTCTAAATGCTAAGTAATGCGCCCAAATCAATTCATTACTCAATAAAATTACTGATCAATCAATCATTTCCAACCAAATAAATCTATTGTTAGGCTTTTGGAGTCATGGATGCGAATCTTCCCAGAATTACTTGACCTGTAAGTACATATGATACCGATGACGTCATACCCTTCTCCACTCTGGTATAATCAGATTCTATAAGGTGCGTTCAAAAAGTAACGCGCCAGAGGCTGGAATGCGCAAACCGGTGACAGAATGGTAATATTGTGGCGTGTGTAACGAGGTGTGGTTCCAACCAGAGCGTGGAAGGTCACAGCCTGTCACTAGAGGGCACGCGTGCATGTCACGTGACGATACAAAGCGAGCAGCAGCATGCATCCATCGTCCAATGCTGCCAGTCGCAAAGGTTATGCTGACGTTCTTCTTTGACCAAGATGCCCCCCCTTCTGATACACTTCCTGCCACACGGGACAACAGTGAATGCCCAGCATTACTCGCAAACCTTAACCACCCTTCGCCAAGCGATCAAAACAAAACGACCAGGCAATCTCACCCATGGGGTCATTCTGCTCCACAACAATGCAGGACCTCATATGGCCAACACAGTCGTGGCACTCCTGTAGAAATTCAAATGGGAGGTTCTCGGCAACCCTCCATACAGTCCAGACCTCTCTCCCTGTGATTATGCCATGTTTGGTCCCCTGAAAAGGGCTCTGAGGGGCTACCGATTCCCCTCGGATGCTGACGTCAAGCTGTACGTGTGGAACTGGTTCACATCACAGCCCAGGGAATTTTATGAGACAGCCATTCTCCACCTCATGTCACAGTGGGACAAGTGCCTCAACAGCCAGGGCCAATACTTCTAACATACAGGTACTGGTTTCCATAATTATGCCTCCAGCTCGTTACTTTTTGAACGCACCTTATATGATAAGCACATGGATGATTTTCGTGATTATCCTGCACAGTGGCCCATAGAATCGATGGGGTATGGCTGAAGTGGAGACAGGCAAGTGAAGTCCTGTGTGATAGGAGGGTGGGTCCCAATCAAGTTGGAAGGGAAGTTTTACAGGGCAGTTGTTAGGCCCGCTGTGCTATATGGATCAGAGTACTGGGCAGTGAGGAAGAGCCACGTAAACAGAATACAAGTAGCCAAAATGTGAATACTGTGGTATGAGTGGGGGTCTCGAGAGCTGATAGTTAGGAATGAGTATAGTAGAGGTAGTCTGGGGGTGGGGGAAATGATGAAGAGTAAAGGGAGAGTAGATTGAGGGATGAGGGAGGTGAGGGATGAAGGAGAGTAGATTGAAGTGCAGTAGTATGGACATGTAATGAGAAGAGGGTAGAGGCTGTTAAATCCATCACAGTGATGTAGGTTATTGAAAGCACTCAGGGTAGGGGGAGACCGAGGCAGACGTGAGAGCAGGTTGTCCATAAGGATATGGTAGTGTGTGGGGTGGACGGGGACCGGGTGGGAGATAGGCAGAAGTGGAGGGCTAGAACCCGCAGGTCCCCGACCCTGCCACTGGTGGGATAAGGGTATGATGATGATAAATAAAACATAAGAAAACGATGAATAAATAATTTTTGGTCTAAGCTAACCGGAAATGATAATAAGGCCTGTTGAGAATGCGATGCCATCCTCAAAAGTTGCCATTGGTGGTTTAAGTGGTAGTGTGCTTGCATCTTGAGTCATTATATTCGAGAGATTCGATCCTGGTCAAGTGAGGTGGCTTCTTTCGAATTTCTTTATTTGGTTTAACGCCAGTTTTTAGATCTGAAGGGAGCACTTTTAGCAACACCATTGGTATGGGTGTCTTTAGTTCTCAATTAGCTAGGGATATTTCGAGCCCTAAGATTTCGTGGGGTTTTCTTAGCACTCTAATCATTAAAATAGCAGATTAGGTTAGCAGTAAAATGTGAATTTCGAGATAATTATCACTTGACAATCTTACTTACTACTTATCAAATCATTAATATAAATTTTCACGTGGAGAAGCGACCTTGTGGCCGTCTTTGCATCATTCAAACGTTAGTCTAGGTCAAATCGTTGTTGATAGAAGAGACTTAATAGTGTAAAACAGGGTTAGGACAAGCACTTCACATGGGAAGGAGGTGACTTGACAAAACTACAATATCAACTCCTAGCCCTGTTCCCGCCTTTGTTAGGGTCAAGTACCCATCCTGTCCCTCTGAATCAGTGCCGGATTTACCAATAGGCTAATTACTGGATTAGTTTGTGGGTTGGAGGCAAGCCAGGCAGCCATAACAGGATGAACCCTTAGGAGGCTGCCCGCGGGAGATGAGGAGAAAGGTGAAAGGGCAAAGGAGAGGGTTAATCTGCAACACCCAACGTTCTTTACCATCCACCCTTGTTGGTATTGACGTGGGCTTGCGCTGCTTAACTTCAGTGATCTCACGGGAACTGGTGTGTCCAACGTAACTTGGCTGCAGTTGGCTGCAATTAGGCTGAAGAAGCCTAGGGCCTTAACATTTAGCGGGCTTCAAAACTTAAGAAAAGGGGTTCAAAGGGGCCTCAAAATTGAAATGGCCTAGGGCCTCTCAATATCTAAATCCGGCACTGCTCTGAATGGACACATGGGTGATATATTGGACGGAATTTTCTAGAGCTGGCGAACGACCAAAGCTGAAACTCCTATGCTTATTTATCGTCAGCCTACTGTTCGGTGGGGCACTCCTCCGACGCCAGGGAGCGAGCTCCTACACCTGGGAATTTTGCTTCATCTATCTGTTGCATAGTAGAGAGAGTTCAGTAATATGCACATTGTCTTTATAAATTGTGGTTTAGTAAAATGATTAGGGTATGTTTGTAAATTAACTTTCTAGGATGGTCATTAGAGCCCATTAACAGGAGGAAGGAGATGGAGCAGTAGCATTGCAGTATTTCTGTCGCCCCAGCCTTGTTTCACTTCCAACATAAGATTTTTTTTTTTGATAAAAGTTTAGCAACATATTTGCCTCGTTAGCACTTGACTGAAAGATTAGATTCTGATTAGATTATTTTCCCAGCGTTGAAAGGTCGGGGGGCTCGGTGACCCAGAGGTAGCTTGCTTGACAAATGCGCAATAATTCAAGGTTCGACACTGAGCGAGAAAAGCCCGAAGTTCGCTGTCCGTGTGGTGAGTACTTTGGATATCATCTGTATGCAAAAGGTCACTAACTAGATGGAATATATTTTACATGCAGTTCGGCAAAATTTCCATGTGTAGGAGCTCGCCCCCTGACGTCGTTGTAGTGCCTCAACTGAGAAAAGTAGGCCGACGATAATATATTAGGTCGACAGCCGGCTGCGTAATAATGGTATCCAATAGATCACCTATGTGACTTTTGGTTCGTTGGTGTTTTAGGGCCCTTCAACTACAAGGTCATTAGAGCCCTGTCCATTACATACTTCTAATGCAGAGACTGCACAGACACTACACTAATGCGACGATTTGTGGGTATTAGCGATACCTAGTATTCCCAAGCAGCGACCCATGCCAGTACTAGCTGGGGGTTGCGTTGCTTAACTTCAGTGATCAGACGAGAAGTGGAGTGTCCAATGCAAATTGCTGCTCCCACCTATGTGACACAAAGGGGCAAGAATGGGTACCCGGCCCTACCATGGGTGGAGAACAAGCTAGTGGTTGATTGATAGATTCCCAGGGCTGAAAGGAAAATTTTATGTACGTACACCTTCTCTCTGGTTGAATTTAAAACGCCTTTTTTACTCATGTGGTGTCCTCTTATTTCCAGGTCACAGCGCTTTCTACTCCATTTTTGTCGCTTGCCATTTTCTGGAGGTCTAAATTCTTTTAAACCGGCGGGGACGGATCCAGGGGGGGGGGGGGGGGCAATGCAGCAATTGCTACCCCTTCAGTACCTCAATGGGGCGTTCATTTCAAATGATGCATGATTCAACTTTGAAACTAATGAGGCATTTTTGCATTGCTATCCCCATTTCTATACTACCAGGCCGACAGTTACAATCCAACCTACAGTTGGCTAAACCACTGAAGGTAGAACAGACAATAGAGAGCTTGAGTGATCCGTTATAGAACAACGTGTGTTACACAACATAAAAACACAGTAGAACGTATGGTTCTGTGAAAAACACAGTTTGAGTGCTCTGGAACCACACGTTAGCTTTAACGTCCTGCCCTCTATTGGATGGAACATGAAACTTGGTTCCTTTCGAAGTAATTTTAGTTATTTTGAACGGGTCCGCCATTCTATCATAACGTTCGTTTAAACTATGTAGAACGTATGATTACTTCAGCAAACGCCCAAACACACGTTTCTAATTTTACTTTGGAATGTTGCACATGCGCAGTAATATATTCGTCTGCTTTGCATAACATGCATTGTTCGAAAACGATTGTGGAGGCTTCTAACCGTTGCCAAAGTCGGGGGGTTGAGTGGGAGGCACAACACAATCGCATCAACACACTCGTATTTGTAGTCGGGACGCCCAATTCGTAACTCATTTCAACGTCCCTAATGTCTAAGGGCAGTCCCGCAACGAGAGTACTTACGCCCACCCAATAATTCAAAAAAATTTTAATGTAACAAGTTAAATATTACTAAATGCAATGTGACAGTCTGGGTAATACTTAATGCAATGTAGATTAGAATGGTCGAGTAAAATAAAAACCACGTGCAATTCTCAACCGGGTCGGTTTCCTTTGTTTTGGCCCCAACCCTAGTTGCGCCCGTGGCTGGCGCGTTTTTCACCACGTCCTCGTTACGGCACTGTCTAGGGCAGTAGAGGCATTAGGGGCAGTAGAGGATCTATTGTAATTGCTAGCTTGAATTATACTAGGGGATTCTGAATATTTAAAAATATTTAGGGTGCAGTTGTTTTTTTTTGAAGTCCTCTTTCCTAGATGTCTGGAAGCAAGTGTGAAATTGTGACAAGTACCCTTTTGGAAACTATAACATTGAGGATATTTTGTTTTATCATTGTTCCTGTTGCATATTTGGGGAGCTTGGTATCAAAGTCGGATAACTCCGAGCGGTTTATTGCGTTGGACACACCAGTTCTCGTCCGATCACTGAAGTTGAGCAACGCATCCCCAGCTAGTACTGACATGGGTGGCCGCTTGGGAAAATTGGGTACTGCTAATACCCAAAAATCGTCGCATTAGTGTAGTGTCTGCGCAGTCTATGTATAAGAACAACACAATGGACGGGGCTCTAATGACTTTGCAGTTGAAGGGCCCTAGAACACCAACAAACAACAATCGGACAACTCTATTTTTTCAAAAATGGGATTAAAGTTGTTTCTTACAGAAGTTGTCATGCTGAATGCAATGGTCATATCATTTGCTTTCAAATTTAAACAGTAACTGGCAAATATTCAAATTGGCATTTCTCCGTCTTTGATACCAAGCTCCTCATTTGTTGTAACCAACTCTTTGCAAATTATGGCTTCGATCTTTTAATGCAGAGAAAAATGAATAATTGCTTTATTACTTGAAATGTCTGTTTCGGTTTGTGAGCAATTATGAGGAAGAGAGATTCTTGAAACGCATTTACTCGTATTTCTCGTTTTCATTTTTTTAGAGAATTATGTTTACCCTGGCTCAGTTCATTCCTATAAGACATTTAATTTTTTTATCCAGGGATTGGATGATATTGGTTCTTAAGAAGCGTCTACAGTTTCAGAGTGGTGTCAGTGTATATCTGATTCTACCTACAGTATCTAATTATTATAGGTTGAATGATTATGTGATAACCTGTTAGTATTTTAATATCTCTACAGCTATCAGATTATCAAAATCAATCAAGCAAGAAATATTGTCTGACCTACGTTTGACTTCTCCCTGCGTTTGTGATATTTTACAATTTGTTAACAGTTCTTTAAGTGTCTGTCAATTTTGGCATTGTGCCCATAAGCTTCTTTTCCTAACATCTGTATATCAGTCAGGAATTTTCTGAAATGCTGGATACGGCATCTTTCATAGAGCAGAAGGCGCTAGGATGATAAGGGGCAAATATGAGTTTTGGGGCGAATAAGCTAGTTAAATTTCAGTAAAACCGAGCCCATCCCAGGCTCTAGGCCCGGGCATAATAGGCCTATACATAAATTCAACACTGATTTAATTCCCTAAGACGTTCTGAGAAAAGTAACAGTTAAATAAATCCCTGTATGTGACTGAAAAGGTAGGTGCTCTTTACTCAAGACTGGAAGTCATATTTTAGTTGTCAAAATAAATATATTTCGTATTCATTGAATGAATGTCTTGATCAGTGACGTATTCTCTGTAGGTGTAGGACAGGCAAAGACAAGGTCAAGGCTGGAGGATTTGAAAAGGCCTTGGTAAAATATCAAAAATTCTTCTATCAAATTTTCTTAGGAATTTGAAATTGACTGGACGCACATCTGAGGCTTGAAAATGATGTTTGAACTGGCTCTGGGGTAACGGGCGCATGCCAAATTAGCCAAAAACTTGATGTGCTGTTGCACATATGTGGTTCTGAGTCTGCCTCAGCAATTCTGTAATTTGGTTTTCCATGACACTCCTTAAACTGATTTCTGAAAGTGTCGCGAAGCAAGGGAGCGGCGAGATGCGTTGGACACACCAGTTCTCGTCTGATCACTGAGGTTAAGCAGTGCAAGCCTAGTTAGTACTGACATGGGTGGTCGCTCGGGAAAGCTGGGTACTGCTAATGCCCAATAATCGTCGCATTAGTGTAGTGTCTGTGCAGTATATGCATTAGAACTATGCAGTGGACGGGTCTCTGATGACCTCGTGGTTGATGGGACCTTAAACTCCAACAAACAACAAACAAGTCGCGAAGTAAGGGTTCAGCAACACATCAAAGTGATAAATACACGAAAATCTGACAACTTAGAAACTCTCAGAAGTGGAGTTAAAGTGGATTTCAAAAACGGAAGTGTAAGAACTCAACTCTCATTTATCAGTTCTTATAAATCATTTATCATGAATCAGTTCGAGTTGCAATATTTCTTTAAACAAAAGAGATTTCCTTGCAAAAGTGACATTTTTGGTTTGGTATTCCCAGAAAATTTGCATCCCCTGTTAGACCGGTTGACTTTACTAAACTTTGAAATTATTAAAATACATTTTATAGACAAGATGTCTAAAGGAAGGCATTGCTTTTTATAAATAATCAATAAACTCACCTGTAATGAATATTTATGATTAAACTTCTGCGTCAACTGCAGTCACCTTTGTCTTACTTCCGTATATCTTGGCTACAATTCTTTAGAGGTGTGCAATATTAGTTGAAAGTTATCGTCTAGTTGTGCGGTACTGTTTATGTCAAGTTGTTGAACAGAGAGCAAACAGTTGGTTAGAACGCGTTTTGACTGTTTTCACAGTAAAAATTTTTGAAGTTTGGTCTTTACTATGCTATTTCAATTGAAATCTGGTCTCGTGAACGTCACGGTGGTTGACTGATGCTTTTCTATTCGCTGAACAATAAGGCCACCTCATTATTATATATGTCTTAGTTTTCCTCATAAAACCAGACCTACGCCACTGGAGTGATATATACACAGGGTTCTAAGCTCTAATGATACGCTTTCAAAAGGTATCTTTCTATTAGCTTGAGGATCATCCATAAAAGATGTACAGTAGTTTGATTGGAGATTGAACATAATGCAACTAGCTGATGATCCGAGTGTGATTTTTCACACTCAAATCCTCATCCTTCTTCCGGAATGGTTAAATAAGTTAAAATTCGGGTAGTTTGCACTCTGAAATTTCAGCATTATTTAATTTATTGACTTTTTTTTAATCAAAAATCATTGATATTTGAACGTGAATGTTGCCAATTTGATTACCACACATGAATATTCATGGTGAGCATTGCAGACAGGGCTGACGCTATATTTTGCGAGGCCCTGTGCCAAATACTGATGCGGGGCCCTGTGTAAAATATCAATGCGGGGCCCTGTGTAAAATATCAGTGCGGGGCCCTGTGTAAAATATCAGTGCGGGACCTTCTCTTATATGAAAGTATTAAGAAAAATTGCACCTCATAGAGGGCCCCGCACACTATCTGAAATGCGCGGGGCCCTTGCTTGTGTTCAACTTGTGCTGTTCCTTTACTCTTTTTGACTGAAGAGCAGTGTTGGATTTAGATATTGAGAGGCCCTAGGCTACTTCAGTGTTGAAGCCCTTTTCAAGCCCTTTTGAGGCCTCCTTCTTAAGTGTTGAAGCCCACTAAATGTTGAGGCCCTAGGCTTCAGACTACTTAGCCTAGTGGTAAATCCGGCACTGCTTAAGAAACATTCGTAGTCAATTTGATCGCCTTTAATTTATAAGAATATCCCGGAAAAGGAGTATTTGAATTAATGTTGGATGTTCAATAAGAATAACAATTGACGAGCTGAAAAGGAGGATCGCAAAACTGTATGGACGAAATACAGGACATGATTTATGAGTGGCTCTTTATTCTATCTACGAGAATGTTGTTAATATGACGACGACTCAAACGGCTTTGTCATAATGTAAACTTGGCCTTCGCATTCAACTAGTGGAATGATTACATGAGGACGAGGCAGTATGCACTGCATAAACTGTAATGTGTATTATTGTGTGTTAATTTCCTCTACGTCACTCGATATTCAATAGAGACTCCCGATCGTCATTGCGATTAATGTGAAGTTGGAGATCACCAGGCTCGTTACTATCTCCAAAATTGAATTAGGTTGACTCTTTCACTAAATAATCAAAGTCATACTGGCAGTGACTTGTTCAAGTGTTTCAATGTTGAGTTGAATCTTAGCAGCAGTTTGCTTTAAACCGCTTCTTAACAGATTCACAGGAGCACAAATGTAAACCTGGCAGGTAACCTGGAGCACAAAGGAAATATTATGTAACTGGTTACGTAAATTATCCTTGGGGTGGGGGGGGGGGTTAAGTGATATGTGGCTTCAGATTTAAGGCGCAACCCCATCTATATAGTACCGACATGGGTGGCCGGTTGGGAAAACTGGGTACTGCTAATATCCAAAAATGTAATGTCTGTGCAGTCTATGCATGAGAACTATTCTGTGGACGGGGCTCTAATGACCTTGTAGTTGAAGGGCCCTAAAAGACTAACAAATTTCAGATTTAAGTACTTGAATGGAGGGACTGGACAGAAAATTAGACCCCGGGTAGTTACAAAACGGGCCACCAGCAGCTCAAAAAAGGATTATTTCTTAAGAATAATATAGAAATTGAATCTTATTACAATATACTATTCTGTTAATGACAAGCAATTGGCCTCCGACGACCATAGTGCCCCATATGGGCATTACTGCTCTGGGGCAACGTGGTTTTTCAAATGTGATAACAGGATGTGCTGCAACTCTACCATTTAACGAGGGCCGACTTCTTGGGCATACGGCCTATGCAGGGACACGTTTATGAGAAATGGAGATGCGCGCTCCTCGACCAAGGCCTCATGCTTGCATTTTGGGTTTTGCCTTGCAAGCCTTTAATTGTCCTACCCTGTAATGAATCCAACTTTAATGATGTAGTCAAGCAGCGTTTCTTTATGAGAAGTTCCGTGCGATGAGCACGTGAACAAGTTGTGAAATTGAATTTCCACTGGCGTTTTCGCCATTTCATTTTAATTTTACATGATTCTGCCATGCCACTTTACTAAGAAATGCAAAAGAAATGTAATTGTAATTTATTGTTTCTCTGTAGGGCACTCAGCTCTAAATTGTTTTAAAAATTGAATTTTTCGTTTACTGTCCGTTTCGCGGTTAACACAGCATTTTGCATCACCCTAATCTACATAAGTTGCATATTTTTCACTGAAATTTTGAATAAATGATGGACGAAATTGCGGCTGCAATCCAAATCAGGGTCTAGTCCATGTCAAATTAGGATACCTCGAGGGCCATATTGGTAGCATATGCGTGCCCATGGCGCCCCTGAAAGCTACTGTCACCCTCTCGTTGTGTCTCTGAGTAGCAGGCCGCATTTGCATATTACATCGTATCTAGTGTGCGGACCCAAAACTCTAGGCTTCAGGGACCACATGCGGTCCACCATTTCGACACCTCTATACTAGACAATCTGCTGCATACGTGGTTTAAATAATGCCCAAAGGCAATATTACCAGGGTATGGTATTTAATCACCTTTAGACTTATTTTTTTTCGAGGTCAATATGCGCTGAATTTGGTAAACCACTGAAGCAATTATTTATTTGGTCTATTGTTAGCTGACAAATAACTAACACCAGGGCAAACCTTAAAGGGCAGTTAATGACCTTTTACCAATCTCCTAGACATCATTGTAAGTACTTTCTTTCCTGCTTTGTCTGATCTCTGACATCTGTCCAGTGCATGCAAATGCGTTTCCAACTCATATTATTACCTTCATTGTGTAATATGACTTCATTATCAGAGTGATATGCAGTCATAGTAGAAATACCCGCAATCAGCAGAACCCGCCTCGGTGGCGTAGTGTATAGCACGCTCGGTAACTGCGTCAGTAGTTCTACGTTCTGGCGAGAGAGAGGCCCCGACTGCGCCTTTTTTTCGGAGGAGAAGTAAACTGATGTCCCGTGTGGTGTACGATTACATTAGGGAGATTTATTATAACGTCGACGCACGCACGCAATAACATACACAGACCACGTGATTAGCGTACGATTTTTAAAAAAATTAAAGTTTTATTGCAGCGTTTCTGCAACGGCCCATACATTAGCGCCACCTACCGAGAGACCTCCTCCACCGGTGCGCAACACTGTGGCACTTGCGGGAATAATGAATTACCCCTAAAACCACGTTTGCTCTGCATGACACCTGTACTTCGTGGTGCAGCATTATATAAGGGGCAGCCTATGTTTTCACGGAATGTTGAATCATTGATAAATTTCTGTTTGGGGATAGCCTCAAATTTCTAAATATCTGTTAATTCATTATACCATCCAATTTAAAAAAATGATATTAATTAAAAAAAACAACTAGTGCCCTACAAATCGACGCGTTTAAGGCTATATGTTTACCGACTCCGTTTGATTTTCGGACATAAGGTAGCGACACGCGCATGGGCCAACTTTTACGTAGGTCAGAGCATACGTCTGAAAAGCGTAAAGGCCGCCACGCCTCACACCAAAAATTTTAACTGACGGTGTGAAGATATTTTATCACATCGGTGTGTCAATTTGGACTGACGTCAATCCGAATTGAGCGTGTGTGGGGTTGCTCACATCAATTGTTCACTTTTTTTGTTCTGCGCATGCCCAAACACGGATAAACGTCATCTTTAAAAAAAATGCACCATGGTAACGGTAGAATTACTGGTTGATGCGGACAATCAAATGACGTCACATGACGTTTCACAAAAAGGAACATAAGTATGTGACACACCAAACTGATCGTGTGTGGGCAATTCATTCCTTCACACCAAATTGAACACATCGATGTGCACACACTGAACTGACACGCCAAACTGATCGTGTGTGGCGGGCTTAAGTCAAAACCTATGCTCAGTTTAACCAATGCAGCGTTCGCGTTTGCGCAGTTGAATATTCGTCTGCATAGCGTAGCGTACGCTTGCAAAAAACGTTGCAATAAATCTCCCTATTTACACGTAAAACAACCCTCTCTACAGCGCAACGGATAAATGAGGCAGACATTTCCAGGTGTAGGGGGCTCTTTCCCTGGCGTCGCGTGGGTGGAATTCTGCAATGAATAGTAGAGCAATTATAAATAAGCTTAGGGGTTTTGCAGGTTTGGTCGGCACCCGGCTGTGGATAAACACTGCCCAATATATCGCCCTTGTGTCCATTCAGAGGGACAAGATGGGCACCCGACCCGGTAATCTTCCACTTTAATGGTTTTTATCATGGCGTCGTTGGAAGCAGACGCTTCCTTGCGTTCGCTAAACACGAATGTTCGTTCGCTAAACACAAATGCTCGATCCAGCGCTGATGTTGCATGATGTATAAACGATTTATTATTCCGACGATATATTGTCAAATTATTCCAACGATTTATTATAAAATTATTTTAATGATTATTCCTACATGAAATGATTTCCTGAAGTGTAAATTATCAATTATTCCAACGATTTATTATTAAGTACCAAATAATTTTATAATAAATGGTTGGAATAATTTGATAATACTGTATATCGTCAGAATAATAAATCGTTTATACATCGTGCAACATCAGCGCCGGAACGAGCATTTGTGTTTAGCGAACGCAAGGAAGCGTCTGCTTCCAACGACGCCATAA
This sequence comes from Trigoniulus corallinus, assembly GCA_013389805.1. Taxonomy (NCBI): domain Eukaryota; kingdom Metazoa; phylum Arthropoda; class Diplopoda; order Spirobolida; family Trigoniulidae; genus Trigoniulus; species Trigoniulus corallinus. The sequence goes on from JAAFCE010008833.1 coordinate 18,800,879, forward strand.
TAAAAACCATTAAAGTGGAAGATTACCCCCGACCCTGCCACAGGCGGGAAAAGGCTTAGGAGTAGCTTTGGTGTTTTGAAACAAATAACTGTTGATAAAGTTGTCTATTAATTTCATATACTGTATCTTTGCTCACCCAGTCATTAAATTTATTGCTCGTCTGAGAGGATCAAGGATTTTTTCCTATTTTTCTAAGTAGGCCTACGGCTAGTAGTTTCCTGATCAACTTGTTCTGCAGAAAAGTTGTTATTAAGCTGGCATTGAGCTTTGCACCCAGGCTTTTCAAGGTTTAAAATCATTTTTTCCTATCGAATTATTACAGTTGTTTGGCAGTATCTTCAGGCCGTTACTGGACTTAGTATCTTGCACTGAAGAACTCCTGTTTCGTAATACAAAGTTGAAATAAACCCATTTTTTTGCAATGCCGGGTGACGCCAACCCTAGCGACGCCATTGGGTACACTGCTGTCAGCTACACAACTCACCCTCACCCAAATTATACCAAATACTTTTATTATTGCAAGAATTTCATTATAACAGCGCAGGCCTAATGGCTGACGGCTGATGATTTGTTCACCATTTACAAATTCGTGGTACAGTATGCATATTGACCACAAATGTAGATTTTCCTAAGGCTCATCAGGTCTGCAACGTCTGGATCTCCTGGTTTTTTTCTTTTTCTTGAACTAGGTCCTCGTCCACCCCACACTGTCCCGCCATATAATCTGCTTTCCTGCTAACATCCTATACGCCAGTAATTCCCAAACCTTGTACTCCGGACGTAATATGGTCCCAATGCATTTTTGCTGTCATGGGGAGCAGCAGCTTATTGCGTTAGACACATCAGTTCTCGTCTGATCGCTGGAGTTAAGCAACTCAACCCCAGCTAGTACTGACATGAGTGGCCACTTGTCAAAACTGGGTACCGCTAATACTTAAAAAGTCGTCGCATTACTGTAGTGTCTGTGCAGTCTCTACATTAGAACTACGCAGTTGAAGGGGGTCTAATGACCTTGTAGTTGAAGAGCCCTAAAACACCAAAATAATCAGTCACGTCAGCCTCACATTCATTTTTATTTGCCGTCGACTCCCAGGAGGCCGTAAGAAATACTTTGGGAAACACTGCTATACACCATCTAGCACTAATGATAATCAGGTTGTCCTCCATTCCTCTCATTCACGTCTCAAATAATCATGTCCTTGTGGACTGCAAGAGTCTTCACACACAACTCAGTTAGGCATTCAGAATCCGTGAAATTGGTGTGCCCATTGCGTCTATCACTAACTTATCATCATTATCGGGGGTGTCCATTTTTGTCCCATTGGCAATATGGGGCGCATGAGTGATCCCTTGGACGGTATTTTTCGCATCCGACTGCCAACCCAGCCCTGCAGTCCCACTGCTTATTTGTCGTCGGCTTAGTTTCTTCTTTGGGGCAGTTCGACATTTTGCCAAACTGCTCGTAAAGTATATTTTATCTCGTGTAGGAAGGGCTCTTTTCGATTCGACGGAGACATCGTACACACCGCATGGGCCCATGCCTTTACTTCCCATTCGACGAAAGAAGCCAACCGTGTCGATTCAAGATCACCAGATCATCGAGATGGGTTTACCCGCGACTAACTAGAAACGAAAATTGATGGAAGTGTGTCATTTAATTATGTAATTCACAACATACACGTAACTCAGTAGTAAACATCACAACTTTCTACAGCAAGGTGTACCGAAGTCAGGGTATGAATTCTAATTCTAACTCACTACACTGCAAGCAGCCTTATTTGGCCAATATGGCAGTGGAGAGACCAAATCCCATTCCTACATACGTTACCATAAAACTCCCAAAACCCTAGGCTATAATTCTCGTGGTCCCCCTGCAATACTAGCAATGGTGGGGTTTCTTTTGAGGAAGTCCTCCACTTTATCCTCTCCAAGGCTATTCCATTGCCAAATGGTCCTTGGTAAGAAAGACCAGTAGTATGGGTCTGTCTGTGCCCTAATCTCCGTCAGTTTATATGAATGATCCTTTCTCCCTTTATACTCAGCCAGGGATACACTTCCAACCAGAGGTCCATCACACCCCAGCAGCAGCAGTCTGATAAACAGACTAATGCTGTGAGATATATGCCGCAGGCTTAGTGAATACACCAACCAACTATACAGGAACTAACTTAATTTATTTCAAGATGTTAATTACTTATCGTTATTGTGCAATAGGTCAGGCACCATGTAATATTTTAACCAACAAAGCAATCATTCGCCTGCCAAACTTTCTATTTTAGTTTTATAATGCGATGTTGGAACAAGTGGAGTAGGCTGGCATCCCCCAACAGACAACCTAGCCAATATTCCTGCAAGCTCTGGACGCCTGGCTGGGGTGCCCCCAGTCAGAGCATGTTCAGTGGACCCACAGACCCGACCCTGCCACAGGCGGGATAAGGGTATTGTAGGGACATGATCCCTTACACTCCTCTGCCCCCCAAAAGCATACACCCCTGCACATCACACCAATAAAAATTCATTCTCTAGGTCCTATTGTTGTTGCATCCTGTGTGCAACAATAGGACCACTACATTCAATTCTAAGACCTTTTGTAGGTGCATCCTGCATGGTCCCTTGGCAATGATTCATGGTGAGTACCCTTTGGTCACAGGGACCCAACCATGGTCAAGGACCTCAGGATGCAAGGTCATAGAAGGGCATGTTTTGGGGGGTGTTAAAAACATTCACCATTCATCCAGGAGTTAGTCAAAATTCATAGTCAGTCTATGTTGATCCTTTCATCGGTCTAGAATCATGATATATGCGTTGAGTCTCCAATGAATCCTTTCCTGAATTATGAATTAGTGAAGTTTTGGATCAGTTTTCAGCCAATGGACTCTATGGTCTCTGATCTTCTGTATTCACCCGTCATACCATTGATATATATTTGTGGATATTTATTGGATTAAAGCGAACAGGTATCAACCTCAGAAACGTGTCTCGTTATTATTATTTTTTTGTGCCGTACTCATCGTCCTTACCCGCGATACGCGATAGTATGATGATGATAGAAAGGAAGAATTGAATGGGAAGAAGGAACTGGCTAACACCTGGTCTACCTACCCACGCATGTAATCATTTACAAATGTTTTTATTGGGGTACCAGACATCCTCGGATCGTCATTAAAAACTAATTGTAGTAATAATTTTCTCTTTGGAATTCAATGGCTATTTCGCAGAAATGATCACATATTTGTCCCTTAATGTTTCTTTAATTACTACGGGCCTTCTGTAGGTTTGCCCTGCCCAGTCCGGCCCTGAATGCAATTGTTAATCAGAAATTTCTGGTTAGAAGTGCTTTTCTTGAAATGAAGGTAGTAGAAAATATGTAATTTAGCACTTTATTATTAATATAGGATTTAAATTGACATCTATTTAAAGAGTTGTTGTAATTGTTTATTTTAAAATCCCAGCTGCAAGGCACTTGCCAAAATCATGATATCCACTTTTATGATTGAGTTTGCAATATGATAAGAATGGTTGTTACTTTCACTAAACGCACAAGTCTAGGGGCGATAGATTTCTTTTTTAAGCTCATTGCTGATTTAAGAAAAGCTTGCATGGTTTCAAATTATTATTTTTAAGTACTGAATCCGCAATAGGGTACAAAACTAATTTATAAACTGCAATAAATAACGTAGTAATGAATTTTCAGATTTAGCACTTTAGTGTCAGTTAACTTCAGAAGAATTGCGATTTTCTAGGTCAGATTTAACAGTTTGCTTCATCGGGTTGTTTTAAAAACATTACGGTGACCTTCATAAAGATTAAATTTGGCGGCCTAATGTTTTAGAAGGGTACAGCACTGTGCTTATATGTACTTCGATATACAGTATCGTTTTCAAGGAGAGAAAGTAGGGATTTTGCGATTTCTTGTAACGTGGGCATTTCGGGACGAAAGACGAGAAGTAAAAAGCCTTCTTGTCCTTCCCAGTCGTCTTCAATAAAATAAGGACGAGAAAATCACAAATAATCGCCCTCCTTTCTCACTTTTATTTATGATTTTCGCATCCTTATTGTATTGAAGGTGACTGGGAAGGACAAGAAGGCTTTTTACTTCTCGTCTTTCGTCCCGAAACGACCACGTTACAAGAAATTGCAAAATCCCTAGTATTACACACTGGTTAACCCTCAATTACTAATTGTTAGTCTATTAGGCTAAGATGACGCTTAAAAGTGCGAAAAAAAATGCATTTACAATGTTTTGCCGCCCCTGAACCTCCCAGTACCCTTCTAAAACCTTCCAATCCCTTATGAAGCAATTGTTCATTTTCAGTTTTATAATCCTCTGTACATTTCTGGGGTGCTGTAGTCCACTTTTTGTGAGATGTTGAACTTATTCTAAATGTTGTATTTCTAAGTGAAATGGAATAAATACGCATGAGTATTGCAGACAATATGTAAATTCCATCAAGACCCAGAAAGAGTCGAATTTGTGCCTTTTGTCCTTACAAAATTCATCATGTGACACAATATTCCTATGCAATATGTTTGAAGGCCATCTGTGGAAAACATTAAAAAATCATTTGTGTAGACTGCCCCGGATTACTGGATTACTTTCGTGGGTTGGGGGTTGGTCTTTCAAACTAACAGTAACCCGCCTCGGTGATGCAGTGAGTAGCACGCTCGGTAACTGCGTCAGTGGTTCTAGCAACTTCTAGGTTCCATACTGGATGAAGGTGGGTTGGCTTCTTTCGGGCAAGAGAAAGGCCCCGAGTACGCCTTCTTTCGGTTGAGAAGTAGAACCAAGGTCCCGGGTGTACGATGGCCTATTGAACGTAAAAGAACCCTGTACTATGCAACGGGCAGATAACGCAAAATATTCAAGCGTAGGAGCTCGCCCCTTGGCGTCGGTGGAATTCCCCAACGAATAGTAGACCGACAATAGATTAACATAGGTCGGCAACCGGCTGCAAAAAAACTTTGTGTCCATTCAGAGAACAAGATGGGTACCCGATGCTGCCATAGGCGAGATAAGGGTTTGTAGTAGTGTCATACTATTAGTAAAGTGCAAGTATTTGGAAGGTTAGTAATTAAGTTAAGCAACATTTATTTTCAACGTGAGTACACTATATGTGAATACCCATGATATAATTTTTCTCAACTGAAAATTCTTTGGCACTTAATTACTCTTACACTTAACAGCACGTTAAGCCAGTCTTTGGGGTTATTGTCACCAAGGGAAGGTTCAATTAGGGAGTACATTGAAGAAGAGCCCAGTCTAGTCATCACTGTATCAGCAGTGGCAGGCTGAGTTTAAAAATATTACAGTAGTTGCCAGGTGCCGAAAATGGTCTACCTACAATAGAGGCTTACTGGGTCCACTTGCCATCGGGCAACTTGATACTCTCCCCACTTAACCCTCCAAACATCAGTTAGAAAACTCTGACCAAATAAAGAACTTTGTATTCGACCTGGCCCGTAGTTGCCCTTGATACGCCTAGTGTTGAACCCGTGCTCGGCGAACTTCAGAATCCAGGAAACTCCAAAATTGGTGAAGTCAGCAGTGTTGTAAGTAAGAATAGTGATCAGGCAGAAGAGCCAGGAAAGTGGATGTTAGTTGCATGCAGAAATGGATATCCCTTGATATAAGAGGTACCCAGGAAAGTTGGGAATTGAAATAGGGCTATTAAAGTTGAGATGTAATGCGAAGGGTGAGGTTGCTTCATTCATAGCAGGGAGAGGAGAAGCAAGGTTGGTGTAGAGCAGGCTATAACCAGGGACGATTCAGACGACTCAGACCGAGGGGCACGCACCTCAGAGGGGTGCGTCCAGAGAGGTACGTTCAGAGGGGTTCCGTACTTTCAAATTTCTTACAAAATTAAATAATAGAATCTTCGGCCCTAGGCTATAACACCTTGTTTACGTGGAAAGAAAGGGGTGATACTGAGGCTAGAAGGCAGTGGCGAGGTGAAAATGGCAAATCCGAAAGTGTTTAAGGCGGGATAAATTTGACGATGCGTTTGAAGCTGTGACCACCTCTGAAAGACACATTGAGTACGCACATTGAAAGTGACATTGAGTACGCACCCAAGACATCCACCTGTGACCAAAACAGTGGAAATACTCATATGTCATTTTTACCGGAAGCCTGTCATCAAATGACTATGCATGCATATTCTGCAACTCTATTAATTTTCACTCTAGTTGCATGCAATTTACGTGACATTCTTCACATCTTTCTACACTTGAAGTGATGTTTTATTTGAAAAATTTAAGACCATTCAAAAAGTTGGTAGTTTTTTTGTCATCGCACAGAAATGCTGACATTTTCAATTATGATGCATGACATTAATAAAAGGAAGTCCCCGTCTACTCCTCCTTAAATTCCAATCCATTCACTAACTTGTCACTGAAATTATCTTCATTAATTTTGAATCTATTCTATCTTGTATTGTATCATGATAATAGTGTAGAGATTTGACATAATTATGTAAGTTTTATGCCAAGGACAACCCCTTTGATTCCTGGGTGCCAATGCTGCTGTTTAATTTCGAGTTGATTTCGCCTGTCAGAATAGACAAGCGTTTGTCACTATGGCTTTCCTCTGAAATACCACGTCGTTTTTTAAACGACAGCTATAAATGCAAATTTTGAACATCCATCCACATAGTGATTCATCAAAAAATATTTGCCTTGCTGTATTAAGGTGTGTAAGGAAATGATAATGAAAGTTGTCATTTTGGGCATTTTTGAGATAAAGGTGCCTCGTTACTTGCCGTTTTAGTCATCTACCGGAGGGCGTATTTCTACTTTTCAGTGGTTGTGTTTTGAATATGAATAAGTTCCACTACCTTATAAAAAGGATTTGTACATGGAGCCAATTTAAAATTTGCATAGGGTGCAGAACCGCTAGAAATGACTCTGTGCTCACTTTCCCTCTACAGAATGCATGTGACAGCCTTTTATGAGCTGTTAATATTCACTGTTTAAATATATCATCATCATACCCTCCTCCCGCCTGCGGCAGGGTCGGGTCTGCGGGTTCTTATCCTCCACCCCGCCTATTCTCCACCAAGTCCTTCTCCACCCCTCACGTCTCCATGTCCCTCTGCACCATCTTCTTCCACGTCCGTTTTGGTCTTCCCCTACTCCTGGTGCCCCCAATCACATGCATACCCATAATGGACCTAATAAGCTCCTCCTCCTCTCTCCTCATCACATGCCCATATGATACCAATTCACTGTGTTTTTCTTTAATTAACGTTTTACTGCTTTCTATGTATTGATAGAACGCAGACTGCTGCATTGCCATCAGAAACAATTGTGGCAAACAGAAGAAGCATTGCAAAGCCATACCTCACCAGGTCTGCAAAACGTCCACAAACTCAATTCGTTGTGTGTGGGGCTGCTGTCACAGGTACCAGGTGATTTGGTTTCTTTTTCCGGTAGAAAAGAGGTCCTCCAGTGCACCTTCCGTCGGATGGGATGTAAAGCCGTGGCCCCGTGTGGCCTACCATGTCTGCCCCTTATAAATTGTAAGCCCGGGATGATTGTCACTTAAGTTAGAGCAAAATTAAACTTCTGATATTTGATGGTTTAGTAACTGAAAGATGAATTAAGTGAATGACTCACGGTGCGATGTTATTGGCATTTAAGTGAGCTCTTTCCCCGTTGGGATGCTCATGGTCTCTTGCTTAGTCCATATCCTCGTTTGAAAGCATTGACATGCCAATATGCAAGAATAGCTCAATAATCATATAATGAGATTATCAGACAATTTAAGAGAAGTTGACACTATAAATGTAAGGGTTATTTTGAAAATTATGCTAGTGGAATGCTGTTGTCAATATAAATCATGTCATCAATGGGGTTTTTGGCATATAGCGCTGTGACCTCCTTGCGTCATCGTTGTTTTTCCGATTAGTAGAGTTAAGAATATTAATGCCTTTATGCTATTTAATACGTATATGCGTAGCACGAACATCATAGTTTATTTCTATCATTCACATTTCCTTAATAATCTCCCCTCCCCACAGTGTGAGATTACTAAATATGCAGATTTGATAAATTCTGTGTGCCACTTTCTTCACGTGACGACGAATTCTAAAGAAACCTGGTAAAACATTCACCCCAAAGTTGGTCAGTCTGGGAACACCACAATAGGTAGTGTACTCGATTTATTGCACCAGAGGCTTTAGGTTCGATACTAGGTCGAGGTATGTGTATAATGCAGTATTTAATGTAGTGCCTAAGTGCGATCAATCAAATAATATAGAATATATTTTCAGGAATTAAGATCTTTTATAGAAAGAATATTCAGAACATGGTCAGATGTTCATATCAGTATGTCAGAGATTGTCCCTAAATTCATTTAACTACTTTGACAATAGACCATTGAACGATTTTTATTAGAGATATGGACTTTAGAATTAGGCAATTAAATGACAGCATTAAAGGTGCTGTTCCACTAAGCAGTAGCTGCTATAAAAGTTGCTGTTATAATAGTAACTATTATGTGGAACACCCCTACTCTTATAAGAGTTGAGCTGCTATAACAGCTACTTTTAGCCACACCTTCAAGTTGAAATTTTTCTACTTTCTTCCAAGTTGAAGTGGACTATGGGTTATTTAAAAATGGCGTCAACTGAAGAACACATTAAATGTGCCTTATCTTCACTGTTATGCAGGGCAGTATGTGCACCACTGTAAGGTGACCATTCGTCCCAGATTTTCTGGGACAGTCCCAGATTCAAACTCTGCATCCTACATGGATACACATCCCAGAATTAACAATTCGTTTAAAGATTCATCAAAATAAATTTAGTTTCAAATAGTATTTCCACGTATGGATGGCTAAAGTGGAGTCCTGTGCAACCGCTGGGTCTTAATAAAATTTGAAAGCAAAGTTTACAGAACTGTCATTAGGCCAGCTATGTAGTATGGCTTAGAGTGCTGGTCAGTCAAAAATGACTATAAAAGGAGAATCCCAGTGGCTGCGATGTGAATGCTGTGCTACATGAGTGGAGAGACATGAGCCAACAGAATCTGGATTGGTTACATTATTACATGTGATGAGGAGGGGAGGAAGATTTTATTCGTCCATTATGGGACTGGGTTGATTGGTGGCACCAGGAGTAAGGAAAGACCAAAATGGAAGTGGGGCAGGTGGTACAATGGGACATTGAGATGTGGGGTAGAGTTGAGGATAAGAACCCACAGACCCAACCCTGCCACAGGCAGAATAAAGGTGAGATGATGATGATGAATACTTCCACCTACAGATTGTATTATTTTTAGAGCATAATCACGTTTCAACAGAAACTGATTGACCCATTCCTTATGTTTGCCTTATATTTGAAGAGCAGCTAAACGTTGTATTTTTGTGGGCGCCATTTTAACTTTTATAATAATTCACAGTTGCATTTACCCACTTTTGTGCACTAATAGTAGCTTAGCAGTTACTCTTAGCACACTGCTATAGCAGCTACTGCTTAGTGGAACAGCACCTTTGGAGCTATTGCTATCAACACTCACAGTCCGATTTCATTAATGATGTTGTATTCCATTGCTATGTAAGAAAGTTTCTTGTGAGAGATGGAATACAATACAGTAAGTCCTCAACTTACGCGATTTATTGGTTCCAGAGGTTTTCGCGTAAGTCGAGGAAAGCACTCAATTTAGCATTTTTGACGAAAAATGTTTTAGTTTTAAACGATAGGTGAAAGTCATAAACAGTAGCTCTATCTCGATAATCCTAAGAAAATATTATTTAATGCACATATTTATTGGACATATTGCACATAACAATCTGCATACATACTGTATTTATGGATGAACTACTTCAAGTATTGGTCCAGTGTTAATTGTCTCTTAGTCCTATGCGATAGGATTTTGTTGTTTGTTTGTTTGTTTGTTGGTGTTTAAGATCCCATCAACTACGAGGTCATTAGAGACCCTATGCGATAGGAGGGTCCCAATGAAGCTGAAAGGGAAGTTCTACAGGGCAGTGGTTAGGCCAGCTATGCTATACGGGTCAGTGTTGGACAGTGAGGAAGTGCCACGTCAATAGAATGCAAGTAGCCGAGATGCGAATTCTGCGGTATATTTGTGGGGTGTCAAGAGCTGATTGAATTAGGAATGAATGTATTAGAGGTACCTTGGAGGTGGTGGACATTACAGAAAGCAAAGCGTACAACTGAATTACCCCACCACCACAGTGTCATACCTAAGGCTAGGGGCACACTGTAGTCAAGACTTTCTGATGGCAGTCAGTGTGCTCAGCTCAGGCAATGAAAACCAATGGGTAGTAAGGCGGCTAATAGTGAAAGCCTGATTAACAACTACGTACACAGTACACAGACTGTCGTCAGACAGTCTTGACTATACAGTGTGCGTGTAGTCTAAAAATTTTTTGTGTTTAAAAAAATCGCGTAAGTCCAAAATCGCGCAAGTCGAAATCACGTAAGTCGAGGACTTACTGTATTCCAAAAATGGCCTGCAAAATGTTTTAGATGATTGCATTACGTTAGTAAGGAAGATAAAAATAAGGAATGTCAGGACGTTCGATTTCTTTCAAAACAATTAAACTGTGCAAATCAGTTCTTTAGCCATTGCGAGAGACACTATTAACTTAGATACCGACTGGGGGTCAGTCCAGAGCTCTCCACCTCACTTGGGGATAACACAATGGTGGCCTTTTACATCCCCACCATGTTGAATGTCTTTCTGGGCCCTAATGACCATTGCAGTCGCCGGGCCTAAAATTCCAACAAACAACAACATGCAAATCAGTTTAATGATTCCAAAAGATTACTCCCAGAAGACCTGGGCGGTAAATTAAGAGAACGGTGTAAGGAATTGGATCAACTTACGATTATACAAATACATATTATGTCTGGTAATCAAAATAAGAGGGATACATTGGAAACCATTGTAGCTAATACTATGATAGTACTAGGTCCTACACATGATCATGTGGGCATAGATAGGGAAGGTAAAATTGCTACCAAAATGGCAAGAACAGAACATAAGCAACCTAATGAGAATAGAGAAATAGCAAATATAATAATCCCCATAATAGATGAGAAAGACATCATTGAAGAGACCCCTGCGATGGGAGCCACACCTATTGCAGAAACCCAGATTCTAGACAAGCTCAAATGGGATATACCCAAAACACATATAATTAAAACAAAGCCAGTTATGTTAAAAAGAGATCCTTTATCTTCAACAACCGGACCCAGATCCTCTAACTTCACTCACTGTTAGAAACGACCAACCATTACCTCTCAATACCCTAATGCCATTCAACAATTTTTAGATTGACAAAAAACACTTCTAACTACTGTGTTCTCCCAATGCCAAAGACATTTGAAGAAAACGTGTTCTTACTGAGCTTACTTCCATTTCCTGAAGCAATGCCAGACGAGCAGAATCGTTCCCCCAGGCTTGAAAATTGATTCCCCTCCTCCCTTTCAGGCATCTGGTAATAGTATACCTTTTTTTTTGTTGTTTGTTGGAGTTTAAGGTCCCGTCAACTACGAGGTCATTAGAGACCCGTCCACTGTATAGTTCTAATGCATATACTGCACAGACACTACACTAATGCGACGATTATTGGGTATTGGCAGTACCCAGCTTTCCCGAGCGACCACCCATGTCAGTACTAACTGGGCTTGCGTTGCTTAACTTCAGTGATCAGACGAGAACTGGTGTGTCCAACGCAACTCGCCGCTCCCAATAGTATACCTAATTCATTACTGAAAGAATATCAGTGAATCAATCTCCATTAAATACCTCCACCTAGCAATTAAATCAACCTCAGACTGGATGGTGAAATGTGCTCCTTAAATAATAAATTTCACAAAATAGAGAACCAAAACTCTAGAGAAGATCTAATCTGTTTTGCTTTGAAGCAATATGATGAAGTAATGTCAACCAAATTTAACCTTCCGTCCACAAGGTGAGGTTTCGGCAAACCCCAGACCTACAAAATTGTGTCTACACATGTACCACTTTCTCCAATCTTAACCAACCTTTGAGTACCTGTTCTCCGATGTTTTCTTTACCTATCTAGGGAATTTGGCAGGTCTCCTAAGTAATTAGCATATTTTATTTCTGGTTAAGCAATGCAAGTCAAGTTAGTACCAACATGGTTGGCTGGTCAGAAACACTGGTTACTAAGGCAGAAATGGGAGCAGGATGTCCATAAGGATATGGTAGTGTCTGGGGTGGATAGGGACCTGGTGGGAGATAGGCAAGAGTGGAGGACTAGACCCTGCAGATCCGACCCTGTCATAGGTGGGATAAGGGTATGGTGATGATGATGTCTTGCCTTCTTGGGTAATATAGAAATTTTACAGCATGTTTCCAAATTATTTTCATTGCTAAAGCTTTAGATGGATGGTATTTAAATAATTCGATATCCATAATAATGCCCTTAATCTGAATATTTAAGCCTTGAAAATCAAAAAAGTATTTTTGGGGTAATGACGGACCCCCACCTTGTAGTGTGTGCCAGAAATCGTCCCCTTGTGGACGGAAGGTTAAGAACATTCCAAAGTTAGAGAACGAATGTGTTGTTCAGTATCATTGTGTCAGTTGTCATTCAATGGTCGTATGTGTGATACGCCTCTGCACATTTTATATCTTGGGTCACTATTTACACTAAGACAAGGCGCAAAATAACACAGGTGGCGAAGGTGACGCAGGGTGTAGCAGCCCTGCATAATTCTGCTAGCAGGCAATCACCGCACATTGAATCGCAGTTTTTCACCATACTTGCATCAAATAACAAGAGATCTTCTGTGCTTCGCACCGCGTTTTATTATTGTCACGCCAACTTCACGCAGGAATCTGTGGCATTGGCACTGCGCTCCGCAGGGCCACGTGGTGCAGACAATGAGTCACGCCACCCTGTGACTTAACATGCGCAACTACATACTATCATGTGAGGCACAGAAATTTATGGTGAGTCACCCTGCGTCACCTGCGGAGACTGCGTCTCATTTTGCGCTGGGCTTAATGGAGTGTCCACATTGGCGAGCACAAACACCGGGCTCAAAAATCATTCTAAACATCAGAACATATGCTGTACATGCGCAGGCGTGGATCCCCTTAAATTTTGGGTCGACATTGACACTGACAAATGAAAATTGCGTTTCCAATCGCTGCCTATGGCTCCCCCCCCCCCCCCCCCGACGAAAATCCTGTATGCGCATCTGTATATACAGCAGTCCCCTAGCGCCTGTGGCAAGTGTATAAGTTGCGACTCCCCATAACCCAATAATGGCAAAAAATAATAAAAATTCTAATATAATTAAGTTAAATTTTGCTAAATGCAGTGTGACAGTCGGTGTTTATTCATGTAGATTACATGGTCAAATAAAATAAAAACTACATGCAACTGTCAACCAGGTCGGTATCCTCTGTTTCGAGCCCGAAACCCAGTTGCGCCCGTGGAGGGCGCATTTTTCGCCAAGCCCTCGTTATGGTACTGATTTACAGCAGCCACGTGAACCGTAACTAAAGCCCAGAACGGTTCGAAGCCCTAGCCCTGCTTAGGGAATCCTAATGTTAACAGCTGCATGCCTGTGACTGCAAAAGGCAGGAAACAAAGATTTGCTTTAAGGAAACGGTTTATTGGTCATCTTCATTAAGTAATAAAATATTTAGAATATGAGGTCTCAAAACTAGGTTGCACTTGGGGGCCCTCCAAGTGCTTGTTCAGCTACTGGAGTGAGGTTTTCCATGAATATAGGCTGGTTAATTTAATGATAACCTACCATGCACACACTTCATATTTCTCACTCCGCCATTGAATTATATTTAATGGACCTTAATGATGCGTGCGTGTCTGGTACTAATTCGACATTGAAATCAATAGTAAATGCTCGAAGGGCAGATGAAAGTTACTCTACTGGTTAGCATTGACTAAGCTATTAGCAACTGTGGATTTTAAAATTCGTTTCCTAGAATATTAAAAAAGTGTCGATCATTTAGGTTATTCGGTATTTTCCATATCATGGTGATAGGATGAAAAATCATTGAAACCTGTTTAACAATTGGAAAGCATTTGGATTAACTTCCGTGTCAGTATTTACATTTCTGGGAAACTCTTTTGCGCCTTGACAGGGTATAAATATGTTAAAAAGTCAAGGGGGAGTCATCATCATAACTCCTAATCCCTTTCTTGCCTATATCAAGGTCGGGGGACCCATTTCTTCTAGTGGTTCCGGATAAACAAAAGCGAACTGTTGGACGTAGCCCATAATGCCGTAACCCCTGCTTATTTATGCTGGGCTGTCTTCCTGGATGCACTTTCTGTTGCAGACAATAGGCTGCTACACCGAATTTTCAAAGGTATTGGTTTATGTCTATTGCTAAATTTCTTAGCATGCTGTCATAAATATTAAACTGCGACTTTAAATAAATTCGTGGAAAAGCATTTCAAGTGCGGAGAGCACAATAATGTAATAGAGAGCACACTATTATAAAATGATACTTCCGTGAATGCTGAAAGATTTCCAAAGAGGTACAATTGTCGGGTGCCATCTCACAGGCAAAACTGTTAGGGAGACGTCAGCCCTCCTAAACATCCCAAAATCGACCGTTCACAACGTCATCCGGGACTGGAAATAGAAAGGCACCACAAGTGTTCCACCTAGGACTGGAAGACCCAAGATCATGTCGGCTAGAGAGCAGAGAGCTCTTCATAAAATGGTCACTGCGAACCGTCACACATCACTTGATGAACTGACAAGATCATTCATAGAGTCGACGGGAACAACTGTGAGCACCCTGACTGATCGCAGAGAACTGCATGCGATGGGTTTTTATGGCAGAGCGGCAGCCCAAAAGCCTCACATCATCACCAGCAATGGAGCGAGTAGATTGCAAGGGTGCAAAGAGTGACGACATTGAACTCTGGATCAGTGGCGTAGCCAGGATTTTCTGAAGGGGGGATATGACTGTCGATAGCATGAACCAGGATTTTCTGAGGGGGGGGATATGACTCGATAAGGTGTATACCTCTTCGTTATATTCGAGGCCCAAGGGGGGGGGGGGGGGTTTAACCCCCCCAAACCCCCCCTTGGCTACGCCACTGCTCTGGATCAATGGCGAATGGTTGAATGGAGTGATGAGACCCGCTACACCACCTCGCAATCAGATGGACGGGTTTGGGTATGACAAACGCCCGGCGAACGTTACCTGTCAAGCTGTGTTGTACCCAGTGAAGTTCGGCGGAGTGTCAGTGATGGTGTGGGGGTACTTCTCATGGTATGGGTTGGGTGCAATCGTTTCTGTGGACAGAAATCTAAACGCAGAGCGTAACCTGGACATTCTGGTCAATGCAGCACTCCCATCTCTCTGGCAGCACTTTGGCAATGGCCCTTTTCTGTTTCAGCACGATAACGCACCTTGCCCTAAAGCACGGGCTGTAGGCACATGGTTTGAAGAAATGGGGGTTCGGGAACTTGACTGGCCAGCACATAGTCCCGATCTGAACCCCATCGAACATCTGTGGGACGTGTTGGAACGTCAATTGCGCACTTGGGCAGAATGCCCAACATCTGTGACCGAACTGTCCAAGACACTTATGGCAGAATGGTGTAAATTATCTGTCGCAATATATCAAAACCTTGTGGACAGTATGTCCCAGAGAGTAAACGCTGTGATAGCAGCAAACGGTGGACCAACAAGATACTAAAATATGTATATTTGTGAGTGTTTCTATTAAAATGGTGGTGTCCCATGACTTTTGATAGGATAGTGTACCTCTCAACAAATCCTCCCAGTGGAGCAATAGTGGGTGCACGACAATGCCATAGGTGGAAAACCTGCTAGCAGATCGCCTGTGAGTTTTCAGTCCTAATAGGACAACTCCGTACCCAACCATGCGATAGGTGAAAAGGGGTTAGGAGCAGTGTAATCTTAACAGAATTATGGCCCCCTGATCAAAGCAGTGTGCTGGGGCTTCTACGACAACCACTCACAGGACATTTGGTCACTTGACATCCACAGATTAGGATTGGGTCCCGTGGCGAGTGTCCGGCGGGCCCATGCGTTAAGACGGCACTGGTTAGGAATGATGATGCCGGTTTAATGTCATGTTTCTCTTGCAAATCCGTAATATAGTATTCCATGTTCGCAACAGTGGCGTAGCTAGGGGGGTGCAGAGAAAGCGGCCGCTCCCCCTGAGCAAATTTTCAGAAAATAGCGCCTTTTTAACATTGAAAAATGGCGCCTTCTTAACATGCTTGCTGCTCCCCCTGACGCTAAAACCCGGCTACGCCACTGGTTCACAAGCATTCAGGTTCTCCTTGTTCTTCTGGTAAGCTGGATGACCTTGAATTTCACTAGCCTCGAGAGTTTATAATGAAAGATGAAGAGTAGCCTGCCATCTAGAGTCTGTATTAGGTATTCGCAATGTAGCAATATTTTGTCGATAGATGTCACAAGCATACTGTTTTAAAGGAGCGCCACTCAACTAGTAACACGATAAATGGCGCCAACATCTTTCATAATCCCTGTTTAGATCACTACGCTTTGGTATTGGTTCTGTAGGTACATCACCATGTCTTATCCCACTCTTATGGTCAGATCGGGTCTATCCATTTATGGTTTTCTACTCCGTCGTTTGTTTCAAACAGGGCGGTGCTAACTCCACGCGTTGCCATGCCCTATCACTCCAGTGTATCCGCACTACTCAGTATAATCGAATTGCAGCGCACTCGATTGTTCTCCTTGGCCCAAGCCTTCAACCTTCAGATCTGCCATTCATAAGTCGTCCAACTCCATTTCAGGAATTATCTAATAACATTACATCAACATCACCACTTCAGTGGCGCAATGTAGCGTGCTCGAATACTGCATTAGTGGTTCCAAATTTAATGCCGAATGGAGGTGGGTTGGCTTCTTGCGGATGAGAAAAAGGCCCTGAATGCGCCTGCCGGGCCCGGATGGGAGTAAAAGTTGGGGCCCCGCGAGGTGTGTACAATGTCACTTGCACGTAAAAGAACACAGGAAGCAAATGGGTAACATTTCGTGGTGTTCACTAGCTTCCTGGCGTAGGTGTTGGAAAAGTCCCTCAGTATAGAAAGAATGGACCACGTGCCCATAAATAAGCATAAAGGGTGCAGCATTAGATTGGCAGCCGCCTGTTTAACCTTTGTGTTATTACCCAGAATTTTCCACATTAGTTACTACCTGGGTACATGTGCACCCTATTGCAAAATATCATTACTCTGGACCTGAAGATGCGTTAGTGGCAAAATCTATTGCATTATTTATTGAAGAGGGGGTTGCAGAGGAGCCAGCAGCAATATCAGGATGACACCGGGAGGGGGGGCCGCATTGGTAATTGGCAATTGAGAGCACGCTACTGCAATCAATCTCTTGAATACGAGTAAAACTGCATCCATTTCTGCATCGACTACACCAAAACCTTACTACTGCTCAACGTGCAATGGCGGATCCAGGGGGGAGCAATGCAACAATTGCTTTCCCCCTCAGTGCCTCAATGGGTCGCATATTTCAACTGATGCACGATTCAACTTTGCTACTGATGAGGCATTTTAGCATTTGCTATTCCCATATCTATACTGCCGGTCCAATCTGCAGTTGGCTAAACTGAAGATAGGACATTCAGAAGTGGCGGATCCAGGGGCAGATCAAAAAAAGTGCACCCAAGTATTTTTAAATATTCAGAAGCTACCCAACCTTACCATAGGAGAGAAATAGGTTAGCAATTCCTTCTGCATTTTGTCCTCCTTCTCTGGTAATTTAGATGCCATTACCTTTTACATGTCAGTAATTGATCCATATTATGCAGGTAGGTGCTGAGTGCTGGGCAGGTCTCAACGTCGGTGTTACGGATTTCTGAAGCCCCAGGAGCGGTTTCTCTTCTGATCACTGAAGTTAAGCACTGCAACCCCAACTAACAGCTGGCCGCTTGGGAAAACTGGGTACCTCTAATACCCAATAATCGTCGTATTAGTGCAGTGTCTGTGCAGTCTCTGCACTATAACTATGCAGTGGACGGGGCTCTCATGGCCTTGACGTTGAAGGGCCCTAAATAATCAACGAAAGAAAAATTCTGAACCCCGGGCTAAGAGAAGCCCCGTACTTTTAAATTTTTAAGATTTTTTTGATAACAAAATTATTTTTGAGCCTCCGCTAATAACTTTTCCCCAGGCCCTGCAAAACGTGCAACAGGCCTTGGTGAATAGTGAGTTGTGTTGTACCCGGATACTTATAAACTGTTGTTGTCCTGCCTAATGTGAACTTCTGTGTCAGGGCCTTTTTAGCTTACCCATTGCTCTGAACACCCAGTGTTTTCTTATCTTCCGTGCCTGCATTGCAAAGCAAAACCATAACCTCATTCTTGAAGCTTTGCTTTACTTGCATCAGGAGGTACGCCAACCTATACCATTGCCTTTACGAAAAATGTCCCTACTCGTTCTTTCCCCTTCTCCATTTTGGCCCCCTTTCCCATTCATACAAATAATAAATTTGCTAACTCATGGCGAGGTTCCTAGGCAGGGTGACAAAACAAGTTCAGAATGAAAACGGATTATGAAGATCCTCATTCCGGGATCAGCAAAGTTATCGTTATGTGAACGTTATGCACCTTGTCTGTAACACTTTTAATAAACTCTGAATCACCAGCCGCCGATTACATCCGGTTTAGATGCTCCTAGTACTTTGTCTTGCAGGAAAATTGTAGGCCCCACGGGGCACCGGCTTTAATTTCCGTTCAACAACAGGCACGCTCAATCGCACTTCAGATTCTTCTCTCATCAGTGAGAAGTCATGCAGGACCTAGGCCACGATCGAAACTGCAACCGTGAGACTCATGAATACACCACTACCTTTGAGTATATTCATCTTTTAGTAAATATCGACACCTTCCAGGTAAAACAACATAAGCAACATTTCATAAATTTTACAGGAAATAAGGAAAACGTCTTATTTGTTTTTTTTTTAAATTGTAAAGTTGATTTTAATCAAAGTGAGCCACGCAATTCTTTTAATTAATTTTAAAGTGAAAAAAATAGCGTTTTCAATAAATTTTTAAACAAATGCCGTTTTTTTGGGCTCAGATGTGAAGGATTGGCGTTTTGATATTTTTACTAGCCAAGAAATCGAAGTGGTGTTTTAATTTTATAAACGTGTCTGCTGGAGACATTTAGGCCCACCTCGGCAGCGCAGTGGGTAGCTACGTCAGCAGTTGTAGGTTCGATATTGGACCGAGGTGGGTTGACGTCTTTCGGGCAAGAGAGAGGCCTCGAGTGTGCCTTCTTTCGAATGAGAAGTAAAACAGAGGTCCCGTGTGGTGTACGATGGCATTCGCACGTAAAAGAACCCTTTCTACTACGCAACGGGTAGAGGAGGCAAAATTTCCAGGTGTAGGAGCTCGCCCCCTGGTGTCGGTGAAATTGCCCAAAGAATAGTAGACCGCCGATAAATAAGCATAGGGTTGCAGCTTTGGTCGGTCACCGGCTGTGGAAAAACACTGTCCAATATATCACCCTTGTGTCTATTCAGAGGGTTTGGTTCGTTGGTGTTTTAGGGCCCTTCAACTACTAGGTCATTAGAGCCCCTTCCACTGCGTAATACTAATGCAGAGACTGCACAGACACTACACTGTGACGACTTTTGTGTATTAGCGGTATTGTTTTCCCAAGCGACCACCCATGTCAGTACTAGCTGGGGCTGCGTTGCTTAACTTTAGTGATCACACCAGAACTGATGTGTCCAACGCGATGAGCCACTCCAATTCAGAGGGACAAGGTGGGTACCCGACCCTGCCATAGGTGGGAAAAGCATTAGGTGTAGCTTGTTTTTTTTTTGTGTTTGTGCCTGTTGTAGACATTTTTAGAATTTTCTTGGATGGTTACTTTTTTTGCAGCAGTTATGATTTGAATAAAATCAAATTGTTCGCTAAAAAAAAGCAACATGTGAAGGGGAATTGTAAGCCCCAACTTTTGCCATAGAAAATGACGCTTAAAAAAGAAAAAAATACGTTCTCTCAGCGCCTGCTCTAGCACTTATGCCGCCCCGGACAAAAAGACGAATTGTCGCCCCGGACAAAAGGACAAATTGCCGCCCCCTGAAGCTGGGCTCTGTTCGCGTGCTCCCCTAAATTTCGGCGCCCCGGACGAATCTCCAGGTTGCCCCCCCCCCTCCCTTAGAGCGGGCCCTGGTTGTCGCTTACGATAAATTTTAAAAATTAAGTGTCGCTTACGATAATATTTTTAGACCTTAAAATAACTATTTTACGTAAGATAACACTGATTACAGTATTAATGAAGACCTAATGCGCAGAATGCGATTAAGGGATGAGCCTGACTCCTGTTGCATTATAGTTATTGCGCAATAGGTCACACACCATGCTATATTATAACCATCATCATACCCTTATCCTGCCTGTGGCGGGGTCGGGTCTGCGGGTTCTAACCCTCCACTCCCGTCTGTCCCCCACCAAGTCCCCGTCCACACCGCCATGTCCTCCCGGACAACTTGTTCCCACGTCAGCTTTGGTCTCCTCCTATCCCGGATGCTGCCGACCACTTGCATTCCTGGAATGCACCTAACGAGCTCCTCTTCCCCTCTTCTCATAACGTGTCCATACCACCCGAGCCTATTCTCCCTCATCTTTTCGGCGATTTCCACCACCCCCAAGCTACCTCTAATATACGCATTCCTAATTCTATCTGCCCTTGAGACGCCGCACGATTCTATATTATAACTAACATAGCATTAATTCGCCTGCCAAAATTTATATTTTGGTTGCATAACGCGGTGTTGGAACAGTGGGGTAGGCCGTCATCCCCCCCACAGACAACCAGCCAGTATTCCTGTGGGTTCCAGACGCTTGACTGGGGTGTCCCCAGTCAGAGCATGTTCAATGGACCTGCGGACCCGACCCTGCCACAGGCGAGATAAGGGTGTGATGATGATGATGTGCAGAATGCGATTAAATTAAATAGTGAAAATCTCAAAAAATGTCGCTTATGATGTTTTCCCGGGAAGGCGTCGAAATACTGGAAGTTATTTCAATCTCGGATTTTTAATGGTCTTAGGGCAGCGATGATAAAGATTGTTATGCTCCACGTAAAATATTACGCTTCCTGTTAGAATGGAACCTTCAACACTTCCTGGTGAGTTTTACGCCACTCGCGGACATCCGCTCTTGACCACGAAACGCATAGTGACGTGAATTGAATAAGCACCTGTTTTAAACATGATTTATGCATACAAAACAAGCTCCATAATAAAAAACATGTTTGAGAAACTTCCTTACTATAACAATAGACATCGTGACGTGTTTTAATTCCATTTCTTTGAAAAACGTATGCAGTTATCTTGCCTCTGGTTCTGTAGCACAATTCCTTGCCAGCTTATCATTTGAGATCCTGGTCACTAGTTCAGTCCTTTACTCCATTTTCGAATGGCTTGAATTGTCCTGTACCTTCGTCCCTCTCGATGGACGTATGGGCGATCTGTTGGACGATATTATTACTTAGCCAGCTGCAGATCAAAGCAGCAACCCCTATGCTTATTAATCGTCGACCTGCTGTTCGTTGAAGCAACCACCAACGCCAGGGGGCGAGCTCCTACACCTGGGAATGTTGCCTCCTCAACCTGTTGCATAGTAGAGACGGTTCTTTTACGTGCAAATGACATCGTATACCCCACGGGGCCACTGCGTTACTTCTCATCCAACGGAAAGTGCACTCAGGATCCCCTTCTCTCTCGCCTGGAAGAAGCCAACCTACCTCGACCAAGTATCGAGCCTGGAATCACTGTCGCAGTAATCGAGCACGCTACCTCCTGCGACACCGAGGCGGGTTAACGTCAGGAATGTGTTGAACTATTACACTACTTTGTAAAGCCAATATCATTGCACCTTTAGGAAGTGGCGTCGCTAGTGTTGGCATCACCCGGTGTGGTGACTCTATGGTGTCACTCCCCTCTCCCGAAAAAAGCCGCTTCTTCTGCTTTGGTGTCACCCCATTTCTCATGGTGCGAGTGATGCCACCCGGTGCGGCCCGCACCCCTCCCTAGTGACGCCCCTGCCTTGGGCCGCCTATGGCAATGTCAGGTCTTTCAGTTCTGATAACGCTATCACTTTATTCTTAACCTGGTTACCTATCCACACCATCCATATCACGCACGTTTATGGTTGCAACGACCCACAACTTTCCATGACCCAATCACCAGGTCAGAGCTGATTGGGAGCCCTGGGTTACTCGACACTGGAGTCTTTATTCAGTATTTTCTCATGCACTTTTAGTTCAGGCATATCTGAATTAGCCTCACCCGAATCTGAATTGGACCCACCCGAAGTAAATCCGAACTCAATCTACAAATTTGTACCCCCTTTCGAATTTAACCATCTTATAGGCCAGTGGTGGCGAACCTTTTTTTTATTGTTGTTGTTTGCTGGTGTTTTAGGGCCCTTCAACTACAAGACCATTAGAGCCCCGTCCACTGTGTAGTTCTGATGCAGAGACTGCACAGACACTACACTGATGCGACGATTTTTGGATACTAGCGGTACCCAGTTTTCCCAAGCTGCCACCCATTTCAGTACTAGCTGGAGTTGCGCTGCTTAACTTCAGTGATCAGACGAGAACTGGTGTGTCCAAAGCAATCTGCCGCTCCCTTTTTTGAAGACGGGTCACAATAACACGAAAAGAATAAAAAGTTGTCGGCGGGTCATTAAAGTTTATTAAAGTAGCAAATAGAGACCACCACCATCATCATACCCTTATCCCGCCTGTGGCATGGTCGGGCCTGCTTTCACGTCTGTTTATGAGACGATAAACTAGATGATTCACACTCGGGTCACAGGCTCGCCACCACTGTCATAGGCCCTAAGCTTCTTACATGCTTTTCAACGCGTCGCGTCGTTCGCCTGACTCGATTCTGGCTTTCTAAAATTATCAAGAGCGCTATTAGAAAAGTGCTTAACAATTGCAGGCGACCCGAGTTCAAATCCCAATTGTGCTTAGTAATGTTTCCTTTGTTGTTTGTTGGTGTTTTAGGGCCCTTCAACTACAAGGTCATTAGAGCCCCGTCCATAGCATAGTTCTTATGCAGAGACTGCACAGACGCTACACTAATGCGACGATATTTGGGCATTAGCAGTATCCAGTTTTCCCAAGCGGCCACCCATGTCAGTACTAGATGGGCTTGCGCTGCTTACCTTCAGGGATCAGACGAGAACTGGTGTATCCAACGCAATTCGCCCCTTCCTCATAACAAAATACAGAGTGAAATCTCCAAAGTTACAACTCTTCCAGTAACTACTTAAATTCATTGACGCCTGTGGGTCGTTACTATTCGGCTAGACAGAAAATACGGACAGACCATATGAATAGTTAAACAGTGACCCTCAAAAACTGATCATTTACTATAAGCATCACCTGAAATCGGTGACCGTATTATCTATTATTTCTAATTTCAAAGATAGAAAGAAAACAACTTATTTGAAGTAGTGACCTCTTTAAGGTGTTTAAATTTATTTCTTGGGCTCGTCTAAGGTACCCTGCTGTACCATCAGCCAGAAGGACGAACAGATAAAAAATATTACAGCTTGGATATATGCAGCATTTTGTGGAGTACATTCATTATGTTGTTGTAAGGGTGGAGCTGTAATCTTTGGCTGGCTACCCTCAGCAAGGTCTTACACGGTTGCCGGCCACCGGATTCAATGTGGTGAAACCCGGTTCCTTACAGATCTTGATGTTAAATGTTAACTTAATAAGTTGAGTATTTTTCATTTACAGAAAAAAAGTTGTCTCGCAGACCACAACTGACCCCCCCCTTCCCACTCGAAGTAGAAAGCAACATTAATTACCAATTGTCTGAAATGGTTTGAATTTCGTATTAGTGGAGTTGAAATTATGATGCGTTAGAGCAACTGTTGAAGGACTAAACTTAATTATTCCGTGTGTAAGTTAGGCATCAGGTATTAAACTAAACGACATTAGGTGTAGTGGTTTGCAAAGGAATCCCTCCTACTGGTCTCAACTTTTTTGACAAGACACTATCAAGTAATGCAATGTAATCACAAGAGGGGAGAAGAAGCTCGTTAGGTCCATTACAGGAATGCAGGCGGTTGGAAGCACCCTGGGAAGGAACAGACCAAAGCAGATGTGGGAGCAGATTGTTTCTAAGGATATGGCAATGTGTGGGATGGACGGGGACCTGGTGTTAGATAGGCGGGAGTGGAGGGCTAGAACCGGCAAACCCGACCCTGCCACTGCGGGCGTAAGGGCATGATGATGATGACATGACACTATCCAAGATGCGTTCATGTGACAAGGGAGCGGCTTATTGCGTTGGACGCACCAGTTCTCGTTTGATCACTGTAGTTAAACAACGTAACTCCAGCTAGTACTAACGTGGGTGGCCGCTTGGGAAAACTGAGTACTGCTAATACCCATAAATCTTCGCATTTGTGTAGTGTCTGTGCAGTCTCGGCACTAGAACTATGAAATGGACGGGGCTCTAATGGCCTTGTAGTTGAAGGGCCCTAAAACACCAACAAAGACAAAAGTCCATGTGACAGCCAGGGCGTATAGTAGTTTTGCGGGGCCACGGAATTCAAACATCCAGAAATGCTATTGCCAAGGTTTCTTAGAAATTTGAAATCGTTGTGCCCCACTGAGCGCCGGAGCGGCTTCTTGGGTCGGGTCGGGCACACGAGTTCTCGTCTGATCACTGAAGTTCAGCAACGCAACCCCAGCTGGTACTACAGTCAAACTCGGATATAACACACACCTTCGGGACTGCTCGTCTCTGTGTGTTATAACCGAGTGTGTGTTGTAACAGAAACAATGCTAAATGATGCCAAAGCTATGTTAACTGAACAAAAATACGCTAATTTCAAGATTTATTCAAAAAGTCGAACTAAACTTGTATAATTATACTTTAAGTCGCACACACTTGCAGTCAGCTGCAATTTTGCCATATTCCACACTGCTGAGAATTTTATCCTTTGATCAAACAATACAGCTAACAGGGTTCCTCAGTAGTCCATATTTTTGTGTCAATTTGGAATACAAAGAATAAGTCGATTCATTGATAATTTTCATCTGTGTGTCAATTGAAATTGACTGTCGTTTATTAGCCGTTGCAAACGTTGCAGCAAAAGACAACAAACAGCAAACCAGTAGGCATCAAGTGTGATGGTTTTCAGTTTTTTGCTATTGTGCATGAGTTGACTTGTTCAAAAATTTTGCCTAGATCAGTGTCTTCTGACGACAGTTCTGTAAACTTTGCCATTCAACTTTATTGGGACCCAGTGGTCACACAGGAGTCCACTTGCCTGTCTCCACGTTAGCCATCCTGAATTAATCCTATGGGCCATGTCAGAATCTATTTCCCCATTGCTCTGGAAAACTGATCCTTGATAGCGAAACTCTTGCACCATATAGCCTTACTTAGGCTGTGTGTCATGCCTTCTAGTTGCATGATAAGCTGGGTTTACACTGCGCGCAACATACTCGCGGAAAGACTCGCGCAGTGTAAACGGGGACTCGCCCCGAAATTTGCTGCGCGAGGAAGCCTCGTGGTGAGCCACCGCACTGTCGGTTTTTGGACGCGCATCAAAGGGTTTCGCCACTCCCACTTCGTGTACTGTTACTCTAGATACGTTTTGCATGCTTGCTTCGCGCAATATTTCGCACAATGTAAACAGGGAGGGCGAGACGGGTGAGAGTGCCACAAGCCTTCAGAAACAGTTGCGCGCAGTGTAAACCCAGCTTTATAGCTGTTTGTTATATCCAAGGTTTCTTACATGTTGAAAGTGTTGTAGGGACCAAACTGGTTATGTGTTATATGCAATATCCGAGTGTGTTATAGCCAAACAAATACTATATACTTATGCATTAGCACTGGCTGGGACTTTCCATTGTGTGTGTTATAAGCCGAAAAGTTTTATAACCAGGGTGTGTTATAGCGAAGTAACATGAGTGGCTGGTTGGGAAAACTTCGTACCTCTAATACCCAAAAACCGTCGCATTAGTGTAGTGTCTGTGCAGTCTCTGCATTAGGGCTATGCAATGGACGAGGCTCTGATGACCTTGTAGTTGAAGGGCCCTAAAGCACCAACGAAACAAAAGAAAAGTGTGAGCGCCAACCCTCGGTCTGAGACCAGAGAAATCGACGTCAGAGCTGACCCAGTGAAGACAATTATGAAGGCCTTTCAAGAAATTTTGAAATAGAAAACGGTAGCCTACTGAATCGGGAATCACGCAAGATGAACTTTCGAAGGTCATATAAGAATTACATCAACAAAATAAATTAATGAAATATAACGCAAATGGGAAGACACAAGTTTTAGCGACGTCATATAAGAGGGATTTCCATTAGGACAGTAATATGAAGACTGAGAGAACTGATAATTTGGAGGTCATTGACTTTTGTTTACACACTAGTAACTGTACAAGTTTAAGTTCCACATTGCCTTCCTTTTCTAAATTCGAGCCCTGTCTACCTTGGTCTTCTCTTCTGAGCACTGAAGTTAAGCAATGCGGCCCTAGTTAGTAGGCTACTAGCATGAGTAACCGTTTGGGAACACTGGGTACTGCCAATACCCAAAAATCGTCGTAGCAGCTTAGTGACTGTGTAGAGTCTGCATTAGAACTATGCAGTGGTCGGGGCCCTAATGACCCTTGTAGTTGAAGGACCCTGAAACACCAACGAAACGAAACCTTTTTCCTCTGTTTCTACTTTCTGCCCTCATGACTAGTGTGTTGCCCAATGACCTACTCCAGGACAGGACAAACTTCTCAACATCTGGTCGATGCATGCTCCTCTGGGAGGTGACTGCAAGAAAACGACTAGTCAGGTTTCGCCATGCGTGGGGGCCTGAATCCCTGGGAAAAGCGGATCCTGGTGGTTGAGGGGGTGCATCCTCTACGACGTCTCTGGCCAGCCCTGCACTGACAGGACGCTCCGACAAGTAGAGGGGTGGGGTTACGACCCTAGTCCCCAACACGCCACTTTGGCCACAGCCTCCAGTGAAAAACGGGCCGTCAGATGGATACCTGGTCTGGTCAATCAGGTCAGGCTCCAGGTTTTCTATCTCAGTAAAAATGTGGAGTGTAACCTTCTTTTGTTGATGGCTACCTCTAACTCATCATTCCATCACCATGTAGGCCTACCTCCTACTCTAGCCTGGCCTAAAATGACTTTCTCACATTTTCTTATTTTTCTGGCGACCCTGTCCCATGTGGCATCAGCTGTTCCTTCCCAATCCAAGTCTACCTGCCTCTGCCTTTCACTCTGATTTCTGATATAAGTAGCCTATCCCCACATTCCACGTCCCTAATCTAAGAGTAGTCCCTTCTCTAGTTGAGATTGCTCTCACTGGGGGCATCCCAGCCAGGCGTCTGAAACCCGCAGAAATATTGGCCGGGTTGTCAATGGGGGTTGCCGGCCTTGACTTTGCACCCCCTTAACATTGCAGACGCATGATAACGACGGCCCGGGACCTGCTCGCTCATTCCTGATGGCCGCCGGCACTGGGTTTTTAATCCCTTGCACAGTAGGTTTGAAGAGTTGTGAATTTTGCATCGTATGTGTGATGAAAATTCTATTATAAAATAATATTGTAATTTATTCATGGCATATTTAATAAGAATGTGAGATGTCTTAAAACGGCATTAATAGGGATTTTGCAATTTCTCGTCACGTGGTCGTTTCGGGACGAAAGACGAGAAGTAAAAAGCCTTCTCGTCCTTCCCAGTCGTCTTCAATACAATAAGGACGCCAAAATCATAAATAAAAGTGAGAAAGGAGGGCGATTATTTGTGATTTTCTCGTCCTTATTTTATTGAAGGCGACTGGGAAGGACGAGAAGGCTTTTTACTTCTCGTCTTTCATCCCGAAATGCCCACGTTATGAGAAATCGCAAAATCCCTAATCATCACTATAACTTATGCCATTTCTAAAGCTGGGTTTACACTGCGCGCAACATACTCGCTGCAACTGTTTCAGCAGGCTTGCGGCAATCTCGCCCGTCTCGCCCTCCCTGTTTACATTGAGCAAAATATTGTGCGAAGCAAGTGTGCAAAACGTGTCTAGAGTACCAGTACACGAAGTGGGAGTGGTGAAACCCTTTGATGCGTGTCCAAAAACCGACAGTGCGGTGGCTCACCACGAGGCTGCCTCGCGCAGCAAATTTCGGGGCGAGTCCCCGTTTACACTCCGCGAGTCTTTCCTCATGAAACTGTTGCGCCGGTATGTTGCGCGCAGTGTAAACCCAGCTTTAGACAGCGACTCAGAGTAATTTAGCTTCAAACGTATAACGCAACTTTAGACAAAAACGGACAGAAAATAAAATAAAATTTAGATAGGTAAAGAGCGGGAATAGCCTAAGAGAGAAGGGTCAGCACAATAGTGCCATATAGACCATGCTCCTCATGGCGCTGCCCTGTTGACGATTTTTTTTCGGCTTGCTGAAGCTCAATGCACAGTGTTGCTCTCTCCCCCCACCCTCCGTACTCATATTTCAAATATTTCGTGGCGCCCCTGAGAGAAAGCCCCAGCCGCAGACGTTGAGAACCTCTGTTCTAAGGGGTTTTTAATGACAGTTTTGTTTTCAGGCAGCAGTAATTATTTAAAATGCTGCTATTTATTGCGTACTAATTTAATATATTACCAACATTTTGAACTCGCCAAATTTATCCTTCACTTTCCAAGTCTGTAACTGATACTATATCAGAAAATTCATCTGCGCCATTCACGTTTTTTTTAAGATGGTGTTTCACTAAATGAGGGTGAAATTATCTTACGGCAAATTTTAATCTGTTTGAAGGAAATCTACAAGAAGTATGACAGAAATATAGATGAGATATGAGTACACATTTTGGAAAGGAGGTAAGTTTAGGAGAGTGGTTGTCAGGTATCCTTTAAGACAAACCACGTCCTTCGGTTATTTTGGGAGTGCATAGTTCCTTAGCGAAGGGAGAAAGAATAAGCAAGTAAGGAGTTACATAAATAAAGGGGTGTTTTTAATAAAAAAAATATGTCATGTCAGGATCGTCCATTTATCAGCTCCCTCAGCCTATGGCAGAACAGTGTTATGTACAACTTCAGCCTAAATTTCAACCAGCAAAGTACTATTTTGTAGCGTTCTACAGATTCGGCTCCAAAGGTGGACTTCTTTACCCTATTTTTTCTCATTGTGGTCCTATCATCAGGGAATGTAAATCGCCGTGGGAATTGAATATTTCAACCTTTAATTGTACAAAACACGGTACAGAAATTAAAAAATAATGTTGTCATGCATTTAGTGGACGGGGTGTGCTCAGCTTGGGTATTTCCAGTCCTTTATCACAGTATACAAGTTGCTCATAATACTGTGTCAACATGTCCCTGATCCTGCAAAAAAACAACTATTAACCTTTTCCCGCTATGGCAGGGTCGGGTATCCGTTTTTGTCCTGGTGGAACACATGGGCGATCTGTTGGACAATATTTTAACGCAACCACATGCCCAATGCTACAACCTCTATGCTTACTTATTGTCGGCCTATTTTTCTACACTGAGACGCTTTCCCTCCATCGACTTCTTCATTGGGGCACATTTTCCCATCGACGCCAGGGAACGAGTTCCTTCACCTGAAAATTTTGCCGACTTACTCTGCATGTAAACAGGATTCTTTTACGTGCAAGCAACATCACACACACCACACGATGGGTCCATTTTATCAGGAACTTAAAGGACTCACTTGCCATTGGGCAAGCTGACATCCTGATCAGTTTATCACTGCGTCTCAACATCCTACTTTCGTGAATTTTTGCACTGCCTATGGCTTATATTGCGGCTCTTGTTTCTAGCTCCAGTTAGGAGCCCAGTCTTCTCTTTCTTTAACAGATCCATTGTCCGTTGCCTTCAGGATAGAAAGGACGAGAGAAATGGGGACAGAGGAAGGGAATTCAGGTTAATAACTAGGGATGCACCAATATAGGTCTGGCTGATACATGTTTTGGAAATGCACAGAAAGTTAAAAACGCGAACTATAATTACTGTACCGCGATTACCTAATGAGCGGGATAGGTCCTTTATGGGGATACAGGTTGTCGGAGGTACTCGGGGCTAAGCAGACGTGGGAGCAGGCTTTACGAAAGGACATGGAGTTGTACGGAGTGGATGGGTATTAGGTGGGGGCAAGCAGAGTGGAGGACGCAAACCTACAAACCCATCCTTACCATAGGCGGGATAAGGGTGTGGTGATGATTGCCTGATATAACCTTCTCCACAAAGCCGAAATTCTTCTAAATAACCCCTGGCGTTGGTATCGTGGACAACCCATGCCTAATATCGATGCTTCTGTGAAATTTTGAAAGTATCGGCTATAATTCCCCGATACTGGTGGACACCGATATCACAAAAGCGGACCCATATGGGCTACCAATATACCGGTTCACCCCTAGTAGATTTGTACCTAATTCTAAACGTATGCTCGAAGCTGGCCCGCTCGTAGAGTAGTAAGATTATAAGCAATACTTTTGCTCGGGGACTTTTTTTATGAACGAGTCTCGTTCCACTCTTATTCCCAAATATACTCTTGCCCCCGGTTTTTTTTTTCAGCAAAACGATGTACACTACAGCTATACAGTATTTTACTCCGTGTAGTAGAGGGGCGAATCCAGAGGTTGACCAAGGGGGGAGCACTTCACAAAAAGTGCGCCCCAAATACTGTATTTTTAAATATTCAGAATCTCTTAGTAGAATTCTAGCTAGCAATAGGTCATGTTCTGCCACTTAGACAGTGTCCTACCATCAGTGGTTTAGGCAACTGCAGATTGGACTGGCAGTAAGACCGGTGCCAAGCTGGGATCAGCGCGTTCGTGGAACCCGGCCCCGAGTTTACGAAGGCCTCGCGCCTTATGGAAATATAAAATGTTTTTCCCTACAAAAGCAACTCCTAACCTTTTTCCCGCTTATGTCATGGTCGAGTATCCACCTTGTCCCTCTGAATGGACACAAGCTACAACCCCTATGCTTATTTATCGTCGATCTACTGTTCGTTGGGGAGTTCCACCGTAGCCAGGGGGGGGCGAGCTCCTGCACCTGGAAATTTTGTGTCATCTACCCGTTGCATAGTAGAGAGGGTTCTTTGACTTGCAAGTGCTATCTTACACCACATGGGACCTCGGTTTTACTTCTCATCCGAAGGAAGGCGTACTCGGGGCCTCTCTCTCGCCCACAAGAAGCCAGCCCACCTCAGTCCACTATCGAACCTAGAACCACTGGCACAGTTACCAAGCACGGTACCCACTGCGTCACCGAGGCGGGATTCTTTCCTACAAAAGGCACCGCAAAAACTCACACCGACACTGACTGGCAATGTAGAAATGGGAATAGCAAATGCAAAAATGCCTCATTAGTCGCAATCGTACATCAGTTGAAATATGCGCCCCATGAAGGTACTGCATTGCTTCCCCCTGGATCCGCCCCTGATGTAGTAATGGTTCTTTTACTTGAAGAGGACATCTTACACACCCTACGGGACTACGTCTTGACTTCTTATCGAACACGAAGCAGGTAGGCAGGGCCGGCTCGTGAGTTTCAGGCGCCCTAGGCAAGTGCGTCCATCGGCGCCGCCCCCATTGAATTTAATACAGTTCTAAATTGTCCAAGCGTCCCTCACGTACTTGGCATTTGTCTCAATACCAACATTTAGAAAAGGCACAACCAATCAGAGAAATTTGGGAACCCCAGGACTATGAACATTTTAAATGAATGATAGACTGCATGGCAAGGAAGTACCTCTGAAATCAGCCGCCCCTATGAAATTTGCCGCCCTAGGCAGCTGCCTAGGTTTGCCTGCCCCACCAGCCGCCTCTGCAGGTAGGACCCGTAAAACATATTCACATAGAAGTTTACCAGCCAGTCCACTCATTGACGAAATTTTATCCTGCATGTTAGGTTTCCAATGCGGCTTGTTTCTTTAATACAAATGCCCTTCACGGAAGAAAGGAGGAGACGGTGGAAACACCATCATGTCTTCAAGGTAGGGATTACCTTCAGCCCAGCTCCACACCAGCCTGTTACCGAGTTAATTTCAACCTTCACTGGAGACGTTGGAAAATTCATACGCGGGTGAAAGGGGTAAAATAGCTGATGAGTCTTACCATTACATCAGTACAAGACGATGGAAGACAGGTTAACTGATTAATACTAGACATGGTTTTAGGGCAGGAATTTCCAAAATTTTGGAGATCGCTTTTGAAGATCCTTGTATACAGTAATTTGTAATAGGTTCATGAGGGAGGGGGGGGGTCTGTGAAATGTACTAAATATGTTGTCAAGGGGAACGCAACGTAATAAAACGCAGGGAAACTTCTGAAGTTGAAAGTGACTTAGTGCAGCAGTCTAAAACTTCATTTTCTTTGTCCTCTTTAGGGTTGTATATAGTATAATAAGTGGAGACCTCAAATTCTTTAAAAAAAGTGACATTGATGATAGTATCTTTTCAAAATGATATTGAATTTGACATCATACTTTTATAATGTTTACTGATAAGTATCAGAGTTGAATTGAAACTTAATTTAGCTTCATTTTGTAATTATATATTAATCCATCAACTAAATTTGGGGTATTCACTTTTCTCTTCTGATTACAAACCACTTTATATTGTTTTACTAGTTAATAACGGCAAGTTAGTAGTTTGATTTAACGAGGGTTACGAAGAATGTGAGCTGAATACAAAATGTGGTGGAAATTACTGACGACAACCTCTTACATTTATTCGAGTGGGCTTTTCTCTTTCAGGCGAATTATTTTTGACAGTGACCACTCCATAAGAGGAATCATATACTTTACGTAAATTTCTCTATTAAATCCGTGAACCAGTCCGAGTTCCTAGAAATGTTGATGATCACAGGGTGAAAAATATATATTAGGGTTTTCGTTCTAGGATGTTATAGCCTGTTGTTTTGACTGAAATGTATCTACAAACAGGATATAACAATCAGGTGATGGACTTGACTACTAGATAAGTGACAATTCCGTGTGCGGAAAGAGAATTGAAACGTAATCAATGGTCATCCGCTTAATGCACCTAGGGTGGGCAAACCCGAGATCTTATCAAGAGCTTCGTTTAGAAAAACATTTGTCACTGAATTTTCAAAAGAAGGGGTTCAGCTGCAGTTAATTACTTTTTTTGTGAAAATGTTAAACACATAAGCACCTTGGAAATTTCGGGGTTTTGTTGAACATACATTACATACTATAGACAACACATTCAGAATAGGATCATGAATTTGTTGTTGGGAATTGCCCAATCTGTGTGATAGTTGCACTGTCAAGGATCCCTATTATAAAGGCTAACAATAACACTAACAAAAGCAGGACTCTTGAAAGCACCTTCCTTATCAGCAACCCCTACCTACAACCTCACATAGGATCCCAAGGATGTTTTTAATGAAGGTTACTCCCATATTTTAATGATGACCGTATTAAAGACCCCTGTTAAAATATAATTTCTAAATCGTAAATTAACTTTTTGACAAGTTTATTTTCATTTTTTTTATTAAGCTGTGGATTAAAATTTTTGTTTGCCACATTCCTTTGGAATTTGCTGCAACTAATCTGTTGCTGTGGCACATCTGATAACATTAAGCATCCATTCATTAGTATTGTAATTTACAAACTGCAGGTGGCAGACTGTAACACCTTAATGGTAGTGCAACAGGAAATCTATCAAATTATAACACTTTTATGCTAACTTTTCTTATTCATAATCATGCATATGTTACTTCTTGCTATAGTTCATTTCCTATCAATTATGGAGTTGAGTACCCAGAAACAAGTCTATTTAGGGAGCTTGAGGGGCTCATGTCTCTCTCCTCTCATGATGATAATTTCCATGACGTCGAAAAACAACCAATTTAGTTATGCTTTATAATTTAGGGGTGAAATTCACAATCCTAGCTTTGTTTGTGTGTTTCCTTATTGATTTATGGCCCTTCAACTACAATGGTCATTAGAGCCCCATCCACTGCATAGTTCTAATGCAGAGTCTGCACAGGCACTATGGTGTTACGCCGACTTTTGGGTATTAGCAGTACCCAGTGTTCCCGAGTGGTCATCCATGCTAACACTATCTGGGGCTGCGTTGCTTAACTTCAGGGACCAGACCAGAAATGGTGTGTCCAACGTAATAAAGCCGCTCCCACAGTGAAAATGGGAGTTGCCATTAAACCTGCACAGATGTAGCTTTCTTAGGATAAGCAGGTCTGGGAAGCAAGTTGATTTTACTTATTGCATAGGTGGTGTTAGGGTAACCCATAAGCACCTTGGTGTTATTCTAAACACTGAGGGCACCTGGAAAGGAGCACATTGATAAATTGATTGGGAAAGCTGGGCGTGCTCTCCGTTTGGTTAGAATCTTTTTGGGAGACAGCACAAAGGAAGTAAAAGAAGTAGCCTATTTTTCACTGGTACGGCCAATAGTGGAGTACTATAGTACAATTTGGTTTCCCTTTAGGCAGGGGTTATCTTGGGAAATTGAAATGATACAAAGGAGGGCCGCAAGAATTGTGCTGCATCGCTTCTCTCATAGGTTGAGCGTCTCAGATTTGTTTGTTGTTTGTTGGTGTTTAAGGTCCCGTCAACTACAAGGTCATTAGAGACCCGTCCACTGCATAGTTCTAATGCATAGACTGCACAGACACTACACTAATACGACGATTATTGGATATTAGCAGTACCCAGTTTTCCTGAGCGACCACCCATGTCAGTACTAGCTGGGCTTGCGTTGCTTAACTTCAGTGATCAGACGAGAACTGGTGTGTCCAACGCAACTCGCCGCTCCCAGCGTCTCAGACATGATCACGGAATTAGGTTGGGACTCACTACATCAGAGGCAGGTATTTGACAGCATTAAGCTTTTTCACGGACTGCTGAAACTAGGGTATGAGGGTACTCCAGGGGGCAGCGTATCCCTGGCAGACTATAGGGGGAGAAAGGATCATCCTTTCAAGCTGAAGGAGGTCAGGGCACGAACAGACTGCAAGAAGGTGCCATTATAGCAGGTATGCAATATTTGGCAGAATAGATGTTTTGCTTCAAGTTCCTTGGGGGTTCAATGGGTTATAAATTAGGAATGAGAGTCATTCTCTCCACTGCTAATTTGGCCTATCAGGGCTGCTTGCAGTGTATTCAATTAGAATTAGAATGATCATAAGCCCGTCCTTCACTCAGTGCTTCCAAATCCCAAAACAAGATGAAACTCAGTTATTCGTATCGCTCACCTAGCTAGTGCTGGAATACTCTTAAACAGCATTTCCCAAACTTCGGGTCGCGAAACTATGGCATGTGGTCAGTTTTTGTAATAGAATTTAAGTTTGTAGGGTCGCAGAACGTTTCAAAACCATGGAACGCGGCTGAAGTGGGTCGCTCCTCCAAAAAGTTTGGGAAGCACTGTCTTAGAAGGTTCCAAGTCTTTTAATGTGTTTAAAATTACGCTTCTGATTTCTACTTCAGCTGAAGCATGCCTCTACCGGCGAAATTTGTTCTAAATTATCATGTCAGGCCTGGAGTAAAATGCTCTGGTGCGGTCATGCAGGCAGGGTTAGTACAGGCTCGATTTTTCTGGCCTCAGGCCGAGGCCCCACGCTCAGAAGGACATTAACTTTCACATTTGTAAGAAACTTTGATAACAGAATTTGCTTTGCAAATATGGCAAAAATTGGCAGCCCAGGCCCCGTTGGCAGATGTCAACTTGGACATAAAAGAACCTTTCCCATTGATGCAAAATGGGTACTCGTTCTTGCCATAGGCGGGACAAGAAGTATGGGAGCGGCGAGTTGCGTTGGACACACCAGTTCTCGTCTGATCACTGAAGTTAAGCAACGCAAGCCCAGTTAGTACTGACATGGGTGGTCGCTCGAGAAAGCTGGGTACTGCTTATACCCGATTATCATCGCATTGGTGTAGTGTCTGTGCAGTCTATGCATTAGAACTACGCAGTGGACGGGTCTCTAATGACCTTGTAGTTGATGGGACCTTAAACACCAACAAACAAGGGACAAGAAGTATTAGTTGCTTGTTTTAGTTGTGAGGATCCTCCGAATGGCTCGAAAACATAGGCAAAGTTGTTCCTGCTAATGGTTCACAATTATTCTATATTTGTCATATGAATAGCGTTTTAATGCAAAGGAGTACTGCTGTTACTAAACTAAAAACAAATTAATTCTAGGAAATGTTGCGATTGTCCCTGGAATACGTGTGAACAGTAGCTTCCTGTATGGGGAGTCCCAAACGTCATCGCATACTGATGATGATAATTTTTTGGCAACCTATGAACTGTGACGTTTATCGCGGTTGAAATATTTTTAATTGCTGTTCGTGTTGATCCCATCAGCGGATGTGTATTTTAATGACGGAGTTGAATGACAACTATTCTAATGTTTACGATCTAATATCAAAATAAAAAACATTTCAGCGACGTATTTAGTTATCTAAAAAAATGTTAAACATTAATCTAATAAGCCTACGTAAGTTTAATTTCAAGAAGTACTCATTTACTTAGAGTATCTTTGATGTTACGAAGAAATGTTGCAAAGTATTTAGATACACTGAATTCTCCGAAATTTTCTTAGGCCTTTGAAGACAGACGAATTCGCAAGTACTATTGCTTTGTATTTCAATTCCGAATTGGGAATCCCGAAATTTTAAATGAGGCAGGATTTAACCGGTGTCAGAACTACATGTGGATTATTTTGTTGTTTTATTTAACCGAAAAAAAGAAGCAGAAAGTTGTTAAAGGGTGACATGAGTTCCCTATTTTGTAAAACATCACCATAGCACTTGACTATGCCAATCATTCACTTAATTCCTACATGTTATAATGAAATTTAGTTTAGGGCAGTTGTACAAAATTTTGACATGACACCCCTTTTACTGACTCGTGTTTTTATACATCTGATTGCCCCCATTGCATCACTTTTTTATGCATTTGATTGAAATAACAGGCCAAGTTGATTGTCAATATAATTGAGTATTTTACCAAAATTGCAAATCAAAATGTGCATCCCCTACTCAATTTTATTGTTTTTGTGTTAGCCCCCCTGAGGACAAACCTTAGTTTGGGGAAACCCTGGTTTAGGACAATGTTATAACTCGTCTTTGATGATCAACATCATAATTCTTAGAAGTAACAGTCATGTGTAGGGCACCTTGATTCTCTGAATGTACATTAATTCACCAGGGCCTATCAAACAAGAATGGTGGAAAACCCGTGGTATCAGGTACCATGATGTGAAAAATACTTCTCAAAAATTGTAAATGAAATTCATATAGTTTTTAAGACACCTTATGTCGAAGGCTATAAAGCCGACATACAAAATACGTAATTTATTAATGCTCAAAAAAGTCAGAATTGACCCTACATCCAATCTATCAATCCTAGGATCCAATCTAGAGGTCCTTGTGCAATTCTTCTTACCAGGCAGCCGACTGTCGGCCTAATAATCAACGTCTCCTAGAGTATAGATCGGTGCAGATGACATTGTTGGAACCCACACACTTTACGGGACAATGTGATCGTACAGCCAAAGACGTGAGTCTGACCTTCCAGCCAAGGTAGTTAGTTGGCTTCTTTCGGGCGAAAGAGTGCTGTGGTCCCGTGTGATATGTACGATGTCATCTTCACGGAAAATTTCCAGATGTAGGGGAAGAGGCTAATTGCATTGGATCTCATCTAATCGCTGAAGTTAAGCAACGCAACTCCAGCTAGCACTGCCATGGGGAGCCGCTTGGGAAAACTGGGTACCGTTATACCCAAAAATCGCCGCAATAATATAGTATCTGTGCAGTCTCTGCATTCGAATTACGCAATGGACGGGGCTCTATTGGCCTTGTAGTTGAAGGGCCTAAAACACCAAGGGACCAAAAAAAATCCAGGTATAGGAGCTTTCCTTCTGATGTCGGTGGAATAAAAGTACCCAGTGAAGAAAATGGTTCGTTGTTAGATTCCTAGGAGTTGCAGATTAGGTCAGCAGTTGACTGCGAAGAATACCTTATGTTCTATGTTCCGATGTGAAAGTCCCAATCTTGCAAAAAGTGTGGGAGCAGCAAATTGCGTTGGACACACCAGATCTCCTCTGATCACTGAGGTTAAGCAACACAATCCCAGTTAGTACTGACATGGGTGGCCGCTTGGGAAAACAGGGTACCGCTAGTATCCAAAAATCGTCGCATTAGTGTAGTGTCTGTGTAGTCCCTGCATCAGAACTACACAGTGGACGGGGCTCTAATAACCTTGTAGTTGAAGGGCCCTAAAACACAAATAACAAACAGCAAAAAGTGTGAAAAGGGCTAGAAATGATAATTAGTTAGGATATAGTTAATTACAGTATTCCATTGAGGAGAATTGTGATGAATAACCATGACGTACGACGGTATAAGAATACTGTACCGCTAGATTAAAGGCCATTAGCACTGCTCTGGTGAGATTGAAATGAGGCTGCCGTAGGTGGAAAAAGTTGATATAGAAATAGTTGTTGACCATGGCATAACACTCTTGCCTTGTTATATTTTTACTGTATGTTGAACTACAGTACGCGTCTTGTTTCTTTAATATGCGTGGTAGACTATGATTTATAGACATACGCATGCTTGTTTACTAATAGGCTGCAGTTCCCATAAGTACGCGTTCCATTCAAAGGAAGTTCAACTCGTGTCCTTGTAATGCATATCATATTTTCCGTTTAGTTTCATGGCAGTATAGAGCTACAGTATGTTCTTGAGAAGGAACTGAAAATACTGTGGAAGAAGAATTAGTCTTCCGTAGGTCAATCAGTACATTGTAGACGTTTTAAGGTGCAAGCTGTGCAAGCTTTATCATCATACCCTCATCCCACAAAATCATGTCTGCGGGTTTTGACCCTCCACACCCTATCTCCCATTAGATCACCACCTACCCTACAACCGTACTTTATCTCTTCGTGCAACCTACTCTCACGTCTGCTTTGGTCTTCCTCAGCCCGGGATGCTTCTCATAACCTCCATCCCCATAAAGATTTAACCAACTTTTCCTCATCTCTTTTCATAACATGCCTATATTACCTCAATCTGCCCACTCATCTTTTAGAGATGTATCTCTAATGTATTCATTGCTTTTCTATTTTCTCTTTATTAGGATTAGTGTCATGGGTTGGGGAGTAAGCCAGGCAGCCATAACAGGATGAACCTTTAGGAGGCTGCCCGCGGGAGATGAGGAGGTAGGTGAAAGGATGAAGGAGAGGGTTAATTTGCAGCACCCAACGTTCTTTACCAACCACCTTTGCTGGTATTGACGTGGGTTTGCGCTGCTTAACTTCTGGGATCTCACGGGAGCTGGTGTGTCCAACGCAACTTGGATAAAACCGAGAGGAAAGTTGTCCTCACCTCAACTTGGGTGCTAGTGAATTGTTTTAAAAGCTAATGGGAGTAGCTGTATTGAGTTGGACACACCAGTTCTCGTCTGATTACTGAAGTTAGCAAGGTAACCCCAGCTAGTACTAACAAGGTGGCTACTTGGGAAAACTGCGTACCACTAATATCAAAAAAGTCGTTCCATCAGTGTAGTATGTGTACAGTCACTGCAGTCTGTAATGAACGCTGTGGTTGAAGGACCCTAAAGCCCAATGAAACAAAATTAAAAGCCGATAAAACATCGACGCGGCGTCAAATAATGCTTTCAAAATCAGAATCTCAAGTCTTACCATACAAAGGAAAGGATTGAGGGTACTGCATTTCAGCATTTGTGGTGTATAGAATCAGGGCTGACCGGAGGCTTTGCGGAACCTCAGGAAATATCAATCGATAAGATGTGAATCATGGAGTTTTCCTAGAAGTTTGGAAGTGCTGGAGCTTCACATCTCTGTAACAAACTACAGTACCTGCCTCTCTCATTGATATCCCGGGACGCCCGTTTGTCCCACTTTGTCGGCAACTTTTC
This sequence comes from Trigoniulus corallinus, assembly GCA_013389805.1. Lineage (NCBI taxonomy): Eukaryota > Metazoa > Arthropoda > Diplopoda > Spirobolida > Trigoniulidae > Trigoniulus > Trigoniulus corallinus. Next base: position 18,840,837 of record JAAFCE010008833.1, read on the forward strand.
AGAAGCATTCACTTCTCAATGAAATACGTGTACAGAGCACCCGCACAGAATGATCCTTCTAGGTTGGCATCTGATCATCGTCTGCATCAAATTAAAACATCAGGCCTCCTGGAGAAAGGGCAGTGGAGTCCTGTGTGATAGGAGGGTACCAATCAAGTTGAAAAGGAAGTTCTGCAGGGCAGTGGTTAGGCGGGCTGTGCTATATGGATCAGAGTGCTGGGCAGTGAGGAAGAGCAGAGCCACGTCAACAGAATGCAAGTAGCTGAGCTTGGAATGCTGCACAGTACATGAGTGGGGTGTCGAGAGCTGATTGAATTAGGAATAAGCATATTAGAGGTAGTCTGGGAGTGGTGGATATCGCCGAAAAAAATGAGGGAAAATAGGTTGAGATGGTATGGACACGTAATGAAAGAGGAGATGAGGTATGCAAGCCCAGTTAGTACTGACATGGGTGGTCGCTCGGGAAAACTGGGTACTGCTAATACCCAATAATCGTCGCATTAGTGTAGTGTCTGTGCAGACTATGCACTAGAACTATGCAGTGGACGGGTCTCTAATGACCTTGTAGTTGACGGGACCTTAAACACCAACAAACCAAAAGGAGATTAGATGTTCGTTAAGTCCATTTCAGGAATGCAAGTGTTTGGTAGCACCCGGGGCAGGGGGAGACCGAAGCAGACGTGAGAGCAGGTTGTCCATAAGGCTATGGCAGTGTGTGAGGTGGAGGGCAGGATAAGGGTATGATGATGATGCATCCTGTGCTGGATGGGCACACATTCAAGCTACAGTATAAGGTACAGTAGGTACGAAGTCACAAGTTTTGTTCTTCGCTCTTCAGAAAAGCATGTCTCATCACCCCTACTTGGTGGGGCGCTCACCAAAAGCCCGCGTCCCGCTTTGCCCTCTGGAAAATCTGGTCACTTTAACATCTTTACGCAAATACAAGGCAATTTAGGTGAGCATCCCCTTGAGAACCTTTACCCAAAGGTATCTAGAGAACATCTTTTACGGATCACAGTTCAGTGGCCACGCAGTTGTTTTAATCGATATTTAATAGTGAACAGGGGCATTTGATGGAATTTTGTATTTGGAAACCTAGAAAATTATGACAATACTTTTATCTAACCATACATATTGTAGCTGTTTTGATTAATTGCGTAATGCAATTAAGGAATTAAACCCCTGATCGAGTTCCGAAGGTATGGAAGTAAATATTTTATTGTTTTGATTGTACTCTTGTACTTGCTTCCACTTTCAATTTTGATTATGCAACGTGTTTTCACTGGAATGTTTTGGTGCGGAAAGTACAATTGTTGAAAGGGGATGCTTTTAAAATATAAAGTTTCTAATGTAGCCTATCAAGTGCTCCGTGACCTTGTAGATACATTATTGTAATTCTTGTCATCGAAATAGTATCTTTAACCTACTGCAGCTAACACTAAATCAGATATTTAGTTGCGCTTGTCGTTTTCTGAGTGCCGCTTGAGAACTTTGTAGGGGAGTGTACCTTTCAAGAAACCCATACCGCATGTCAAGAAAGGTGAGTTATAAACAGTTGTTTTAAAATTATTATAATTATCACCTTAGTTTTGGACAATGAATAAATATCAGAGACAACAGGGGAAAAAAACGCGACAACTTTTACTTAAAGATGAAAATTTTGAAAGATGAAAATTTTCCAACCTTGAGCCATTGGGTATTTCAGGAAACGTCTAAAATATGTGGTGTCACTAGCGTACCTCATTCACTCCACCACATGAGCCTTAGGCCGTCTTTCAAACTCAACATGCAACAAGGACGTGAAGGAAGAGATTACAGTAGATGATAACTCAAGAATAAGTGGTCATGGCCTTGTAGGGAATAAGCTGGGCATCTTCCTATACAGTAAGTGGGTAGATTAAAAATATCCTTTTTCCTAGGGCAATGAGTCAAAAACAGAACTCATGTTTAGCACATACTGAGTTCAGACAACAGCTATTACTGCAATAATTGTTGACAACTAAAGATTTTTCTAGGAAAATTTAATTCTTTAACCTAGCCATATAATTAATAATAAAAAAGTGGGAATAACGTAATATGTGATCTCAATTCTTTAATGGTCCACGCTGTGTCACTCTTCTTCACTTGTTATGCTGTGATAAAAGGGCTGCAGCAAGTGATAACCTGCCATTCTCAGTGTCAATCAAATAATCAGCAAGGGATTAGATGTCGGGTTTAATTGTGTGAATGGTAGGACACAAGCCTTGTTAATCTAGTGGTTCTCAGGGCCACCTCTGCGTGAAGCCGGTACTAACACTTTTTCTGCCCATGGCAGGATCGGATACCAGTCTTTGTCCATTTGGACCGGGAGCGGCGAATTTCGTTGGACACACCAGTTCTCGTCTGATCACTGAAGTTAAGCAGCGCAACCCCAGCTAGTACTGGCATGGGGTGGCCGCTTGGAAAAACTGGGTACTGCTAATACCCAATAATCGTCGCATTAATGTAGTGTCTGTTCAGTCTCTGCATAAGAACTATGCTGTGGACGGGGCTCTGATGACCTTGTAGTTGAAGGGCCCTAAAACACCAACAAACGAAACGAATCCATCTGGATGGACACATGAGCGATCTGGTAGACGATATTTTTGCACAATGGGCTGCTGACCTAAGCTGCACCCCTTTGCTTATTAAACCTACTGTTCATTGGGGCACTCCCTCGACACGACGTCAGGATGGCTGAACTCCTACAGCTGGGAATTTTTGCCTCATCTACCGGATGTGATACTTACAATATTTTAATTAAGTTTATGGTGGTTCTTTGTCCTTTCATCATTCCGGGTACCCGGTTCCGGCAAGCATGATTTTTCGATAAAAATAATTCTTCTTCGCAAGTATTTTGGGGTTCCCCTAATACCTTTCATTCCAAGCTCCGCACCCGGAACCCACAATAAACTTCAGGACAGTGTAGGCGGCTCTCGGCCTAATGCCATCACTCATTGAACGTCAACGATTTCTTTTATTCATGTCAGTGTTTGTTTGGTTTATGTGGTTATTTAAAATCGACCTGGTTTTGCAACTCCTAACCCTTTTCCCGCCTATGGCAGGGTCGGGTACTACGTCAGAGAGATCGAGTACTACGTCACCCAGTTCCTGAGCAACCACCGGTACTTCCGCGCCTACCTGCACAAGGTAAGAAAGGCCAACTTCGCAGAATGCCCGTTTTGCCCAGGGATGGTCGACGACGTACATCACATGTTTTCCGCCTTCACCAGATAGGGCACTTGAAGTTCAACGCTGAGTCACCTAGACCCTGACACCAATATCAACACAGGGGTGGCTGGAACATACTTGGAGAATATGAATATGTAATCCTTTGTGACGGATACCTTGCTAGTGAGATTTTTCATGCTAGACCCATATGCCTAGATCTCCACCAGTACCCTAGCAACACCTTTGTCTTTCGCGCCCATTCTAGCCGTTCCACCCCAGGTCCTCTTCCGATGTGGGGGAGGGGGTTCCCCAACCCCTCCTGCAGTGGTCCAGCGTTGGACATGCCAGTATCATATGCCCTGACATCCTCCACTTGATTCCCACACAATACACAGCCCTCCTTTCCACCTGTGAGCTTTGCCATCACCTGTTTCTTCTCCAGTGACCCAGCTCTTGCCCGAAACAGAAGTGATCTCTCCCACGTATTGAGAGAGCTCTCCCCATTACGTGAAGTGAGCTGGACCAAGAAGCGTTCCAGACTCACGTTAATAACTATTGAAGCCCTAAGGGCCTAGCAAAAGCCCTAGTTTGAAGTGATCACCTACTCTTCAAATCTAGGTGTGCCGCTTCATCTTGAAGAACATGTACAGTCGCCGAAAGTGATCTAAGTGACCGAAAGAGTGGTATTATCCGGTCCTTAGGGGTTACGGTCCTTACTGCAGGACCGCATTGGTAAGTACTGCATTGTAAGCAATCAACTTCATAAATCGTGGCACTGGGGCACCGCTATCGCCTGCTGACTTGCGCCCCGCAAACTCTAGGTCCGGCCCTAGCTTTTGGTGTCCACTTCCTTATCTTCTCGCTTTCTGTTATTCCTTTGCTGCTACGTTGTAGTTTCGCATTTCTGATATTCAGGAAAACAAAGTTTCCAAAACTGCCATAGTCAAGAATCGGGTTTTCATCAACGGAACACGACTAGAACAGCAGGCAATGCCATTGTAACATTAATTCCTTCTCAAAGCCTGATTTTCAACAATTCGACTCGAAATGAGTCGAGGTCAACCACCACAGCGTGAGTCGCCACCTCTTCCCAGGACTATCACAATCCAGTGGTTAAATTGCCCAGTTCATTATAACGATCACGGATACGACTAATTAAAAATGTGAATTTTTTAACTGATTAAGTTCTGAATTGTTATCAGGTAATACCCCACCGCGGCGGAGTAGAAGTAGCATGCTGGACTACTAAATCAATGGTTCCAGTTTCATCCTGGACCGAGGCGGGTTTCTTCTTTCGGATGAGAGAGAGGCCTCCAGTGCGCCTCCCGTCGAATGGGAAGACATGGCCCCATCCCCGTAAAAGACTCCTTACTTCGTGGAATAAACCTGGCCTTTAGTTCGGCAAAATGTACAGGTGTAGGAGCTCGCCCTCTGGTGTCGGTTGAGGAAAAAGTGTGCAACGATAAATAAGCATAGGGGTTGTAGCATTAGGTTGGCAGCCGGCTACCTAAAATACCGGCCCTGTCATAGGCGTGAGAAGGGCTAGTGATGATAATGATCACCTAGGACAGACCTGACTTAGGAAACATCATGAGTTGAAGTGATAAACACTGTGGAAAGGTAGTGGCTAAGTAAGAGGAACCTCACTAGGCCACAAGCACCTTTGTCCCTGATAAACGGGGGTCTACCTCAAACGCCTGGGCTACTACCATTGCTGGTAGTAGACTACTCCTGCTACTTTCATATTTTGCGACTAAGCTACGCCTGCTTCATTTACTGGTTCGTCATTCAAAATGGTACTGCATCATTCCCATGACTAAGGCGACGACTTTCTTGAAGTATATTATGTCAGGTGTTGTACATTAGATATTACTGGCCCACTGCCCAATTTTTCACTATTGAATTCTGCACTATTTTGATGCTTAAATTGGAAAGAGCAAGGAAATAATGGTTGTTGTCTGTTTGTTGGTGTTTTAGGGCCCCGTCATTAGAACCCCGTCCACAGTATACTTCTTATGCAGAGACTACACAGATACTACACTAGTGCAACGATTTTTGGGTATTAGCATTACCCAGTTTTGTCCTGTGTTATTGAAGGGTCCCAATCAAACTGAAAAGGAAATTCTACAGGGCAGTGGTTAGACCAGATATGTTGTATCGATCAGAGTATTGGGCAGTAAGGAAGAGCCACGTCAATAGAATCAAAGTGGCCGAGATGCGAATGCTGCTGTACACGAGTGGCGTGTCGACAGCTGAGAGAATTAGGAATGCGTATATTAAAGGTAGCCTGGGGGTGGTGGACATTGCAGAAAAAATGAGGGAGAATAGGCTGAGGTGGTATGGACACGTCACGAGAAGAGGGGGGAGCGGCGAGTTGCGTTGGACACACCAGTTCTCGTCTGATCACTGAAGTTAAGCAACGCAAGCCCAGTTAGTACTGACATGGGTGGTCGCTCTGGAAAGCTGGGTACTGCTAATACCCAATAATCGTCGCATTAGTGTAGTGTCTGTGCAGTATATGCATTAGAACTATACAGTGGACGGGTCTCTAATGACCTCGTAGTTGACGGGACCTTAAACTCCAACCAACAACAACAACAACGAGAAGAGGGGAGGAGGAGCTCGTTAGGTCCTTGCCAGGAATGCAGGTGATCGGTAGCACCCGGGGTAAGGGGAGACCGAAGCAGACGTGGGAACAGGTTGTCCGTAAGGACATGGCAGTGTGTGGGGTGGACGGGTACCTGGTGGGAGACAGAAGGGAGTGGAGGGCTAGAACCCGCAGACCCGACCCTGGCACAGGCGGGTTTTTGTTGTTTGTTGGAGTTTAAGGTCCCGTCAACTACAAGGTCATTAGAGACCCGTCCACTGCATAGTTCTAATGCATAGACTGCACAGACACTACACTAATGCGACGATTATTGGGTATTAGCAGTACCCAGCTTTCCCGAGCGACCACCCATGTCAGTACTAACTGGGCTTGCATTGCTTAACTTCAGTGATCAGACGAGAACTGGTGTGTCCAACGCAACTCGCCGCCCCGGCACAGGCGGGATGGGTGATCAGACGAGAACTGGTGTGTCCAACACAATAAGCCGCTCTTAAATGAGATATGATAATGTGTGGGTTGGGTGGGAACAGTGGGGTCACTAGAGGGGTGCGGAGGGTGCCGGCCGCACCGGGTGACACCACTCGCACCATGAGAAATGCGGTGACACCAAAAAGGAAGCGGCTTTTTTTTCGGGAGAGGGCGTGACACCATGGTGTAACCGCACCGGGTGACGCCACTGGGTGGGAACCTGGTGGGTGATAGGCGGTAGTGGGGGGATAGAGCCTGAAGATTGGACCCTGTCTAGGCGAGATGAAGGTATGATGATGAATCCTGCACTGTTGTGGTGTGATATTCAACGCTGGCATGCTGTATGTGGGGCGAGGAGGAGAGCGGAAGTTAACTAAGCAATCACATCGCTCTCAACAATTTCATGGTTGAATCTCAGTGGGGGTGGTGGCCTTAAAAATGGCCTTGACCTAGAGAGAGTGTTAATACATCAAGAAATAAACTATTCAATCGAAGGTTTTTGTTTTGTGACTTAATATCAATAATACTCAAGACAAATGATGTCATGGTTGTAAAAAACAAACTAGTGGGTCATTGCACCCCAATCTTTACTTTATTCATTACATTCAAGCGTCTTTGTTGTAATTGTTAGTGTAAAGAGGATTAATTTAAATAAATTTCTCAAAAAGTCATGGAAAAGATGATAAAAATTGTGAAATTGATTTCCATTCACCAATTTATAATGCCTGTGGTGTATTTTTGAGATTTTTGGCGCCATTTAGAGCGAGCTGAAATTTCAATATTGCATTTCATGGCATTGACCACTTTAATGATAACTGGAACTAATGCTGGGAAGTAAAATGACGAAGTTCGTAGAATCTGCTTGAGAATTTGAACGAATTACATTAATTACTTCGCTTACTTGGATCTAATTACAAATATTTGACGTTATCATTTGGACTTTCACAAATTGGTGCCAAAAGGAGATGGTGACGACAACTTATATCTTCAAATGGAAGGTCCAGTAAAACAAGGAAGAATTCAAAATTTCCAACGGATGTCACTCGTCTGTAGATTCTATGTAGGCTTACGAACGTAAAGAATCATGAAACTGTCTGGCAACCCGTTATTTTGTTTTGGAATGAGTTCACAAACATCTACAGTACGTCAAAGACTGAATTTCTATTTTTTATAAGCAAACAAAAAATGTCGATATTTAAGAGTTGTCGTTTGTGACGTGTTTACTTCTTGACCTAATGACGAAAGCTCCGTCTTGTGTGAAACCAGAGGTTGCCTTCCATTGAAAGACGAACGTTAGGCAAGGCGCAAAATGAGACGCAGGGTGTAGCAGCCCTGCGAAAGTCTGCTACCAGGCAATCACCGCACATTGAGGCGCAGTTTTTCACCATAATTGCATCAAATAAAATGAAAACTTCTCAGCTTCACACCGTTGTTTTAGTCCCGCCCACTTCATGTAGGAAACTGCGGCATTGGCACTTAGCTCCGTAGGGTCACGTGGCGCAGGCACCGAGTCACGTCACCCTGCGACTTAACATGCGCAACTACATACTCACTACTATTATGTGAGCCACAGAAATTTATAGTGAGTCACCCTGCATCACCTGTGGAGACTGCATCTCATTTTGCGCTGGGCCTTAAGGAGCTCGTTCCGTTAATAAGAGGTCTGCTGTGCATGTCTTTCCCATACTCATCATCGTGTGCAGGACACACCAGTCTCTAAGCCTAAGGGAGCGCCGAATTGCGTTGGACACACCAGTTCTTGTCTGATCATTAAAGTTAAGCAGCGCAACCCCAGCTAATACTGACATGGGTAACCGCTTGGGAAAACTGGGTACTGCGCATTAGTGTAGTGTCTGTGCAGTCTTTGCATAAGAACTATGCTGTGGACGGGGCTCTAATGACCTTGTAGTTGAAGGGCCCTAAAACACCAACAAACAAACAAGCAATCTACGGCCTACTTAAAGCCTCGACACAAGCTATTTTTTATTCATGAATTTTCGGGTCTGCCTTCTGTATGACTCCACTACTATTCTTCATATCACTGCAAGACCCCCACTTTCTAAAGTAGGCCCTAGGGCCAGAACCTCTCTTGAACTTTAATGTCCCTTTGATTAATTGGTTGGCTTCTCCTCCCATTTATAAAGGTGTGTCCCATCCATCAAAGGCTTTAGCAGTTATTAGTCTTGTAACGGTCTTCAAACTGGCACAATATAACTTTGTTCTTAATTCCCTCCACCATCTTCTTGACCTCTGCTTTTCTAATATCACTTGTAAAATATCCTTGACCATCCATCTCAACAGTCGATCCTCACCATTCCCCCTTACTAATATATTCAGAGCTACCCTGGTCCCCCCTGTCATATCCCCCACCAATATTAAATTGGAGGAAGGGAAATTTTATTAGTATGTATAAGTATGTTGCAAGAACTGATTGGACGTCAATTTTCTCCTACAATTCACCATCACTTGCTGTTGATCACTACTACCTTATTCTACAGTCAGCTGTTGACTATTTCATTCATTTGAAACGTTTTGAGAACCCTACCAATACCTATCCATTTTGGTTCAGTAAAGAGTTATGCCAGGCCCTAATTAGTGAGAGGAAGGCCTTTACACATAACAAACATAGGCCTTCAGCATATCATTATCCCATCTTTTCCATGCTATGAGCAAAAGTGAAATTCTTGCTGGAAAGAGATCGAAACCAGTTCATTACCTCCCCAGTAAACAAAGCACATGCACCTAACACGTTTTGGCAAAATATAAACGCTACACCAGTCAGAGGCATAACAACATCACTTTAAAATTCCAGGGTGATTACTTGGTTGAATCTGAAGAGATCAGTATGGCATTTTGTAGATCGTTTCAGCCATCCTGCTGACCAAATACCGATCCCTCCACATAGTGTGGTGATACTTATCATTATTTACTTCCTCACTCTATGGATTCCCTCCCCACCCCATTAATCTCTGTGGCTGAGGTTCTAGATGCTATTAAACAACTGAAACCTACTTTCTCTTCGGGTCCTGATATTCTTCCCTCAATTGTAATTAAGGCTTTTAGTCATATTCTGGAACCCAGCTTGCATTCCATTAATTTTTAAAACTGCCTATGTTGTTCCAATTTTCAAGTCTGGTTCCCAGACTAATCCTGCTAATTATAGGCCAATCTGTTTAATAACCCCAACAGCAAAAGTTTTGGAATGTGTTCTCAAGAAAATTTTATGGACTTGGTCTGAGTCATTACTTGCACCTCAGCAACATGGCTTTATTCCAAAAAGATCAACTGAATCTAACCTTCTGCAACATACACTTCTATTTACAATGCTTACAATTGTTCCTCTCAATATAATTCTATTTATATCAATCTATCCAAGGCCTTTGATAGTGTTCCCATTCCTCTGCTACTCTATAAACTTCAGGCTTATGGCTTGGGCTCAAGATTATGTGAGTTTCTATCAAATTATCAGACAAATTGCTTGAACCGAATTAAACTGGACAACTTCATTAGCTCTGGCTCATATCGCCAATCAGGGGGGGGGAATCCCCCAGGGAAGTGCCCTAAGTCCTCTGTTGTTTGCTCTTTTTGTTAACGACATATTTTTGGCTATATCCCTGTTATTAGATGTCCTCGCATTTGCAGATGACATTAAACTTTCTAAACAAATCAATACAGTTGAAGATGCATCCACCCTCCAGGCAGGCTTGAAGGCTATGGAAGACTGGTGTGTGGCAAATGGATTGTCAGTAAATCATTCTAAAACCCACACTATTTCCTTTACTTGGAAGCATAATCCCATTTGCTACAATTACCCTTTTACAAATGGTGAGTTGATAAACCATGTTTCAGTAATAAAAGATTTGGGATTTTGCCTTGCACCAAACTGACTTTTGAAGCTCACGTGTATTACCTGCTGGCCGATGCCAAAAGATCATTAGCCATATTGAAAGGAATGGGTGATATTTACGTTTTCCCTTCTCTCATTCAAATTCTGTTCACCTTCTTAATTGGAAGGAAAATTACTTACTGTTTAAATATTTGGGCAACCTGTTGCCCCTCAAACCGAAAGAAAATTTCCTCACTTCATGATCGCCTAACCAATTTTTGTTTAGAATCTGGCATGGTGTGCATTGTCCCACAGGAGTTACTTACATGCTTAAAGGACTATACTGGTCCTTTGAAAAATCTCTGAGTATATGGAACCCTCCCACTTGAACTTGCTATCCTCCTCACTTGATTAACTTTGCTTCATCGTTCACAACAATGTGAACTGTATCCCTTTACTGGTTGAATTTAACTTCCATGTACCTCACCTACAGTCACACTCTGGAGCAGTTTTTTCTCCAGTTAGGCATCTATGATGGTCTGTTCATATGGCCCAATTAGACTTTAATAATCTTACTTTGAACATTGATGACCTTCTACTACCTGCTAAGGCTTTTAAAAGGAAAGTGGCATTATTACTTGTATTAAGATTAACTGACTGTAATTTACATCCAACTCAGTGATTATTATGGACTAATATAACACCCTTTTTCAGTAATTTACATCCACCTCAGTGATGACCCTTTTAGGTAAGTACTGGGTCAAATGGAAGGTAGGTATAGAAACATTGATGCTAAGCTAGGTAAGTATTCAGTGTCTCACTCTTTTTACCCTACCAAGAATGAAGAATGAAGACATTGCTTAGTTTTTTGAATCTCTGCTATAAGAGGTCTTGCTGATGGATGAATAAAGATTGGATGATAACTAAGTCTTTGAATTACTGGAATGCTACCTTTGGAATTTTCTATCCTGATTCTACTTGAAGATATCATATATGTGACATTCTACGTTTGGATCTTACCTGTCATATAAGGAGCTGGGATGCATTATTTAGCCTTCAAACAGGCAGACATTCTCTCCCTTTTGCACTCCAGTTTGAAGACTTAAAGTTTTGGAGTGCTTCTTGACATATTAGTTCTACTTTTTGATTCCATTTGTCTGTTGTCTATTTGTGAAACTAATCTTATTGTTTACTTGTTGATCACTATATTTTTGTTAAAATTTAATATTGTTTCACATGGCTTTGCCAATGCAGTCCCAACCCCTCTCCTCCCTAATTTGTATTTCCCCTTCCCGTGGGTTGCCTCTTTCAGGAAACTGTTATGACAACCTGGCGTGTTCCCCAACCCATATAGTCAATAAATTCTAAATTCTTGGGAATTCCCCCCTCTTCTTCCTGAAATAACCATTTTCTTAATTTTTATGAGTCTCGTACTCGGTACCTGCATCAATTGTTCTAGGTTCGATACTGGACCAAGATGGGTTAGCCCCTTTCGGGCGAGAGAGATGCCCGAGTGCCCCTTCTTCGGATGAGAAGTAAAGCCATATTCCCGTGTGGTGTACAATGTCACTTTCACGTAAAAGAACCCTCTCTTCTATGCAAATGGTAGATGAGGTAAAAATTCTCAGGTGTGGGAGCTCGTCCCCTGGCACTGATGGAGTGCCCTAACGCACAGCAGGCTGATGATAAATAACCATTGGGGTTGCAACTGTGCGTAATAATACTGTTCAAAAGATCGGTCATGTGTTCATCCAGATAGACATAGATCGGTACCCGACACTGCCATAGTTGGGGAAAGTGTTAGTAGTTATTTTTTTCTGCAGCATTAGACCGGTAGTCGACAGTGTAAAATGCTGTCCAACAGATCGCACATGGGTCCCAATGGCACAGAAGTGACAGCCGACCCTGCCATAGGTAGTATTAGTTCTTTTCCTGCTCTCAGTCCCATAAACATAGTTACCAACAATGACTAGCTTTGCTTGATGGTTCGATCCATCCTTGTGAATCGTTTACCTACGAAAAAAATAAAGTATTTATGAGTCACTTCTAGATCCGTGTCTAAATTTTGAATTCGGTGTTAGCATGCGTGTAATAAATCATAAAGGAAGGCAGCGTACATGTAAAGTGTTGTGACGTGCTTGAAATCATTATTAGGCCAAAATTCATTGTACTCAGGAGAAACTTACAATCAAATCATAGCACCAAACTCAGGGCCGGTTCAGACGTCGGTTTTGGTATGGCCCCCAACCCATCGCCCTGCGAAACCTCCAGCTGGCTCTGGCCATACTGTACCCTTTGAAGTAATAGTATGTATGTTAATATGTTACGCTAACGGGCTGGGGTGTCTGCCAAGCAGCCATAACGGGCCGCACCCTGTGGAGGCTGTTCACGGGTGACGAGGAGGGTAAGGGCTGTAGGAGAGAGTAAGGGATGTAGGAGAGGGGAAATTAGCAGCACCTAACATCCACAATCACAACCACCAATCACAACCACAACCACAATCACAATCACAACCACAATCACAACCACAATCACAACCACCATGAGAACTGGTGTGTCCAACGCAACTCAGGTGACAATAACAGGGTAAACAATTAGCTAGTGAGTTTACTTTGGTTTTAAAAATAAAGTCATTTGATAAAGGCAGTGCACCCAGGGACACCTATTCTGAGCACTATGGTATGCAATGTCAGTGGTTCCAGGACTTGATCCTGGACCTAGGTGGCTTGACTTATTTCAGCGCCTTCCGTCGGATATGCATGTAAAGGAACCTTTCGGCAATAATTCGAGGTGTGGAAGCTCGCTCCCCCCCCGTTCGTCGATATAGAAAAAGGTGCTGTAGCAAACAAAAAGTAAACCATTAGGCAGCCGGCTGCGTAAAAATACCTTTCAATGGGGCAAAAATGGGTACCCGACCCTGTCCTAGGCGGGGAAAAGGTTAGTAAAGATGATGCGTTATTTACCGATTGTTCATATACGTACTTTATAGATAAATTTTCGATTTTAGTTACTACAACTAGCTTATTTTGGAGCTCTAGGCTAGGCAACAGAATTGCACCCCTTCATATAACATTAAAAAATATTGAAATTAATATCTTGTCAATGTTTTAATCATAAGCAACTACCAAAAATTTAACTTTTTACATGCTGATAACATTATTGTATTCTAATTATAAAATAATGATTGAGCACCTATTTTGGCGCCCCGAAAAGATGACGTTCTGGATCTGTACCCCTTTCACCCTTAGTCCTGTAATGTCCTGTCCCTCTCTGCCTGTAATCTGTCTGAATCGAAGCAACTCCTAACCCTTTTCTCGCCTGTGGCAGGATCGGGTACCCATCTTGTCCCTCTGAATGGACACAATGGCGATATATTGATCATTGTTTTTCTGCAGCCAGTTGCCAAACCAAAGCTTCAACCCCTATGCTTGTTTATCGTCAGTCTACTGTTCGTTTTTTGGGGAATTCCACCGATGCCATGGGGCGAGCTCCTACACTTGGAAAGTTTTGCCTCATCTACTCGTTGCCAGGGTTGGATCATGAGGGAGCAATGCAACAATTGCTCCCTCCTCAGTGCCTCAATGGGGCGCATATTTCATCTGATGCATGATTCAACTTTGCAACTGATGAGGCATTTTTGAATTGCTGTTCCCATTTCTATACTGCCGGCCCAACAGTTGCAGTCCAATTTGCAGTTGGCTGAGCCACTGAAGACAGGACATTAAGGGGCAGTAGAAGACCTATTGTAGTTGCTTGCTGGAATTATTTGAGGCGCACTTTTTTTTGAAGTGCTCCCCGCTCGATCTGCCTCTGGATCCCCCTGCCCGTACCATAGTAGAGAGGGTTCTTTTACGTGCAAATGACATCGTACACCACACGGGACCTCGGTTATACTTCTCATCTGAAAGAAGGCACATTCGGGGCCCCCCTCTCTCTCTCACCCGAAAGAAGCCAACCCACCTCGGTCCAGTATCGAGTCTAGAACTACTGACGCAGTTACCGAGCGTGCAAACCACTACCCTACCGAGGCTGGTGTGTAATCTGTCTGAATCACCAACAAATAATGTCATTATGTTATATTAAAATATAAACAATTTTAGGGGTGCCACCAAGTAGTCTACCGGCCGCATTAAAATTATTTAGTCCTGCCCTGGTTACGGGGCATGTACTTCTTCTTTAAAGACGTCAGCAGAAAAATCGACTGACAGTATGTGTCACATTTCAGAAATGTCTACATAATCTGGTTTATTAATTAATCCCAGTGTCGTCAACTAGAGAGATTACCCTATGTATAAAATCATCACCGAATATTTGTATTGAGGGATCATAGGTCACTTAATATTATTTCCACTGTTGTATTAGTAGTTTTTTTTTACTGTTGTCCCATCAATAATCATGTTTGTTCCATATTCATGGTGTGGCGGCTATACACCTGTATAAGGAGTGTGCAAAACGTGATCAATTAATTTCACCGAAGACAAATGTGTAACAAAAATGTTGGCAGGAATTTGAAGAAAAGTGGACCGTTTCTTTTAATGTGTTAAACGAGTTCTGCGTTTGACATTAAGACTCAGTAACGTGATGGTAACACATTGACTTAAGTTAAACGCTGTTTGCTTATTTATCGTATTAGTAATAATCGTTTAAGACACCACCCAAATGGGATTATCCAAAGAACCCTGTTTTGCATTTATAAAAATATTGCCTGATTCATAGTATACTTAGCAGCAATATCGTGTCTGGCAAAGATGTATTTTACGATGAATAGAGAACTTAAATGGATGCTGCTACGCGGTTGTAAACAAGGCCACTTCCTTGAACCAATGGGATGCTAGAGAGAGGGTTTTCACAAGTTCAATTCTCGAATGAGGAACTCTCACATGTCTGTCTATCAGACTGGTCAACTCGTGGGCATGTTATCATCCTCTATAAAAGCCTAAAATTCGCCGTCAAAAAGGATGAATGCCAGTGTCGATCAACATTGCAACTGACATTATTATTTTTTGACAATTTGCAATGAACTCGGCCAAGTGATGCGATAAAGCACTTCAGATTTGTACTACTGACTTTTGTTGCTTTAGATTCTTTTCATTTCTTGGCCCGCACCTTAATTTCATGTTTTTTAAACCATAATTTTTTTATTGAATCGATATAATATTTTTATTCCATCCTGTGAGAACAATTTTGTAATTGGACAAAAACCAATTATGGCATCGTCAGCTTCAAATAGTTGCACTGTTTTGACTTTGCCAGAACCTACTAGGAGGACGAGTCGTCATACTCAGTGTGGGGTTGGGTCCTGTCGTCCCTGGTGGCTGCAGAAATTAGCCAACAAATATGTGTTCGTGTTATTTTTTGCTTGCATGGAAATCATGCAAGCCACCTTTTATTCCTACTTTCGTAGTGTTATAACCACCTTAGAGAAACAATTTGCGGTCCAATCTCAAACTATAGGGTTCGTGCTATCCGGAAAAGAGATCAGTCAAGTGTTATGTGGCCTATTGTTGGCTTATTATGGCTCAAAAGGCAACCGACCTCGTTGGATCGCTTGCGGAATGTTAATTGTCTCTTTCGCCTGTTTGATCATGGTAGCGCCCATATTCTTGTATCTGGGAAATGATGCTCTGAGGCCGTTGAATACAGAAGACGATGGCCTGAAAGATCTCTGTCATGCTCGTGATTTGGGGGCAGTGACGTCATCATTTGCCTCCACTAATGTGACTGATGTCAATCACTTGAGTTCTGTCAGTGGACCGTGTGATCCTCAATTGTCAGCTGATACACTATCATCATTGATTCTTCTCTTCTTTGGAGGTTTCATAGCGGGGGTGGGCATCACCATGCTGGTTACTCTCACTTACCCCTATCTCGATGACAACGTCACCAAATCTGCTTCCGTTTTATACATTGGTAAGTTTGTTTCTTTTTTTAAATCTTAAGCGTAAAGATATTTTGTCAGGGTGTCAGTGAGACTCTAGACAGGATATACGAGAAGACTTCCCAGCATTCCTCTCTGCTGCATTTTTTGAGCAATGCTGCACGGAGGCACTGTATGATATTGATATGACATGTGTTTGTAACTCTATACGTCCAATGTAATAAGAAAATGACATCATCTTAACCGTTTTTGGAGGGGCCCCCTGAATCTCTGATATGAAGACGAATAATTATGTGTATTTACTCTGTATCATCCTTGTTCAAGGTTTTACAATTGTTTACTTTTAAAAGTGAAACTAAGTTATCAAAACTCTTGTCGAGGCCAACCTCTATTGAAACGTACTATCTATTAACCCATTATTATACTGCATTTTCAAAAATTTGAAGAATAGCTCATTTTTGGGAGAAAAGAAATGTTAACATTAGTTAAATCAATGACGTGTTTGTTTCTCATGACTGCTTCTTGAAGTCTTGGAACGAATGTTTAATGTTGGCCTAGGGTGGATTGGTGGGTTCATGATTGCAAGTTCAATTCTGGCTGAGGTTAGGTTTCTTTCGGCCTCAAGTGCACCTTCTACACCGGGCGGAAATAAAGCCCTAGATGTCATGTGGATGATGTCACGACTAATTCAGCAAAATTCTAGGTCGGGATTGCCGTATTGGGTCACTAGCTGGCTATCTGCCGAGAGTAGATTGACGTTAAATAAGCAGGGGTTGTCATATTAGGTTAGGAGCTGGCTACATGACCGTATGTCCCGGGGGGGAAGGGGTTACCAGTGAGACAAATGAGTATTCGACCCTGCCAGACACAGAAATTGTGTTAAGAGGGATATGTCTCGAGAAAATCAGCCTTAGGGATCAAAAGTATAATTTCCCAGGTATGAAGAAGAAGGGTTGGTTAGAAAAGGGCCCAGGAAGCAACCTTGGTGTAAATGGAAAGCTCTATGGGTAATGACGCGAATTAATTGGTGGATTGACCTTACCTAAAAATCTGACAGAATATTGTTTTTTACTGAACACCTACGCACGCAATAATCTGCAGTTAATGACATGGCACATGATCTGGTTACTAAACAACAAACTGCACCGCTTGACGAAATGTTGTCTGTGAGTCACGTCTCTTGAGCATTCAAAGAAACGTAAATGATAGTTAGCAGTTTATTAAGACTTAGACAGGTTAATTAGTTACCACAATTCTTCGGAATGGACTAAAAGAGAGGGATGTCACCAGGAAGGGATCCAGGATTTTCGTCAGGGGGGTTGAGCTATTGGCAGCGATTGGAAACGCAATTTTCATTTGTCAGTGTCGAGGTCGACCCAAAATTTAGGGAGGGAGGGTTTCAACCCCCAAAACCCCACCCTGTATCCGCCCCTGGATGTCACTAGGCCGGCAGTTAGTCACCTGAAACCATCGTTCAACAGTTCGCATGAGTCCACTTTGTAAGTTGAAAATGAGCCTGCTATTGCTAGCTATTGCGAACATTGTGCTTAGCTTACCATTACCATGAACTTTTTCTTGGCCAGGGCCGGACCGCCCATTGGGTCAAAGTGCACAAAGAACACGGGCGGCCGTCCGCCTTATCAAACTTAAAAATAACACCATACTTTTAATGCTTCAGGAAAGAGACGCGATTTTTTCCATGTGCTGAAAAACAAGAAAATCAAAGCAAATTAACGATTTCTTTACTCAAACAAATCAATGTTAACCTGTACAGGTTAAGAAGAATACGTGAAAATATTAGGAGGGGCGGCCTCAACATAATTGCATGCCGGTGGCCGAACCTGCGGGACCGGCCCTTTTCTTGGTGGAGACATTATCAACTGATGGCGTTTGGATATATTATCTGTTTTTGAATTTCTGGGCATATTTGTTGCAATCTTCTAAAATGTTTGCAGCAAATGTTACTTTTTTGTCAGATATCCGCCTTTGTAGTTGCCTAATACAGTATGTAAGGATATATAATAGTATTCTGCACCTAACCCACAAAGAGGTTCTTTAATGAATAGTTGAAAGCGAATATTGAAAAAAATATAATAACTCACAAAATTCGTGAACAAAAAAGCAATTAAGAGCCTTTATTTCTCTTCAGTTGACTTGAATGCAGTTGTTTAGCACGTTGTTTTCAACTAAACTAAAAAATTTAGTATTCGCATGTGGCCTTCATTTCACACTATTTATTAGCCATACAGTGGGATGATAATTAGGCATAACTGTTTAGACCTAAAGAAAGAAATACTTTTTCGATTATAACAATGTAAAACAGTCATTGATGCCACTTTGCATTAAAAAATAACACATAAATAACTACCTAAAAGGCTACTTACTTTCAAAATGTCAGCACATTTTAGGAATGCTTTTGTCTTTAGGTTAATGAAGTGCATTGATTTTATAATGGGAGAATTAAAATAACTTATAAGATATTAATTTTTATCATTACTATAACCCCTGCTGTGGTAGGATCGGATGCCCATTTTTATCTCATAGAGACACATGAGGGATCTGTTAGACGGCATTTGTGTGTAGTCGACTGCCAATCTAAAATGCTGCAACTCCTATCCTAATTTATCGTCGGCATTAGCTTCTTCGTTGGGATATTTTTTCTAGGCCTGGAGAAAGAACTCCTTTTGCCGAATTACACACGTCCATGTAATAGGGGTTCTTTTATGTGCATATCCGTCGGAAGGCTCACTGAGGGTGCCCCTTTGCACCAGTGAAGCCATACCACCTTGGTCAAGGATCGAACCTGATCCACTGACTGAACTTCATGAAATCGTGAAACAGCACATTGTTTGCAACGTTATATATTAATAGAGAACCGCAGTAGTTGCGAACTGGCCTGTGACACTTACTCCTAGCATATTCTTATTTTGGGACAGCAAAGTAAGTCAAAAATTTCGTGTCGTTATATTTCTAAATATTCCAACCCACCTCGATCCAGTATCGAGCCTAGAACTACCGACGCTGTTACCGAGCTCCATCGGTGTTACCGGGTGTCTTCGAAACCTACACCCCACCACACTCACTTAAGTGCTCATTAATCATATCTGAGTTGGCATTTTATCCCGCTTGTCAGTCCTGCACAGCCTACCTAAATCAAGACTCACTTAGTGGCTTGAAGTTGTTATTATATCCGGCCAGTTCTGAATTTATTTATAATCCAGTTATACCTGGGACTAAGTCCTTAAATGGCCCTAGTGGTTTATTTCTTACAATTTCTTATTATTTCTTAACATTTGCATATCCTCATCTGGGCCCTTTTTCAGGGAATTTGAATCCAAAGTGGTCTATAATATCCTCATCACTAGGGGCCTACATCTCTATTCCGCTTATGGTAGGGTCTTGTTTGAGAGTTCTGCTTCTCATGTCTCTTCTATTTCCAACCACGTCCTCATCTACCCACACACTGACATGTTGGATTACCTTTTTGCCCGTCTACTCCCAAAATCTGTATCCAGGCAGGTTCTACAGGGTCCTCGGAAATAGTACAGCTCCACAATATTTAAAAAAGGAATTTTTTTATCAACAAATCATGTATCGTGTTTGCCAGAACCGGATGCCGGCAGTGTCAAAATTAATTTATAAAATTTTCTTAGAAATTTGAAAGTTCAGGGTTCCTTTCAGTGCGGCACCTTATTCTGAGGCCTGAAAAACCGACCTCTGAGTCGACCCTGTCTGCATACTTGTGATGAACTTAACGATAACTCATATCACCTCAATAAAAAGCAGTCTATAACAAAATTAAAAAACATTAGGCATAAAGTGAACTACCGATGAAGTCTCAAGCATTTCTTATTGTTTATTACTTAAAAGAGAACAGTTTCCGTTTCACTAGGTCATAAGAAAAATATTAGGTTAAATTTCGCCGCGTACTTGAAAATCAAAAGTGGGTTTTCCCTATATCTTTAACATACCTCTTTTTTTTTATTAAAATTTCTGTTAAGTTATAAACTCACGTGTGAAATCTATAACTTTCTGTCAACGTAGACGTCCACAATGTAGTTATCTGATAAAAGATTAGGTTTTCAAGATTTTTTCTAAGACATTAGAAAATATACTTCTCTTTGGTTCATTAATTATCTAAATTACTTATTAATTACGGAGGGGGTACTACATGGAGGAAAAAAAAGATTACTTATTATAATGTGGCACATTTTGTTTTACCTAAATAGGGACCAATTTTCTGTCGCCTATTGTCATGAGTAATAACAGTATTAACTACCGATGTAAGTGCGAGAGGTTGTCAACAGCACGTTGACATGGTGATAAGAATTGTAAAGATACCGATGACAAATTATAATTGGGTCACTTGGTGATAGCCATACGGCATGACATTCAGCCGCAGGTTTACTTTTAACACTTTCCTTATTAACCATGCTGATCTCTAGATTGTTGTTTAAGTGCTAAATAATTGTAGGATGGATGAATCGACAAAAATTCGACTTAAATATATTTATGAGACGAGTTTTTGTTTTAAAGAGATATCTTTTAAAGACATTTCGTGATATGAATCTCACGATTAATCCTTGTATTTTATTGCTGAATGAGTAGCTTTCCTTTCAACTATTTTGTTATGTATGTACGATGCAGAACAGTGCTGGATTATTTTTTATGGGTTCCAAACTGAAAGGACAGAATGGGTCCCAATCGTAACTTTTTTTTACAGCAAAGGGTCATAAGATGGTATGATGATTGATAACCCAACTAGGTGTTCTGAGCCTGCACTACAGGGAGGCGACAAGAATTATTCACCACTATTCAAAGTACAGGGAGGGGCACTTATATGAGACTTGCAAGCGGGTGCTGAATTTCAGCGACTGATTGCGTTGAACACACCAGTTCTCGTCAGATGACTGAAATCGAGCAACGCTACCCAAGTTAGTACAGACATGGGTGGTTGGTTGGGAACACTTGGTACTGCTAATTTACCCACTCCTACCTCCAGTGGCATAGCCAAGGTTTTCTGAAGGGGGGATATGACTGTCGATAGGGCGAGCCAGGATTTTCTGAAGGGGGGATATGACTCGATAGGGGAAAACTTCAAAGTGCACCCGAAATATTTTTAAATATTCAGAATCCTTTAGTACAATTCTAGTTAGCAATTACAATAGGTCCTCTACTGCCCCGTTAGACAATGTCCTATCTTCAGTGGTTTAGCCAACTGCAGATTGGACTGGCAGTACAGATATGGAATAGCAAATGCAATAATGCCTCATCAGTTGCAAAGTTGAATCTTGCATTAGTTGAAATATGCGCCTCATTGAGGCACTAAGAGGAAGCAATTGCTGCTTCACTGCAAGCAGCCCTGAAAGGCCCAACTGACAGTGGAGAGAATGACTCTCATTCCTAATTTCTAATCCATTGAACCCCAAGGAACCTGAAGCATTGCATCTAATCTGCCATCTATTGCATACCTGCTATAATGGCACCTTCTTGCAGAAACTTCCTCACATTATCCTCACTAAGAGAATTCCATTGCCGAATGATCCTTGTTAGAAAAGATCAGGAAGAAAGTCCCCTGCCCCCCCCCCCCGCTGTTGTCAACGGAAGACGCACTGGAGATCTCTCCCTCTCGCTTCCCGTCCAGGATCGAACCTAGACGTACTGACACAGTTCTCCAGCACACTACATCGTTGTTCATATAAAAAACGACAAGAGAATCTATTTTCTGAATCATGTGATTATATCACATGTAAACCAATGAAGTGCATTGGCGTATAAATGGCGTACGTTTCTAAGTTGTGTGAGGGTGTTAATTGTTTGTTGTTTAGGGCAATGTCTATACAAAATATTCAGCAGTCCTTGAAAAATCCCAACTTTCGTTTATTGCATACGACTGCTTTTTTTTTTTTTTGCTTGTGTATCAATATTCTTACAATTACTCAGGCAGATGGACTCGTGTATATTGTCTTACCGGTAAGTTGTAATATTTGCGTTTGGCAAAACACGTGGTTCTTCTTCATTGAAAAAAATGACAAAGCAATTATATTATGTAAATGATGTAACAATGCATTTTTCGTGATTCACGATTTTTTCAGCTCTATTTCATCGAAAGAAAGAAATGTCTTTGTCTAACACAGAGGTAACCACATCACCTGAAGTTCTAAAGAGAAAATAATATTAATTTTTATAACCAACATAGCCCAACCTTTCAAATTAAATTAAAAAGTATTAAAATGGCAGACCCACCTCAGTAGCGCAGGAGGTAACGTGCTCCACTACTGAGTCTGTAGTTTCAGGTTCGAGTTGAGCGAGGTGAGTGCGCCTTCCGTCGGATGGGAAGTAAAGGCGTGGCTCCAGGTGTAGGAGCTTGCCCCTGACGTCGGTGGAGTGCCACTACGAACAGTAGACCGACGATAAAGAAGCATGGGGGTTGCAGCACCACAACCCTGAAAAGTGCTAGTAGTTGCTAATTGCTCTGCTAAGGTGGCTTTGTTGTTGTTGTTTGTTGGTGTTTTAGGGCCCTTCAACTACAAAGGTCACTAGAGCCCCCTCCACAGCATAGTTCTTATGCAGAAACTGCACAGACACTACACAAATGCGACGATTTTTGGGTATGAGCAGTACCCAGTTTTTCCAATTGTTTGTTTGTTGTTTGTGTTTTAGGGCCCTTCAACTACAAGGTCATTAGAGCCCCATCCACAGTGTAGTTCTGATGCAGAGACTGCACAGACACTACACTAATGCGACGATTTTTGGATACTAGCAGTACCCAGTTTTCCTAAGCGGCCACCCATGTCAGTACTAGCTGGGGTTGCGCTGCTTAACTTCAGTGATACTAAGGTGGCAGACATTGCGTATAAACAAGTAGACCCGGCCTTAGGGCCCTAGGGACCTGGTGTTATGTAAGTTGCACTCTTATTTTGGTCGTAATTTGGAGTCTTTTGTACGTACGTATCCATATTTGGACTATCATTAAGACTTACCTCGATGGCGCAAAGGTAGCTCGACTACTGCGTTACTGATTCCTGGTTTGATACTGCATCTACTGTAGGTGGGTTTACTCGGTGAGCATTCCGTCGAATCCCATTCTTTCCATGAAATCTCAAACACCCCATATTAGATCACTGGTCAAATAAAAAAAAGTATCACGAGAATGTGTATTTTAATAAAAAAAAAAAGAATAATGATAAATTTGTTTATCTGGAAATGCCAGCTTTGTTTAACATCATGCTGAATCTGATTTCAAATGGAACGAAAAACAAATTTACGACCATTAAACAATGACATATGAGATAAAAGTTCCGGCAAGTTACGCAAGATATCATAAAGCCTCTTTGCTGTTTCTAAGATCACTCCGGGGCAGAACTCAGAACTTATTTAAAAAAGACCTTAATTAAAATATTCCTAAAGTTCCATATTATTTTTTTACCATTTTGCAGGGTATAAAAACTCTTTCCTATTATTCTAGGAAAACTTCCTAATCAATGATTTACGGTATCACAGCTGTTCCCAAAGTTAATTTATCTGAAACTCCTAAATGCATCGGTATGTCTGGGCCCTGGGGTAACATAAGCCGATAATTAAACATTGCAATGGAGGAAATACTGCGTAAAAGACAACAGAAGTTGGCTAAGGCAAACATGAGAGCAGGTTACACGACAGGAGACCTGGCATTACTGCGCTGAGGAGGAGGAAATAGTCGGGGCCCTTAGGAAGATGAAAGGTCGACAGAGTCCCCATTGAAGCGTGGAGTAGCCTTGGCGAGCACAGGAATCAACTGGCTAGGGAAGCTTAGATACACGACGCCACCTTAAATAGAATGCAACTAGCCGAGATGCGAATATGAGTGGGGTGTCGAGAGCTGATAGTGTTACGAATGAGTATATTAGAGGTAGCCTGGAGGTGAGTGACATCTCGGAAAAAAATGAGGGAGAGTAGATTGATGTGATATGGGCACTTAATGAGAAGAGGTGAGGAGGAGCTCGTTAGGTCCATCGCAGGAATGCAGATTGTTGGAAACACCCGGGGCAGAAGTAGACCGAAGCAGGCGTGGGACGAGGACCTGGTATGAGATAGGTGGAAGTGGAGGGCTAGAACCCACAGACCAGACCCTGCCACAGTATGATGATGATGATGATGATCACTGAACCCAAAGGTTTGAAGGAACGCCATTTGGGAAACACTGCTGCAGCGGTTCCCAACCTTTGCGTGTCTCTTGATAAATAATTTCCCAAAGTTGCACAGTACTCCCGAGATTTGACCAAGAACAGTATGAAAATGCTGTATGTTTACCACGTGCCACCATTAATCATTTTAGCGTGCCCCAAGTTGGGAACCACTACTATGGTAAAGTACCCAAAATCCGTCCCCTGCCCTAAATCCGTCCCCCCCTTTAACTTTCAAGGGGCCTTCAGACACAACAGCACATGGAAGCCTTCAGAACCATCCAGTTTACTACTGGCTCTGATTCAGTTGCTTTGTTCTGTTTTTAACTATTAAATTTTTTAAAAAATAGGTTTTGTGTAAATTTACTAAATTGTGGAATCGAACCTTAAACAGTTATATTGACACTTCCGTGTAATTTTTTTCATCATTTGGCAATTGATAATTAAAGATTGCTCCTTAAATATTGTGTTCCAGTTGTCAGAACCATGTAGTTGTGGTTGTTTGTTCAAGAGATGGGACTTTTTCTTTTGTTATTGCTGGGATCCTAAATCCGTCCCTTTGAAATTCCCAAATTCGTCCCCGGGACGGATTTAGGGTCCTCATAATGTATTGCTCTTTTTTTACATTCTATAATTCCCCAACCCCTTAGACTAGTATTGATTCATATATGATCACGTGTTGACCATTTTATAATGTGTTTACCACTTTTATGCCTTATTATTATAATGTAGTAGAGCTGAAGTTCTATGAAGAATATCATTCCAAAATTGATATTAGGCTATTTTTTTTAAACAGTCAATAAAAAGTTTTCTCTCAAGAAATTTATTATGAGAGATGTCAACTGTGTTTTAGTGAAATTTCCCATAAAAGTAATTCAGTAGATGTTAGCTGGAAAGAGGGGACGGAATTAGAACACCTTTTTAGAAAAATCAAAATCTGCGTTCTTATAAGTTTTTAATATTTTATGGTGTAGAAAAATTTATTATTTAGTAGTATCACACTAGCCATACAAGTAGGTAAGGAGTTGAGAAACTTAAATCAGTTTTTAAATTATTTTTCCTGTAAATAATTTCCTCGGAATTGAAGATTTTGCTTAGGGGGACGAGATTTGGGCATCTTACCATATATTACATCTTTTTCCACAAATACAGTATGTGATAAAATTATACGGACATTGGTTTTCTTTCATTGATCATGTTACTGACATTCAATTATGATAACAGTTAAATAATCTCATATAAAACAAATAAAAAAATTTCCACTTTGAATTTCTGTGAATCAAAGCCGCAATAAATGATAAATACTGTAAGATTCAGTCGAACTGGTCTTAATGCTAGATCATTGTCCACTAGTAGTGTGGTCTTTC
Source organism: Trigoniulus corallinus (assembly GCA_013389805.1). NCBI lineage: Eukaryota > Metazoa > Arthropoda > Diplopoda > Spirobolida > Trigoniulidae > Trigoniulus > Trigoniulus corallinus. The sequence goes on from JAAFCE010008833.1 coordinate 18,866,338, forward strand.
CGAGAATACCACAAATTGAAGGTTCCGGGTTTAAAGTGTTGTTAAATGAGCTGGGAATATGACGTGGTTGTTGTTTACACATATTTAGAGGCTCGTAAAGGGTTAAAAGCCGGGTAGAAATATTGTTTTACGACGTATTCGTGATGTCGGTTGATGTTGCTGATTTTACATGATCAGTGGTCATTAGCTGGAAAGAGTAAATGTCTTTTATGAATGAGAAACGTGGCCCTTTTCAAGGTCGATTATTGCGTACAATACGCCGAAATGTGATTTTTCTACCTTAGTTCCGCTCATTTTCATTAGAATCCTTTTTGGTTAGATGTAGTTACACTGAAAATGTCATTTTGGTTAATAATGAGTAAAATGAGAACTTCTAACCTTTAGTAACTATACTTGTACAGTTTTGAAATTCCGGTTTTTCTCTACATCTCATTAAAAAGATGTGAGGGCATGAGAGGCAGATTAACTACTTGGAACCCTTTGTTGACAAAATAACTACTGTTTATTTGGCATGTAAAGACAAAACGGTTGTTTACTCTTTAGTTCATTTACCGTACATGGGTTTTAAAATGTTATGTACATGATAGCAATTTTAATGAAGTGAAATCCTGTCAAGTGATAAATAACCACTACCAGTTTAAAAAAATGTCCCTGTTGTTAACTCTAACGTCATGTTGTAATAAAAGAGTAACGGGAATCTTATCAACCTTTTCTTTAGCTGGTTCCTCACTTCATAACCAAACATGTTAAAATAGCAGATAGGGCCTACACAGTTTGGTGCAACAAAATATAGCGTAGTGAGGTCCATCCTGCAGTATATTACTGGCATGACTAATTCTAGTTCACTGCAAGCAGCCTCTATGACCAATTTGGCAGTGGAGAGACTAACTCTCATTGCTACATAAGAATCCAGAAAACTCCAAAGACCCTAAGCTATAGTTGTTGTGCCCCCTACAAAACTTGCAAAGGTGGCCTTCCCTTTCAGTAAGCCCTCCACTCTATTTTCCCCAAGGGTATTCCATTATCGAATGGTCCTTGGCAAGAAAGACCAGTAGTATGAGTCTGTCGGTGTCCTTAGTTCCTTCAACTTATATGGATGATCCTTTCTCCCCTTATACCCAGCCAGGGACACACTTCCAGCCAGAGGTCCATTTGACTGTGAACACCAGGGTCAAATGGACGTAAACAATCAGCTCTGAAAATTTATCAGTGAATATTTAAGATTGCTTTTTTAAATTCTAAGGTGCCCATGTTTATTTGATTTGCACATACAATCGAAACAAAATTTGAGCAATCGTTTATCCTGATTTAAGGAAACAGTTACTGCCGGAAAACATTTTAAAGGTCACAGGAGACATAATGTGGTGATTTATCTTCTGCTCATCATCTTAGCTTCTTGTATGGCCCTGACCTCCTGCAGAAGTCTGGTTATATGAAAGATGTGGAAATTTTCACTTGGGCTTCTAACAATTTTTCCCAAAAAAAAAACTATAAAATCATAATTTTTCCGTTCTGTCCTTTTTATAAAAAGCTTTTGTCGTTCAATGAAGAGTCCAATGAAGGCACCCCTACATGTTCCCGTTGTAAGCAACAGGGCCGGTGGAAAAATTCGGCACTTGCACAATCTCAAGCCAAACATTCCACCAGAGCACAATGAGCACTTTAAATATTATCAAGGTCTAAATCGAATCTCTCCCCCCATCTCAAGGTCCTAATTTACATTCACTTCACTACCCCCCCCCCCATTAACAGTGATCATTACTGTATTGGAGGCATATGGACACTTTAAAATCCTGCCCCTCGGCAATTCTGAAGCATGATTCGTCCGTCAGTGAAAAAGCAAAAGCAACTCCTAACCCTTTTCCCGCCTATGGCAGGGTCGGGTACCCATTTGTCCCTCTGAATGGACACAGGGCGATATATTGGTCATAGTTTTTTCTGCAGCCGGTTGCCGGCCAAAGCTGCACCCCTACGCTTATATATCGTCGGTCTTGTGTTCGTTGGGGAATGCTACCGACGCCAGGGGGGCGAGCTCCTATACCTGGAAATTTTGTCTCATCTACCCGTTGCGTAGTAGTGAGGGTTCTTTTACGTGCAAGTGTCATCGTACACTCACACGGGACCTCGGTTTTACTTCTCATCCGAAAGAAGGCACACTGGCGGCTTCTCTCTCGCCCGAAAGAAGCCGACCCACCACGGTCCAGTATCGAACCTAGAACTACTGACGCAGTTGCCGAGCGTGCTAACCACTACGCCATCGTTATCATAAAATTTAAGTTTTGAAGGCAATGAAAATCGGTAGTGTTATTTTGTTTTGGGTTCATATTGTATTGCCGAAAAATCTGAAATTGAGGCTAAACTATTAATATACCAACGTTTAATAAGATATGATGCAATTACTATTGTTAGATTCAAAATACTAATTTTTGATAAGCCATGTCGATGGGGAATCTTTAAAACGGCATTGAAAATAATGTTTTTTAGAGGCTATCATAGCTAAAGGCCATGGTCAAAACTGTTTTCAAACCAAAATATTTCACATCTCATGATATATGTGTTGCCTGAATGCACACATCTAGTCAGTTTAAGGATTGGAAAACGCCACCTTGACACTCAGAGTCAGTAATGCTCAAAAAATGCTTCAAAATATATAGTCGTAAGGTAATTTCATGTGGAGAGTGTTGCATATGAGAGTTTGTGTTCAAGGATATATTAATATTTAGGTGACCACTGCTGATACCAACTTGATATATCCTCTCAAATTTCCGAGGGTCACAAGGAAACTGAAAAAGGTGAAGTATGGTAATGATAAAAAAAAAAGTTAGAGGAATTGAGAGGATAGAAGACAACTGAACTCTTGAATGACAAATTGGACAGCAATTTTTGCCTGACTGACTTTTGATCGCATGTCAAAAGCCCTTTAGTAACTTCCTAAGAAAATAATCCTATCAATAAGTTGTTGGTGCTATTGTTGATACCATTTATTTACAAAACGTAAAATCTGGAGTATCAACCTTCAAAAGTATTTGCCATGCACATATTTGGGTGCAGGTTCAATCCTGTCCCAGGTTAGAGCTGATTTTGGGCGAAATAAACAGAGAAGCTCAAAGTGTGCCTTCCTGCGGATGGGGAAGTGAAGATATGACTCCTTGTGTTGTAGATGATGTCACCAGTGCCGGATTTACCATTAGGCTAAGTAGGCTGAAGCCTAGGGCCTCAACATTTAGCAGGCTTCTAACTTAACAAAAGGGCCTCAAAATTGAAATAGCCTAGGGCCTTTCAATATCTAAATCCGGCACTGGATGTCACCCACACTTAAATAATCCTCGCTACACGAAGTAAAGTGTAAGAACTCGACTTGGAGGTGAGCATCTATTTCCTCAAGCTGTTAATTTGGACATTGCATTGCTTTGGACAAGATAACCTTAATCTCTGATAGGTGTTTATCATATTCCGTTAGGAGAGTGGAACTCATATTTATCCCGCGTGCAATTGGAAGATATCAAAAATGAGTTCTCATCCTGGTGTCAGCTGATAGATTTTGCATTGTTAAAATCATTTTTCTCCGTGACCTGTTAAAGTCTTCTGACAACCTGTTGTTGTTTTCGATTAAACCATGCGACCGATTGTTAGTTAATACGTGACATTATGTTAAGCACGTAACAGGAAATTAATGCCATGCACTTTGTTTTCTTTTATTATAGCCATTGTAACAGGCCTGCAAGTGATGGGCCCCACCGTCGGGTCTGTTTTAGGTGGACTGTGCCTTCGACTTTACGTCACACTATCAGGTAAATGATGTTGAAACTTGTTCAGAAATTGAGATAAGTAGTGAAAAACATTGCGTTACTTTTAAGGAGAAAGTAGATAACTAGCTATCAGATAAAATATTGTAATTACTTTAATAGCTGTTATTGCAAATGAAAGTGGAAAACGTGAATATTCACAATTGTCATTAAAGGCGTTATTTGTTTTTACCTTTAATTTCAAATTTGAAGTTCCAAACTCTTCACAAATGACGAAATCCTGGGAAATTGCCTGTTGTTTTATGAAAATCCAAATTAGTTTTTATTATGTAAAACATCCGGATTGAGTATGAATCAGACTATCATAATAAATTAAATGAATGAGTTAAATAGGAATTTGTTTCTCACTAATGCCTGCTAAATGATGCAAAATAAATTCTAGAATTTTAGGCGTGATACTTGTCTTAGTGCCCATTAATTCTAATAAACCCGTCTAAGGAATTATGGATGGCGTATTATGAATTGGTAGTGTTGTTCAGTTAAGAGTCCCTGGATGGAAATTCGACCCTGGCTGAGGTGGGTGACTATTTCCGGGCAAGAGGGAAGTTCTAAGTGTCCCTTGCGTTGAATAGAAGTAAAGCCGGGACCGTCGTGTAATGTGTTCCGTTATTTAATTTATATGAATTAAATATACTAGATAACTGTCATCTGCAGAAATTCACTTTATAATAATTCTGAGAATATCATTTGATATATTAGATAATCCAGGAATTTCGCCTGATGATCCTAAATGGATTGGAGCCTGGTGGCTGGGCTTTGTCGTCATTGCAATTGCTTTCGGAGCAGGAGCTCTCATCATAGTATTCTTCCCACGACAACTCAACGATGAAGGAACAAATGATGATTTCTCAACAGTCCCAGAAACTGATCAAGACATCTCTAATAATAATAAGGAAGAATCATCCAAAGTAAAAGGTACTAATAAATCTAATGTAATACCTTAAAGCTTCGTATGGCTTGTCACTAAGTCCCCTGTAACTTTGAGGGTCTTCAGACTACAAGACCACCAAACATTAATGTTAATCCAGGGCTACACTAAAGTATCAGCCCACAACAGATATGTCAAACTGGGGTTACCCCAAGGGCCACATCGGTAACATGTGCCTAATCATGAGGCCATGGAGTATTGATCTTTTTTCAACGCATCCCCTGTATACATCCTGAGCTTCTGGGTCGGCCACCGAGTGTCCTATCAGTGTATGGACACCGAATCGCCTTGACCCAAACGCCATAGTATAACTATCATCTTTTGACAAGAATTATCCTTGCACTATCAGTTCATCTTGTAAGTTGCTAAGAATATTATTTATTTTTACTCAAACAGTGCGTTTTTAACTTTCCAGGGCTTGGAACAGCACTGAAAAGATTGCTGAGAAATAAGATTCTCATTTTTCATGGAGCTGCCCGCTGCTTTATTTTATTTGGAACCAACGGATTTGACACTTTTCAACCAAAATACATTGAATCTCACTTTCGGCAAACTGCATCTGAAGCCAGTTTCTTCACCGGTACAGAAAAGGGGTTTTTTTTTCTAGTAAATAGCCTTAAAGAGAACATTTTATGAACATCTTCGGGGTCTGACTGGAAGAAGCTACATTAGGATCGGGGAAAACGGCCCACCACCATTTGAAAAGCAACAATAACAACCAAGGGATGATTATGGGATAATTTCTACCAAACGGATATGGAATTACAAGAAAATTAACGATTTTTATTTACTGTTCAATGACGACCCTCCAGCAGCAAAAGCCGGGGACCCTTTATGAGCCAGTCGAACTGAACCTCTGATTAATTTTGCGAGTCCCTGGCAGAAAGGATAAAGGAGGAGTTTGCGAGGGCGTATATAAACTCTATCAGAAGCTGAGGGGAAACACAATCAAATTGGAATAGGTATTGCATGGAAATATAATATTTTATTGGGTGGATAGGGGCTGGTTGAGGACAGTGAGTGGAAGTACCTTGATGATAGATTGGAACTCAAATCGGATTCCAGTTTAGATAAAGAAGGATCTACTGATGTTAGGACATTATATATGACAAGACATCTAACAATAATTATAATCTATTTCAATTTTAGGAATCTCTGGTAACGCAATGAGAATTATTGGTGTTTTAATACTTGGTGTGGTGTTACGCTACTGGAAGCCCAAAGCTATTTTCGTCACTGCCTGGAATATTATATTGGACTGTATCTATATTGGATCCCTGGTTGCACTAATGCTTATTAGCTGTCCAACTGTGGAAATTGTTGGTCTAAGTCAAACTGCTCTAAACAGCCATCAACCTATCCACGCTCCGTAAGTCTCATTATTCATTACTGCTAAAAAGGAGTGAGGGGAGGAAATGAGATAGAAATACCCATCAAGGTGGAAACTATTGGCCCTAGTTCATAAAGAGATGTTATATAACTTTATGCAATATTGTAAAAGTCTATAAAAGTTATGACGGAAATTGGGACTCCTTCTTTAGAGGCTCAATATATCCTTTAGACCTAGGAACTCATAAAACCTTAATTCTGAACTGGTGGGAATCCTCTGAGCATCTTATTTTTGACTAGGCTGTAAGACCAATTTCAAAATCACTGCTTCATAATAAAGGGCAAATTAGAAAATGAATTGGCATTTTATTAAACTAAAATGTTTCCTTTCTGTAGTGTCGTCAACCAGATACCCTGCAGTGGTAACTGTTCTTGTTCAAATGTAAAATTCACTCCTGTCTGTCTGGATAACAAAAATTATTTCTCTCCTTGTCACGCTGGATGCACCAGTTATAGTGGACGTTCACAAAAAAGTCGTGTAAGTACCTTTTATCATTAAAACCACTTTGGGACCTGAAGCTGTTGTACAATGTCATGCTGTTATTTATTTTAGGTTTATCACAACTGCTCATGTGCTAGTAGCGACATCGATGAGTACTTGGATTTCAGTAATTTCACTGACGCGTCAGAGTATTCAACAGTTGCTCCCGAGGTTCCCACTGTTACAAGCGGTTATTGTCCCTTCAGTTGTTCGTCATTCACAATTTATCTTATCGTTTTGGGAGCAATGAGGACGCTGATGGCCACAAGAAAAGTCAGTCGTATGCTGATTATTCTCAGGTAGAACATCTTTATAGTTCAAAATCACAATCATGCTACTTACTTTTCAGTTTTGATGCTCTGTAAACCGTTCGTTTTTCTCTCTCTCTTTTACAGATGTTTGGATGAAGGAGATAAAAGTATAGGCATCGCCCTTCACACCTTGATGGAAAGTGTTTTTGGTAACTAAAAATAAGATTACCTTTTACTCTCAAAGTAACAAAATTAACGATTTACTGTGACTAATTCATTGTTTTTCTTGGTATTTAGCGTATATCCCATGTCCAATCATATATGGTGTTCTGCTAGATTCGGCGTGCATCATGTGGGGAAGTAACTGTGGACAAAAAGGCAACTGCTGGCTTTATGATTCAGATTATCTGCGGTACATGATGCAAGGATTGACCTTAGTGGTTATATCGTGTGGAACCCTCTTAGATGGCTATGTGCTATATTTGTGTAGATCCCTATCACTATTTGAAGACTCTAGCACAGAGAAAAATCCAAAAATGATTGAAAATACTCAATTCAATGATAAAAAACATGAAATCGACTGCAACAGTAACGGCACCAATTTATAGCAAGTGAAAACACGTATCAAGACATTTTAGTGCCTTCATTCATCTGAAATGGACACTGTTGTGTGAATATTTTTTTAAAAAATAATTTTATTCTTATTTAATAATTATATTTGTATTATATTTTGTAAGTTGAGTGATATCCATGTTTGACAGCTGCCTATCCTGTGTTGAAACATTTAGATTGTGAATTCTAATACCAAGCGTTTTGTTTTCATTTCCATTGTTTTGTTTTCTCTCTCACTCCACTAGACTAAACTCCACGAATTTTTCATTAATACTAACATCAGTAAGTCATAATAAGGAAGAATTTCAACAGAATTCAACAAATTTTGGATCCAACCATTCAAGTGTTAAGATTTTCCTAATTTATAAGCAAATTTATACAGGTCTCCATCATGTTTTTGGCTTATGGAATTGAAGTGTGGTTTATAGTATTGAAAGTGACCAGAAAGTCATGTATGTGCTGTACATGAAATGAAAATGTAATTCACTTCCATGACTGCAAATACTGTATTTTAAAATTAAAATTAGAAATTCTTCAGTAGTTAATTGCAATTTATCAGTGTGAGAACAAATGCACTGTTCCTAATTAAATTGATGACTTTTAACCAGTCTTATTGTGAAGACTTTTGAAAACGGTGTGAACTTAGATCTGAAACTGTCCTTCGTCATATAAAACCATTGAGAAAAAAAGAAACTTAGCATAAAATGAATGCACTGGTAGTTGTTTCAGAATGACCTCATTGGAATACTTTTTATATGCATATTTAAATGGAGAAATGTCGTTGTGAAATATTTAATGTATCGGGGGTTTGAAATTTCGTAATTAAATGTTTTTAAAATTTAACTGTGTGATATTCGTTTTTACGAAACGTGCATCTTGTTGAATCTTTGGTATCTTACATAAGGAGACGGGAGCGGCGAGTTGCGTTGGACACACCAGTTCTCGTCTGATCACTGAAGTTAAGCAACGCAAGCCCAGTTAGTACTGACATGGGTGGTCGCTCGGGAAAGCTGGGTACTGCTAATACCACATAATCGTCACATTAGTGTAGTGTCTGTGCAGTCTATGCATTAGAACTATGCAGTGGACGGGTCTCTAATGACCTTGTAGTTGATGGGACCTTAAACTCCAACAAACAACAACAACAAATACATAAGGAGACCAGATTTTCCAGAGGGCAAAGCGGGACGGGGGCTTTTGATGAGGGCCCCCCAACTAGAGGTGATGGAACATGTAGAAGATGGGCCCTCCTGATCAGTTGTCAACGTAGAAGGATTATTCTGTGTGGGTGCTCTGTACACGTGTTTCATTGACAAGTGAATGCTTCTTAAAAGTTGCCGACAAAGTGGGACAACGGGTTGTTGTTGTTTGTTGGTGTTTTAGAGCCTTTCAACTACAAAGGTCATTAGAGCCCCGTCCACAGCATAGTTCTTATGCAGATTCTACACAGACACCACACTAATGCGACGATTTGTGGGTATTAGCAGTACCCAGTTTTCCCAAGCTACCACCTACTGTATGTCAGTACTAGCTGGGGTTGCGCTGCTTAACTTCAGTGATTACACGAGAACTGGTGTGTCCAACGCAATTCGCCGCCCCCGGGGCAAACGGGCGTCCCGCTGGAGCAAGCTAGGGACTGCGGGGCATGAAGTCTGAAATAGGGATTGTTCCGCCGAAATCGGGACGTCTGGTCACCTTATCTTACAGTATATACTGTACATTTTAGAGTTACGGTATCTCAGTGGTCTTCAAACTTTGTCGACTCACGGGACCCTTGGGGGGAACCCCAACCCACCTTTAGAAAAATACATCTTGCCGCAGCTAACGAATTTTCCTTTTGACTCGCGGAACCCCCAGAGATGTATTGAGGAACCCTGGGGTTCCGCGGAACACAGTTTGAAGAGCGCTGCAGTATCTGAATGTCGTACTGACGTCGTAGTTACAAAGTAACTCCAGCGTAGGGGGAGCGGCGAGTTGCGTTGGACACACCAGTTCTCGTCCGATCACTGAAGTTAAGCAACGCAAGCCCAGTTAGTACTGACACGGGTGGTCGCTCGGGAAAGCTGGGTACTGATAATACCCAATAATCGTCGCATTAGTGTAGTGTCTGTGCAGTATATGCATTAGAACTATGCAGTGGACGGGGCTCTAATGACCTTGTAGTTGACGGGACCTTAAACACCAACAAACAAAACAAAAATCCAGAGTAGGACCGTCAGGAGAACGAGTAACATTTAAGAGCACGCCAACTACCTTAATATACTGTAACTACGAACATGGAGTAACCACACCACCGAGGGTAATTTGAACGATTTATGACATTTTTACCTAAGGAGTCAGAATCCATGGCACTGCAGATAGTAGTAGCTCTAGGGCTACCATGTTCTCAGTACAACAGTGAACTGTAATGACACTGGTGCGCTTCTCAGTCATTTATTGACGCTTGATGTACAATTTGACAGGTTCAAAGTAAGGCTGTCCTTTTTACGCATGAATCCGACACTAAAATATAGATACTTGATCTGTATTTTACTCAGTTTTATAGTAATTAATGCTATACAGAAACTATCTCTTTGTTAGTTTAACTTGGGCGGAAGTATCAATTTCAAGCACTGGCAAACCGGAAAGCTTCGTCTCGATTTCTTCATTGTCGTCGAGAGTTTCGAATGTGATGGTGTTCAATCTGGAAGTGGCGGGTATTATGTAGACTAAAATTTTGTATTTTAAATGCTGTTCTGATGATCGAAGCTAAAGTAAAGGTAAGCAGTTATTCAGGTAATTATTCTTTAAAGCGATTTTCCAAAGTAATCTCGAAATTGCAGTCGATATTGCGCTCTGCAGTTTGTCGTTTGCGCCCTGCAGTTTGTCGCCTGCGCTTTGTGTTATGTAAGTTTAAATCCTCAAATTGGCACTCTGTATTTTCTCTTTTAAAATCTTAATATGCATCTTTATATTGGACAGATTGTTTCACCTCACTCACCACTACTCTCAGCATACAAAATTCAACAGATTTTATTAATAATTTTTATGAGGCACAGTTATTTCTCCTTAGTTCGTTTTTCCAAACGAGTCGTTTCATACCTTTATTAAAAAAGTGTGCTTTTTGAAATTGATTGGTAAGAGAAAGCCATTCATTGTTTTTGTGTTTTTAAATTGCTTCTGTTGGTTTGCTATTTACAAAAGTATCTTCCAAATGGAGGATTGGATGTTTCACTAAAGTGATATTATTTATGATTGACGATATCATTGCACTACAAAAGGCAACTCGTATCATGTCGTTGACACTTGTTTTAAGAACTATCTTATAATCTACTAATGAATTATAATATAGCTTACAATATGATTTTTAAAGATCCTTTTCACTTTGAAATAGGGTGCTGTGATAAAATATCTCTAATTTGTAAATTTATATCCATGTTTGCCGAACATGATCTATTTCCACTATAGAAAAGTAAACATTCGCCAGACAGGGCCATTAACTTATATAGTTTACACCCACATTTTTTTGACCATAGATGATTCAGGTGGTATGATCAGTGCTTGGGGTAAAACACTTGAGTTCTACAATAACTGTTGTTAATGATCAATAAAATGTCCACAAAAAGATTTCCTGCATCAAATAGCTGGCATCGGACCTTTGTACCCAAAATATCCAACTAAGTATATGAAATGCTGAACTGAATGAAAATTTGCTCTTCTGAAGATGATTGTACCATGATTGATGCTCAGTAGGCATTTTCACTACTCCTTTAACGCTTCTGATTCTGAAAGTAATCATATGCTCAAATGTTGGATTTCCTGATTATAATTTTGGATTTCACCATGTGTGCACCAGATTGTTGACTCCGTACACCTTCTTGAGCAATGACTGTGATGGAAGTGTTCTTATAACTGAAGTCAGAGAAGCTGCTTGAAGAAAGGCAATACCGACCTCACTGTTAAAGCCATTCATTTGATCAAACAGGTGTTTCAGATTGGGCTGAAATAGTGTTCATGGGTTCAGCTTCTTCAGGTGCTTTTTGCTTTTCATCATCCAGAAAAGTGATATTTTTAGCCTTATACCACACTACGACATCCACGATAAATGCTAGGAACATGATAGCTCCAGTCATACCTAAATAAATAGAAATTCACTGGTTGATAGAAACAGGAGGCATGTGAAAAAAGCCAACCAATGTTCTTACCATGAAAAAATTTCCGAAACAGATCAGGATCGTAGAGGCCACAAGCGCCTATCTCGCCACATATTTTTTTCCAGACTAAACATGCAGAGTCGACTACTGCTCCATATATGATAGGACAAGGCACATTTCCTAAGCGATTACAAAATACAAATTAATGCTGGCATTTTGTTTATAGAAAAGGAGCGTTCCAGTTGGATTCACTACTTTTCTTAAGGCGACCTACCAAATAAACCGATGGCAAACGAAATGAGTCCTAACGCCATGGCTTTATCTTTTGGTTCGACGCACCTAAAATTTAAGAGTAAACTTCTCATTAATTTTATAAAGTTATCATGACGTTTTGTGAAGGTTACTGATGCTTTGCTAGTATATGAGCTTGTCAATAATTTTAGCAAATGATAATTGAGGGCAAAATCAATGACTGAATTGCCTGATTGTAGAGTCCGAGCCATTTAGTACTTTACCTGAGAGTAAGCAACATTGATCCTACTTCTGAAGTGGAGTGAATGAGGACTACTATAGAAAATATGCAGGTGTACCACACGAAACTGGTGCAGTTTAGTTTGCAGTAACCTGGTTTTGCTGTTGCTTCTGGATGAAGGCATGAGCAGTTATAAAACTGAAATCGGAATGCAGAAGGCGAGTTTACAGAATAGGCAAGTGTTATTAACGTGACTTAGCATCACAAAGTAACTGCATAAAAAGTATCACACTTTATACCATTTCCACTGTTTCAAGCCCCGTTTTATTCACCACATGAGTGCTGCATCCTGCATGACAGGCCGAATAGTAGGTAATACCTTCGCTAGTACAAATGGGAGCAAATGGCTCTTTGTCACAGCTGCACGTTGAGTTACAAGTAGCTGTGATTCCAACTCCACTAGAAGTTTCAACACACTAATTTTAGTTACATGAATAATAGAAGCTACAAGGAATTTCAAGTTCTACCAATTCTGATAGGCTGCAACATAGTGAGGTCGCGATTAATGTCCCCCTGCCATGGTCTCCTACCCATTGAAAGCATCAATTCCAAGATATTTTTTAAAATTGAATATTATGAGACAAATTATCAATTTTGACAATAGAAAACCTTTCAAGTGAACTTCATAAAATACAAATTAGCTATTCGAGATTCGTTATTATACGAAGGGGCATTTTGTGGCTTGCCATAGCCCACTGCACTCTTTCTACTAGCTTGTAATGCTTCCTAACAACCTTAGGTAACCAATCACATGGAACATAAGTTAATGGTTATGGGACCAGAAATTTAAAAAAAAGGTCAATCGATGTGCTATAGATATCAGTTAATATTTCGCGATTTCAACGCTGAAGACAAATTCACTAAAAAGCCCAATGTGCTACCTACCTTAACGAACCTGGTTGACTGGCTAAATCATCCAGAGGACATCCAAGGAAGGACAAAATTACCATTCCAATGGCGTACGCCAGTGCTGTCGTAGCAATCCACCCTGCAACAAATCGAGGGTTTGGTTTGTACCTTCGCATATACATGCCACTAGCGAAGATTCCAACGCCCATCACCAAGATGCCAGCGATTCCTAGATGATAAGTAGAGTGAATGAGCATTAGACAATCTTAAATGATCGGAAGGTCTCAATTTCGACATTGCACTCATCACCTGACACCATGTTAGCTTCAGTAGCTGTCATTCGAAATTGACTTTCTATGTATTTTGGCAGAAAAGTGTAGAGTCCAGCAATGGGGAGAATGTGTAGGACACTGCTGGCTGTGCGGCACAAAAGAATATCATTTTTCAAGAGCCGTCTTAAGGCCACTGGAAAGTCTAAAAGAAATACGAAATAAGTGAAATTATAACAGTTATCCGTAACAGAAATGAGATAAAAATGAAAAGATTGGGGGAAAATTCTCGTTTGAACCCTGCCATTCACCAAAATTTGCTATTAGAAGAGAGGAAGGTCTCAGAAAACATTGAGAATGATTGTTTTCAACAACGACTCAACTGATCTAAACATGAGTTCAAGGTCCACCTTTGTGTTGCACATACGCCCATAATGACGTGCAGGTCATCCAAGGCATGTCAGGCCATTTATGTCAGACTTGTGCCATACTTTCCCCTACACACCAAAGGTAGTATTCGTGATAGGATACATTAAGAGAGAGAGAGAAAGTTGTCTGCATGGAGAGAGCAGAGCGCACGTAGAGCATGCGACAAGGAAATTGCATAAAGCTCCCGCATGCACTAACAAATGCGGAAGTGAATTAGCACTATGGAGGGCAGACTGTCATGCTAATAGAAATGATTGAAATGCGGTGTCTCATCATCATCAGAAAGAGGGGAAAAGTGTTTACCATTTAACAGCTGGTGTCAGAGGGGACAAAACTACGAGCCAAAACTAGGAAATGAAACGTAAGGTTCGCCAATGAATATATTAAAGCTGTTGCCGCACCACAATCAAGGCAAAAGAATATATATTTCGAATATGCTGGATTGTCTCAGGGTTGGTGGTACCTAATCACACCAAACATACGGGATGGAATAGAGTTTACATCGTCCATCCGTGAACAGTGACATGACGTGAATTTTTTTTTGTTTTGGTCAGGCAAGCAGTTATGGTTTTCTGTGGCATCTGACAATGGATATACCAGGCAGCCCACGTTATCGGTGTTGATTCCTGCCATATGTCTTCACCCTAAAATTTTAAACCATTAAATTATACTGAAGTGTGACTTTTAATAAGTCGCGAACGGGGAGCTAGGAACTAAATTAGTCATTGCTGTTTCATTGTTGACACCTTTGGTATTGCAATTGACGCACTGTTTTATAATTTAATGACGAGGAAAATTAAGCCATAAGACTATAGCTGCCACTATATAGTAAATAGAGTCATCTGTGGGGGGGGGGGGTTATCACGGCAACACAGACCATTAATTGTCGGGTCAAAATAGAGATCTAATGGAAAATGCAAGTTGAATTCAACTACTAAAACCACTTAGGTTAAAACGTCGTAGGATAAGTGCTCACACGGATTTGCTTACAATAGAGGCCTCATATGCTGCTTTTATTTGTTTGTTTGTTGGTGTTTTAGGGCCCTTCAATTACAAAGGTCATTAGAGCCCCGTCCACAGCATAGTTCTTATGCAGAATCTGCACAGACACTACACTAATGCGACGATTTTTGGGTATTAGCAGTACCCAGTTTTCCCAAGCGGCCACCCATATCAGTACTAGCTAGGGTTGCGCTGCTTAACTTCAGTGATCAGACGAGAACTGGTGTGTCCAACGCTCCCCTCATATGCTGCGAACGCTCTCCTAACATCATCATCATGATGTTATTCCTCTATCTCTTACTAGAGCCGTATCCACCTCACATTCTAGTCTATCATACCCCTTCATACAACCTGGTCCCACGTCTGCTCTGGCCTTCCTCTGCCTAGGGTGCTTCCGATTGCCTGCATCCCTGTAATGGACCTAACCAGCTCCTCCTCCTCTCTTCTTATAGCATGCCAATGCCACCTCAATCTATTCTCTTACACCTTTCATCCCACTCCCAAACTACCTCTAACATACTCATTCCTAATTCTATCTGCTCTCGATGTACCCCTCTCACCAAATCAAATTTATTTTAAAGTTTGTTGATAGTAAGTAATCTAAACGTGTTGTTCTCTAATTAGGTGTTGGTTTTCTGTTACAAGACATAATTTCTTATTGCCAAAAAGGACCCTTTGGGCAAAATAATATAAGCATAGAAACATGTCCTATTGAAGTAAACGAGATTCCTAACGACTGCTCAATAAAAACAAACCGCACACCCGGTAGATGTTTATTTTGTATTCTTTGAAATTAATCTCAAACTGGAATTATGTCAAAGTGATTCAAAGTAGTTTTTATGACTCTGATAATCGCGTATTGCAGTGCACTGAAGTGTAAAAAATTAAATCTCCCCTGGGTGAGATACGCCGATGTTATAGGTTGGTGTATAATATAATCTAGAGGAAAACTGCGTGTTATCATGTTTTTCCTGTTTCTGAGATGCGATGAAAATTGTATTAGTGAAGTTCTAATTTACTACACTCGACTTTTTGACTTTTCTTTAGGGTATTGACTTTGATAATACGCATATTAACACGAAAATCGTGTTAATATACTGGTGTTCAAAATTAAGAGGAAAAAAAGGCATTTATTAAAATTTCTCAAAATACACCAATTCTCTTGAGATCACTGAAGTTAAGCAGCGCAAGCCCACGTTAATACCAACGTGAGTGGTTGGTAAAGAACGTTGGGTGCTGCAAAAATATCCTTTCCTACTTTCTCTGTACCTATCTCCTCATCTCCCGCGAGCAGCCTCCTAAGGGTTCGGCCGGTTATGGCTGCTTGGCTTAGCCCCCAACCCGTCCTCTATTAAATACAACTAAAATACTACTAAATACTGCTCTCAAAACTGGAAATTATTCTTCAAATAATAATGTTTTAGTGCAGTTATCGAATGTGTAGTTATACTCCTATGTGTAGGTGACGCTGACAGTGGTAAGCTTAAAAAACTTAGTGTTTTGTAAAATTCTGTCACATTGCATAAAAAGTAGGGTAGAATGACTAATCACCCTTGTGTAGATGATGGAATGAGGTGGGGAATTGTTGGTTAGATTAGAAGCAGAACAATTCCAAGTGCAGGTTGTAAGAGACCTCTACGTAATGCCTAATGATGTCTGTAATTTGTGGAAACAGTTTCAGACCATTGGATCCAGGTGCCATACTGCGGGCAGGCATCATGTTAGATGGCCGCACACCACTCTACATATTCGACACAGGCTCTGACAGCTCAGAAGTGTAGAAAGGAGATCTTACAGCCTTATGCACAACTTTTCAGGGGTGCAGTTGGCTCTCAGTTCCTTTTTATGGATGACATTGCTATTTCACATAGGGTCCAAATGATGAATGAATATTTTCAAAGTGGAAGATATTCATAGGATTGATTGGCCAGCCGGATATCTAAGCGTGAATTCTATTGAACATGTTTGGGAATCACTTGGGAGGGCAAATGCAATTCGCTATCTTTCAAAACGATCCAGGAGCTAAGAACTGTTTTGGTGCAGGGATGGCTGCATCTGCCACAGGGACTTATCAACTGCCTCATAAACAGCATGATTCGCTGTGCAGCCTACGTGTTTGTTAGAAGTGACCATACCCCCTATTAGACTCATTTTTGGCACCAGCTTGCGATGTCAGTTTTGAAAATTGCTGTGCTCATGTGAATTACGCATGATTTTGCAATGGTATTATCCCTGTCGTAGGGTATAAATTGCTGTTGTGTGTTACTGTCTCCATAGCAAATTTTACTAAATTCTATCCCGTGGTTTTTGAGGCATTTCAATAAATGTGTTTATTCTCTTAATTTTGAAAATTAGGGGGTGAAATTGGGGGTAAAAAGATGGTTTCTCTGCTCTCAAAAAGAAAACAAAAAAATTCTATATACCTAATACAAATACAGCTAAATTTAGTTCCCATTTTTTGCCATGCTTTCTTAAATATGATATGAGTTATGCTTTATGAATGGTAGTTATTTAAAAATTTCATATTAGCAGAGCTGCGTGAAATTTCCCATGGAACTTAGCCAATTGAATAATAGACCCAATTTTATTTCCTACTAGCAATTGTTGCAGTTAAAACAAGCAAAGGGATTATTATAAAAAGTTTGTCCTAAAATAATTGCATTCATATGCATTTTATGTCATATTTGAAATTAAATTATTGAACATGTAACATGAAGTTCAACATGGCGCAGTTCTTTGCCATCTTTTGGCAGGGAAAAATAATGACGATGATTTTGATATTTGGTTTCCAAAATGAACAAATAGTTCTCTGCTAAGTATGGTTTTTACGCTGGTTTAGACTACTTGTAGCTATGGGCTCTGAATGGCTAATGCTGACTGGAAAGAATTCTGAATAGATGATAGGCAACAGATCTAGCTGCATTTTAATTTTTTTTAGTGAAAGAGCTGCATATACCGACTTTAGCCGGGATATTGTTTCAAGTCTTTAGCCATATAAAAAGCATATATCTATCCAGCAGACCAGGTCATCTGAATATCTTTTATTATAATAGTTAAGCTGAGTGAAAAATAAGTGAATGAAAGAAAATATTGCAAAAAATTTTTCATAAGCTTTTGATTCGTCTTTTGAATAACAATTCGTTTCTAGCATGTAATATCGATGATTCAAAACTTCAGATGTGTACACCGCATGCCAGAAATGGAAAGAAAAAAAAGGCATAATTACCAATCCCAATGAAGCCAGTTTGTACGACTGATCATTCAGAAATGAAACAACGTGAAAGACATTGAGTGCAGGCAATTGCAGACAACGAACAAACAAGCAACTAAAATACTCATACTCAGTAGTAAATCAATGAGTCGATACCTTTTTTTAAAATCTTTCAACTAAAATGATCAAAGGGTTAATAAAACAGGATGTGCATTAGGGGTGCTTGACAGTGAGAACCAAATGCACAGAGAACGCCAAATTCATAACTGATAAATACCCAGTAAAGAACAAAAAAGGCAAATAAAAAACAGTAATTTGGGAGCAAAAAATTCTTTGAAAAAAAAGAAGTGACAACAGGCACCAGAGACGAAAATGCTGATCTTAGACGCAGGGTAACAAAAAGGGGGTGATGCCTACTGTTTTTTCCTTCAAAGCGACGCATGTGCTCTTGTGCCACCTTCTCCCTTCCGTTCACTGAATGATGACCACTGTCCATAGTTGGCTCTACACTCCCCCAGAGAGAGAAATGCAACGGGAAAGAAAGAATTGGGAAATGGTTCCACTGCTCTCTCACAAAACACAAAAACTCTGTATACTAAATACAAATACAACTAAAATATAGTGGTCCTGTTATTCAAGTAGAGTAAAATGCAAGAAGAAAGAAGAAATCATCATCATCATCATGAAATTATCATCAGACATGTTAATGATAATAGCAATTTTTTTTTAAAAAAAAGCAGACTGACACCAACCAAAAATAAAGATTTTCAAGGAAGTTATTTTGCATATTTTTTGACCAGCAAGAAAAGGTAAAATGTGACTAGCACATTAACTGGAGTTTCTAAGGATTTAGAAGAATTCTTCCTGAAGACATTCAAATAGCAGTGGGATGCATCATTACTGTCTGATTATGGCAAGTAAGCATTTAATTTCGTTGATCAAAAGGATCCCTTAATGAATATCGGTAACTTAGAATCCTAGCACGCCACATAATTCATGTTGACAAGGAATTCATTTATTTTGATTCCTCTACACGGTTTTCCTGCAAACATGATTCTGGGTATCCCCAATACCGTAAGGGTATTGCATCTTAAATAATGTTCACTTGTATAAGACCAAATTCCAAACATTTGAACTGCGGCTGGTCATTTAGTTAGTGTTTGGCCGAGGTCAAGCTTCTCTTAGCCTCAGGACGGGATTAATATCGGGCAGAAAACGTGAGATCAACTTGTTAATCTTGCGAATTGCGAAGTAAACGACCAATGTAATAAGGAAAACTATTTTACTTATTAAAGACCCGCAGTGTATTATTCTTGGCTTATTTAATGTTGATTGCAATCATGATGCATCACGCTGTTAGTTGCATCAACAAGAAGTGTTTAAATTTCTTTTCATCAGCGACATGCAGTTAATTTAAAAAATGGGTTAAAGAAAACATTCCATCTTAATTTATGCATTCATTATTTTGCTGAATTTGAATTAGGGGCGAGGGAGATGTTAATGATGCACATCGTAACGAGATGTTATAAAGGTGAGAATCATTTCATTGATTAGTATAAGAATTTGAAAATAAGTGATCAGTTAAGTGTATTTTTGAAATATTAAGTTGAAAAACGAAATAAAAACCACATGTAATAGAAATGTAATTAACACCCTTTGAACGTTCAAAGGGTGACAGGGTAGACCTGTGTATTATTTCAAATAAGAAATAAGGATTGGCTTACCTCTAAGGCTTGGTTTTTTCATGGAAGTTAGGGGATATCGAGGCCCATGTCCAACATGACTGTTGTTAGCCAAACAAACGCGAAAATCCGGTTTCTTTTTCGTCGGCAATTGTCTTGGAAATGCAAACATGGCAAAGGAAGACACTATCAGAGCTGCAGCAACGATAAACAGACCCAACCACCAAGCTCCAATCCACCGAGGATCCTTACTGCTAAATATTGGAGGTTCTGAAACTCAAGGAATACCATTTATTAATATATATTAAAAATAAAGTCTTCTTCTTCTCCTCCTCTCGCATTGTACAGCATTTATACGTGATATAAAATTATAAAGCTCACCGAGTGGATCAACATAAAGGCTGGTACAAAACGATCCTAAAAGGAATCCAAAGACTGGTCCTAGAATTCTGACTCCAATAGTTATTGCTGAAAGTCACAAAAAAATGTATCTTATTATTTTCTTAGGTATGGGTGTCATCACTTTTGACGTACGTTTAAGGGGCGAACTGGTGCAAGAGGTAAAGTACTTAGGATCCACATTCCAAAGCAATGGGGAGATAGACTCGGATGTGACTCATAGAATCAATGGGGGGTGGCTGAAATGGAGACAGGCAAGTGGCGTCCTGTGTGATAGGAGGGTCCCAATCAAGTTGAAATGGAAGTTCTACAGAACAGTGGTTAGGCCAGCTATGCTCTATGGATTAGAGTGCTGGGCAGTGACGAAGAGCCACGTGAATAGAATGCAAGTAGCCGAGATACGTATGCTGCGATGTATGAGTGGCGTGTCTAGAGCTGATAGAATCAGGAATACGCATATTAGAGGTAGTTTGGGGGTAGTGGACATCGCCAAAAAAAATGAGGGAGAATAGGCTGAGGTGGTATGGACACGTTATGAGAAGAGGGGAAGAGGAGCTAGTCAGGTGTATCTCAGGAATGCAGGTGGTTGGTAGCACCCGAGGTAGGGGGAGACCAAAGCAGACGTGGGAGCATGTGGTCCGCAGGGACATGGCGGTGTGCGGGGTGGACGGGGACATGGTGGAAAATAGACGGGAGTGGAGGGTAGAACCCGCAGACCCGACCCCGCCACAGGCGGGATAAGGGTATGATGATGATGATGGGTGTCATCACTTTCCACCATTGAGGTGAAGAAAGACGTTACAGAATCTTGTTAAAAATCTTAATGAGGTCTCCCCTTCCTATTTGACAGAATTCTATAACTGTTATACAGAACTCTTTTGAAACCTGTAGTATTTGGGTACTACCTTTAGCCCTGACTGACGTTCGCCCAAACCCCAAAAAATCACAGGTGCCATCACAAATTTTGGTTATCTCCATCTTCTGCCATATAAAGAAATGATTCGATTAACTACCAAAATAGAGTGGTGAATCTCTGTTTGCTACGTTGTCATCGATGTAAGGTATGCCCAAGGTGTATACGGCCGTAGCTCCAATTCCGATAAACAGCAGACTGATGAAGAAGATGGTGAGGACTATCTTGGTAATCTTGGCGTGGTTGGTTGAATCGACGTTTTCGCACATTTTCTCTCGATCACTAAACATCGAAGTAGACGTATTGCCAGATAAAATAGACACCCCGTCAAACTGGTTTTCCATGAAGATATTCGGTGGCCACGCAGTCATATTATCGAACCTCAAGTCACCTGCAACTCCAGAAGAGTTATTAGGGAATCTGGAAAGTGCAGGTAGCAGCAGCTGCTCACTGAAACCCATTCCGCTTTTAGTAGCACCAAAAATCCTCTCTTTGCACAAATGCATCTTGTTCATTTCGGAGTTATTCATGGCTCCACTGATTAGCACATTTTGGGCCAGTTCCGCTCCAAATATGAAATGCGGAAGTGAACATAGGAAAGATGCGACTGCGAAGACGATCATACCGCATGCGATCCATTTGGGTCTGTGCCCTTGGCCACCGTAATAAGTCAACAGCAAAGCACCACCTATTTGTCCCATTTCTGTGGCTGACATAATAATACCCGTAGTCTTGCTCTGTATCTGGAATAATTTTTCGATAGTAGTCAGAACACTGACAAAGTAAGTGTAGTACATTCCCTGTAAGACACTTGTTAAACAAAATACAGCCAGGAAGACGTTCTTGTTGGCCCATGGCTGAATCCACTGGGGTTTAAAAGCGCCAATCCCACAAAGATCCGTTTCTTCTTCTCTCATGACGTCGACTACGTCTTCAAAGTCATTAGGATAATGCGGCGGCACTTTGAGGTTGTCTTTACCATCGGGATTGGCAAAGATAGTTTTGTCATTGTGATTATTGCACGGCCCATTATAGATGGGTGTTAGTGTCCTTCCGTTATTGGATGTGATTGCCACCACGTTAGAACTTGGTGTAAGTTGTGACCCGTCGCCATTCATTGTTCCTTTTAGCGGTGCGGGAGTAAATTCGGTTTCAGCGTGACCATTGTTGAGACTGGCGGAGTTGTTGGTGTTTAGCCTTCCTCGCCACTTCCTCATGATGGTCTGCAATGAAATCAATATAAAAATCGTTTAATGGATTATTTCGAGACCCAAAACGGTGAAACCATGTTGCAATTTTCTTACTTGCAACGTAAACATTTTTAGAAAAGTGTCTGAAAACTAAGCAAATGTAAGGTGATACTAAAAGCTCCATTGCTCGACAATCACTAGGGTCCATATTTATTTCTCCAAAACTATTATTTGCCTATAAGCTAACGCTTTGGAGGAGTCGATAAATTTTCATCTTATTTGAAAAGAAATGTATTTACAGCCATTGAACATTGTTGTTGTTTGTGTGTACATATGTTAAAAGCAGCTTTTTCAAACTCAAAACCCAACAGAATTGTTTCTAGTAGGTAAATAGAAGCAGCCAAAGGATATACAGTACTGACATTTGGTTCCATAATTTTAAGATGCACATGTAAACACCTGCTCTAACAATTCTAGCAGCATGAGCACAGATTTTCGTTAAAAGCCTAATTAATGAACTTCATTGCTATTTTTCTGCACTGTTTCAACTCTACCAGTAATTACGTTGACACATTTCTGGGTGCTTTGCTATCACTGCCCAAACACTGTTATATTGACCGGTCTATGTAAGATGTTCTAGGAACAGTCATTTAGACTTGTTGCAGACAGCCCAAAATCTCCAATAGACGTTACAGAAAAAGATTCAAAAAATTATCAACTTGTAGAATTTCTGCCTCTCTTCTGTAAGAAACTCCCATTTCAGAGATCGTAATTACATTCATTAAGTTTCATGAAAACTACCTTGTGGTCGTTTTTTTGTATGAAATTTTAAAGGAATTGATCTAAATTTGTATCCCAATTTCATAAATTCCTTGCAAGTTTTTTATTGCAAATGCTACGGTAGCGAGTAGTGCGAAATGCATAATAAAATGAGCTTCATGTCAATGGATACTTAATTAAAACAACTGAAAATGTACAGTAGATAATTTCAGGAGGTGTTATAAAAACTGGTTCTAGTTTTTCGTTGCTAGATTATAAGCTAACAGGTTGTATATTTGTGTTCCCAACGCATGTATAATTGAATTTAATGTATTTAAATTGCTAAAACGTTATTCATTTTATGCGCTATAGTTTTTGTTTCCTGTTCTGTTAGCAATACTAGCACACTAGTAAACCGCGTGAACTAATTTCGTTATATGCAGTTAATTGTTCATTTGTGCTTTTTCACATCCATCACACTTCACCCTTCAATTTGATTTTGAAAAAAATTTCTTTTTAATTCAGAATTTCAATATCCCTTTAACTTAAAATTCCATATATATTGACTCCTGAAATCATTTTGTTCAAAATGTCTTCAAAGCTAGTCAGCTGTTTGTTTTCAACACAACTCTACTATACAACCAAAATCGTTTTTTAACTCCTCGATCAATTCCGTTTCGGAATATATAAACTGTCAAAATATTAGGGGATAACGGAAGACTTACACATGTAAACTTACCGTATTTATTCCAATAACAGCCGCCCTCTAATAAACGCCGCCCTCTATTAAGCGCCACACAATCGGGGCCAAAAAAGTAATAAACGCCGCCCTCCAATAATCGCCGCAGCGTTTTTTCGCTAGTGGTAAAATATTTTTGGAAGAAACAGTGGGGGTAGGCCGGCAAACCCTCACATACATCACCATCATACCCTTATCCCGCCTGTGGCAGGTTCGGGTCTGCGAATTTTAACCCTCCACTCCCATCTATCTTCCACCAGATCCTCATCCCCACACACTGCCAATACCTTTACAGATAACCAGCTCCCACGTCTGCTTTGATCTCCCCCTACCCCGGGTGCTTCCGACCACCTGCATTCCTGAAATGGACCTAACGAGCTACTCTCCTCTTCTCATTGTGTCCATACTACCTCAACCTATTCACCCTCATTTTTTCGGCGATGACCACCACCCCAAGGCTACCTCGAATATACTCATTCCTAATTCTATCAGCTCTCGACACGTCACTCACGTACCGCATTACCGCAGCATTAGCATCTTGGCTACTTGCATTCTATTGACATGGCTCTTCTCCACTGCCCTACCCTCTGATTCATATATAGCATAGTTGTCCTAACCACTGCCCTGTAGAACTTCCCTTTTAACTTAATGGAGACCCTCCTATCACACAGGACTCTGCTTGCCTGTCTCCACTTCACCCATCCCCCATTGATTCTATGGATCGCATCAGACAGCCTTAGCCAATATTCCTGCGGGTTTGCAGACGCCTGGCTGGGTGACCCCAGTCAGAGGACGTTCAGTGGACCAGCAGACCCGACCCTGCCACAAGCGGGATAAGGGTATGATGATGATGACTGCTAATATCGTCGACAAAAAGCTCACAAATTATATACCGTAATTATACTAATAAACGGCGCCCTCCAATAACCGGCTCACCTTTCAGCTGAAAAAATAATAAACGGTGCCCTCTAATAAACGGCGCCGCGTTTATTTCAAAACTGTCTGGAAGTGATCGTGCAAGTTAACTTGAATTTTTCTAATGATTAACCCTTTAATGCTGCACAGGGGTACTGGTATCATCATCATCAGACCCTTATCCAGCCTGTGGCAGGGTTGGGTCCGTGGGTCCATTGAACATGCTATGACTGGGAACACCCCAGCCAGGCGTCGGGAACCCGCAGGAATATTGGCTGGTTGTCTGTGTGGGGATGCCGGCCTACCACACTGTTCCAACGCCACATTTTACAGCCAAAATATAAATTTTGGCAGGTAAATTAATGCTTTGTCAGTTTTAATATTGCATGGTGTCTGACCTAATGCACAACAGCTATACTGCAATAAGGAATCAGGCTCATGCCTGAAAAGAAGTACTGGTGTACTCCAGGGTTTTTCTTCCTCCTCTCTGTTCTGTGGGTGACCCTGGTGCAATGCAATTTCTGCAGTTGAGAATGATAGTAATCGTCCTGTGGCTAAACCTCTACAGTTATCTGAATCTAGGGTAAGGATTTAAATTTTAAATGAACCATTGATTATTTTTCTCAATTTCATTTTGCCAATAAATTCAGATGAGAGAGTGGCATCAGCAAAAATCAAAATTAATGAAATCAACTTGTCCGGCTAAAAAGTTTCCATTTATAAATTAAAAAAAATAATAAACGGCGCAACAAAAACGCCACGAAATAAATAAGCGGCGCGGCGTTTATTGGAATAAATACGGTAATTTTAGACTCGTTAGTTAGACTAGTAGCTACAATTCAGAAGCTAAGTAAACCAGACGACAAATTGATTTGAATACTGTAGTTCTATTTAACTAGCTTTAGAGAAGTCATGACCCGGAAAACTTCACTGTTACAACAGTAAAGTTTTGGCCAATTGAAAATATTTATACTGACCGATTTTTAAAATAAAATTAATTCCTTTGGCGTGTTAGTCAAGAGCTTCCTTTCAGTTTCCCTTTACAAAGAACCTTAATGTTGGGGAAGGCAGGGAAAATGCTGCAGGCGCTCAAATATGATGCAGCTAGTGGCTGGCATATTTGGGCTTTTTTGTTTTGTTGGTGTTTAAGGGCCCTTCAACTACAATGATGAGTCATTAAAGCCCCATCCACTGTGTACTTCATGCAGAGTCTGCACAACACTTCGCTATTATGACGATTTGGGTATTAGCAGTACCCAGTGTTCCCAAGTGGTCACCAATGCTAGCATTAGCTGGGGTTGCGTTGCGAGCATATTGGGCATTCCCAGGCTAAACTACAGCTCTACTACAGCTTTTTAGAGTTGGCCGCACACAGCTCTGTTTTGCATTACGACTATATTGCAGTGTTGAATTTAATTTGTATAGAAGTATTCTAAAATAATGACATGTAAATTGAAATTTTAAAACTGTAAATGTTGATAAAATTTCAGTTTGTGTGGTAGCCGCACAGGAAGACGTTAGTGATGTTTAGTTAGTCAAAACTGTCGGTGGCTTAGTATGGCAGCAGTAATAGATTAACATTGATATACTGGTATAAGAGTCTAATCTAGGGCATGTTTGGCAGGCTTCTGCAACTTCAATGCATTGCCATTCTGCATTTTCCACATGCAAAAGGTTGGTTTTATATTACAAGACATAAGATGCCCTCTAATGTCCTCTGACAAAGTATTTGCAAGATCCTACATGCACCGCCGCAACTTCAGTAGTCATGCTGACTGTCAAAAGCTACATTGCTGATTAAAAGATCGCTGAATGGTTTTTATACTTACACAGTATTGCATTCAGATGGCAGAAGACTTTTTGGAATTGAAATGCCCATTTCATATGAGTAGCCCTTAAGATTTGCGAGGTATTCAACAACCGCTGCTACTGTCTGTGTGCGTGTATCCTTGATTTTCACTGAGCTTTATTTAGCCAACTAACGTCATCCACTAGTTAAACTCTTTAAATCACTATTCATGGTAAGTGGTGAATTGTAGAAAATTAATAAAATTGACCTGGTTTTATCATGAGTTTAAATCTTTACTGAAATGCAGATTACATTTATTATAACTGGGAAAATGTAAACTGCTAATGTTTATATGCTTTTGTTCCTGCCAAAGAGGAAAGCTGATACCACGTTCTGCTGTGGTGACGTTGATTGGATCAATATATCCACTTTATGTTTGGTGTTTTAGTTGGTTAGTTAACATTAGCCTGTCTGAGACCATTTACTGACGCCAAAAGAGGGGGCTCCTACACTCGGGAACTGAAAATTTCCATATTGAAGTAATAGTGGCATATTCGGCATAACACTTCTCATTTCATTTGGCACATGTCGTCAAACAATTAGCTGTCTAATCAAATAACAACGAAAACATCAACTTCTAACCCTTTTCCTGCCTATGGCAGGTTCGGGTATCCATCTGGTCCCTTTGAATGGACACAAGGGTGATATATTGGATGGTGTTTTTCCGCTGCCGGCTGTCGACCAAAGCTGCAACTTATATGCTTATTTATCGTTGGTCCTCTGTTCGTTGGAGCATTCCACCGACGCCGGAGGCGAGCTTCTACACATGGTAAAAGAGGTTCTTTTACTCGCAAATGCCATCTTACACCACACAGGACGTCAATTTTACTTCTCATCCGAAAGAAGGCTTCTCTCTTCAGGGGCTTCTCTCTCGCCCGAAAGAAGTCGGAACTGACGAAACACAAACTACGATAAACTCAAAGGCTTTACATTTCTACTGATGTGGTTCAGTCACCTATACCTCATGTAGTTTCCTAGCGCATGTCACCCTGCACTCAACTAGGCCACCTGTTGGCAAAAGTCCTACGTTTATTGATATTACCTGCTTTGTCAACATAAACGTAAAAATACTTATTATTTGCTTTGGGGAATTGATTCGCTTTTCTGTTTTTCGTAATGCAGAACATGACGTTTTTATTCCTAATATTTCCGTCTTAACAATAACTCGTACCTGTCGACAAAGTGCATTGCTGCAGGAAATACTTTTAAAGTACTGTAATATTATAGGGTATATTGCGCCCCTCTTGTCGTATGCACATTCATGGATAATGTGTGGGTTGTTGGATAATGTCATATCGATGGGGATTCCCACCTCGATGGTGCAGAGGTAGCGTGGTGCACTACTACGTTTGTGGTTCACGTTTGATACTGGACCGTCTCAGACGGGTGACAGGTTTATAAACCTTTGATTTGACTCGTAACTGGGCTTTCGTAATGCGCGCTCACAGTCCAATAACTGCAAACATTCAATTATGTTCTCCAGCTGTTGGAACATTGGCAAATGTTTGCGAATGCTTTTAATTTACCCGTACAGTTCATGGAGACCATCCCGACACTTTTTCTTGTAACCCAAAGAAATTCTTTGCCGAGGCTGAGTTTATCCTTTAACTAGTCACACTAGTTAACTGGCTATGGTAGTTACGTGATCCACCAAATATCTTTATGCCATATTCTAGTGCTCTTGCTTTGTTAATAATTTGTTATCAAGTAATCATTACATTCATAACATGCTCATGTGATCCGATATTATTAGCATGAACTCTATTGACCCTTAGTGCAACAACCATGCATGATTAGCCTGAATTATTTGATTCAGGATTTCCTAGTGCAGTGACACTTCATGGATGCAAGGGTGCTTTCAGGTCACTTTCATGTTACTTAGTGTTGTTCTCAGGATTTTTGTTTAGTCCGAATGATTTGAAAGCTTCTCCGGGCGCTGTTCCTTCCTCACCCCCTTTTCACTTAGTAACTTTGTCTCCAAAGCTTTAAATAAAGAGTACAAGCCACAAATAACGAATTGTTTCTAATTTGGGGCAATGAATATAGCTATCTGGTTAGATTTGTTATAGGGTGCAAATTCGATTCTGGCATAGTGCAATTGGGTAGGCAAAGCACAAGTTTCACATAAAAAACCGGTCTTGAACTTACCGTACCTACGTAAAAGTGTCATGTACATTGTTTCTGCCACCTCTGTCATCCACTTACACGGCCGCTTCAATTCATTTCTGGGAAGCCAGTGTTAGAAACATTGCCAACGCTGAGAACTGTTAACAGGTTGAAATGATGGCCAAATGTGTATCAGAAAGAGGTTTAAAAATGCTTGTGGTATTTCGCTTATCTGCACAAGGAATTTTAGACTTAGTGGTAGTCAATCTCCTTGGTACCGACTTTAAACTGTGTTGACTGCGACAATAGTCACAGGCCGGTGTTAAATAAATTAACCCAGTAATCACACAACCTGTCACGTTTCCCAGTGGTTGTCAATTTCTTTGCGTGATATCAAATGTGAATAACCTCTTCACGACAATCACGGTAAATTGCACTACACACGGAATAACCGTGGATTTAAGCAATATGTTAAATATTTAAATCAACTGATTTAGGTTATACTATAACAGCACTTCAATGAATGTGGTTACCAATAAGGATTTAGGGAACGGCTGTATTGCGTTGAACACACCAGTTCTCGTCTGGTCACTGAAGTTAAGCAACGCAACCCCAGCAAGTACTGGCACAGGTGACCGCTTGACAACACTGGGTACTGCTAACGCCCAAAATCGTAATAACAGCGTAGTGCCTGTGCAGACTCTGCATTAAAACTACGCAGTGGACGGGACTCTAATGTCCTTTGCATTTGAATGGCCCTAAAACACCAGCAAAATGAGGTTTATTTTACCTATGAGCAATGAGGGCTTGATTGATTGTTGGTGTTTTAGGGCCCTTCAACTACAAAGGTCATTAGAGCCCCGTCCACAGCATAGTTCTTAAGCAGGGACTGCACAAACACTACACTAATGCAACGATTTTTGGGTATTAGCAGTACCCAGTTTTCCCAAGCGGCCACCCATGTCAGTACTAGCTGGGGTTACGCTGCTTAACTTCAGTGATCTGACGAGAACTGGTGTGTCCAACGCAATTCGCCGCCCCCAGCAATGAGGGCGTGGGAAGCATAGAATGAAAGTACCCACTGCCATCTCATGAAATACGGTACTACAGTAGAGCAGCGATTTTAAAGTTTTTAACTGAAACCCACAGCTTGAAACATTTGATATATTTTTAGTCTGATGTGCGAATTATCTCCAAAGCAATGGGGAGATAGACTCGGCTGTGACCATAGAATCAATGGGGGATGGTTGAAGTGGAGACAGACGAGTGGTGTTCTGTGTGATAGGAGGGTCCCAATCAAGTTGAAAGGGAAGTTTTACAGGGCAGTGGTTAGGCCGGCTATGTTATATGGATCAATGTTGGGCAGTAAAGAAGAGCCACGTAAACAGAATGCAAGTACAGTAGCTGAGATGCGAATTCTGCGGTACATGAGTGGGATGTCAAGAGCTGACAGAATTAGGAATGAGTATATAGGTTAGAGGTTCTTGGGGGTGAAGAACATTGCAGAAAAGATGGAGGAGAGTAGATTGAAGTGGTATGAACATGTAACGAGAAGAGGGGAGGAGTAGCTCGTTAGGTCAATTACGGGAATGCAGGTGGTTGGAAGCACCAGAGGTAGGGGAAGACCAAAACAGACGTGGGAACAGGTTGTGCATGAGGATATGGTACTGTGTGGGGAGGTCGGGGACCTGGTGTTAGATAGGCGGGAGTGGATGATTAGAACCTGTAGACGCTACCCCGCAGCAGACGGAATAAGGGTAAGATGATGATGTAGTCAGTGGCGGGAAAAGGGTTATGAAAAAGTTAATCTTGCTCTCTATAAATCTTTACTGCTTTTCACTTGTAAAATCACATCAGCATCATCTAAAGTCAATAACTTTATCAAAAAAAAGCAATTACTAACCCTTCTGCCGCCTATCAGGGGAGACTACTAATTTCTGTCAAACTAGGTAGCATGGGCGATCTTTTGGACGGTATTTTAACGCAGCCGGCTGGCGACCTAGTGCTGCAACTCACTATGCTTATTTGTCGTCAGCCTATGTTCATTTATTCATCGGGGCACTTCTCTTTCACCGAGCTCTTACATCTGAAAATGCTGCCAGCTTACTTTTTGAATGTAGAAGGGTTATTTAACGTTCAGGTGACCTAGTACAAACCACTCGGGGCCACGGTTTTAATTGCCATCCGATTGAAGGGAGACTGGGGGTCATCTCTGTCTTTACCGAAAGGATCCAAGCAACCTCTATCTAGTAGCGAACCTGGAACCACTACCATAATTGCCCACCGAGACAGCCTCTCAATAGAGTTAGCGACATTACAATTTATAGCAATGTAAATAATACTAGTTTATACCAGAATTCTGGACTATTTCAGTTTTTTTTTTGGATAAGTGATCCTGAACTACAATTCATGATTAAACTTTGTTGTAAATTGCAATCGACGGCGCATTAAATATTTTTTTTATCGTATTTAAAAGAAGAATAAAAATGAAACTGACATTTGCAGACTATGGGAAAACTTGACCTTTAACAGTGGCACCATGAGCCGGTCTGTGGGACAATCAGAAAGTGGTTCAAATCTCTTTAAGCATCCAGCTGACATCAGGATTGTTTGTCCTTTTAATACCGTGAAGTAACTGAATTAGTTTCATGGGTTGGGGAGTAAGCCAAGCAGCCATAACAGGACGAACCCTTAGGAGGGATTAAAGAAACGTGATTAAACTGACAGAATCCAGAGAATTCTTACTGTTTTTAAAAAAAGTAATTGAAATTTGAACCTCTATTAGAGTAATAAACCAAGACAACATGAACATACTTATATTATCCACTTGTTCAGCCCTATTGTGCTCACTGGAATCCTTCCTTGTTTATATCATCCTCGTACGTAGGCCTTTGTTTAGTCGTTTAGTCTTCCCTCAACAAAGCAAATTTCCTTTTCAAGAGTGGACAACACTTGGCAAATAAACTGTCTGCTACGTATCCTCCATTCTGTGATCGATTGGCCTTATTCGGTGCTTTCAAGATTGGTCTACTCTATCTATTTATTACAAATCTTGAACTACTGTCGAAGTTATATATACATTAGTGTCAACGACATAGTATCCCAGGTGATTCCGCGACATGGGTGTTCAAGACGACCTAGACCTTGAAGGTAAACCTATTGGATTGGTGCATTTTCGATGCAAGCTCTCGAAAACTTGCATGACGGGAGTCAGGTTTTTTTTAACTATCATAATTTTTTGTCGTTGATTCATAGCACATCCTGGACATAATATTTGTGATAACAATTACCATCGGAATACCTGCGTCTGGCTTACAATTCCGCGAATAAAATTCGTGTATGGACAAGCAAAGTTGCAAGGTTTGAGATCATGAGCAAACAATGCATATTTCTAACCAGTCAAGTTGCTACTCTTGCGTTGCTTGCTGAAACGGGTTAGGTAACAACTTGCAGATTATTTATTTGTAACAGGAAATAATAGTGTGCAAATTAATTGTTAAACTACAATTTCTATCATGTTTTTTTTTTTACATAATGCCTGGTCTGAACATTTGAAATTATCAGAAGAAAATGTTTCCTAGCCACACGAACTGAACTTTCCAGATGTGTATAAACGTGTTAGTGGCGAACTTGTTCGTGCGTCTCACTCGACTGCATAACCTCTTAACTAGATTTAACTGTAAAGGGTTTTCTTCTACGAGATAGGATGTTACAATTTAGTATCATTATCACACACATGTGCATTAAC
Source organism: Trigoniulus corallinus (assembly GCA_013389805.1). NCBI lineage: Eukaryota > Metazoa > Arthropoda > Diplopoda > Spirobolida > Trigoniulidae > Trigoniulus > Trigoniulus corallinus. The sequence goes on from JAAFCE010008833.1 coordinate 18,898,530, forward strand.
AGGGTATCCGTGTATTTAGTTGATACGAGTTTCAGCAGTATCGGAAGTGGAGCAAGCATGTCACGAGGTTAATATTTGGGGGGATGCTGATTGTGATATCTAGTTGAAGAACGATTATCCTAGTGGAATGAAACTATTTTTAGGTGGTGGCTTGCGTAACTAGATCTCGTTGAATCTCTTTCCAACTGGTTTGAGAACGAACCATTGTTGCATTATGGCAAGTGGTTAATCAATATTCTAGTCTAGTACTTGGGCTCCACTACTGTGAAGAGTCGATTAAGTCCAAAAAGTTATGGAAATTAATTGGTGGCGAAGTGCGAAAGGCAGTGATAAACTCGATGTTTTGTTATGGACTTAATAACGAGACATAATGACTCTCATTTAAACTGATTTAACTGCTCCAAACATCTACGTTAGTGGCTTTCATCCAGACCAGATAATCATTTTAGCATTTTGAATAACCGTCAAATTATCCTCAATGTTAACGTCATAAAAATGGGTACTCATTTTGGTCCTATTGGGACACATGAGCTATCTGTTGGTCAGCTTTTTCACTCACCCGCCTGGCAACCTAATACTTTATTCAACCCCTATGTTTATTTGTCGCCGGCCTATTTTTCTTCGCTGGGACACTTTTCTTCCACTGATGCCAAAGGGGGGGCAAGCTCCTACACCTGAAAGTTTTGCCGAGGTATGCATTTATTGTACTCCATGCAATAAGAGTTGTTTATGAGCAGTAGACATAGGACCACGGCTTACTTCCCATCCGACTGGGAGATCCATCCTCTCGGTCCAGAATCGAACCTGGAATATTGATACACAGGCTACCTCTGAGCCACCAGTTGCTATTCATAATAATGCTACTAATTCATAATTAATCATCACATAACAATATTATTATTACTTGAATTTTCGGTTCTTTATTGCTATATTTTTTAATTGTGAAATTTTGAAACTTTGAAGCTTTGCCTATTTCTCACTTATTTCAAGTGGAATTTATTATGTGAGACCCGGGTACTTGGCTCATTCAGGTGTGCCGCAGGGGAGCGGCGAAGTGCTTTGGACACACCAGTTCTCGTCTGATCACTGAAGTTAAGCAACGCAACCCCAGCTAGTACTGACATGGGTGGCCGCTTGGGAAAACTCGGTACTGCTAATACCCAAAAATCGTTGCATTAGTGTAGTGTTTGTGCAGTCCCTGTTTAAGAACTATGCTGTGGACGGGGCTCTAATGACCTTTGTAGTTGAAGGGCCCTAAAACGCCAACAAACAAACAACAAAGAGGTGTGCCAGTTACAATATGAACTTCAAATGAGAATAATTTGTCGTGGAATACGCGTAGTTTTGTGATCAGTAATCTTCCTACAACGAGGTCATTTGGATGTGCATAAAATTTTTTAAGGGAAGCCAGTTTTTGGATTTTTATTCTCCAAAGGGCCTCAAGAAATGATGTGCAGATGGCATCGTTTACGCCATACGAAATTGTCAATCCTAGAACTCGACGATTTACTGAAGTATCTACTAATTGGGCTACTACTGCGACTATGATACTGAAACCTAATATTTTATAACACAATCTGCCGAACAATGTTATAAAATATCCTCATTAAGGACTCTTTTAGAATACTGCTTCTAGGGATTTCCGACTTGGTAAATAAACCAGGTTTTTTTGTTGCATAGGGGAAAATATTCATAGTGCAGTAGGCTACGATAATAGTGGAAGTTTTTGGCAAACTCACCTGAAAAAAATTGGTTTATAGGTAAAATGTTCGCTTTCAATTTGAATTAAGTTCAACAACTGTCAGTTGACAGTGTAATATTTACAGCAGTGTATGAAAGTGCGCATGACCACATAGTGATGAAGGTATTTAACGTTGATATGCACAGGAAATCGTTTTTGACTGATAACCATTTTCCAAAATGTGTTACCTTAATGATCACAGTGATGAAGCATGAAAACATCGGCACTTATTGGTGTTTGGCAATAAATATTGGAATATTGGAGGGAGAGCTGATGTAAACGTGCAAACGACAATTTTATGGATGAGATGATATTCCCTCGCTCCGACCTTGGAATATTCCAGACAAGCTTGGTATAAAATTTGGTAATTTTTTTGAGAGAATATAACGGGCACCTTAAAGATGTACGTTTGTCCTAAACTGAAACGCGTGTAATGGAGGACTGAAAAAAACAGGAATTCATAAATTAAAAGTAGCTGAATTCCACTTATTTTATTGTAATGTGAGACAGAGAGGGAGACTTGGGTTAAAACATCCCTCTGTTATTACATATCTTTCACCTCAAACCTTTAACGGAAAAAGGTAGATGGGTACCTGTATTTTGAACATTTTACATTTTTATTACTTCTAATAACAACTTGTACTAAGAAAATGGTGAGGGATCAAATTGCCCCTTCCTTTGAATGGCCACACTTCGCACAAATATTTAAAGAGCTTCTACATCTATGCGTAAGGCCGTGGTGAGAGTACACTCAAATGTTTCTCTAGTGGTGGGAAAATATTTTTAACAGCGCGGCCCCTTATAATAAATAATGTGTAATAAAAGGAAATGGATACCATATCTATTTTAAGAAATGCCATTAACACCTATGACTACCTGCAAGTTACTATTTTTATTCCTTTAAAATGTACCCTTTAAAACATGTGACTCCCTGAATATCTGTATAACTACAGGTGGCGAACCATTTACAGTATTCTGCGATTTGGTGACCGGAAGTGACCCGTACTGCTCATTCCAATAAATCAGGGTCCGTTTAATTAATTCAATGTCAGCCCAATGATTTTCATCTGAAGACAATTCAACATTTTGGAGCATTGTAGGATGCCTGAGGAAGTCAAAATTAGCCAGTTCCAACAATAACTGGTATTTTGGAACCCGGATTTATAGTCGGGTATCTGTACAACTTAAATCTCCTAAAAATAAATATTCGCGTAGTCAGCATACATGCAATGCATTATTTTCGATGCATTTAATACCTGTGATATTATCACCACAACAGGGAGATACTGTACTTGTTTTGATGCCCACTATAAACTAAATAAGTAACCTTGAGCACCTGGAGAGTGATGTTTCTGGCATGTCCAGTATTGTCGAGCATCATACCCACCATGCAATTCGATGCTTGTTTCTTTTCACCCCCACGCAAGATGTCATCTCTTTCCGAATTGAAAGCTAAGTACTCGGTTTGCCCTGATTATCCTTTCACCTCCATCGTTATCCCGAAATCGTTCAACACGTCTCTTTGACCTTCCAGGATTGTACTAAGATCGTAATTGTCATTACAAATAGCTGCACTAGTGTGTGTAGAATTCCCCTTCCTTCGGATAAGAAGTAAAACCGAGGACCCGTGTGGTGTACGGCACGCAAAAGAACCCCCTCTACTATGCAACGGGTAGAGGAGGCAACATTTCCAAGTGTGGGAGCTCGCCCCCGCCTGGCACAGTTTTGGTACAGTGCCCCGACGAACAATAGACCGACGATAAATAAGCATAGGGGTTTCAGCTTTGGTAGACAGCCGGCTGCGGAAAAACACCGTCTAATATATCACCCTGGTCTCCGTTCCAAGGGACAAGATGGTTACCCGACCCTGCCATAGGCGAGAAATGAGTTACAAGTTGTTTACTCGTCAATAAATGCATTTAAATTCATATTCATTGTAGCAGTCCAGGCTCTCTTCATGGCTCTCTCCAGGCAGCACGCAATGCACTTTAGAGACAACTGTTCTAGAATTTCGAATTACTAATGTTGGTAGTCACATTTCATTGGAAAAATTGTAGTTCTTATCCTTCCATGTTTACCCGACTAATCATAAATCTCAATCCTTCCTTATCCGCCGACCTTGCAACTTCCGCTTTAAGTTATTATTTTTAAATCATGTTCGTATTTTAGACATTTTTACAATAAGTAAGTGATTTATTGATTTTCACCCAATTTTTTAGACGTGATTGGTTTCAAAAATAAGTTTATGGCGATCTAGACATATGATTGTGAGTGGATACAGGAAGTCGTATTTTCATGTAGCACAACCGGTCATCCTTTACTAAGTATAATAATAATAATAATGGCAATAATTCAAAATAAGACTAAGAATCGAGACAAACGTTTCTCAAAACCTGTATAATTTTAGATTATGCATGAATTAGGACATGAAGACGATGGGAACTGAAATGAAATCCTTGAGTAGGACTGGGATGGGCAGTCTAACAAGGTAATCTTCCACTTTAATGGTTTTTATTATGGCGTCGTTGGAAGCAGACGCTTCCTTGCGTTCGCTAAGCACAGATGTTCGTTCCCTAAACAGAAATGCTCGTCCGGCGCCGATGTTGCACGATGTATAAACGATTTATTATTGCGACGATATATTATCAAGTACCTTTACAATGATCTCTACTTTCGGTCTTTCGGTTCTCCGGCCTTCTCGCCTTCGGCTCGAAGGCCTCCGCCCCGCGAACAAGATACATATCGATTCTGTGAATGATCTCGTGAAGCCAGGAATATCCCGTTTGTACGAATCTCGCTTTTCTAGGCCCAGAAAAATCTCTGAAGAATTGCTTTCTGCCCTGAAAATAATGTTTAGTCATAAAAATACTCGTTTATACATCGTTGATACACCCGTTTGTGCATCGTGCAACATCGGCCCCGAACGAGCATTTGTGTTTAGCAAACGCAAGGAAGCGTCTGCTTCCAACGACGCCATAATAAAAACCACTAAAGTGGAAGATTACCGTCTAACAAGACTATTGACAACAAGTTCAAATCACCGTTTCTATATTTTCGACTTCTGCAATTTTTCTTAAATCTTGATTACACCAAACAGATATATTCTTGCCGACCTTCTTCCGCAGCCGGCTGCCAGCCTACTGTTACAACCCCTATGCTTATTTATCGTCGACCCATTTTTATTTCTTGGGCCACTTTTCCTCCATCAATGGCAAGGGCCGAGATCTTATATCTGGCACTTTTGCTAAATTATACGTGCATTTTACTCCACGTGAAAGGGCTCTTTTACATACAGATGATATTTTAATTCTAGTTCACTGCAAGCAGCTTCTATGGCCAATTTGGCAGTGGAGAGACTAACTCTCATTGCTACATAAGAGCCCAGAAAACTTCTAAGACCCTAAGCTGTAGTTGCTGTGTCCCCCTACAATACTTGCAAGGTGGCCTTCCCTTTCAGTAAGCCCTTCACTCTATTTTCCCCAAGGGTATTCCATTGTCGAAAGGTCCTTGGCAAGAAAGACCAGTAGTACGAGTCTGTCTTTATATGAATGATCCTTTCTTCCCTTATACCCAGCCAGGGACACACTTCCAGCCAGAAGTCCATTGCACACCATCAGCAACAATCTTGTGAAAAGGCCAATGCTGTGAGATAAACGCCTCTGGTTCAGTGTGTCCCACCCTAATCATTTCAGACACACTTTCCCTGCATGAAAACCTGTGGAGCACAATTCTTGCTGCCCCCCTTTGGATTCATATTCTGTATACCTCACTGATACACGACTTCCCTTTCGACAGCCAGGATCGATCCTACCAGGTCCAGGGGTGGATATAAAAGTACAGTAGTCGAAAATTTGTTAAAATGCTTCCTTAGACTATATAAGCCGTCGTTTTAAATATCATGAGGTCACTACCTCCAGGGTTTGTGTGAACACGTCCCCAGCCTAATTTCGTCAGAGATCTTTCAGCTACGGGTGTTCCCTGAAACCAGGGCATAATTTCAAGGCTACTTTTGGGATGAAATGATAGAAGAAGTGGAGTTATAGACCATGTGACGTGATGAGAAAAGTTGGTACTGTAGATAGCGAGACAAAGGGCTTTCATGGAGCTTTCAGATGCCTTTCGAAGGAATTTTGGATAACGAGGCATGTCACGTTTGTTTTGTAGAGGACGTGATGTAAGCTTAGGGATTGTTTGAAGACAGATGAGAAATTGCCACAAATAACTGCCAATTACTACTGTACATACAATTTCAAGGACGTCTATTATTGATGTTATTTATTTAACCAGTCTTTTGAAGACATTTGTCGCATTTTAGCTGAAAATTATTTGAGAAGCCTTATTATTTTATGGCATTCGCATATTATCAGGCGGCATATTACAGTCACGTTTTGGTGAAGAAGTGTTGTCAAATAATTCTTATTTATTCTGCAACATGACAATGGCGGGGGTCGTGGAGGTGCTGAGCAATAAACTCAATTCTTTCAAGGGATCATCAATTCCTGATGCAATTTAGTAGTCCAGAAACTTAAAGCCAATGGGAATACGAATGATAAACATGAAAAGTTTTTAAATGGAGTAAGTGGTTAATTTGATAATTAATTATCAACAATGAATTGTTGACATGAAGCTAACGGCTCTACAACTCAACGCAAAATATATTTTGCGAATCATTTCTCTACAACTGCATCTTGAATCTGCCATGACATTAAAGAAATTTAATTAACAACTGCAAAGCATATCCTAACCCTTTTCCCGCTTATGGCAGGGTCGGTTACCCATCTTGTCCCTCTGAATGGACATAAGGGTGATATATTGGACAGTGTTTTTCCACAGCCAGTTGCCGACTAAAGCTGCAACCCCTATGCTTATTTGTCGTCGGTCTACTGTTCGTTGAGGTATTCCATCGACGCCAGGAGGCGAGATCCTGCACCTGGAAATTTTGCGTCATCTACCCGTTACATAGTAGAGGGTTCTTTTACGTGCAAATGCCATAGTACACCACACGGAACCTCGGGTTTACTTCTCATCCGAAAGAAGGCATCTCTCTCGCCCGAAAGAAGCCACCCCACCTCGGTCTAGTATCGAACCTAGAACCACTGACGCAGTTACCGAGCGAGCACGCTACAGACGTTTAATTTACTACTGCATCAGTGGGGTGTCGACAGCTGATAGAATTATGAATGAGTATATTAGAGGTAGCTTGGAGTGGGGAACATCTAGGAAAGAGTGAGAGAGAATAGGTTGAGGTGGTATGGACGCACAATGAGAAGATTTGTTGTTGTTTGTTGGTGTTTAAGGTCCCATCAACTACGAGGTCATTAGAGACCCGTCCACTGCATAGTTCTAGTGCATAGACTGCACAGACACTACACCAATGCGACGATTATTGGGTATTAGCAGTACCCAGCTTTCCCGAGCGACCATCCATGTCAGTACTAACTGGGCTTGCGTTGCTTAACTTCAGTGATCAGACGAGAACTGGTGTGTCCAACGCAACTCGCCGCTCCCACAATGAGAAGAGATGAGGAGGAGCTCGTTAGGTCCATTACAGGAATGCAGGTGGTTGGAAGCACCCGGGGCAGCGGGAGACCGATGCAGACGTGGGAGCAGGTTGTCCGCAAGCATATAGTAGTGTGTGAGGTGGACGGGGATGCGGTGGGAGATAGGCGGGAGTGGAGGGCTGGAACCCGCAGATCCGTCCCTGGCACAGGCGGGATAAGGGTATGATGATGACTGCATCATTGAAAAAGTCGAATGATTTCATGAGTTCAAGACCTGATATGATGAAACTTCTTCGTTCTTAGTGCTTAGTTCTTAGTATAATATTCTTTAACTTCATCTGCATGATTTCATTCCCCCTTAAAATATTGTACTCATCTTTAGGGGTTTCTTCCATAACATTTGGTCAATGTTGGACACACACTTGACGTACTCAATGTTATGCACACAGATCTCTAACCCAAGAGTTTCAAACATGTTGAGTGCTTAATAAGTTTATGTGACTGCAGAGAATTGCTAAAGCCGGGAAATTTCTGGCAAGTATTGTAACGAAAAGGTTGTTAATGAAACAGTTTGTGAAGTGTCCCACTCATTATGAATTTTACAGTTTTGCTTACAGTTATTGATGGTTGTGCCTGCTATTGAGATTGAATTTGGAGGTTTCCTGAAACCTTGAGGTGTACTAGTTATATGGTTGGGAACTTAACATCACTTATTCTGAATCGACCACTGGCATGCACTGCAGCTAAATTCCCAATTTTAATGATGGATTCACTTTCGATCAGTATTTTTAATTCAAAATTAACATTTCCTGACATTTTCCATTCAATTTTCTCTGAGTTGCCTGTTATGCTCTTTTACGGATTTCACTGATGGCAACTACGAGTATTTCATTCGCTTGGTCGTGTGAAGTTTCCTTCATGCATACAAAAAAAGACTAATATAATTGTGAACAAAAGTTTAGCTGACCACCAAATCTACATGTCAAGACTTGATCAGGTGGTCAACAGTTGCTTACTGTATGTGTTGCACTGACTCTGGGGATTTTTACATCTCAGGAATGAAAAGCTTAGTAAAGTGCCGTAACGGGGGTATGAAGCGCCTGTGGCAAGTGTTTAACTTTCGCTTGCCCGTAACCCAATAATGGCAAAAAACTTAAACATTTTGCGCCCCAAACCCAGTTGCGCCCGTGGCGGCCGCCTTCTTCGCCACGCTCTCGTTACGGCCCTGGGTATGGGCACGTAATAAAAAGAGAGGAAGAGGAGTTCGTTAGGTCCATTACAGGAATGCAGTATTTGACAACACCCGGCGCTGGTGGAAACCAAAGCAGACGTGGGAGCAAATTGCCCGTAAAGATATGGTAGTGTGTGGGGTGGACGGGGACCCTGGTGGGTGATAGGCGGGAGTAGAGGGCTAGAACCCTCAGATCCGACCCTGCCACAGGCGAGATAAGAGGAAGATGAATGAATGAAAAGCACAAAATTAGGCGGCACTTTTCATTTCCCAACTTAATAATTGACAACCAACAAAGCCGTAACACCTTTCCAAGTCCGGAGGTCAACACTTAGGGTATGAATGTCGACGTGACAAATTTATGGCAAATTGACCGACTGACCAACTAACTTGGTTATCTCTGAAGGATAGCTGTTCCCATCGTTTGCATGTTTCAACATTATTCACAGAAATTAAATTGGAAAGGGAGTGGCATTTTTTGAAGACAACATAATGTATGGTTAATCAATGATTAATACAAGTAGGGCCTACAAGCAATTGCCAGCTCTTAAGGGAGTACACGAAATTAACAGTTAAGTTCTATAATCCACTTTGGATAATAGTGCACCTTTTGTTTTTACATCATTATTTGAAGTTGAAAACTTCGTCATAATTCAACTGGCTTGTAGGCCGTATCTGGCGGAGGAGGGAGTGCATCCGGTACATTGTTCCGGGCCCATGGAGCTTAAAGGGGGCCCATGTGTATTATTGTTTTTATTATCTTTTACAGAAGTACCTGTCCTCTTTTCAATGTATTTGCAGCTAAGTTTGAATGTAATTAATAAATGTATAGGAGAAGGTAGAAATATGAGATAGGGGTTAAATATGAGACTGTAATGTTTTGGCATGTGCTCACCACTGGCTCCTGTAGGAGGAGTTGGGAAGTAGTTGCCGTAGCACAAGGTACATTTAGGAATTATAAGGGGCCATGTTTGTTGGGGGTTAACTGCGTCGTGGAAGATTGCAATTTTTGCAACTGCTGAAAGTTTTATGGTGTCCATTTCCAAGAATAGATAAATTAGTTGATTCTTTCATTTTCAAAAATGCAAGGAAGGTAAAATATGCTATAATAACTGCTATTTAATATTACCACCCTATTATGGTTTTGAGTGTGAAATGGTGAAATGGTTGTAATATGAGATTTTGATGGGCAGTAATATGAGACTATCAAATAGCATGAGATTGACCATGGCACAGATGCAATCAGATGATTTGTCAGGTGCAATTAGTGTCCCAACAGCATTAGGTGTTCCAGACGAAGAAGATGATATTGAAGAACTTGGAGAACCTGAACCTGCATGGCATGATGCTGCATGCATATATTGCGGATCGAACTTCTGCCAAAGGTAGAGGGCCGGTCACTGAAAGATTTGGCTGCAATTAGTTGTACCACAGATCAGTGCCGAAACAGGATGTAGAAGAAAGTGAATAATTTACTTACTCCGTTAAGCTACAGTATACCCTACACGTATAACTCTTTTGAGTCGGGGGAAGAAGGGGGTGAGCATTTCTGGTTTTGGTGATGTTAACGGTGGTGGCCTGTTATGTATCATGGGAAATAAAAACAGGCATTCCGCTCATTCCTCCGGAAATGACTTGAAGAGGTACATTGCTCCGAATAAAATATAGTACATTTCCATAAACAACAAAAAACTTAAAAGCCCCAGGTGGCCGTTTTCAAAAATCAGCAGTGTGTAGACATTTGTTTTGCATTATGTTCTGGCCATTTTTATTCGTATTTTAGTAAAGAACAGAAAAAATTGTCTGCGATCGACTCCGCTAATATCATTATCGACCTTCCCCGTTGATTACTAAACACGAATTTAACACACTAGTGCAAGTTTCATTTAAAGGAAAGTAATGATCTTTCTCGAAAAAAATACTCCAGACGGAGACGATATGAAAACAAGCCTGTCACTTCTGCTTTCTTGAAGAATAATAATAATGAGGTTACCAAAAAAACTTAAATCTAACATTAGTGTAGGTATCTATGGCAACATTTCTCCAAAAAAGTGTACTGTACTTCAACTCGAAGTACATCTACAAGCAAGCAGTCACTACTACAGTACTACTAACCTATCTATGTTTGACAGTGATCGTTGAATGACTGCAACAATGGTGACACTATAGGAGTTAAAGAGTAGTAAGGGTTAGAATGTTATCAGTATAGAAGGGTACTTTCCACTTCATCATCATGCCCTTATCCGGCCTGTGGCGGGGTCGGGTCTGCGGGTTCACTGAACATGTTCTGAGTGGGAGCACCCCAGCCAGGTGTCTGGAACTCGGAAAAAATGTTGGCTGAGCTGTCTGTGCGGGGCAATCCGGCCTACCCCACTGTTCCAACACCGCATTATACAAACAAAATAGAAATTTTTGGCAGGTAAATTAATGCTTTGTTACTCATAATATTGCATGGTGTCTGACCGCATATTTCAGACCGCATGCGGTAGAAGGGTACTTTCCATCAGCTTTCATTAATCTTACAACTAACCTAAGGTACCAAAAAAGAAACTACTAACTTTTTCCGCCTATGGCAGGGTTTGGTACCCATCTTTGTCCCTCTCAATGGACACGAGCGATCTATTGGATGGCATTTTTACGCGGCCGGTTGTCGACCAAAGCTGCAGCTCCTAAAATTTTTTATAGTCTGCCTACTGTTCGCTTTAACACTCCACCGACGCCAGCAGGCGAGCTCCTACACCTGGGAATTTTGCCTCATCTACCTATTGCATAGGAGAGAGGGTTCTTTTACGTGCAAATGACATCATACAGTACACCACGCTGAGCCATGGCTTTACTTCCCATCCGACGGAAGCCGAAATTAAACCAAATCATCTACAGTAAAACCTCTATTTGAACGCCATGGCGCTCTATTTCTCAACCCCTCTGCCAGGGTTGCGGTCTATTTTCAACTACTAGTATCTGGTCAAAATTTTGACTAGACAAACTTACGGTAGCAACCATCTGATCACATGAAATATTGTATGAAAAAAGGTTCATATGGCGTCCACATTAACATTCATAAACTACAAATTTTATCGTTTCAAAAAAAAGAAAAAAAAACGTTATGTGAAAGCCTTCATTTCTTTTACACAAGAATGTCAGATATGATAAGTTTCTGCATGTGGGCTGGAACATCTCTGTTACGTAGTGTTATTGTGCAATAGGTCAGACACCATGCAATATTATAACCAACAAAGCATTAATTTATCTGCCAAAATTTCTATCTTGGTTGTATAATGCAGTGTTAGAACAGTGGGGTAGGCCGGCATCCCCCACAGGCAGCCTAGCCAATATTCCTGAGGGTTTCCAGACGCCTGGCTAGGGTCCCCCAGTTAGATCATGTCCAGTGGACCCGCAGCCCCGACCCTGCCGCAGGCATAATAAGGGTGCGATGTGGATGATGATGATGATGTCAGACAGGGGCGGATCCAGGATTTTCGTCGGGGGGGGGGGGGGGGGGGCCAAGGGCGGGGTTGGGAAACGCATTTTTCTTTTGTCAGGGCCAATGTCGCCCCAAAATTGGGGGGGGGGGGGTTGCAACCCCAACCCCCCCCCCCGGATCTGCGCCTGATGTCAGATATGATAAATTTACACAAGGAATTCATGAGAGTGGCAGTCTATTAGAGGTGGTGTTCAATTAGAGGTGGCGGTCAATTAGAGCAGCGATTCTCAACCACTGTGCCGCGAGATTCACGAGAGTGTGCCGCAAGGTCGGGTACCCATCTTGTCCCTGTGACTGGACACAAGGGCGATATATTGGGCAGTGTTTTCCCACAGCCGGTTGCCAACCAAAGCTGCAACTCCTATGCTATTTACTGTATCTTCTTTCTACTGTTCGTTGGGACATTCCACCGAAGACAGGGGGAGCTCCTGCACTTGGAAATTTTGTCCTCTACCCGTTCCATAATAGAGAGGGTTCTTCCACGTGCAGATGCCATCGTACACCACACAGGACCTCGGTTTTACTTCTCACCCGAAAGCAGGTGCACTCAGGGCTTCTCTCTCGCCCGAAAAAAGCCACTCACCTCGGTCCAATATTGAACCAAAAACTACTGACACAGTTACCGAGTGCCACCGAGGCAAGTTTTTGCATAGGGTTAGGTTACAACTTACATATTTTCTTTGGCGTTTGTGTGCCCCGAAATGTGTCGTTGTTAGTGTGCCGCCAAATTTTGAAATTAGTAAAAGTGTACCGTGGCGAAAAAAAGGTTGAGAATAGCTGAATTAGAGGTTTTACGGTAGATCCAGGATCGAACATTAAACCACTTACTCTGGTAGTGAAGCAGGGGCGGATAGGAACATGTCATCCTCTCCCACCGTTTAGTCTACGTCCCATTTGTTGAATAAAAAAGCGACTAAATGAAATTTAGGATGCAGTTAGCCGTCACATAGTTACGTATATTGACCACATTATTCCTTATCGTTATTTCTGCAATTTGTTTTCAATTTTGATCCAGTGTTATAAAAGTTTTCTGCTTAATTATTAATTTATTTGGAATCTGAAATAACATGAGGTGTTGTCTTTCAGCGATATTCGCTGATAGGAAAGCTAAATTAAAGCAAAATAGGTGGGAATGCGTAAATACCGTCTTTTGAATTGTAGTGCACTTGTTCTTCCACGCCTTTGTATCGGTATCAACAGCTTCAACAATTGATGAACAAAAGCAACTTCGACAAAAAACAGATTGTTGCCAAAAAACCAATTTGCATATTAAAGGTTGCGTCGGTATTGTTCGTCAATAATAGTTTACCAAGAAACCAAATACATTCACCTTGGAATCGAGTGAAGTTGAAAAACAAACCACAGTTTTGCCGCAAAACATCATCACAAGCGCGCGCGTACACACACATGATTATCAACAGATCAATATGACGAACAAAGACCAAAGCCTTACAATGTCGTAAAAGTGAAAATGTAACATTTTACAGCAAACTATCCAAGTTCTGGCTAGTGAATGACATGCCGGAGACAAGCTCTGTAGGAGGGAGAGTGGGTAGCGCAGGGAGAGAAGCAATAATTAGCCATCCTGCCGAAAACCTTTCCCCACACTGAAAGATCAAGTTTGAATTTACAGCTCTGTAGAAAAAAAAATCCTTCAAAGTGTGGAGATATGTGCTTAGCAACAATTTCAGTCAATAATGGACCAATTCTGTACATTAACCTCAAGTGTTTTCTTTGCTACAGGCCATTCACATACCTGGAAGCAATTTTTCTATTGAACGATCCTTAGACATAGAAAAGCTTGATGTGTATGTATGTGAAGAAAAAAATGAGAAGGGATGCAATTTATTTTAATTTTTAAGTCTCAATTACTGCTGTTTGGCTTGCCTCAATGGTGTGGAAGTAGCACGTTGGACTGCTGTGCCTGTAGTTCTAGGTTCGACCCTAAACCGAGGGAATGAAAGAGAAGCCCTTAGTGCGCATTTAGTCGGATGAGATGTGAGGCCCTGTGATGTGCACGATATTCCATGTGATCCAGGAGCTCATCCCTAGATGCTGGGGGAGCGGCGAATTGCGTTGGACACACCAGTTCTCGTCCGATCACTAAAGTTAAGCAACGCAACCCCAGCTAGTCCTGACATGGGTGGCCGCTTGAGAAAACTGGGTACTTCTAATACCCAAAAATCGCCCCATTAGTGTAGTGTCTGTGCAGTATCTGCATAAGAACTATGCTGTGGACGGGGCTCTAATGACCATGTAGTTGAAGGGCCCTAAAACACCAACAAACAAACAACCAACCTAGATGCTGGTGATGTGCCCCAACCAATTTAAATAGGGCGACGATGAATAAGCATAGGGGTTGCAGCATTAAGTCGACAGCCAGTTGAGCGGCGAGTTGCGTTGGACACACCAGTTCTCGTCTGATCACTGAAGTTAAGCAACGCAAGCCCAGTTAGTACTGACATGAGTGGTCGCTCGGGAAAGCTGGGTACTGCTAATACCCAATAATCGTCGCATTAGTGTAGTGTCTGTGCAGTATATGCATTAGAGCTATACAGTGGACGGGTCTCTAATGACCTTGTAGTTGATGGGACCTTAAACTCCAACAAACAACAATCGACAGCCAGTTACGAAAAAATACCGTCTAACAGGTAGCTCATGTGTTTAAAGGGGACAAAAATTGTCGCCCGACCTCCCTTTGACAAGAACAGGATTAGTTGATGCCGATTTGCTTCTCTTTGCAGGATATTAGGTGGGCTACTGCATTGGGTTTACGAGTATACTGATGTTGAATGAATTTTAGCAGTGGAATTTGGACGTTGTTGGTAGTGTTGGGTACCGATATTATAATTTAGAGCAGTGTTTTTTCGACCTTTTTATGGGAACGGAACCCTTTGGAACATTTAGACCATTTGCGGAACCCCATACAGTGACAGAAAAAAAACATTGATTGATACAGGTGTGTGTTTTAGCATAAGGAGTTGAATTCGTGGCCTAATGTTTGAGAAAGACACCTGAAGTTCATCTTCAACAGATAAAAGTCGTTCTCGTGTCTTATGTTTTCATTGTTATTTTTGGAGAAACCCTTGGGCGGACCTCAAGGAACCCTTATGTTCTATGGAACCCTGGTAGAAAAACACTGATTTAGAGTGAACCCTCCTGTTCGACTCGTCTTCTTGTTTACTGCCCATACCCAACATTATCGATCTCCTTAATATTTACTGTCATTTAGACTGCATCTCGTTTCTAACTTTCCGTATGTATTTTTTGGAGATTTGATAAGTTATATTGAGTCATTCGTTTTGGGACATTGCGTCGGTGGTCTTGGATATTTAGTCAACCTTTAAGAAAAGATTTTTTGGTTGAGGAAACAAAACGCTTCATTAAAAAAGGAAGTTTGTTATGCTCTCAGAAAAAAAACCTTCAGTCTTTGAAGGTCATTTAAATTGTATCACTTCAATTTTGAATTTTTACTAGGAAAGTAGGAGATATGACCACTTTATATTCAATTCCCTAAATTGATGACATGTGTCCAGTCGTCGAATAGATTTCTTTAAAATTTCTTTTAGTTGCTGTGCGGCCTTTCTCCAGAAAATCAATTATGCAGTTCTTCTACTTCTCCATTTCGAAATTGTCATGTCTGCAAATCTGAGGTCTGACTGACCCTGAAAAACGATCAGTAGAAAGACGTCATTTTTATTGTAAATGCCAGAAATTATCCTTGTTACTCAATTGAGTAATGGGTTTTCCAATGCGAATTTACAATCGCTACTTGGTAAGGAAGCCTAACATAAATATTTCCAAAAGGTTTTTATATCTTAAAATTTTATAGTTTTACTTTTCTTCCCAAACAAGACACATACTACACTCTTCATAAATAAATGTAATATATTGTCAAAGAAAGCTGTTACATAGAAAAATTGGGCTATATACACTCGCCGGGAGGCAGGATTTGGTTTAGTTTTTTTTATTTACTGTTAACTCGCTCTCTATTTTTGAAGGTAACTCACCGACGCCAGGGAGAAAACTCCTACATCTGGGAATTTTACCAAACTAAACGTGTATCTCACTCTGGGTAGAAAGTGGAAAGAGCATTTAGGACTTCTCTTTTGCTCGGACTGACGATAACGCCACCCCAGCTAGTACTGACGTGGGTGGCCGCTTAGCATTTGGTTTGTTGGTGTTTTAGGGCCCTTCAACTGCAAGGTCATTAGAGCCACGTCCACTGCGTAGTTCTAATGCAGAGACTGCACAGACACTACATTAATGCGACGATATTGGGGTATTAGCAGTACCCAGTTTTCCCAACCAGCCACCCATGCCTGTACTAACTGGGGTTGCGTTGCTTAATTTCTGTGATCGGCCGAGAACTAGTGTGTCCAACAAAATAAGCCGCTCCCTTGTCGCATGGGAAAACTGGGTACCGCTAATGCCAAAAAATCGTCGCATTAGTGTAGTGTCTGTGCAGTCTCTGCATTAGAACTGCGCAGTGGAGGGGGCTCTAATGACCTTGTAGTTGAAGGACCCGAAAACACCAACGAAGGAACAAAGATTAACTATACAATGGCGGTACACTGAGTCACTGGGGCCGTCAAAGGGCTGGAGAAAGAACGATGGACACGAGGAATTGATTAGAGATTTTAATGTTAGCTAATGAACGTGTGTATGGTAGTTCAGTATTGGATCCAGCGTGGGTGGCGCAGTGGGTAGAGTTCTCGGCAACTGCATCATTGGTTCTAAGTTTGATAGTGGACCGAAGTGGGTTGGCATCTTTGGGGCGGTGGAGAGATGCCCCGAGTGCGCCCCCGAGTTCCCGGGTTGGTCTACGATGACATTTGCATGTAAAAGAACAGTATCTAATTGCCCCGTGGCGTCGGTGGAATTCCCCAACTAACAGGAGGCCGACAATAAATAAGCATAGGGGTTCCATATATCACCCTTGTGTCCATTCAGAGGGGCAAGCTGTGGCGTGCTGCAACAGCATACTTATGCAATCGCTGGGGAAAAGATGGTTATCCGGCCTTGCCATAGGCGGAAAAAGGGCTAGGAGTTATATCACCAAACTAGGAATTCGGGTAGTTTTTTGCCCGAACATGGTTCCTCTGTGCGAGGCGACTGCATCTGCCATGACTTATATTCTTTTTGCAACAAAGGTGAAATTATTTTCTTACCCCATTACTGATGTGGCATTTTCACCCACTTCCCTCAGTTACTAAAGTTACTTGCCTAGGTAGCTCAGTAATAGGGCGTTTAGTTCGTGAATCCGCGTTTGCAGACTTGGTCCTGATTCTGGTGTGCGGCTATGACAAGGCAAATCCTGAAGTGCGCCTTAAGTAGGCCGTCATTTATGGCCTACGCATAGTAACATTGTGTTAAGCCCAGAGAATTTTATCCCATTATCCTCCACTCTCGTCGGCCCTGACGACAGCCGTGATTACCAATTATTTCACTCGTAGTGACAGTCTTGACATCAGGAAAGAAACTGTCGATTTTCTGAAAGTAAGGGCCTAAATTTCCGACATCTGCCAATTGTACATTATATGACGGTATTTCTGACGAAAAGGACCACCGACATTGACCTGTTTGGGAGCGGCGAATTGCGCTGGACACACCAGTTCTCGTCTGATCACTGAAGTTAAGTAGCGCAACCCCAGCTAGTACTGACATGGGTGGCCGCTAAGGAAAACTGGGTACTGCTAATACCCAAAAATCGTCGCATTAGTGTAGTGTCCGGGCAGTCTCTGCATAAGAACTATGCTGTGGACGGGGCTCTAATGACCTTGTAGTTGAAGGGCCCTAAAACACAAACAAACAACAATCGACCCGTTTTCTACATTGCACGTTTGAAATCTGCTTACATATTGGAACTAGAGAAAGTTTGACACTGACGTGCTAATTTTTTGTTGTTGAAATCGCGAGATCATAACAATGCGATTCTAGTTGTTTTGAAATGAATTCAAAGCGTTTAATCAACCCCCCCGAATCGATTTCCTAAAGCTCATTGCTTCGTGGGTTATCTGACCGACCCATAGCGGGGCTCGTATCGACCGATTTGAAGGCATCTAGGCCTAGTGGAAGTGGAAACTGTACAGGTGAACCATATTCATTTTAATGGTGGTCGGAATGCACCAAATATTCAAAATATTCCCTAATTGACGATTTAATCAGACACCATTAATTGCGATTAGACGGTTCTCATTGATTTTTTAATAAAATGAAATATTTATATGGAACTGCATATAGGGTGCCCCAGAATGAGCTGACATTTTAATTTTTTAATAAACGAGTGAGCATGTGCTGCCAAGGCCGAGGCGGTCACTTATCGGATGTTTCGTTTCACGCATAACCTCCACTCATGTCTCTACTGTTTGTTGTTGTTTGTTGGAATTTAAGGTCCCGTCAACTACAAGGTCATTAGAGACCCGTCCACTGTATAGTTCTAATGCATATACTGCACAGACACTACACTAATGCGACGATTATTGGGTATTAGCAGTACCCAGCTTTCCCGAGCGACCACCCATGTCAGTACTAACTGGGCTTGCGTTGCTTAACTTCAGTGATCAGACGAGAACTGGTGTGTCCAACGCAACTCGCCGCTCCCATGTGTCTCTACTGTGAAATAAAGCAAAAATATTATCAGTGTTCAAATGAAAAATGCGTTTTATCAAAAAAGTAAAATGTCAGCTCATTTTGGAACACCTATATAAACTCAACTTCTGCATCCGACATGTATCCTAATGTTGTGTCCAATTGTGGCGCTCTCTGACAGAGTTTTGATAAATATGCGCATTTTGAAAATGCACAATTTATGCAATTTTGTAGATAAGACCGTTAATTGAATAATATGAATGGTACACGTTGTTTGCTAGTGATTATAATAAAATGTCAGCGTTCTCGCATTTTCTCAGGCTCCTGGCATTCGGCATAAAAATAAAATTATGCAATCGTAGCGGTAACGACGTTTATCATGAAAGGCATCTGCGTGCCGTTCACTTTTGTAACGACCACTCTCCAAACCTCTCTGGCAATTTGGAAGCGTTTCAACACTTGAGAGGCCATGAGTTACAAAAAAATAAAGTCCATTAAACCTCGTAGGGCATGGTTCTGGTGCAATGCTACCTACGTACCAAATGCTGGCGTTGTTGTGTTCAAGTAAAAAAAATTGACAATTATTTTTTGATGAAGAATAACAATGGAAGCGCCCTTGAAATCGCACCCAGCTGGCACGTCTTTTCTTTCTGCATAAATCCTATAAGTTAATAGACGTTCTGACGGTACCAAGATGTCGCCTACATGTTAGAGTGATAATACTCATTAAGGGTCTAATTCTAATTTAATTCTAGTTGTATACACTGCAAGCAGCCCTGATAGGCCAAATTGGCAGTGGAGAGAATGACAGGTCTTGTTAGTAAGGAACCATCAATGGATTTGGAGAGAATATAGGTGCTGGCAAGAGCAGAAAACGGAACCAGATGGTCAGTGACGTTCCAGTTAGTGTCTGGCGCCTGTGTGCAAGACCTTATTTGGCGCCCCTATCCCAGGCCTCTTGCCTAATACAGAATCGCTATGCGAAACAAAAGTAAAACTTGGAGAAAAGTAATTTATGTACAGTAATTTGGAAAGAAGTCATTACGAATTGCACCTTTTATAGATGCTTAGAGGAAATGGAAATACTGTATTTTCTTCTCCCCTGACATATTTGGGGCCTTTAATATCCTGGCGCCTGTGTGTTCATTGCGCACTGTGCCAGCACGCAACTGCAGATGGGGATGGTTGGATCAGGATATAGATGAAGGATCAGTTGTGGTTCAAGGAGAGCGAGAAGAGGTTTTTTGTCTCAAGGAAGGAGGTATAAACACTGCTGCAATTTTCCTACAGGTAGACTAATCCCTGCCCCACACAGAAAAATATGAATATGATACAAATTATTAGACCAGGTGAGATTGTAGCTGATTTTGGTAGCTCATGAGCCTAGGGTTCTAACCTGGTGGAGGTCGGTTAGTTACTGACTTATAAGGGGAGATAAGCCTGAAATACTAGGGTTCTAACCTTATAAGCGGAGAGACTTGGGCTGACCTTTCTTCCCCCATTGAGAAAGTAAGAAGTCACTGCTTCACGAGTGGGTGCGCGGTGTCTGTTAGTGATCTAAACCTTATTGCTTAAAATATCATAAGCCATACACAGTATCTACTGTGCATGGTTAGCCATGTACGATTTTCAGCCTACCTCAGATATGTGATCTGCAATGTGTGACAGCCAGCTGTTTTCCGAGGTTGCCTGTGACCTTTGTTTTCCTTTTCCACATCTAGTGGAATTGGGGTCGAGATGGTCCTAAATGAAGTGAAGAAATAGGTTTTATTCATATGAATTTGGATCGTTATTCT
Source organism: Trigoniulus corallinus (assembly GCA_013389805.1). NCBI lineage: Eukaryota > Metazoa > Arthropoda > Diplopoda > Spirobolida > Trigoniulidae > Trigoniulus > Trigoniulus corallinus. Next base: position 18,918,874 of record JAAFCE010008833.1, read on the forward strand.
CTCATAGGTTAATTTTGAGAAAAACAAATTAATATTGATATTAAGGCTTGCCATTATGCAAAGCCCGGGTTTGCAGTAGTAAATGTCCCTATAGTTACTGCCACATAATCCTGGAAAATATATTATACGCTGCCGTTGTTTGTTGGTGTTTTAGGGTCCTTCAACTACAAAGGTCATTAGAGCCCCGTCCACAGTATAGTTCTTATACAGAGACTGCACAGACACTACACTAATGCGACAATTTTTGGGTATTAGCAGTGCCCAGTTTTCCCAAGCGGACACCCATGTCAGTACTAGCAGGGATTGAGTTGCTTAACTTCAGGGATCAGACGAGAACTGGTGTGTCCAACGCAATTCGCCGCTCCCTAAACGCTGCCAAGAACAACTAACAGGATGAGGTGGAGTTGAAAAATTAACTTGAATACCATTTAATTTGTTGCTGTGGGACACTAGATGCCCTTCAATTATTAGTGAGGTTTCAGATGTTGAAACACACATCTGGAACAGTGCCACGTAACATATTTCAATGTGCAAATATTTTACCGTACCCATATAACCCAGTATAATGATTGGAACGGGGAGTTTCGTTGGACACACCAGTTCTCGTCTGATCACTGAAGTTAAACAACGCAAGCACAGTTAGTACTGACATGGGTGGTCGCTCGGGAAAGCTGGGTACTGCTAATACCCAATAATCGTCGCATTAGTGTAGTGTCTGTGCAGTGTATGCATTAGAACTATGGCATTAGTGGACGGGTCTCTAATGACCTTGTAGTTGACGGGACCTTAAACACCAACAAACAGCAACAACCAGTATAATGATGATTTTTATAGAGCAAAAGTTAAGTGAATACTGTTATTTGTGGATGTCCCTAAAGAAATGTCTGATTGTTGGCATCCATTCATTGACATGATTGTAAAAGCCAATAACCCAGACTCGAATGTGGAGCAATGACTTTCTTTTCACGGCGATCCAGTTTTCTGCAAGTTGCCAATGAATATGTGATGGATCAACGGCTTTTAGTTGTCAAGACAACAACTAAGATTGGATTAGCAGATTTAATTACTACATTTGGCACTTTACGATCAATGTTAGTCTAATTCTTCTTTTTAAAAGATAAACCCTTGCGAAATTTACTTTTCTTGCAGTGCTACTCCCTAGTGATAACCATTTATTTATCGCTGTTGCTTTCTGTGCGAATTAAAAGCGTGTTTCAAAACAATACACAACATTCAAAACGAATGCTGAGCTCCGAAGTGATGTATGTACACTTCTGGAAGCGAAAAGTTTGTTACATTCTGAATGCGGTCAGAATTAATAAATTGTTTTAATGACCTCCTGCAGCTCATTGTAGACCCATGCAAACAGCAGTGGATCTGGAACAAATGAATTTGGCTCTATTACGTTTTAGGACATTAAAATCTCTTAACCTGATCCAGGAATACAGAATTTGCATTACGGGCGTTGCGTTTACCTAATCTACTATTAAAATTGTTTATTAATAATAAATAGTTAATTGTAATAGCGCTATTAAAGTCATCTGTACTTAGGCGTAGAAGAAATTGCAGCGCAAAATGCAAGCAGTGTGCCACTATGATCAGCCCTTGCCAGCATCTTGCCAACCCTTCCCATTCAAGGCCAGCTGGAAATTTTACGGCACTTCGTGGAAGTCAATACATCTCTGAAACATCAACTGCGGAGCTTCAGATTGAGGTCCGAAACCGATGCCTGAACCTGCCCTGTTGGCATTACTCATTACTCATGTGCAGCCAAGTTGCGTTAGACACACCAGTTCTCGTGAGATCACTGAAGTTAAGCAGCGCAAGCACGCGTTAGTACCAACATGGGTGGTTGGTAAAGAACGTTGGGTGCTGCAAATTTCCCCTCTCCTACGTCCTCTACACCTACATCCTCATCTCCTGCAAGCAGCCTCCTAAAGGTTAGTCTTGTTATGGCTGCTGGGCTTACTCCCCAACCTGTGAAACCAATCCAGCAAATAGGGATTTTGCAATTTCTCATGACGTGGTCGTTTCGGGACGAAAGACGAGAAGTAAAAAGTCTTCTCGTCCTTCCCAGTCATCTTCAATACAATAAGTACCCGAAAATTATAAATAAAAGTGAGAAAGGAGGGCGATTATTTGTGATTTTCTCGTCCTTATTTTATTGAAGACGACTGGGAAGGACGAGATGGCTTTTTACTTCTCGTCTTTCGTCCCAAAATGCCCACGTTACGAGAAATCGCAAAATCCCTAATGTTTCAATATGGGTCGCGAGGAATTGCTCCCAAACCGAAAGTAGAGTCTGAACGGTTGTCACAGATGGAGATGGTGAAGGTAAGGCTCTCAATGGTTAACTCTTTGAGGCATGGTGGGGTGAAAAGTGTCCCACCATTTTGATACATAATGCTGCAAGGTGGGATGGTTACCAGCAATGTTTACTACCTCTTTCCAAAGTCCATACAATGTGAATCCATACAGGTGGAATAACTTGCAATTTTGAAACGTTTAAGATTCTGACAGTAGACAATAAACACGGTTGTACCTTCGAATACTTTACGTCAGTGTTTTTAACCAATGAGGTTACATACAATTGACGAGGCATACTTAGGGGAGAAGGTGGAAATATGGTCCGGGGTGGTAATATGGACCTGGCTATAATTCACGGAATAAGTGAAGTTATCTATAGGTAGTCAATATAACTTGTTTACCACAGTACACTGAAAGCAACTTTTAACAGGGTAAGTTTCAAGTTCAATTTTCATGACAATGTTTTGTTAACATGTGGCCAAGTTGCGTTGGACACACCAGTTCCCGTTAGATCACTGAAGTTAAGCAGCGCACACCCACGTCAATACCAACTTGGGTGGTTGGTAAAGAACGTTGGGTGCTGCAAATTAACCCTCTTTCTCCTCCTTTCACCTACCTTCTCATCTCCTGCGGGCAGCCTCCTAAGGGATTAACCTGTTATGGCTGCCTGGCTTACACCCCAACCCACAAACTAATCAAAAAATTAACTAATCAAACATAAAAATATGCTTTGAATAAACTGAAAAGATTACATATTTAACTTTAATTAATGATAATTCATTTATTTCAGCCTTATATCCTCTATATCTAGGGCACTATCTTTTACTGTACGATAAAGTGTGGTTGTCGTAGGCTGTGCGAGCTGTTAATTTACGCCGCGCTAACGACCAAATGGTTATCGTCGGGCGGGATAACCGATTGGTCGTTAAGTGCTATGCATCAGGCAAGTCAAACTCGTGGCTCCCCGAAGACCACATCGTAACATATGCGTTATCATGGGGGCCATGCAGTGTTGACCTTTTTTTATTTTGGAAATTTGTTTTTAAAAGTACCAAGACAATTGTCGAAATGGTGTTTAATTAACAATAGTTTTAATCAAAATATGGCACATGTCACTCCATTCCAACTATGCCGGGGGCAACTGTCACCCTTTCGCTGCGCCTCTGAGTAACCAACTGGATATGTATACTACATGATATCGGTTGTGAGGGCCGCAACTCTAGGCTTCTAGGGCCGCCACTTTGACACCCCTACTATATATACATAGTTTGTAAACACCACGCGGTATCGTACAGTATAAATAATATTGGGTCCCTTATATCATCAGTATGCCTTTCCTCTGCCAAGGTGACCATACCCTGTATAAACCTCATTTTCAGTAACATCTTGCAGTGTCAGGTGACTTTTCTGCTCTAATGTGAATTACTGTACTTATGATTTTGCAATGGTATTTTCTTTGTTTTAGGTCCTAAAGTATTGCTAATTCTGTCCAGTTGTTTTTGAGACATTTTAATAAATGCGTTTGTCAGCGATATTTACTACTGTCTTAAAAGTAGTTTGTCATGTTGATTTAGTTCACCATTACAGTAATGAATTCGTGGTAGTGGAAATATAATAGAGTTTTAGGTATGTTATTCAATTGGGATTTAGCAGAAATTGATTTCAGTTGGTCTTTTATTATCTAAAATTAGACTTGCAGGTCTTTTATTATCTAAAATTAGACTTTGCAGTGATTGTTGTGGGAGTATCGGTGAATAGCTAACTTATTTTTATTGTTTATACCCTAACATCATCATCTCACCCTTCTCCAGCCTGTGGCTGGGTCAGGTCTGCGGGTTCCAATCCTCCACCCCCCCCCGTCTATCCGCAACCAGAGCCCCATCCACCCCGCACACAACCATGTCCTTTTTGTACCACCTGTTCCCACGTCAACTTTGGTCTTCCTCTCCCTCTGCTACCCCCAATCACCTGCAGTCCCATGATGGACCTAGTGAGTTCCTCATCCCTCCTTCTCATCACATCACCATACCACCTCATTGTTTATCCCTTAAAATAACTGCTAATAATAGCCAAAATAAAGTCCTCTTTTTTCTAAAGCATTTCCCGTGCTTACGACACTGTTTTACACAGATGACTGCCAATCTATTGCTACTACCTCTTCTTTATGTAACGTCAACTTCGTGCCAACAGAGAGCATTTCACGTTGTGGGCATTTTTTGTAATTTTTTCCCCGGAACCTATCAACTATTTAAAAACCGAATTGGGGGTACAGGAAAATCTCGCAATTATTCGTTTGGATCCTAGAATAATCGGATTTATACTTTATCTTGCAACATACAGTGAAATCCGTTTAACACGAGATAACGGTTAACACGAAACAACACTGCGGTCCGGACAAAATACTCTGTAATTCCATACATTTTTTTTTCTTTTAACACGAACGAAAATTCGCTTAACACGAAATTATTTTCCTCCTCAGCTAACAAAATACTGGATATACAACATATAAAGGAGTTTTCGTTAAACTAAACAAATAAACAATGGTTGCCACTGTTGATAGATTACAGCCTGGGTTCAGGATGGTAGAGGCATGCCATTGACAAACCTTTCAAACTATGGGGAGGGGGGGGGGGCGTTTTATTGACAATTTATGCTCAAAATGACACTGAAAAACAAAGCACATTTTATCCCAAAAACAATAATTCTTTTAGGCTTTTTTTTTAAATTATTCATTTGTAGCCTACATCATTATTTAACTTGAAAATATTGAATCTAATATGATGCCCACAAGTGTAACTTTTAGTAAACATCATCACACCCTCATCCCACCTGCAGCATGGTCGGATCTGTGGGCCCACTGAACATGCCCTCGACTGGGGGCACCCCAGCCAGGCATCTGGAACCCACAGGAATATTGGCTGGGTTGTCTGGGGGGATGATGGCCTACCCCACTTGTTCCATCATTGCATTATACAACCAAAATAGAAACTTTGGCAGGTAAATTAATGCTTTGTTGGTTATGTTACTAAAAATTACAAGTGTAACTTTTAGCAATAAATCCAATTAATAAAATATGACGACATACAAAACAGTGATGGGTTTTCTGCATGAATCGCTTAGCACGAAATTCTTTTAACACGAAAAAATATTTTGGTCCCGTCAGTTTCGCGTTAAGCGAGTTTCACTGTACGTGAAAATTAAGAGCCCTAACAGGCTGTGCACATAATCGCTACATGTCGTAAGAGGCACATCATCCATGAGTTCCTTTCCTCTCTTCTCCTTATCATACTATCCTATTTCCTCTCTTCTATTTCTTGATCTTCCCCACCTATGTGTAACAACCATGACATGGGTGCTGCCTGTTGGCTCTAACGTTGTTGACATTGAAGGGACTGCTGCAAATGCAACTCCTAACCCTTTCCTCGCCTATGTCAGGGTCGGGTACCCATTTTGTCCCTCGAAATGGACACAAGGGTGATATATTGAACAGCGTTTTTCCGCAGCAGGTTGCCGACGAAAGCTGCAACCCCTATGCTTTTTTATCGTCGGTCCACTGTTCGTTTTTTTGTGGTAATTAAACAGACACCAGGAGATAGAGCTCCTACACCTGGAAATTTTGCCTCATCTGCCCGGTGCATAGTAGAGAAGCTTCTTTTGCGTGCAAATGCCATCGTACACCACACGGGGCCTCGGTTTTATTTCTCATCCAAAGGAAGGCAAAGTCTGGGCCTCTCTCTCGCCCGAAAGATGCAACCCACCTCGGTTTAGTATCGAACATAGAACCACTGACGCAGTTACCGAGCATGCTACCCACTGCGTGACCGAGGCTGGATGTTGAAGGGACGGCTGCATGCAGCGCCTGCTCTAGCTGCATGCTCCGCGCCAGACAAAAAGACAAATTGCCGTCCCGGACAACAGGACCAATTGCCGCCCCTTGATGCAGTGCTCTGTTCGCGTGCTCTGTTCTCACACTTACAGCCAAATTGGCGCCCCGGACAAATGTCCGGGCCCTGTTGTATGAAATTAATTTCTTGCCTATAAACTATTAGTACAAGTCGTTCTCAAGGTTCTCATACTCTTCTGACCATAGGCCATTAACACTCTTCCCCTCTATCACCATTCTCTCTGTCTCTGTCTTATGGCCCTATATAATTTCAGCTTAAACTCCTAATACCGCAGTATACTACTTCGTATCTTGGCAATTAGCTATTAGCGAATTACTTCCTCTGAGTAAAGAAAGCATGTCTTTATTAAATATGTATCACATTATCATAATTGCTGAGACCACCTACAGAGATTCAATTCTCACTGCTGGTTTTAACTGTATTTTGCCTTAAGTCTGAGAAAATAAAATTACAGATATGAGAAAAATGATTACTGCGCTAAGATGTTGCTATTTAAATTACCTTTGTGTGTGGGTATTGTACTTGAAATCTCAAACTTTAAGAGAGAAAATCTTTAATTAGAAAAGATGAATGGATTCCATTAATACACTAAATTACCCATGAAACCTACAAATTATATCAAGTTGATGTTTCTTGGTAAGTTAATTAGCTGCTATATTGTGTTGATGGGACTGGCAGGGGACAACGCCATCTTATGTGTGTGTGGGACGATGTATGAGGAATTATAATCCCACTGGATCATTTTAAGAAATGTTCTTGCAGTTTACAGTGTTAAGGCAATATAATGCTGCTTATTTAAGGTAACGAAAATGTCGACATTTTATGCTTAATTTTTGAAATGAGTCGCATATAGTTAGTGGTGTACATACTGTATATGGGTATTGAGGATTAACCAACACTCGTTGAGTACCGGTATTTATTTTCTTCTTCATTCAAACCTTTTTTCGAGATTGGAGTAGGTATGAAAATTAAATGCATTATGCAATACCTCGGTGTATTTAGTATTTATCTGCGGGCTTTTAATTTGCCACATGAATGTTCTGGGGTTCCCCCTATGACCTTTTATGATACCACATACAGTTGTTCAGTGTTATTAAAAAAGAAGAATCGATCGTAATATACCATAGACCAGGGGTGTCAATGTGGCGGCCCGCAGCCCTAGAAGCCTAGAGTTGCGGCCCTCACAACCGATATCATGTAGTATACATATGCAGTTGGCTACTAAGAGGCGTAACGAGAGGGCGACAATTGCCCCCAGCATAGTTGGAATGGGGTGCCATGTGCCATATTTTGATTAAAACTATTGTTAATTAAATACCATTTCGACAATTGTCTTGGTACTTTTAAAAACAAATTTCCAAAATAAATAAAAGGTCAACACTGCATGGCCCTCATGACAACGCACATGTTGCGATGTGGCCCTCGGGGTGCCACGAGTTTGACATGCCTGCCATAGACCACGTTAAAGGTTTCCGAGAGCATTCAATTTTATTGAAAAACGAGAAACTGTTAGTTGAAATTGTTATAGGTAATGGGTAAGTTTTCAGTGTTGCTTCAACGTTTGAGAGCGCTCCTAGTTCCTGTATAGCAACTGTCAAAGTGTATTTTTTGGTAAAAATACGCATTAGCAAAATGTCGTGATGCACTGAAATGTAGCAGTCTCCGGAACATTGATATCTAGTCAGTTACATAATTTTAATGAAAATGTGAGCACATTGCTGTAGGGCAGTGGTCGGTAAACTCCTCAGTCCAAAGAGCCAAATATCAACAATACAATGATTGAGATTTCTTTTGAGAGCCAAATTTCTTAAATTTAAACTATCTAGGTAGTAACACCATTATTAACTTAATAATGATATCATTTATTGATAAAAATCAAATTTTTGGAAATGGCTGGTTAGAAAAATACAGGTAACTTTGTGCTTCAAGAAGATAACAGGTAACTTTTGCCACCAACGTGTGATTTGTGGACGCGTCAAGCACTGACCACCTTACACAACGAGACTGCTGACTGAATGACTCACTCAACTCGTGCATAAGGCCCTTCGTCCACTGACACAGCGCATCTGCCACTCGACTGAAAAATAATCAAATTTTAGTTCCTTTTCAGTTGGATGCTAGTCTGACTCATGTTAATGATATGCAACGCAATGTAAGGCAACTGGTTGGAAACGAGTTGCGTCGCAACTGAGCATGTCAGTTTCATTGCAACTGTCAAGTAATTCGCACCATTCGCACAATGCTCCCTTCATCTGAACTACTCAGCATCATAAGTGCAACTTTGCCAAAGAGTTACATCTGTTGACGAAAGTGGCATTGCAATTAACTTTACTTGCATTGCATTTCAGTTGAGTTGCAGTTGCATTGCGGTAGTGAACGAAATGCCTTAGTCAACTGTGCCTTCCAAGCGCCACATACCGCCTGTGCCACGTCTTCTGTCACTCGAACGATACTGCTGTGCATGCCTGTGCACCAACACAGTCATTTGTGGAAGAGCCGCATTCAAGGGGCCAAAGAGCCGCAGTTTGCCGACCCCTGCTGCAGGGGAACATAAGCATCGCACAACATTTCAACAGGACAGTCAAATATGAAGCTCTAAACACTCCAATTTATAACAAATTAATGTTCGCGAGCTCATTATTTGTCAAATTTTTCATTTCAACCTGGTAATCGATATTTTTATAGCCAAATACTTCACACATGGGAACTAAAAAAAAATTGCAGTTTAAAAATGTACTTTATTAACAGTTGATTCACAAGTTTCTTAAAATTCGGTTAAGTTAAGCCAAAATAATACTCCCCCAATAATGTACCCCCAGAAAAAAAAGCACTGCACACACCATTATTGCCTACCAGATGTGGTGTGGACCACACTGTTGCAATCCACATTGCACATCCACACAATGCAGCCACCTCTATATCTTTTCGATTGAAGATGGAATCATGATTCCAATTCCTGTGAGAAAACGACCTGTCTCGATGGTAGCGGTAGCATGCTTGACTAATAAATCAGTTGTTCGAGGTTCGATATTTGATCGAGTTGGTTTGGCTTTTATCGGGTGAGAGGGAGGTTCCTCTCTGGGGTCGCGTCGGTGGAAGAAAAATGCCCCCAGAATATGCCGGCGGATATGTAAGCATAGGGGTTCCAGCAATAGGTGGGCAGATGGCTGTGTAACAAATGTCGTCCAACAGGTCGCTACTGTTTATCAATAGGACAAAAATGGTTACCCGACCCTGCCATAGACGGGTAAAGGGTTAGCAGTATAGTAGTAGCAATTCGTATGAGAAAAGAAATGTCGTATCATCTGAATTGCCGAGATCAGCTGGTTACAACGCCCCTGACCGCAATTAATTGGATTGGAGAAAATAAAATACACTCTGAAATGTTTCTATATACAGGATGTAATTTTAAAGTAACCAATGCATTTATTATTATTATTTATTTTGCGCACAATAAAGTACAAATCATTACTACATACAATATCAACACAACAAACCAAAACCAACACCGCGCTACTCCTCTACTCCAGTACAGCAGTTGGCCCAAAGATGTTGGAACAAAACTTTTTTGAAATGAATGCAGAACCGCATACATTTTCACTCCGTGCAATCGTAAACAATGCTCCGAATGGCGTAAAGTAGAGAGTTCCACTCAACATAACACTTGACTGGGAAAAAAGCGGCGCCGGTAATCGTCACCAGGGTAGAGTGGTCACAAAAGGCATCTCCTAGTGGAGCGCACCTCAGGGGAAGCTGAGAAATCAGACACAGGATGGCAATTATTCCGGAGGGCTGCAGCTAGAAGCATTAGGTTAGGAAACCTTATGTACAATACAGGAGGCAGAAGCTTCGTTCGCTGGTACCAAGGAAATGAACGAGACCATAAAGGGATGCGAAAAATAACAGGATAACAATGGAGTAGAAAAGCGTAGAATGGGCAGGACCTTCGCCCTAAACATGATTATAAGCTTAGATCTGAACGCGAAGTCCCTTAACCTCCGAAATAAGTACACTAAGGAGTTGAGTCTGGAGCAAATACCCTGACAAGGCCGGGCTGCTGTTCAAAGGTGCACTGTAAAGATGCAGCACTGATGGCTACAGAAGTAGTTTTGGCAACATGCAGACTCATACGTATCGTTGAGTACCATGCAGCTAGCTGCTTCAAGAACCCAGAAAACCAGGAATGAACACCCGACAGATTAGAGAGCGTTGTGACATAACCGAAAAAGTTGTCATCTGCAAAAGACCACACGTGGCACTGGCTGCACACGGTAGGAAGGACAGCTGTAGCGAGGTTAAACTGCACTGAACCCTGGGGAACACCCCGCGTAAGCACTCTAACATGAGGGAAAGATCGCATTGCCACAGCGGCCTTCCAAGAAGGACACTAACAGGTTGAAAATATATGGGTTTTGAACTACTTGTTGAAGTGTTGCCACTAGGCTCTTGTGATCGACAGAGTCAAAAGCTTTCAAAACGTCTGTTTTCAGGCGAAAAAAAACTTTACCCTCAGCTAGTGCGTTGAGAATACACACGAGTTAGGACGGGAGCTATACTGCGAGGATCAACAACATGTGTTCAACCAACGAGGGTTCAACAACGGAGTGGACGAGGCTCTAATGACCTTGTAGTTGACGGGCCCTAAAACACCGACGAATCAATCAACCATATATGAGAGTTAATAAAATGTGGTGCGAACTAAGCACCGTCTGGCTCACATGACAGCGTAACAGCATGCCGTTGTCAGATGGCAATTTCACAACACCTACGTATATCAAACTGGTAATCATTTTAGAAATACAAGAAATTTAGTTAGGCACTCTTTAGTCAGAGCAGAAGAGGTCCTGCTTAGCATCGATTTTGAGACTTCAACCACGGCAATTGTTTATTTACAGTAAATCAATTGAGAACAAATGTTAAATTTCGCTGCCAGGGTCGAATTGTAATTGAAGAAAGGTACCTTCTGCACTTGAATGTGGTGGTCTTTAGTTCTTCTATGAGTAGCTTACTGTATGTTTTTAATATTTTTTATTGATAATATAAAATTTGGGTGGCATTGTTTCTTCGGCAGTCGCAGTTCAGTTTGTATGAAAATGAATTTGAGATCCTAATGAATTTAATACAACCTTGTATAAGAACTGCTAAGGAAATTTGATTCTCTTCAAATTAGATTTATTTCAGACGCCTTTTCGACTGTATCACAACAAGATTTTTAAGATTAATTTGATTTACTGTTAAAGAAGTGTGATCATTTTTGAGAGGAAGCTATTAAAAAACCGTGGAGAGCGCAAATCCCATCGTGATAAATTCCAGACCTTGTAGTTGTAGCAGATACCTAAATTCCAATTATTTTCACACAATCTCCTGAGATACATATTTAATTTACAACCACAACTCCAACGGAAATCTCTGTAGACCTCATTTGAACGAAGTTACCAAGCCATTATTCCGCAATGTTAATCTTTGCAAGAGAATAATGACTAGAAAAGTCTGTGCTTGACAAATGCTTGGTGTATTTTGGAAGTGTTACTGTCCCCTTCTTATTTGAATCTAGTGACTAACAGAAATTAATCTTGTTGGCATTAATAAAACACCAGTCGGTAGTACAGTACTAACAGGCTGGATACTTAATTTTTAGAGCTTAATGTTGAGGATTCTTTCTTGTATTATGCCAGGTGAAGACGTTGTGAACCTTTCTAACATGAAGTTCAATTTCTTACAGTACCTGGCCATATTAATGTGACCACCATTTAATATCCAGCTGCAGAGGCGCTGCTAGGGTTGGCGTCACTGTGTTGTGACACCATGGTTTCACCCAGGGCCGGCCTTCTCTATAAAGGGGCCTGGGTGCAAAAACCCTTTTTGGGGCCCCAATATATTTTTCCAAAAGTAAAAATAAAAGGATTCGGAATAAATGGACTCCTCTTAGATGCCTTTTTATCCCATTCTGAGATCCTTTTTGGATGATGCCATGTGTCCTAATATGTCGCCATTGCATTTATGAGTTGGTCTGAAAGCTTATGTGGACGTCCGCACCTTGAAACATTTTCAGTTGGACCTGTGTCATTATATTTTTTATTACACTTCTGATTATTAAAGGTATTTTGGTTTTAACAACCCCAAAATAATAGCATTATTAAATTATTGACTCTTAACCTCTAATTCTGGGTTATCCAGCCTGTGGCCCATTGAGGCTTGTAATGTGGCTCATGGCGCATCATTTCTAATTATGCATTGTAGCCTACCTGCTATGTGACATCTACCGTTATCTTCACCCGTTTTGGTTTTGACAGCCTGCGGCTGGCAATCTCTTCATGGAACAGCCGAGTGACCCACAACACCAGAATGATTGTACAACCCTGGTGTATATAGTTCAATGGCGGGGTTGTTAGGTTACGTTTAGGTTATGTTGCATGGGCAGGGTCGAATGAGGGACGTTGCTCCTACAATGACGTATTAAACATTTAATATTAGCAATGATCTGAGCCCTGATGGGGCCCGCCTCAATCGTTGGGCCCGCGTGCAATGCACCCTCTGCACCCCCCGGATGGCCGGCCCTGGTGTCACCCCTTTTGTCATGGTGTCACCTGGTGTGGCCAGCCTCCCCCCTTTGTGACGCCACTGTCCTGCTGCAAACCACTGGGACCGCCATTGACCATGGACGGCCTCCTACACCCATCAGAAGGGCATCAGAGGAGGGAAGAGGAATTGCAGTGTCTTCTGGCAGGTGGGCCACCTGACGGGCATCGGCATCCGCCCTCTCATTGGACATAATTCTGACTTGTCCTGGGACCTTCACAAAGACCAATGCCTTGCCATGCTTATGAATTATAGGAAGCAGTTTGTGCAAACCCTGGATGATGGCATATCTCTCCATAAATGGTGTGCAACTGCTGAATCACTAAGTATCCAAAAGTATTACAAAAATTATACAAATGCAGAAAATGTCTAGTGGTCACATTAATATGGCCAGGGACTGTAGGTGTGGTTCTAAATTAGGTGTATATAAAGCTTACATTTAATGACCGAGTAGATAAGTGAAAGATTCACGACCAAAGTCTGCAATACATTGAAACGAAAGGGCTGAGACGTAAGACCTGCAGTCAGTAGCTTTAGACTACCTTCTGACATCCATTTTCCTCATTGCCTTCCTGAATGTCGTGTCCTGAGTATCTCCAGGTCATATAGTGCCCGTCAATTTTGAAGAGCAAACTGGTTGGAAGTAGTTAAAGGAGTTATATAATATTCAGGATCATTTTCTCTCCATCTCCTTCATTTCGTGTTATTCTGCTGGCTCTTAAAAATGACAATTTAAGTAAATAAGTGATGGATCGTTCGTTCCCAACATTTTTTTAAATATAAAATGTCTTTTACCTATTATATAATTTGTTACTTTCGCTGTCAAATATGAAAAATGGCTTGGCCTTTTGAAAATGCCTGTCATTTGGTATGTACCTCGTATATACTTTGAATGCACGCATTGTTTGAAGGTTTACATTTTGTACCTGTCCTGTCAGAACGGCGGAACAAAGACTGCCGTGATAATAATGATGACGGTGGTGATGATGAATGCATTGAAATTTCGCAAAACTCTCCAGACTCCATTCACTGTGACATTTCATTCATACTTTTGGCCCTGATCTACATTTGCATTGTGAGTGTTTGGATGCAACGCTGAGCAATTTAGTCACCGGCAGACTAACCTCGCCAACGAAGGCTCGCAATTGTTAAGAAGTAACAGTCTGTTGACTCTCAGAAATAGTGGCTTATCTCTGTCTACTCTCCCAAAAAATAGTTTCTTCTACTCAAACTTTTAATTTCATCTCCCTATAAAATTATCCGTGAAAATTTTAATGATGTTTCAATGTTTCGTGTGGTAGCCAAAGGCAAATTGAGAATTTGACAACAACACACGGTACTTACGTTGTCTACTCCCCCTAATTCTGATATATTCTGGTTATTATGCGTTTTGTATATAAAATTAAGTTCCTGTTTATGATGTAGTGCTTTTTGTCCTTCTTCCTGCATCCTTCAGCCCTAAGTACATATTTTAACACGCACGGAAGACTGTGTTCCCATAACAAAAATCTTGTAAATATTAATCATCCAGTCACTGCGTTTTAGTCCCGAAATGGAACCTGTTCACAATATTTGTTCATATTTCAAAGAAGCGACTGAATGGATTTCGTACTGCATCTAATAAAAGGAGACAGAAAGACAGAAATCTACAAGTAGAAAACCAAAAGCGGGAGACAGAAGCCTATAGGAAGGAGACAAAAGTGGGGGGACAGAAGCCTAGTGACATGATTCGAGGAGATTGAACGAGCACCTTATACAGGGGGTCTGATTTCTACCCAGGACCGTGATAAGGTGTAGTTATATCCGGCTTGGGAACTCTACTATGTCTTAAAATGGATTACTTGTTTAAAAGAAGTTTAGGAGTTTGTGTGAAATGACATTTGCATGATGTTTCTCCTTGAGTTGTTAAATTTGGACATAATGAAGGGAACTTTAGAGGTCAAGCACAGTTGCTTAAGAATCTCGTAATCGAATATATGAAAAAATGCAGGCTAAATTTTTTTATCGTATGACGTTATTGCTACTAAAATTAAATGTACAATTTTGGAAGTATGACTGATCAGGATCAAAAATTTATTTCATCCTCCTCCCATGAGTCTTACGTCCCACAAGCTTCCTGTGTTTGCAAGCTGGCAGTCTTCAAATATGGAGAGCAGATTAAGAGGAGGAGGTGGTAGGTACCTTGTGATAGGAGTGAATCGGTCGATGGACTTCCCATCCAGGACAATGCTACTTTATTGATCTGTTTTCAAGTTTTGGCACACGACCAGACAGCCGCGAATATACATCAAGGCAAACCCTTGAACGGCATGGCAGCCGTTCTCTTGAGATCTTCTTCTTCTTCTTACATATCTGTTCACTTAAAATGAAATGTGTCTAATAAAAGTGACAATCTGCCATCTTCCCCCTCCCCTTCCTCGCACATCTACGATTTCCATTTTTGATGGTGTGGTGGTGGTGTGTTGGTGGGGGAGTGTTTTTTGTGCCTCATCCTTTACTGAAGCTCTCGAAAATTCAAGCGGAAATAGCAAGGCAGCTATTAACGAAAGAAGGAGGAGGGGGTCATTCATAAAGTTGGTCTATTTATATTCTTCAAGATCTCTCTTTAACCCCTTCGCTATTGGTCCAGGCGCCATTTGAGTGGATAATGATCATCGTTAAACCATGGCAATTTGCAAAGAACACCATCAATTAATGTAGTTAAAATGATGAACCCATTCACCAATGTCACCTTAACAAAGAAGTAGCAGAATCACTGCTCTGTAAGTCGGCAATTTGGCACACCAAGAAGACTGTGTTCGCATGATTTGATTAATTTACTTACTCTACTGATGTTGCTGAAGGTCTCCATTTCGCATAATACTCGTAGTAGATAGCACTTGTGAGATTTCATGCATTATTACATTCACACGCACGTAGTACTGTCTCTGTCCCACCTCGCCCCCACACTCCTCTTTAAATGTTTTGAAGTGTTTATTATTATTATGGAACAATTCTTATCTTAAAATATTTAACCTTTGATTTTTAAGCACCCTATTAGTCTCATCTGCATCGCTGGCGTTGACCATCTTGTCATATTAAACGGCGTTTTGATGTGTCCCAACTCTTTGATGTTAGGAATTATCAAGAGTCACGGCCATTTGTCTATCAACTCAGAATTTTCCTTGATGGTTGTTGTTTTTGTATGTGACACGTAAGTCTATAATTGCAGGTTCTAGCCTGAAGAGGCAGGTGACATCTTTTGTGAGGGAAGGAAGCCCACAGTATGCCTTCCGTTGAATGGGAAGTTGGGATCCCTACTTCTATGTGTAGAAAAATCCCATCTTCATGATATAAAACATACGTATCGATGGCGACATTTCCAAGTTTAGGAGCTCGCCTCCTGGAGTCGTTGGAGAAAAGCGTCTCCACGAAGAAAATTGACCAATGTTAAAATAGTGAGGTTGGCAGCATTGGGACGGCAGTCGACTACATAATAATGCCGCTAGGAAGGTTCTCATGTGTATGGAGCGACTGTTTTGCGCTGGACACACCAGTTCTCATCTGTTCACTGAAGTTAAGCAACGTAACCCCAGCTTATACTAGTATGGATAACCGCTTGGGAGCACTGGGTACTGTTAATGTCCAAAAAAGTCGTAACAGCGTAGTATCTGTGAAGACTGCATTACAACTATGCAGTGGACGGGGCTCTAATGACCTTTGTAGTTCAAGGGCCCTAAAATACAGTACCAATGAAACAAGACTCATGTATATGTTTGTTTCTTATTTCAAAGAGGCAGTAACAGTGAAAGAGAGATTCTTTCCATTGCCAGTTAGTTTGATGTGGACATGATGCACACATGTTTGTAGAATTGAGAGACCGACGAATTGCGTTGGACACACCAGTTCTCGGCTGATTACTGAAGTTAAGCAACTCAACCTCAGCTAGCACTGACATGGGTGGCTGCTTGGGAAAACTGTGTACCGCTAGTATCCGAAAATCGTCGCATTAGTGTAGTGTCTGTGCAGTCTCTGCATCAGAGCTATGCTGTGGACGGGGCTCTAATGACCTTGTAGTTGAAGGGCCCTAAAACACCAACAAACAAACAAAGTAGAATTGAGGCTTGCAAACCTTAAAGTATTTTCCGAAGTTCATATGTGGCAATAAAATTTACCTTTACCGTGTAGCGGTTGACTCTCCTGATTTAAGCAAGTCGGGCAGGAATCTTCTACCCTTTTAATCGGTTCGTCTTTACCAACTAATACTCCGAGCATAATTTCATATATTTTATATATTGTAGATAACATGTAACCTTGTGGTCAGCAACTGAATCTGAGGATTTCCACGTTGGCCGATGACCAAAAGGAGGTTTTTAAAGTCAGAAATTCAACCACTGGTGAAGGTTGTATGGTAAAGTACCCAAAATCCGTCCCCCCCTTTAACTTTCAAGGGGAGGGTTGTAGCCTTCAGAACAGCACATGGACGCCTTCAGAACCATCCATTTACTACTGGCTCTGATTCAGTTGCTTTGTTCTGTTTTTAACTTTAAAATTTTTCAAAAAATAGGTTTTGTGTAAATTTACTTAATTGTGAAATCAACCTTAAACAGTTATATTGACATTTCCGAGTAATTTTTTTCATCATTTGGCAATTGATAGTTAAAGATTGCTCCTTAAATATTGTGTTCCAGTTGTCAGAACCGTGTAGTTGTGGTTGTTTGTTCAAGAGATGGAACTTTTTCATTTGTTATTGCTGGGATCCTAAATCCGTCCCTTTGAAATTCCCAAATTCGTCCCCGGGACGGATTTAGGACCCTCATAATGTATTGCTCTTTTTTTACATTCTATAATTTCCCAACCTCTTAGACTAGTATTGATTCATATATGATCACGTGTTGACCTTTTTATAATGTGTTTACCACTTCTATGCCTTATTATTATAATGTAGTAGAACTGAAGTTCTATGAAGAATATCATTCCAAAATTGATATTAGGCTATTTTATTTAAACAGTCAATAAAAAGTTTTCTCTCAAGAAATTTATTATGAGAGATGTCAACTGTGTTTTAATGAAATTTCCCATAAAAATAATTCAGTAGATGTTAGCTGGAAAGAGGGGACGGAATTAGGACACCTTTTTAGAAAAATCAAAATCTTCGTTCTTAGAAGTTTTTAATTTTTTATGGTTTAGAAAGTTTTATTTAATAGTATCGCACTAGCTATACAAGTAGGTAAGGAGTTGATAAACTTAAATCAGTTTTTAATTGCTTAGGGGGACGATATTAACTGCTGATTTCAGCTGTCTTATAAATGCCTGCTTGTTGATCCCATCTTATGTTATACTAGCCAAGCAGTCATAACAGGCTGAACCCTTAGAAGGCTGCTCGCGGGAGATGAGGAGGTAGGTATAGAGCAGTGGTCTTCAAACTTTGTCGACTCACGGAACCCTTAGAACTGTAAGATGTTTTGGGGGATATCTTGCCGCTGCTAACGAATTTTCATTTTGACTCGCGGAACCCCCAGAGATGCGTTGGGAACCCCCACAGTTTGAAGACCGCTGGTGTAGAGGATATAGGAGAGGGGAAATTTGCAGCACCCAACGTTCTTTACCCACCACTCATGTTGGTACTAACGTGGGCTGGCACTGCCTAACTTCAGTGATCTCACGAGAACTGGTGTTTCCAACGCAACTTGGCTTGTTTTTGTTAATCATCATCATTCTGAAAATATATCTAGTCGTTAGGTGTATACTGGAAGAAATAGTGTTTGAAACCAAGAAGAATCAGCAAAAAATGTTAAAAATGCTTTTGCTTAGTGCGGTTTCTTAACCGTCTACGTAGTACATAATCGTGTACGATTTGATGCGAGAATCTGTCTACGCTTTCATGAACATCGCTGTTGAATAACATTTTGCAGATATTTTCAGTGCTATCTTTCAAAATATCAATGCTAGTATTTTTTGTGAGAAAAGGAAAGTCTTTTAATTGGACTCAACATCTGAACCTTTCCAGCTTCTCCTGCTCTTTTTATATAGCTCAATTACTCTTTTTCTGTCTATGGCAGAATCCTGTACCCGTTGGTACAAGGGACACGTGGGTAAATTGATGGGAGGGAGGCATTTCTTACTCTGCCGGCTACAGACCAAAATTTTTCTGATTTACTGTACATGCATTTTAACTTCAAAACAAAGGGTTCTTTATAGAGCTTAAATATCACTCGTATTTTTACTCTGCAGAACTTAACCGTACACTTGACGTGAGAAATCTTTCTCAGAATTTGTAATCCCTTATTGCATCGTCTCATAATTAAGACACCAGACACGTCCTGTCCTTTCATCCTTGGACTCCACCTCTTGTCATGTCAATTAAAACCCTCTAATGGCAAAGACTTGTATTGAGTGCAACTGCCCGAAGTCTGTTTTGCACGGTTTGACATTGACGTATCCGAATAGACACATTCTTTAAATATGTATAGTGTCTAATTAGGTAATAAGAAATCTAGACTTGGCCCAATGACCTTCATTTACATTGATCCACGGATTAGGCTCCCTACTTTAAACCCACGGTTTTCAAATTGTTGCATGTTGGGAAATGTACCGGAATACAGTATTAGGTTTCTACAAAGGTGTAGGCAAAGTTGCAGTTACTGTATTATAAAAAATAAGAGAAGGATTCAGGTGATATTTGCCACTTAGTGACAGTATGTTAATGAGATAGTTTGTTAATTGACATTTTAGCAAAATTGGGAGGAAGGTGTATCTTAATATGGCATGAAGATTGTGTCACCAAATAGGTTGATACAGAAAACGGCTCATAAGTTGGAAATTATCATATTTCTGCGAAAGTGTTTCCAACAAAACTTTAGTTGTTGTTTGTTGAAGTTTAAGGTCCCGTCAACTACGAGGTCATTAGAGACCCGTCCACTGTATAGTTCTAATGCATATACTGCACAGACACTACACTAATGCGACGATTATTGGGTATTAGCAGTACCCAGCTTTCCCGAGCGACCACCCATGTCAGTACTAACTGGGCTTGCGTTGCTTAACTTCAGTGATCAGACGAGAACTGGTGTGACCAACGC
>JAAFCE010008833.1:18938825-19068681 GCA_013389805.1 Trigoniulus corallinus
GCGTTGCTTAACTTCAGTGATCAGACGAGAACTGGTGTGACCAACGCAACTCGCTGCTCCCGTAAAACGTTAGTATTTCGTAATATATCGATTAATAGTCAAATATTATAGAGTGCCCATTTGAAATTTTAAAGTTGCTGTCCGCCTTTATATGGGAACTGCGGGACAGTTGGTTGTTGTTACTTTTAACAGCAAAAGCAAGCAACTCCTAAACCTGTTCCCACCTATGGCAGGGTCGGTTACCCATCTTGTCCCTCTAAATGGACACAAGGGCGATAAATTTGACAATGTTTTCTGCAGCCGGTTGCCGACCAAATCTGCAACCCCTTTGCTTACTTATCGTCGGTCTAGTGTTCGGAGGGGCGTTCCGCCGACACCAGGGGACGAGCTCCTACACCTGGGACTTATGCGTCATCTATCCGTTGCGTAGTAGACAGGGTTCTTTTATGTGCGAATGACATCCACATGGGACCTCGGTTTACTTCTCATCCACACGGGACCTGGGTTTTACTTCTCATCCACACAGGACCTCGGTTTTACTTATCCGAAAGAAAGCGCACTCGGGGCTTGTCTCTTGCCCGAAAGAAGTCAACCCCCCCCCCTCGGCCCAGTATCGGGAGCGGCAAATTGCGTTGGGCACACCAGTTCTCGTCTGATCACTGAAGTTAAGCAACGTAACCCCAGTTAGTACTGAAATGGATGGCCGCTTGTGAAAACTGGGTACCACTAGTATCCAAAAATCATCGCATTAGTGTGGTGTCTGTGCAGTACCTGCATCAGAACTACACAGTGGACGGGGCTCTCTTTACCTTGTAGTTGAAGGGCCCTAAAACACCAACAAATAAACAACAATCGGTCCAGTAGTTACCTAGCGTGCTACCCACTGCGCCACCTGGGCAGGTGTTGTAGTATTTAGCAGATGCCTAAAAATATTAATTTTTCATTCTTTACAATTTTTCCTTTAAGCGCAGTTTCCGAAATAAATTACGATTCCGGAACTTTACGATTGCGTTGCACAGTATAACAAAATGTTTCCCAACAAAATTATACAATTCATGAAAAGAGAAAAATGAATATTATGTAACATTTTTCTTGTTATGTAACAAGTTATGATAACCATTATATGTCTGTAAAGGTCATTAAGAGTCAACAAGTTAAAACAGCGTTACCCAAGCGTTAGAAACCTAAATTGGTTTGGGCAGAGGACGTTGGACTCCACTTTTGTCTTCAGAAAACACATTTGGATACAAGATTGAGGTAGACAAATGCTTAAGATTTCGCATTTCTTTTAGGAAGATAAGACCAGCGGCAAACTGGAACGGGTGTCAGCTTTCCCTAATGCGAATGGGTCCTGCAGAAGCATGCCTCATCAGCATTAGACAATATGTTATGCTTTACAATTGGATTGGGGTGGGCTCCCTCTTGTATCCTGGCAGCCAATATATTTAAAGCCAATTCTCTGCTGGGACATGCTTCCCTTCAAGTCCATGAAATCAGGAATTCATCATCATCATACCCTTATCCCGCCTGTGGAAGGGTCGGGTCTGTGGGTTTTAGCCCTCCACTCCTGCCTGAATCCCACAAGGTCCCCGTCCAGTCCACAAACTACCACATCCTTACAGACAACTTGCTCCCTACGCTTTAGAATCCCCTGTTTTACCTGTAAGGGTCCCCACATTCCACGCTCCAAACCAGTGCACCAAATTGACAAAATGAAATACCATTTTGGCCTTATCCGTTGTGTGGGACAGACAGTTGGGTTAGAAGTGCAGGCTACTAGTTTGATAGGGTAGGAACTCGGGGGCAATAACTGGAAATTTAGTAATTTTGAGGAGAGGGTTGGGGCCTTTGGGAACTTGAAGGCCTTACAATTCGCCAAAGTATACTGTAGTTCTTAGTGCTGCTTCAAGTTGATATACAACCGTCATCAATATCCTAATTTCCGTTACTTTACTTGACATTTGTGGCCTTTAAACGGCCTGTCCACTGACAATAGGCGCAGAATTTCTAAAGAAGAGCTTACTGTATGTGAGATTGAGAATTATGAGAGTTCATAAACACCATTAAGGGGTCACATCTTCTGGCCATTCATAATTTTAATACTATTTCTACATCCTGTTGATTATGTGTGAATATTTGAAAATCAACGGATGTCAGATTCCTGCTTCTGCTGCTGCCCTAACCCTTGTACATCATAATGAAATGAAAGATATGGGAGCATTCAACGCTTTACTGAAAACTACTGACATTTAGGAGAAGTAATCTCCAAATGGGACTCTGCGAACATTAGTTGGCGAATCTCGTATGCATCTAGCAAAATCTTGTTATTAAAAATCATTGCAGTCGTGGTTCATTCTTTTCTTTTAGCGTGAGAAATTTAAACCATTTGAGGAATGCGAGTGATGATTGGTGCATTTTGTATCTGAGCCACTTGAAGAAAATCCTAACTGATCTAGCAACTTGCATAGGAATTCGAGTTTAGCCTCTGGTGATGTCATGAACCCCCTTATTAGGTTAAAGATGACTGGCATTCAATTCAAGAGGTCTCATTATATACTGCATATTTATTTATTTATCTGAATGACTTTAACCCGTTTTCTGAAAGGGGGAAGCTCTTGCCTTCAATTCTTCATTTTTATACAGTTAGAAATACTTTTGCATTCTGCCAACGACATCACAGTGGAGTTATCGCTGAATGACTCTTCCAGGCTATCGACCGACACTAAAGAGCCAACTTCCTATACACAGGGCTAGTCCAACGGGATGATGGCTAATGGTTGGAATGCAGTGTACTGGACAGGGTCATCCAACCAGAATAGGGACTCAACTGGTGTTAAAATTTTTTAGATGATGTCTGATAATCCGCTTCACTAAATTTCATAAATGCTGAGAACAAGAGGTGGGTCAAACGCGGACTGCATATGATCTGTTAGGCCTACGAAGGTAGTCGGAATCGGTAAGATGAAACTACATTTTTTTAGTGTGAAAATGACCATAAATTAGTAATTTTAGCTTTTTTGTCGAATGTGGTCCACGAGGATGTTGCGAATGTTTATGTGGCCTTCATGGCGAGACGTTTGCATACCCCTGGCTTAGCAGCACACTGCTAATAATCATCCATTGGGTACAACAAGTGCCAGTTGAGACCTGCAATCTAGGATTTAAAATGAAGGGACCTCAAAACTAGGTTGCGCTTAGTCCTCGCGTCCATGCTGATCCACCATTTTCTGTCACATTTGTTAATTATGCTTAAGGCATATTACTACAGCCGGTTTTTTTTCTGTTAAAAATTCATCTTGTTGCCGTTTTAAATGTTTGTGAAGGAACCTCAGTGGCTGAACCAGTTTAGTGCTTTAAACTGATATTTGACAACGTATGGTGAGATTATATTTTATAAGTGCCGCGTTATAAGATATCCCGGAAACAATCTAAACTTTTCCAGATTGAAATATTTTGTGTATTAAAAAGCAGGTGACCCGATTAGAACTGAAGGGAATTCCCTACATACAGTCATCCCAAATAGTAGCCGAAATATATATCCGGGTTGCACTGCTGCTCTTTTTTTTTATTTTAACGATAATCTCTTCTTTGAATTATGCCGACATCTCGTCAGAAATGATGACCATCCCACAGATTCTCACTGTATGATGGGAGTGAATGATTTTAAAATGAATAAATAGTCTAGTTCATTTTACACAAACGCATTTGTTAAAAATAAAAAAAAACATGTAAACCTGCAGTGCTGTTTCTAAAATCCTAAATGGCAACTGCTTACATAACTTTCAAACACTATAAATTTTAATTAGGCACTACAAGCAGTTCTTTGCAGTGTCGCTTGGCTGCCTTTCCATAACACAGTTGTTCGTTTAAATGGCTCACAAAGTGGTTTCCGGTACGAGCCTGTGGAACTTTCTTAAAATAATAATGGTGTTGCAAGGTACTCAAGATGGCTGGAAGCCATAATACATAATTCTTAACTTTATCATTATTTACATACATGTCGTCCTGTTTGTAAAACATTATTTTTTCACTCATTGTTCAACTTCTAGAAGGCACAGTTTGACGAGAGAACAACTGCTGGCCAGCATGTTTGCTTAGGGGACGTCCACGTAGCAGGATATGCATGCATGTCTAATTTTCGGAGGTCCGTATCGAGAGTCAGAATATAGGCCTGCTCAGTGGATTTCCTGACAACTGTTTAATATTAATAAGGATTTCACTCCTAACAGATGTAGTAAGTAACATTCAAGGCTTGGTCGGAAGCGTCTACGTTAAGAAACATTTATTGACCAGGTGGGCACTTAAAATGACAGCTACAATTCCTTTGGCGGATATAATGAACCTACTCAAGATGTTCCACATGCACGACACTAATACTATTGATTGTCGTAGGCCAGTTAATTAATTGTAGGTCATTGGAGCAGTTTCATCTCGTTGCTCTTCTATTTCACTACAGCCTATTTGCGTGATTACTGTTATCATTCTTGATAACGTAAAGAAATTAATGTTTTTTATTGTTCATGTAACAACCTACGCACAACAGTATCTTCAGCAGTCGCTTCCGTTGTGCTGCAACCTGTCACAACTTTTTGGATGAAGTAGACTGTACAAAACCAAATTGGTGCAGGGCTTTAAGGGTCCAACTCTTCGTAAACAAGTTGTGAAGTATTATAATTATATATTTACGCCAACATGTTATCGTGTCACTCGAATGTTATTCTTCATGTGTTATCCACCAATATGTTTTCAGTAATGCATTGCAAGTTGTGTAGCCCTTAATTTTTTGAACTCTGCAATCATCTAACGGATAAAAGTAAAGCTAATGACTCCTCAACTGTAAACACTACTAGTCTTATCTAAGAGTTGAACAGTCATGTGCTCTTTCAATCAGTGCTACCATTGTGGAACACCTAATACCACTGCAACAATTTTTAATCTTTATACAGTAGATGCTCAATGACTGTTTTTATATGTTGGGGGGGTTAAATCTTGACGTCGTGACTCGTCTTTCTTGTTTAAATTCAGAGTTTAGATGCCTGTCCATCCTGAAGTCGTTAATTGGACTAATGAGTAAGCGAATTGACAATAAATGCCCAAGTGCTTCAGTACTTCACCTTAATATCTACTGTTAATTCCAATTATCATAGCCTGACTAATGCTCTCTGTAGCCTTTGTCGTTCGTCTGTAAGCAGCCTAGACTTAGACGTACAGTATTCCTACTGTATCTGAATTGCCCTAGTTACATGTTCCTGTTGTTGGAAAAAGGAAACCCTTGAAGAGTTCACCGGTACCAAGGGCGGATATGGTGCGCGACCCTGTCATAGGTGGGGAAAAGGTTTAGAAATGATAATTATAGTCTTGAGTCTTTAGTGATCAATCATCAAACTGGTTGTTACTGCACAGGTCTTCATCCTATTAACACGAGGGCTTCTTGGGAACTAGTTGTTTTTAACCTCGCTGTACCGAATTTGGAGAATATTTAATTAGTTTGTACTTGTGTAGTTTCAAGTGCAGTTCGTGCAGTGTACTCTAGACGTAGCACAATGCTTAAATTGACTTATTTAACGTCTCATTTAATAAGAGCTTTCTTAACTAGTTTAGAAATTCTAAAGCTGCCGTGTGATATACTTAAGTCCAGTCATTTTTGACAGTCACCAACGACAATCTTAATTATCACCTTTATTGATAAAACCGCAAATAGTCTGCCGCGCCTATTTTCTTAAATTACCATATATCACGTGCCTCGCATTGCAAAATGCTAAAGGTTATAATATTATTAGTTTAGTTTTCACCAGACATGATGTTAAAATCAATAATTGGACTTGCTTTCACAATTTATTCTATTACATAATTGGAATGTGGATTATTTGGTACGAGACTAAAGTTTCAAGCACTGGGTGACGTTCAGTGAGTAGAGTCTCTATTCCTTTTGACATTGAGCATCACTCCCTTTACTTCATTACATGTCTTAAAATGCAGACACTTCTTATTCCTCCTAAGAGAAACTTGAAATGTGTTTCTATGGATCACTGAATTTTTCAATGTTGAACTCTAGTCTTAGGCACCACAGTCAACCTCTACTAAACGTTTTAGAACCTTTTTAATGTCTTATAAATTTCAGCTATTTTTTCAAAACTTTGGCAGTGAAATTATTAGGACTGAGGGACCTGCCGAATCACCAAGATCAAAGATGCTATAACTAAGCTCGCGGAAGAAGGGACTGAAATTTTTGAAAAATCCTAGAGTAGAAAATCCCTGCTGCTTACTGTTATTGTGCAATAGATCAGACACCATGCAATATTATAACCACCAAAGCATTAGTTTACTTACCAAAATTCCTATTTTGGTTGTATAATGCGGTGTTGGAACACGTGGGCTAGGCCGGCATCCCCCTCCCCCAGACGACTAAGCCAATATTTCCTGCGGGTTCCAGACACCTCTCGGAGCGGCAAATTGCGTTGGACACACCAGTTCTCGTCTGATCACTGAAGTTAAGCAACGCAACCCCAGTTAGTACTGACATGGGTGGTAGCTTGGGAAATCCAAAACTCTTGGGGTATCCAAAAATCGTGGATCTCTGCAGTCTCTGCATAAGAACTACACGGTGGACGGGGATCTAATGACATTGTAGTTGAAGGGCCCTAAAACACCAACAATCAAACAAGCAATCAAGACACCTGGCTGGGGTGTCCCCAGTCAAGCATGTTCAGTGGACCCACAGACCCGACCCTGCCGCAGGCGGGATGGGGGTGTGTGATGATGACTAGGGTAGGCTGTCTCCCTCATCCTGAAATAGAGGAATTTTCTGTAGCAACTCGCAATAGTGTGGTTTTGTAGACGTTTTGTATAACGGAAATGATTCTTATAAGGTTACAATATTTAAACGGGAGTAAATACCGCGAGGATCCACTGTGGGTGTATTGCATTTCAGACTTTCGACATTAAAGACATTAAAAAGCAACCCCCTAACTCTTTTTCCGCCCATAGCAGGCTCGAGTACCCATCTTTTCTCTGAAATGGACACAAGGGCGATATATTGGACAGTGTTTTTCCACAGCCTGTTGCCGACAAAAGCTGTAACCCCTATGCTTATTTTTCGAGGATGGCCACTCCACCTCATCTACTGTATCTGTTGCATAGTAGAGAAGGTTCTTTTACGTGCAAATTCTAACGTACACAACATGGGGCCTCGGGTTTATTTCTCATTCGAAGGAAGGCGCACTCGGAGACCCTTTCTCTCTCCCTCTCCCGAAAGAAGCATCCCACCTTGATCCAGTTTCGAACCTAAACTTACGACACAGTTACCGAGCATGCTACCCACTGCGCCACCGAGGGGGCTTCGACATTAAGGCAAGACGCAAAATGAGACGCAGGGTATAGCAGCCCTGCAAAATTCTGCTAGCAGGCAATCACCGCACATTTCTTTCCACCATACTTGCATCAAATAATAAGAGAACTTCTCTGCTTTGCACCGCTTTTTGTTATTGTCACGCCAACTTCACGCAGGAAACTGCGGCATTGGCACTGCGCTCCGCAGGGTCACGTGGCGCAGGCACTGAGGGACGTCACCCTGCAACTTAACATGCGCAGCTACATACTACCATTGTTTGTTTGTTGGTGTTTATGGTCCCGTCAACTACGAGGTCATTAGAGACCCATCCACTGCATAGTTCTAATGCATATACTGCACAGACATTACACTAATGCGACGATTATTGGGTATTAGCAGTACCCAGCTTTCCCGAGCGACCACCCATGTCAGTATTAACTGGGCTTGCGTTGCTTAACTTCAGTGATCAGAAGAGAACTGGTGTGTCCAACGCAACTCGCCGCTCCCTACATACTACCATGTGAGCCGCAGAAATTTATAGTGAGTCACCCTGCGTCACCTGCGAAGAGTGCGTCTCCTTTTGCGCTGGGCTTTAAAGACAACCTTGTCAAAATGCTTCATTGTTCTACTGATAGCAGTAGGACTACAGCTAGCACCAGTGCAGTATGAAGAGTATAAGAAATGTTGACATTTTTGAAAATTTCTTCCTGTTAGTAACTAGTCCAGCATATACTGCGGTAGGATGGATGCGTATAGTTGCAAATAAAGGTGTAAAATTGCAAGTACAAAGTTCTTGGGGTAGAAACATTATGGGATGTGAACCTTAAACATTGTCTCATATCAAACGCTGTAGTACAAACATTTATTTGTCATAGAATAATATTGGCTATCAATTTTCAAGCAAAGATTAGATCTGAAATGAATTCAGAAGATTGCTAGGGTAGTTGTCATTGATTGAAGTCTGTGACAATTTGACAGTATTTCAAAATATTTGCAAAATTTTAAACAATTTTTTCACACGAAATCGGTATAATAATGCCGCAAAGAAAATGAGACATCGTACACATAACTCATAAATCGCTTATCTCTTGTTGATTACAAATAAACAACAGAAATACATTTTTAAAAGCACGATTGTTCTACGTAATCAATTAACGTTGCCGGCAATGGCAACTGCTTGATCAAATCTACTCTGGTGTTGTAACGGATCACAAAGCGACAAAGATATTGTAATGTCCGTACTTCACAAAATCTTGAAATTGGACGTGTTAGTCTTATAGGGTATGATAACTTATTAGGTCCTTCTGGCTTGGTGTAAAATATGGCCCTGAAATGAGAGACTTTGACGGAATATTCTATAAGGCTGTCAACAGACGGATGCCATTTTGATGGATCACGGGGATGCAGAGTGAACTTGCCACTTACATATTCGATTCTCAGAAAAAGGGTTCGTCCAACTGAGCGTACGTATAGACTAAGAAGTATACAGTCATCAGAACTATCTCGCACTAAAAATGACCCATCAGGTTGATCCTTTAGCCGTTCTTCTGCCTCCACACGGGATATTGGCCCCCAATACCATCCATACTTTGATAATTTTTTCATTTCGTCGCCAAAAGTTGAACTAAATTTTAGTTCCACACGTACATCTTGGGGATCATCTTCAGGGTCGCACATTATAGATTTAGGTTCGGGTAAAATGACACTCTGGCATCGCGAACAAACTAATGTTTTTCTTCCTCCGTAAGAGTCGGCCCTTCGATGCAATGAGGAGGTTTTTCGCTGTGGCAATGGAAGCCATTTTGAATTATTCATTTTCATATTTATAGTCGGAAGAGTGTGTATAATATCATCCTCAGAACACCGGCGTTCATTTTGTATGTCAATATTACTGAAGGGCTGTGACAGAGTCGCCCTGTTATTGATCCCATTTTTCAAAAAACGACGCCGAATTGCAACATTATCACATGGCACTTCTGTGCTATCAAACTCATTGATGCTACTCTCTTCTCCTTCTGGATCATGCGTTAGACACAGGCCGGATGTTGATGCCTCTAAAAGACCATAATAATTTAGGGAATTTGTAAATTGAATGAGATTGTTAACGTGTCGATTACTTTCTCTGTCATATGAGGATGCAGCATTTTGCAGATGATTTGATTGGAATCGATACGAAAATGCCTCTCTGGGCAAGGAATTGGCATTACGTGTATGATATGGAGAGAAATTATGTGGTGGAGCTGACCAGGATGTATGTACTCCATTTCTGCAAGAGCCGTGTATACAATCAAATCTGCGGTGTAACATTTCTGATGGAAATAGTAACATTTCGTCATTTTCCACGCAACTACATGCAAATCTATTATGATAGTTACAGTTTTGATGCACAGAACTGAGACCCCTTAATGAGAGGTGATGAGGACACGTGCACTCGTTATTTTGAAACTTGGATACTGGCTGCCAACTGCGATGCTTTTTACCATGCCGTATTCCGGAAAAAGCATTTTTCATTCGTTGAAGTAAATTGGGTCGTTCCCGCCGCAAAACTACTGCTGACTCCGCCTCACGATTTTTTAAACTTAATGTGGAAATCTTGGACGTGGCTTTATCAATACATTTCTCATCTTTTAGACTTCCCTTTGACTTTAACCATTCATTGATCTTTTCGGCGTCGTATTTCTGCACAGAACTTGTGTATTTCACAGACATGGTGACAAGCGATAGAAATTAAGTTACTTTGTATGGCGCGCACACTACCTAACAGACTGGAATATAACATTTGGTCATGGCTTTCACAGCATATTATCTATAGTTACCCAATTTAAATCAAACTCATATCAGACTTGTAAATATGGTATCTTAGTAACTCTGATAAGTTGTGCAATTAATCTAGCTGCTAGTGAAGTATGGTACCCCAACATTTGAATGAATCTATAAATGTATGTGTTAGTCATTGCCAATGACAGATTAAATATTTGGCAGTAAACAAAAGATATTACAGGAAGTTTAGACTTCACCACCAAATATAGTAAGAGCACTTGAGTGTAATCTTCCCCTCCCCCGGTGAGATCTGTGGATATTACGATCAGGCCACTACATCGCAGTGTGATCATAAGAGGGATCAAGCCACGGGTTCCATTTTGAGTAGCCTAGGAAGCCCTGACGTTTAAATCCCTTGGGTTTTAACTTGTAATATGGGGATTCACTTAATGGGTGACAAAAATGGTAAATTCGGAACTCTTCTAACAGGGTTACTGACAAGAAAGTGATAGATAACTAATTTACCGTCGGTTTTGTGTACCACAGAATTTTTGGCGCCTTTATGCAAATATAATTTGACGGCTAGGTAACCCAATCTATGGACAACCCTGGATCATTTCCCACGTATTCCTAGAATGGTAACATGACATTTGAGGTACGGTGTTGCCATTGTCTGATGACATTCAAAAATATATCAGGCTTCAATGCGTTTTGTCTGTCGCTGGGTAATACCAGTGATACTTGTAATATACTAAGCTAAAGGCTCGGTTCGTGAGTCAGGCGCCCTAGGCAAGTTGTAAATTGTCCGAGCATCTCTTACGCCCTTGGCATTTGTCCCATTGCCAATGCATTGCTATGACTGCAACAAGGCGCCTCAAGAGAGCCAACATTTAGAAAAAGTCCCACCAAATCAGAAAAGTTTGGGAACCTCAGGACTATGAACATTTCAAATGATCGATAGACTGCACGGCAAGGAAGTTCCTCTGAAACTGGCCGCCCCTCAGAAATTTTCCGTCCTAGGCAGCCGCCTAGGTTTGCCTGCCTCATGAGCCTCCTGTGCTGAGCTACGTCATACATGCAACGTGACCTACAAAACTATGGAACGCTATAGAAACCCAGTTGCAAACTAGCCAGCCCTGGCGACCACACGAAACCAGCATGCTCCTGATGCCAACTCCTCACCTAATATGTATTTATAATATTGATATTGTTTTTATTCGAACCATAGGTGATTGTTAAACTTTGAAATTTAAATTGCAAAACTTTACATCTAACTAGGGCCTACGATACTAAAAATCACTCAGCAACTCCTAACCCCTTTTCCCGGTTATGGCAGGGTCGGGTAACCATCGTGTCCCTCAGAATGGGCGATATCGCCTCACAGGGACGATATATTGGACAGTGTTTTTCCACAGCCGGTTACAGACCAAAGCAGACCTGGTCTAGTGTTCGTTGGGGCACTCCACCGACGCCAGGGAGCGAGCTCCTACACCTGGAAATTTTGCCTCCTCTACCCGTTGCATAGTAGAGAGGTTAACATTAAAAAGGCCCATGATTTTTTCTAAAATTACATCTTTGTCTACACAAGAAAAAGATCAAAGATGGTAATTTAAATAATTACAATTATATTAGTGGAATGAAAATTTGGATACGGCTGTGCTGTAGAGTGAGTGTAAAGGATGTCTTGCCATTTTTATTAAACGCACATTATAAGTTTTGTCATATTAATCTTAATTAAATATAATGAGGCGATCGGCACTTAACTAGATTTACTTGGCAACGCTTTGAAATTATTCATAGACTGGTATTGTATGTAATTATGATATCTATTACAGGAGTATTTAGCTTCTGGATAATGTATCATACTTTTTATTCGTTGTTTCGCTATGAAATTTTCCTCAGCAATTTAGTAGGAGGTGTCCGAGGCTATTCGAGGCTTAAGAGGGGGAAGAAAAGGTTAGGGTCTTAGCCATGTTATACCACTGTACAGCAGTTCCCTTCTTTCTTTCTGTCTAGGCCTTTTATGTCTCTTACTTTCGCCATTCTGGCTTGACTTTTTCAGTCTTCAAATCCTGGGCTAAAGGATATCCATCCTTGTCATACAAGAGATAAGGAATAGTAGGTACAGAAAAGAAATGCTAGCTTTACCAGGGACAACTCCAAACAATATTTCTAAATTTTAGACCTAAATTTTATGTTTTTCAAGGGGTCTTTCACCACTTAACTCTTAAGTTCTAGATGTTAATCACAAAATTCATTTTAAGAAGCAGAGTCGACTTATACACGGGTCACTTCTAGTTTAGTTCGAATTTTAATACCTTGAATGCAGAGCAGTGTTTTGATACCGGTCGTGCCAGTGTACTAAGCTGCATATTGACGGGTCCCAGCGAATTTCATAATTGCTGGCCAAAAAAACTGTCCTCGACGTATACATGAGATCGATTTCTTGACGAGTATATACAGTAATTGATGAGCACCTGTTTTGCGTTGGATGCACCAGTTCCCGTCTGATCACTGAAGTTAAGCAACGGAATCCCTTGTTTGTTTGTTTGTTTGTTGGTGTTTTAGGGCCCTTCAACTACAAGGTCATTAGAGCCCCGTCCACAGCATAGTTCTTATGCAGAGACTGCACAGACACTACACTAATGCGACGATTTTTGGGTATTAGCAGTACCCAGTTTTCCCAAGCTGCCACCCATGAGAACTGGTGAAGTGGTGTGTCCAACGCAATAATCCGCTCCCAACGCAATTCCAGATAGTACTGGCATGGGAGACCGCTTGAGAATGTGGATTTTTAGGTGAATGTGGATTTTTAGTGAATTTTTAGGAATGAGAGATATTCTCTCCACTGCCAATTTGGCCTATCACGGCTACTTTCAGTGTATTTAACTAGAGCGTAGTGGAGAGAAACAGTGTAGTGTCTGGGCAGACTCTGCATTAGAACTACGCAATGGGTGGGGCTCTGATGGCCGTTGTAGTTGGAGGCCCTAAAACACCAAAGGTACATCTCACTGCAGGGGAGTCGGCAGGGGCTACCTTTGGGACGTATAAGCGGATCAGAAAGATGTATGACAAATCCCAACAATTTGATGAGTGATTTTCATTTAAATCTTATTATTAGGACCTTCCCTAATCATCATCATCCCCATCGCACCCTTATCCCGCCTGAGGCAGGGTCGGGTCTGCGGGTTCTAATCTTCCACTCCCGCCTATCCCCCACCAAGTCCCCTTCCACCCCGAAAGTCTCCATGTCCCTTTGCACCGCCTGCTTCCACGTCCGTTTTGGTCTTCCTCTACTCCTGGTTCCCCCCAATTACCTACAGTCCCATGATGGACCTAATAAGTTCCTCTTCTCCCCTTCTCATCACATGCCCATACCACCTCAACCGATTCTCTCTCATCTTTTCCGCGATGTCTCCCACCTACCTCTAACGTAATCATTTCGGATTCTGTAGCGCAGGATTCGCATCTCAGCCACCTGCATTCGCCTTTCATAGTTCTTCCTAGCTGACCAACACTCTGAGCCATATTAGGGCCTTCCCTAACCCATGTAGTATTTCGATCGATATATGTTGGAACCACACTTAATCCCTTCGATATTGAGAATCACTCGGCAAATATCAAGGAGCATATGGACACGGTAGGTACAAGGTCACTTGTAATAGTTACATTTTGAAATCGCACCCACAACGGTAAAAATTATTGGTAAAGTTTGTATCATTTTCATATCGTCATTAATTACACAACATCCACCTTAAACGTTAATAACATTTTATTTACAGATGAAACGTTCTGATAAAATCATAACAGGATATTGTCAATGCCTGCATGGACATCTACGTTGCAGCAGTAATCACATTTAGGGTAGAACCTTCATAATATTGCCCCCCCCCAACGGGAAAGAAAACTAGGCAGTATTATCGAGGGTACATATGGAGAGCCCTCATAATATTGCCTTTTGTGAATAGTAAAGAGGTTGTGTTCAATATGTAATTGTGCACTTTCGTGCATACTTAAAACTATATTTTTTTGCAACATACATACACTAACATGTAAAGCAGGCATGTCAAACTGGGGGTACCCCGAGAGCCGCATTGATAATATGTGGGCTGTCACGAGGGTCATAGGGAGCGGCGAATTGCGTTGGACACGCCAGTTCTCGTCTGATCACTGAAGTTAAGCAGTGCAACCCCAGCTAGTACTGACATGGGTGGCCGCTTGGGAAAACTGGGTACTGCTAATACCCAAAAATCGTCCCATTAGTGTAGTATCTGTGCAGTCTCTGCATCAGAACTATGCTGTGGACGGGGCTCTAATGACCTTGTAGTTGAAGGGCCCTAAATGACCAACAAACAACAACAACGAGGGCCATGCAGTGTTGACTTTTTTTAGTACTGTAATTTGTTTTTAAAAGTACCAAGCGGCCCGGTCAGACGATGTCGAGTTTATTTGACATTTACCGAAATGGTATTTAATAGTAGTTTTAATCGACATATGGCACATGGTGCCCCCTTTCAACTGCACTCGGGCAATTGTCCCCCTCTCGTTACGCCTCTGAGTAGTAGACCGCATATGTTTATGTGAGGGCCGCCAGTTTGACACCCCTGATTGAAAGTATAAAATTTAATGCGTTGGACCCACCAGTCCTCGTGAGATCACTGAAGTTAAGAAACGCAAACCCACGTTAGTACCAACATGAGTGGTTGGTAGGGAACGTTGGGTTGCTGCAAATTTCCTCTCTCCTACGTCCCGTCCCCTGCACCTACCTCCTTCTCACCCACGAGCAGCCTCCTAAGGGTTCGGCCTGTTATGGCTGCTTGGCTTACTCCCCAAACCGTTAGTGTAACATACTGTAACTGGTATTAATCAGAAAATTCATTAACTATTCATTTTCGATTACGTTGAGATTTGAACCAACTTAAAAGACAAGTAACGAAAGACTTTGGAAGGAAACAGCCTGACAAGTCAATTCCCTTTTCAGCTGCCACTTTTTGATGCGTTGCACCATTTTCAACCATTTGTCAGAGCATGTTCATTGGACCCGCAGACCCGACCCTGCCACAGGCGGGATAAGGGTATGATGATGTACCATTTTCAACCATTCTGATCACCTCTAATTTCTAACCTAGAGAAAATCCCCTGCCTTTTGATACACTTCAAAACCTTACTTGATGAACAGAAAATACTGTATTAATTTGAGTTTATCACAACATCAAGGAACAGAATATGTGGTTTACTTGCCACCCAGTAGGGGTAAATAGCCAGAAATTGTCACGCAGAAGTTCATAATGTGCCAGAAATAAATTCAGGGCAAGTAATTAAAATTTTTTTTTGATGGGGCAATGCTAACGGAGGTGTTTTTTTTGAACTTCTTCACTAAGGAAGGGGAAATATTTTAATGGCAATAGTGCGGAAAGCGATATTAACTGCTGCAGTAGCAAGGCGGCAAATTTACACTGAAAAGTGAAGGGAGGCACTCAGGGTGGCAATATTATCGAAGGCAATATTACAGAGACTACCGTATATGTAAAAGCCTTGAATTTTCAGTATCTGAATACATTTTCCCACATCTGACTAATCCTTTGCGACATTGTCATAATCATGCAATAATTGCTACCTATCAGTGATTATGAAACACATTAAATATGGGTTAAATAAACATTTTGGTGCTATAAGGTGGTAAATTAAAAAGTTAACACGTTAAACGGAAATATTTTCTTTAACTGCTTGCATAATAATTCTAATTCTAATATTATGCACTGCAAGCAGCCTTTTTGGCCAATATGGCAGTGGAGAGACTAACTCTCAATCCTACTTATGATGAAAATACTCCTAAAACCCTAAGCTATAATTCAGGAGCCTCCTTAATACAATACCAGCTATTGTTGAATTTCCTTGGATGATGCCCTCCACCCTATCCTCACCAAGGCTATTCCATTGTCGAATGACTCTTGGCAAAAATGACCAGTAGTATGAGTCTGTCTGTGCCCTAACCTCTTTCAATTTATATGGATGATCCTTTCTGCCTTTATACTCAGCTGGGGACACACTTCCAGCCAATGGTCCATTACATCCTAGCAGCAGCAGTCTTATAAAAAGGCTAATGAAAGAAGTAACATTTTATCAAAAATGAAGTATGAATGTGCGCAGATATTCTTTAGTTTTCCGTCTTTTTCTTGTAAAGTTTAAGGAAAAGGACATCCTAAAATTAATTTTACTATGGCGTTTTCTAACTTTTAATTGTCCTAGACCATAGATCTCCAACTTACGGCTCGTGGGGCGGATGCGGCCCGCCAGTGGATTTTATCTGGCCCGCGGAAGGATTCCATAAAACATGTTGAGCCGTCGAGCAAGAACAAATGCCAGTTGCGTCAGTCAGATGTCATTGTTAGTCTCTGTGGAGAATCCTGCATTTGATTTATGACAAGATTACAATATTTACCATTTGTTAATTTTTTTTTAAAAAAAACATCATGAATCGTGTTGTGGGCCATAGGCCTTTGAGAAATTCCTACTCCGGCCCGCCAGTCAAAAATATTGGAGGCCTATGCTCCAGATTCTTAGATGATATAATGTTGCTATTCCTGACTTGACATGAGAATTTAATCATGATGTTGGCAGGCCTGTAGGGATCCACCAGCTCAAAGTATGCGTGTGGGAGGATTCTGGCTAAAAATCATTCGGGGATCAAATAGTCAAAAATTTAGTGAAGTTCAGTATAAATATCACATATAGGAATAGTCTTCAACTAGTGCGGACATTTCAGGTCATCTGATTGAGAGTAATTCAATTCCGAGTTTTCGGTTTTTCATGTTGT
Organism: Trigoniulus corallinus; assembly: GCA_013389805.1. Lineage (NCBI taxonomy): Eukaryota > Metazoa > Arthropoda > Diplopoda > Spirobolida > Trigoniulidae > Trigoniulus > Trigoniulus corallinus. Next base: position 18,955,733 of record JAAFCE010008833.1, read on the forward strand.
TTAATGGTTTTAAAGTTTTACACTGCAATTGCTTAACTGCATGGGCCAGATGCAAAAGGAGTCTCACGTGGGTGGCCGCTTGGGAAAACTGGGTACCGCTAATTCCCAAAAATCGTCGTATTAATGTAGTGTCTGTGCAGTTCCTGCATTAGAACTACGCAGTGGACAGGGCTCTAATGACCTTATAGTTGAAGAGCCCTTAAACACCAACAAACAACAACGATGGTTTGCCCTTCTCTGATTTCTTTAAGGAGTCTCACGAGTTGGCGACTTCAGTGAGAAGATTGACTGAATTCCTTATCCTGAAATGACCTTAAGCTGGGGTTCGGAGCCCAAAATATTTGGCAACTACTATTCCAACAGGTTTCACTTGCAATGTTTTGCAAGAATTGCAAGGAATCCTGAACTGGTTGGGTGATTATGTGCAGTGATGTGATCTAAACTCTTAACATCCTTATGAATTGTTCATTTTAGTATGGCGCCATCTCTACCCACATGAAGTTAAACATTTAACTACATTAGAGTTGACTTCAATAACAACTTTATTATTGGTTTCTTTCGATGTTGGGAATAATGAGGTTCTTAAAAATAGCCTTTTCTATCAAACTCCTCGACTATTTCGCTGCTATTTGTGTGAACAAGAAATTGGGAGCGAATTCAACTTCATTAAGTGCGAGATAAAATTGTACTAGGATAAAAGAAACAATATAATCAAAATGTGTACTATCGTGAGCCAGTATAAACAACATCTTATTAATTTTGGGGGAAGAAAGTGTATCTCGTATCTAAGAAAATCATAAAAGCAAACTAATTGGGTAACCTTGAGCTTAATGCTACTATACGAAAGATGTAATCACCATACAGCTGTCAAAATAAAGTCAAAATCCATGTTTTTGGTGAAATTTTTTTGGTGTGTGTATGTGCAACGGAAGACCTTGATTATAAGACGTTGAGAGCTTAAGATACCCTTGACCTACAGTATACAGCGGACAGGCAAACATCTCATGAATTTCTGCCACAAAGACGACTTACTATAAAGTGAGAAACGTTGCAGATGCTCATCGTGGAGAGACATATCACTCGTGACCTCGTGGTGCTATAAATCTCTAGTAATAGAGTTCAGCGCCCGAGAAATTGAACTTCAAGTTATAAAATGCAGAGTTCGATGAGATTGATTTTCATCGATTAATATAGAAACATGAACCCTTTATCAGTAATCATTATAATAAAGCTTCTTGTGGTTGACGGGTTAAAACGTGATAAATCACAACTTCGAAGAAATTCAATAAATTACTCGATCGAAATGACTCGGGCCATTCGATCAAAATGAAACTGCGTTTCTTCCTTCAGATATTCATTATGATGGACCTGGACGGTGGACCATTTGCCTTGGCTATTTTCGGCAGAATCTTTATTTCATAGTGACAAAAAATACTGCAGTTTCAAGAATGGCCCGAGCACAAAATTAAAAATTGCAGAGCTATTTCGTACTTAAAAGTCTATTTCATTATGTAAGAGAGTACTATGCGTTTTGCTCATACACGCCTCTGTCGAAACTTATTAAGGATAGTAAACAAACAACATTTTCCGGAAATGGGTGTTACCATTTGCACAAAAACGCATTCCAGTACCTACAGTATATTTCACTTTCACATTTTTAGCAGAGATGCATTTTTATAGGCAGAAACATGACACAACTTGTTACTAAGTGATTAAGTGGTGCCTAATAGTAGCTGCTTTTCTTCGAATGATTTAGGATTTTTTGAGGTTTGAACTCGTGCCCACTATGCTGCTGACGGGAGTGGGAGAATGGGCGCCTCAGTGCCTGGTGTTTGCCGATGATGTAGGAAGGGTGGAGGAGTCCGAAGAGGATGCACAAAAAGGCCTACAAGACCTTAAGACAGCAGTGGAAAGAGGGGGCCTTAAGGTAAACATGAAGAAGACTGAGTACCTAGCTTTCAATTTTAGTGACCAGGGGCAAGGGGGAGAGATTCGGTGTGGGGGAGAGGGGATTCCAGCAGTGCAAGAATTTCGATATTTAGGATCAGTCTTCCAGAGCAATGGGGAAATAGATTCTGATGTGACCCATAGAATTAATGCAGGATGGCTGAAGTGGAGGCAGGCAAGTGGGGTCCTGTGCGACCGCCGGGTCCCAGTAAAGTTGAAGGGTAAGGTGTACAGAACCGTTGTTAGGCCTGCTATGCTGTATGGCTCAGAGTGCTGGGCAGTTAGGAAGAACCATGAAAAGCAAATGCAAGTGGCTGAGATGCGAATGCTGCGCTACATGTGTGGGGTGTCAAGATCCGACAGAATTAGAAATGATTACGTTAGAGGTAGCTTGGGGATGGGAGATATTGCGGAGAAGATGAGAGAGAGTAGGTTGAGGTGGTATGGGCATGTGATGAGGAGGGGAGAGGAAGAGCTTACTAGGTCCATTGTGGGACTGCAGGTAATTGGGGGCACCAGAGGTAGGGGAAGACCAAAACGGACGTGGGAGCAGGTTGTGCAGAGGGACATGGAGGTGTGTGGGGTGGGAGGGGATTTGGTTGGAGATAGGCGGGAGTGGAGGATTAGAACCCGCAGACCCGACCCTGCCTCAGGCGGGAGAAGGGTGAGATGATGATGATGATGATGATGATGAACTCGTGCTCTCTATCTCCTGAATTAGGACCCTCTAAGCAGTGCGCGTGCGCACGAACGTTTTACACCTAGCGAACAAAGGACATAAACATGGGCGCACAAAAGGTTTTTATATGAAAGTGAAATACCGGTATACAGTTAAAAAAGGTCACCAAAAGGGTACCCGGGTACAAAATGTCTAAGGTGCGCCGTCGCGCTGTTTAGATCCGCACATTCTTTGCTAAGAAGGCAAATTTTGCACAATAGCACCTTCACGGGGAAAAATTAGAGGGAACATTGATTGAGACAACCTTTTTTTATCCCATTTTCCTTCACCGAGCTCCTACACCAGGACGATTTGCCGAACTACACGTACTGCATATTTTACTCCACTTAGTAAGGATTCTTTTACAAAGTACTTAGGATCAGTGTTCCGGAGCAATGAGGAGATAGGCTCCGATGTGACCCGTAAAATCAATGGGAGATGGTTGAAGTTGAGACAAGCAAGCGGAGTCCTGTGTGATAGGTGGGTCTCAATAAATTTGAAAGGGAATTTTTACAGGGCAATGGTTAGACTAGCTATGCTATATGGGGCAACGTATTGGGCAGTGAGGAAGAGCCACTTAAATAGAATGTAAGTAGCCGAGATGTGAATGCTGCAGGGTGTCGAGAGCTATAGAATTAGGAACAAGTTTATTAGGAGTAGCTTGGGAGTGAGGGACATCGCAGAAAAAGTGAGGGAGAGTAGATTGAGATAGTATGGACATGTAGTGAGAAGAGGGGAGGAGGAGATCGTTAGGTCCATTACTGGAATGCAAGTGGCTAGAAGAACCCGGGGCAGGGAGAGACCAATGCAGGCATGGGATAAGGTTGTTCGTCAGGATAAGGTAGTGTGTGATGTGGACGGTGGCCTGGTGGGAGATAGGCAAAAATGGAGGGCTAGAACCCACAGACTCTACTCTGCCACAGGCGGAATAAGGGTTAGATGATGATAATAGTAAGTTTTCTTTTACGTGTAGATGGCATTATACGCACCACGCAGGACTACGGCGTTCCTCCTTTCTCTTTCGATTGTGTTTTAGGACCCTTCAACTACAAGGTCATTAGAGCCCCGTCCACTGCATAGTTCCAGTGCATAGACTGCACAGACACCACACTAATGCAACGATTTTTGGCTATTAGCAGTATCCAGGTTTCCCAAGCGGCCACCAATGTCAGTACTAGCTGGGGTTGCGTTGCTCAACTTCAGTGCCCAACGCAATTCGCCGCTCCCTTTCTCTTTCGAAAGAAGCTACTTGTTTCGAACCAAAATCCAACCAAGAACTTCCACCAAGAACAGACCAAACTTCCATTGAGACGGAAGGCGCACTGAGGACCTCTTTCTCTTCTGAGAGAAGTCAAAACTACTCCTCCCAGATTAGAACCAGGAATCACTGATTCATTATCCCTACTCCCTATCTCTGCGCTAGGACACACCGGTTGCGTTGGACACACCAGTTCTCGTCTGATTACTGAAGTTAAGCAACGCAACCCCAGTTAGTGCTGACATGGGTGGCCGCTTGGAAAAAAACTGGGTACCGCTAGTATCCAAACTATCGTCGCATTAGTGTAGTGTCTGTGCAGTCTCTGCATCAGAACTACACAGTGGACGGGGCTCTAATGACCTTGTAGTTTACGGGCCCTAAAACACCAACAAACAAACCTCTGCGCCGCCGAGGCGGGCGTTTTATTCAACAAACATGCCAATTTAAGTTTCCTTCTCGACCCTACCTTGGTCAGAATCGATTCTTTATTTATTCACGCTCTCCAAGACCAATAGCGTTAACTTGGGGTTATGGATGCGGACTAGAGTTGTAATATATCCTTTGAGACATTATTTGCCTACCAACAATCAATACACTTTGCGCCTAGGTAAAGTGGTTGATTGATTTCCATTTTAACCACTTGCGGGTAACAAAAATTGATGGTTTGATAACGTTAGTCTTAGTGGAGACCTTAAAATAAATATAGCTATGGCAACAGTGCGGCGTTTTGTAGAAGCAACCACGAAAGCGTAAACGTTACTATGGTTCTCACAACCCTCCCTCCCCTAACTCCAACTTATATTAAATACACTTGAGAGGACAGACTTAAATCAGTTCAAAAATTCTTATTACCCATCATTTATCGTGATCATAAGAAGTTTCATCTTCGTTTTGAATAGTAAAGAAAGTACCACTTTCTTGTAACATGTGTTATCATGGCAAGGCAACTGTAACATACCATTATAAAAATCTACTAACTCTTTACCGCCTATGGCAGTGGTGGGGTATACATTTTTTGTAGCACTGGGACACATGGACGATTTGTTGAATGATATGTTTACGCAGCTGGTTGCCGACCTCATGCTGGAACCCCTATATTTATTTGTCATCGACCTACTGTTCTTTTGGGGCACCCACCGACGTCAGGGGGGGCGAGTTCCTCCACCTGGAAATTTTGCTTATCAACTCGTTGCATAGTAGAAAGAGTTCTTCCGCGTGCGAGTGATATCGTACACCACATGAGACCTCCGTTTAACTTCTCATCCGAAGGAAGGCGCACTCGGGTTCTTTCGCTCGCCCGAAAGAAATCAAACCACCTCGATTCGGTCTCAAACCTGGAGTCATTAAAGTAGTAATGGCGGCCCTGTATTGTCTCAGGCCTTCCCCATTCCTCGATATTGAAATATCCATTTAGAGCATTTTTACCTCTGAAACACGCCTTATCACACTACGGTGGTTCTTTGGTTGCTTCTTGAGCTAATTATCGTTGAAAGTTTGATTCCAGCGTGATGGTAACTTTCTTATCGCGTGGGAAGCTGTGGTCCTGTTGGTGTATGGACCAGGGAAGTAACAGATCTAAATGAAAAATAGATAGGCGGAGTTAAAATAAACAGACCGGGGCTCTCTAAGGATGGCGATTGTCTGATGTCACTGAGAGATTAGAAAATCCATTGTCAAAACTAGAGTTTTCAGAGAAGCAGTTTACTGAAACTGTTGACGCTGGTATTGCGATGTTGCCTATTTAGGAATAAATTTGGCAAGTTAGCAAATTAGCCAATTTAAAGTAATTCGGGCGGTTGATAGCACCGCCCGAATATGTTCCATAGTCTATTCTAATTCTAATTGAATACATTGCAAGCAGTCCTGATAGGCCAAATTAACAGGAGAGAGAATGACTCTCATTCCTAATTTCTAGGAACCTGAAGCATAGCCTTGATTCTGCCATATACTGCCTACCTGCTATAATGGCACCTTTTTTTGCAGAAAGTTCCTCACATTATCCTCACCAAGAATATTCTATGCCGAATGACACTTGGAAAAAAAGACTAGTAATACGAGTTTTTCGTGCCCTGATCTCCTTCAATTTGAATGGATGATCATTTCTCCCCCTATACTCTGCAAGGGATAAGCTGCCAACTGAAGGGCCCTCGTACCCTATTTTCAACAGTCTCTTAAAAAGCTTAATGCTGTCAGATACCCACCTCTGACGTAGTGAGTCCTACTCTAGTTCTCTGATCATGTCTGAGACAGTCTGCGGGAGAAGCGATGTAGCACAATTCTTACTGCCCTCCTTTGGATTATTCCAATTTCCCAAGGTCAACCCTTCCTCTTAGTCAGAAGGAATAAGAGGAAATGGGCCTTACTTCCTGCGATCGTGCTGAAATATTGAATACTAGATGTCAGTAGATGAGGCAAAATTTCCAGGTGTACGAACTCGTCCTCTGGCGTCGGTGGAGTGCCCCAACAAACAGTAGACCGACGATCAATAAGCAGAGGGGTTACAGCTTTGGTCGGCAGCCTACTGCGGAAAAAAACAGTCCAATATATCATCCTTGTGCCCATTCAGAGGGACAGATGGGTACCCTACCCTGCCATAGGCTGGAAAAGGGTTAAGAGTTACTTTGGTGGCACAGAGCTTATGTAATCTTTAAGGTGCGTTCAAAAAGTAACAAGTCGGAGGCTGGAATGCACAAACTGGTGACAGGATGGTAATATCGTGGCGTGTGTAATGAGGTGTGGTTCCGACCAGAGTGTGGAAGATCACATCCCGTCACTAGAGGGCACGCGTGCACGTCACGTGCCGATACAAAGCGAGCAGCAGCATGCATCCATCGTCCAACGCTGCCAGTCTTTGACCAAGATGACCCCCTTCTGATACACTTCATGCTGCACGGGACAACATGTGAATGCCCAGCGTTACTCAGAAACTTGACCACCCTTCACCAAGTGATCAAAACAAAACGACCAGGCAATCTCACCCATGGGGTCATTCTGCTCCACGACAATGCAAGACCTCATATGGCAGAAATTCAAATGGGAGGTTCTTCGCCACCCTCCATTCAGTCCAGTCCTCTCTCCCTGTGATTATGCCATGTTTCGTCCCCTGAAAAGGGCTCTGCAGGGCCACCGATTCACCTCGGACGCCGACGTCGAGCTGTACGTGCGGAACTGGTTCACATCGCAGCCTAGGGAATTTTATGAGACAGCCATTCACCGCCTCGTGTCACAGTGGGACAAGTGCCTCGACAGCCAGGGCCAATATTTCTAACATATAGGTACTGGTTTCCGTCATTATGCCTCCAGCTCGTTACTTTTTGAACGCACCTTATACATAGCGTAAACTATGCCTGTATTTCGAAAAGTAAGAGCTGCCCCCCCCCCTCTAGAGTCCTTGGAGGAAAGTGCCCCAACGAAGAAAAACAGCGGGCGATATAATAAGCAATAGGGTTTGCAGCATTCGACTGGAAGCTGCGCATAAGTAATGTCCAACAAGATTACTAATGTGTCCCAGTGGGACAAAAATGGGTGCCCTACCCTTCAATGTTGGGGAAAAGGGTTAGGAATGATGATGAATGATCATTCATTAATTTCAAACCTGAAAGAGAGAAAACTCTGGTCTTTACTTTTATCTTTTAGGGAACAATATACGATAAAGAGCGCCAGGGTCTTTTTATTTACGTGCAGAAATGGGTCAAGCGGGGAGGGGCTACATGAAAAATGAGTCTTGTCCCATATCATTCACAATGTACTGAAATCTTGGGTGATTAATGCTTAATTCTGTGGCTCGCGGAGATGTGTGTTGTATACAAAGCAGTATTTAACCTGATGGCTAATATTTATTGCGAATTTCTGATAAATTCCATTGGAGGAAACCATAAATCTAATTAATATTAACCCTCCTATAAGAAATAAATCTTCCTTTGCTAAAGTCTACGCTAATCGAAAAGCAAACTGATCACGTCGACTTAAAGAAAAGCCAGTTTCGACTTAATGACCATCATCAATCACTTCCTACGAACTCCGAAATTATATTTTATCCACATACGCCCATCTGGTTTTTTTTCGTTCTTTGCTCTTGACACTGAAGATTATTAACTTTTTTGACGGCAAATTATTCACAAATATTGAAAGTAAGGGGCTATGCTAGACTTTGATGTCAAAATTTCATCAATTCTTTTGACCTTTATCTTTGAGTTGAGTCTCGCTATATGAGAAATTAACTTTATTTAAAGTAAGTATTGTAAACTGCACATTCATTGTCGTCGAAGGCCAGATACTATGTTTATTTGACAGAATAATCGGCGGTTTTTGATATATATAGGTCACCAGAGTGACCTGTACATCCACCATAACGTTTTAGAGGAGAAAAAAAACTATATATATCAATATTTAACAAATGGCGAATGTTGCCAAACTCATTACAAAACGTGTTTGATACACTGTTTCAAAATCTCGCTTCTAAAGAAGAGAGAGGGAAAAAAACATTGTTTGCGTTCAAAATGAATTGAAAATTGTGTTACAGGTGGAAGCTACAATTAACAGAAACTGGAAACACGTCCTTTTTCGGGAAGTATTGGCTGGCTGTCAGACTGTCCGCACCTTTTTCCTAGACTATGTTACACCACCTTGCACTTATTACATGCAAAACCCAGTTTCAGAAAATGTTGCTCCAAGGCATTAGAACATCAAATTATGATCAATTAATGCGAGCTACATTAGTAGTTGGTGAGAATTACTGCGATCACATCATATTTAACGTTTGGTATACCTAACAATCATATTTAAAGTTATTAAAAGCTTTTTTTTCCCCGTTTAGCATCCTTTCAACCCTTTCATTAGATTCAGAATTCTGTCATTAAGCATTCTACTAGTAACCAACATCCTATCATTAACTTTGACTCCTTTTCCTTTGGTAGTAGTGAGAAGATTGTACAGTAAACTACTGACTTATTTTTGCATTTAGAAACAATCCTCTAAAAACAGTTGTTTATGAAATACTGCTTCTCCCATCTGGGACACAGCATATAATTAAAGGGGCGCAATTCAAAACAAAGTGCTATGTTCACAATGAGCAACACTTTGCACTTAACTCCTCTTTTTCAGGCTTATGTTCCAAGGTCCCTTTGAACTTCAGTTATGCGTACAAGTTGTGGGGGCGGCGAATTGCGTTGGATACACCAGTTCTCGGCTGATCACTGAAGTTAAGCAGTGCAACCCCAGTTAGTACTGACATGGGTGGTCGCTCCGGAAAGCTGGGTACTACATGTCTGTGCAGTCTATGCATTAGAACTATGCAGTGGACGGGTCTCTAATGACCTTGTAGTTGACGGGACCTTAAACTCCAACAAACAAACAACAACTGACATGGGTGGCCGCTTGGGAAAACTGGATACTGCTAATACCCAAAAATCGTCGCATTAGTGTAGTGTCTGTGCAGCCTCTGCATAAGAACTATGCTGTGGACGGAGCTCTAATGACCTTGTAGTTGAAGGGCCCTTAAACACCAACAAACAAGTTGTGGAGGAGACCAAATGTACACTCGTGTTCAAAATTAAGCGAATAAAGGCATTTATTAAAAATTCTCAAAAATACTGAAATCAAAACTGGAAATTATGTCTTAAAATATTAATGTTATAGTGGAGGTATCGAAATTGTAGTTATACTAATACATGTAGGGCCTACTGTATTGGGAGCGGTTTATTGCGTTGGACACACCAGTTCTCGTCTGATCACTGACGTTAAGCAGTGCAACCCCAGCTAGTACTGACATGGGTGGCCGCTTGGGAAAACTGGATACTGCTAATACCCAAAAATCGTCGCATTAGTGTAGTACCTGTGCAGTCTCTGCATAAGAACTACACTGTGGACGGGGCTCTAATGACCATGTAGTTGAAGGGCCCTAAAACACCAATAAACAACCTACTGTATTTGTAGGTGACGCTAAGATAGTGGTAAACTTAAAGCAGAAGACAAATTGCGTGTTTCTTCAAACAGGAAGTGAAAGCCGTAGTCTCATTTTAGATTTGTGATGTCGATGTCCCATGCTTGTTTAAGAACCATGAACACAAGGATTGGGATTAAACACAATCTGAGTTTGAATGAATAGAAAGTAATCTTAACTTCGGAGGACGACGCGTCCGTTGGGGAAGAGGCCTGTTTCCGCGTGGGCCTGTCCACTCCTGACAATAACTTTTTCATTAATGTTGTAGCACTTGATTACCACGATGAACTGAGTCTCTCTTCGTGTACAGAAGTAACACTAAGGTGCTCTTTGACGTCATCACCAGAAACAACTGTTATGCTTTGACTTAGGAAAAGCACAGTTGTGGGGCAGTGACGGAGTGATTCTAAAAATATTGGTTGCCAGGAGATAAATGGTGCCCACCCACAACTATGAGCCATTACACATTATCTAATGTCTAAGAGGGACCATTTCGTCAGGGGCTCACTAGGCCCACTTGCCATCGCGCATGCTGCCATCCTGGCCTGTCCACCACTGATGTGCACCAATATGCTCCTAACGGTGGCGATCTACTCTCTTTCAAACGTGGGGGGTTGAGTGATATGCTATTAATGTAATGAATGCTAAAGTAAGTCTTATTATGGCGTAAAGTATTCTGCATAAAACATTCAAGGTTAGCTTAGTTTCTCTGTAATTTCATGTACTGTTATGACTACTGCTGACTCGATAGTGTTATGACTACTAATATCTATTTATAATTCATAACAAGATTTGAGGTTCTTCACAACGATTTTCTATGACACTGCTGTACTACTAGTAAGACAAGAAAATTTAAACTGAACTAAGAATGACAGTTGCTATATTACTCCCTCCAGTTTTAGGAATTACTCTGGAGATGCTGTTCACCTTGTTCAATTTTCTACGGCAAGGTGAAAAATGGCATTATGGCTAGATAGTACTGTATATCTAGCAGGCAGGATAAACACATGTCCCTCATCCGGTCTAGATTTGGGCTTCTGGTTGATGTGGAGGCAACCAGAGGATGACGTTTTATTGTTTACCTCGGTCTACACCAAACAGCCCGCCTCTGTAATTCAAGAGAAGTCTAAAAAGTGTTTGCAGTGGGATTGGCTCACACAAAAGCAGACCGTTCCTGTACGTGGAGGAACTGACCACTGCCCAACCGGAGTCAGTAAATTACCGTCAGCGGAGACCGGCGTTAGTCTGCCTTGGTGGCTCTCTTCTTAGGTAACTTGACAACGTGAGTTCATGGTGCTCATAGTGCGTCTTCCATCGGACTAGTAGTAAAGCCGGGTCCTCGTGTGGTGTGTACGATGTCATCTGTGCATCAAAGAACCCTTTCTATATGGAGTAACAAGTACCTTGGCGTCGGTCAAGGTACAGTTCCCCAAAGCAAAATAAACCAATAAGCCGAGGCTAAATAAGCAAATTGTTGCATCATTCCATTGGCAACCAGCTGCCAGTTGTTCTTCTTCTGTTACTTCATTTGAACTGATCAGGAATATTCCTCTCGCTCACTGTAACTCGCATGCGCCCTCTCAACATTGCCTACAATCGCACTCTTGGGGAAAGAGATTGTCCCCCGCCTGTGTGAAGGCCTGCTTGCTTCCATTTAGTGTGTTTGTTAAATATTGCCTCATTCTCGAACTTGCCTCTGCGTTACGGAACCCAACCCACCCATGTCACACTATTTCTGCTGGCTTCTTGTCTGTGGTCAGTGTCAGGGCACCGTCCAGGTTCCGTTTTGTTTCTCGCCTTCCTGGGGGTGATGTGAGGAGGCGGTACTTCCCAGTTAAATGCTATCCTATATGGAACGATCTTCCATTCATAATCAGGTCCCGTGTTTTCCAGTGCGCCCTTTTCAAATGTCGCAATCGGTGCACCCATTTCCAGCGGAGCCTGTTCAAATTCCTGCTTTCCCAAATTGTATAGTTGTGTTTGTGTGTGTTAATACTGTATTATTGTACGTTTAAATAAATAATAATAATAATAAAGTGTTTTATAAAATTCTGTCAAATTGTATTATCAGTAGGGTAGTTTGGAAAAGGACAATCCCAAGTGCAGGTTGTAGATCTTAACGGAAACAGTTTCAGGAGACTTGATCCATATCCAGATGGCCTGGGCAAGGGAGTTCAAGAGCCACAACAGCCAATGAGGATCAGTATTTGGCAGTTTCACCCAGGCGCCAGAGGACTACTACAGCTGCACAGCACTTTTGAGAGCTCTCTGCTACCACTGGAACTGTAGTTTCCTTACTGTTGCCCAAACGCTTCGTGAGAGAGGGCTTTATGTCAAAGACCTGCTGTTTGCGTTCTACCCACTCACTCCCTCAATCAAAAGAGCACATTTAGCAAGGTGCAGAGAACATCAGCTTTGGACCCAACTTCAGTAGATACACGTTATCTTCAGTGATAAGTCAGGATTCGGCCTACACACGGATTCTAGATGAACCTTGATCTAGAGCAGTATTTCTCAACCTTTTGGTTGAGACAAAATGACACAGGATGAAGACAAAATGACTTGTTCAGGACACTGCGTCCCCCTTTGGGAATCACTGGGGATCTAGAGAGAACCCGCTATCACCCCTCCAACATCAGGGAAAGGGGTTATTGTGGTGGTGTAGGTTTCTTTCGCGCCACTCCACGTGTTCGACACAGGTTCCCCGACTGCTCAGAGATGTAGAGAGGTGATCTTGGAGCCTTTTGTGCGACTTTTCAGGGATGCAGCTTACTCCTAGTTCCTTTTTGTGGATGACAGTGCTCGTCCACATAGAGCCCAATTGGTGGATATCTTTTTTTAATTTTGGATATTCAGCGGATTGATTGGACAGCCAGATCTCCAGGCCTGAATCCTATTGAGCTTGTTTGGATTTCACTTGGGAGGGTAATTGTGATTCGCCAACAGCATCCCAGAACCATTCAGGAGCTAAGAACTACTTTGGTGCAGGAGTGAGTGCAACTGCCTTAAGGGCTCCAACTGTCTCATAAGCAGTATGATGAGTCGCTGTGCAACCTGTGTCTGTTAAAGGTGACCATACCCCTATTAGTTTCATTTTCAGCACCATCTGGCAATGTCAGTTTTGAATATTCCTACTCTCACGTGAATGACTCGTGATTTTGCAATATTTTCTCTGTTCTTTGGCATAAATTGCTTTTTATATATTACGCTGTCTCCACACCGAATGTCACTAAATTCTGTTCAGTGGCTTTTGAGACATTAAATAAATGTTTTTATTCTCTTAATTGAACGTGAGTGTATATATCAAACTGTGGCACGACTATACGCCATAGATTAAATCCTTTAAGACATGTCATTAGGACATTTTGTTCTTGCGCAGTCGTGCGGAACTTTTGTATGCATATGCCTGTATAAGCTTCCACATCATCCGTTGTTTCCACTTGAAGATTTTTACAGAAATTTGATATCATTTTATGGCGTTTACTGGATACTTGGCCTTAATAGGTCATTTGATAAATGCTGCTCGCAACTAACGATCAAAGTTATAGTGATTCCAGAGACCGTCCTTTAGTGATATTCGATGTCACATGAGGATGGAATGGACTGGTAAGTAAATAAATGCATTTGTATCTAAGGATTTCTAATGGACAACGTCAAAAGCAAGTTGTATAGAAACTATTCCTCCTTTATATAACTCAGGAAAACGGACAGAAAATTATTTCGGATGATTTCTATTTGAGGTCCCCCCCCCTCGGTAGTGCCGAAATAGCGTACTTAACTGCTGCATCAGTAGTTCCAGGTTCGATAATGGATTGGGGTGGGTTGGCATCTTTTGGTTGGGCGAGAAAGAGTTTCCAGTGCGTCTTCCGTTGGATTGGAAACAACCCCGTAGCGTCGTGTGGTTGTTCGATATCATCTACACGTGAATGAGCCCTTACTTCGTGGAGTGTATAAAATATAATTGCAGTTCAGCAAAGTATCCAGGTCTAAGAGCCCGATTCCTGGCAGCGGTGGAGTGCCTCGACAAACAATCGGCTCACATGAGCATAGGCTGAAGCATTATTTATGCAGCGGGTTGCATTAAGATCGTCTGATCACTGAAGTTAAGCAACGCAACCTCAGCTAATACTGACATGGGTGGCCGCTTGGGAAAACTGGATACCGCTAATACCCAAAAATCGTCGCATTAGTGTAGTGTCTGTGCAGTCTCTGCATTATACTACGCAGTGGACGGGGCAGGGCTCTAATGACGTTTAGTTGAAGGGTTCCTAAAACCACAAAACTGCATTTAGATACCGTCCATCTGATGTGTGTCCCAATGGTAATGCGTCGATCATGTGTTCCGGGGGGATATAAATGGGTACCTGACCTAGATATAGGCGGGAAAAGGGGTAGTAGATTGATGGGATTGATATTGATTTCTATTGGCAGCAAAAATCTTCAAAATATTTATGAATTGTTTATTCTAATTCGAATCGACTATACATTGTGTCCCCCTGCAGTACTTGCAATGGTGGCCTTTCCTTTCAGAAAGCCCTCCACTTTATCTTCCCCAAGGGTATTTCATTGCCGAATGATCTTTGGGAAAAAAAGACCAGTAGTATGAGTCTGCTTGTGCCCTAATCTTTAATGATCCTTTCTCTCCCTATACTCAGCCAGGGATATACAGTACATCCATCCAGAGGACCATTGCACCTTATCAGCAGCAGTGTCATAAAAAGACTAATGCTGTGAATGTTTATGGGATGTTGGATTGTTTGATTTAACGTACAGGACAATTAAACTGATTTATTTTAATTTTGGGTCTGAAGCTTTCAAATATTTCCATGTTTGTTTATCCAGGTTCAGTTATAATTCATCTTACCATGATGCCATACGAAAAGCCAAGAGACAGGAATTGTATTTACTCCTCCTGATGTATGGTTACTGTGGGTAAGGCAGAGAAGAATTTCATTGATTTACTACACTCTTGTGTTGGATGACCCATCTCTGTTGCTCTCCTGTTCAGTCCCGTTTCACTGCTTGTTGAATAATAAAGATGAGGTTAACATTGTTTTGCTTCAAGGCAAAAGATTTTAAACACTTTCCCATATCCACATATTTCTCCACTTTGCATAAGATTCCTTCCATACACTCCTTTTGTTTTGTAATGAAGGAACACTAGAAGACTATGAAATGAGTCATTATTACCCGAATAAAGAAACGTAGATGAGGACGAAGGAAAAAATTATTTGGTTTGAAATTCAACTATCCATTTAAAAATATATTTTTTTGTCAATGTTGTAATATGCAGAATGCGAGTACTTCTCAGAAATTAAAACTGACTGTCTGGACTTTCAAAATTAATGAAATTTCTAGACAGTCTTATTTAAACTATGGCACGGAGTTAAGCAACCATATTTTTTTCGATAAAAAATAAATAAAAACCAAGGCTTTTTTAAATAGCTGAATCAATCATCATTTACCACCTGCTATTTCTTAACCAAAACCCTACTTGCAACGCTATGCTTGTTTAATAAAAGTATACAAGTTGTACTTTTTTTTGCTCAAAAATCGATCTTCACTTCAGACAATAGGTTCTTTCTTTTACCTCCTGTAATACATTGGAAACTACTTTCTGATTCGCTGTTTTTATATGGAGAAAAAGTGAGACGTAATTGTATTTACAAAACAGTATACAATCGTGTCCTAAACAGTGTAATATGCAAGTATATTCCAACCCTAATGTGTTGAAGTCATTGAGCCATAGCGCAACTAGCGTCAGTGTTCGCAACTTTTTTAAATTCCACATTCAAAATGGCTGCTTGCTTGTCTGTCTAGACTAGAATGAAAAACAGCTCGATTTTATATGGAAACAGGATCAACTAAACTACTAGATGCAGCCGAGATAACGACAAAAATAATGTACTTTTTTCTTAGTTTAAATAAAAGCTCTCTGAAGCAATTTTTATTTGTACATTTCTCCTTGTGAAAAGGAGTTTACGTACAACTGGAGTTCTCTCTCTTAGCCACTACATACGAAAACCCGTAAAAAAAAAATGTAAATCAACCATGGTACAAATTCAATTCGGCTTAATATTAACGACTGGAGAGGAGAATGAGAGAAAGAAACTGTCTAACCTTGAATTTCAATGCCAGTGACTTTCACCTGCAGTTGCTAACCTGACTGCCTCCACGATACGTATCCCTACCACTATTATAAGCTTACAGTGATCTTCAACAACAAAGTTGTCTTTTAAAAAAGGCGTTGGATGAACTTGACTTGCATCAGTCCTTCAACTTTATGCATACAACATTGACTACAACTGTGAGGTGTCCACTAAACTTCTCTCTGTCTCTCTCCTCGTACGTAAAACCCTTTGTAAACACCTACGCCGGCCAAGAACTTTTGTGTTAATTTAATCTAACATCTGGTACACAGAAAATGGACATGAAGAAATTTCAGAATTCAATATGTAGCAAGGCCATTTGACAATTAAGAAAAGTCTACGGCTTCTGAATGTCAGCCCCACCTCCCCGCACCTTACATTGGGGTAACAAATAGGCACTGTCCATCACTGAAATGAATGAATGTGGTTATTGTAATACATGTACTCTACGAGAGAGAAACAATATATAGACAAGATGTTGGAGGTTCTCTCTTTCTCTCTCACTCCTCCTATTTCCACTGAATGCTAAATATCGTCTAGTTATGATGTTATAAATTTGAAATCGACGCCCAACTAATAAAAACATACATTGAGATACTCACAAAATTCTAGTGTTTTCTAGTAAGATGTTTGTAAGATGACTCAAAAATAAACAGCCAAAAGTTGATATCTCCATATGCAAGCCTGATGGTCCGCGTGCAAATCACTGTGTAGTTGCTAGTGCTGCCGCTGCCGACATCTCCTGTTGTACAATTTCTAGATCAGAAATCAACTTTTTATAGTTGGCAACATGCCTTCTCGTTGTCGCTGACAATGCAGACTTGGGTCTAACAATAATTCTCATTTACAAGTTGGACATATGATACTATTTCATAAAAGATTAGGTTTCACCTAGAAATGCTAGTAACTGGAGTCCAAGGAAACAGTTTAGTCAAGATTTCATTCACTTGCAGGCTGAATTTGGAAGATGTGTTGTACGCATGCTCGCTGGAGATTTTTTTCTTTTCTTTTTCAATATAACCCCCTTGCCCCCTCCCCAACTCACCTTCGACCACATCACTCTTGTTCCCATCTCCTTCCCTCAACTACCATCTTACATTTTCTTTTAAGCAAGATTATGCACATGTCAGATAACGTCCTTCCTTTATCCAAACACTGGCATGTCAATGTGATTTTTTTACATCTTTTTTTTTTTGCGAGAAGAGAGGCTTTCATTTCTCATGGAGGACCTTTCATTTTTTACGGATTGACTATTTACTGTATAGTTCACATTTCCGTAACTTACTGTTGATGACTATCGGTAGGAACTTAACGCTTTGTTAAAAATGAATCGTGAAGAAGAACCCAATTTGTATCTCATCTGAAAGGGTACTATGAAAGCTTTCCGACCCTTTTATGCTCTTTAATATTTGATCTCAAAATTCTAAAGGTCCACCTCAGTGGTCCAAAAATTGATTGGCTGATTTGTGAGTCCATGCTTGCAGGCTCGATCCTGCCCGACCAGGATGATCTGACAGTAAAAATGTTCACTTTCTACGTAGAGTAGCTGTGTGCAGTTTGAAATAATTCCCAAGTGTAGGACCTAGCTCTGGTGTCGACAACTTAAACTAATCTTTTGAAGATGTGTTCGGGGCCTAGCAAATGATCCTGAGAAATTGTCAACAATCGCCATCAAAGACTCCTCAGCACCTTGACTAGTAGATCCAATTGGTTTATACCTTTATCTGTCAGTGTTACCGATCCTGCACAATATTTTTTCTTGTGAAATGGAGAGTTGGGTCCACACAGTCTTGAATGTCGAAGTCAGGAGGCCGAAGCGGATGAAAGCAGAAACAGACCAGGAGCGGCTGCATTGCGTTGGGCACTAGTTCTCACAACAAAGTAGTGTCTGTGCAGATCCCGCATTACAACTATGCAGTGGACGGGGCTCTAATGACTGTTGTAGGTGAAGGGCCTTAAAACACCAACGAAATAAACGGAAACAGACAGGATTAAAAAAAGAGGAGAGAAACTGGGAACTACAGAGCTGTTGGATGAATCGTCTGCTTCACTGAAGCTTTCTAGTACAAGAAAGGGTTGTGTTCCTTATTGTCTAAAAAGCAACTCCTAACCCTCTTCCCGCCTATGGCAGGGTCGGGTACGCATTTGTCCCTCTGAATGGACACAGGGTGATATATTGGTCATAGTTTTTTCTGCAGCCGGTTGCCGGTCAAAGCTGCACCCCTACGCTTATTTATCGTCGGTCTAGTGTTCGTTGGGGAATGCTACCGACGCCAGAGGGCGAGCTCCTACACCTGGAAATTTTGCCCCATCTACCCGTTGCGTAGTAGAGAGGGTTCTTTTACGTGCAAGTGCCATCGTACTCCCACACGGGAGCTCGGTTTTACTTCTCATCCGAAAGAAGGCACACTCGCAGCTTCTCTCTGTGTTTCTTATTGTCTAATGACCATATTTTTGGGAGAATTTGTTGGGTGTGAATATAATCTAAGATACCCAGAGTGAACTCCTGAGTTGACTTTCAGACATACAGTAGCTAGAGAACTAAACCTGCATTGGCTTCAAATAGTTAGATTTCTTGATTAGTACCAGGTTGGCTTCTTGTCGGTGACTTGTTGACTTCTTGTCGTGACAAATGGGATACCTGCACCCAAACTAACCTGTGTATTGTTTTCGTGTCCGATTAGGATAATATACTGTACACCCCCTTTCAATACTAAATATTTTCGCTGAGCAACCTAATAAACAACATATATTTCTTCATTAACGCTAACTTACTACCCACGTACGTACTTTGCAAGCAGCAAAGCATCATTACTCGTTCAATTCGTCGTTTACAAAATACAAAACATTTGCACCAGCAAAACTCAACCGTGAGGACGTAATATGAGGCTTGCCCTAAGATGTCTTAACTAAGCTATCTATAGCGACAGCATATGGATGAGGCCACAAATATTCCCCATAGAGTGTAGGTGCTCTACCATCACGTCAGTCTATAAAATAACAGTCTGAAAACTACGGTATATAATTTGGAGAGAAAGACAGAGAGGATTAAAGTTGAAAGATAAATAAGCAACATTGAATGCCCGTGCAACATTTCTACCAGAAATGTGCGGCTGCTGTTGACAGCGGTAAGTGGAGGAGTTGTGAGTGGGAGGTGTTCGCATGGTGACTAATTTCCCCAGTGTTGTATATGGCTTTCGTATGAATGAGGTTCCTAAAATGGATTTATGAAAGGTTTAGTTTATTACGGTTCCTTTTCATTTGAGACAAGCGCGATCCAGAATTTGGATTCCTTTTGTTTCGTTGGTGTTTTAGGACCCCTCAACTACAAAATGGTCATTACAACCCCGTCCACTGCGTAGTTCTAATGCAGGGACTTCACAGACACTACGCTGATGAGACGATTTTTGGGTATTAACGGTACCTAGTTTTCCCAAGTGCAGCCAAGTTGCGTTGGACACACCACTTCCCGTGAGATCACTGAAGTTAAGCAACGCAAGCCCAGTTAGTACTGACATGGGTAGTCGCTCGGGAAAGCTGGGTACTGCTAATACCCAATAATCGTCGCATTGGTGTAGTGTCTGTGCAGTCTATGCACTAGAACTATGCAGTGGACGGGTCTCTAATGACCTTGTAGTTGACGGGACCTTAAACACCAACAAACAAACAAACAACAAACTGAAGTTAAGCAGCGCAAGCCCACGTTAGTACCAACATAGGTGGTTGGTAAAGAACGTTGGGTGCTGCAAATTTCCCCTCTCCTGCGTCCTCTACATTTACCTAATGATCCCCCCCTCGAGCAGCCTCTTAAGGGTTCGTCCTGTTATGGCTGCTTGGCTTACTCCCCAACCCATGAAAGTAATCCAAGCGGCCACCCATATTAACACTAGCTGGGGTTGCGTTGCTTACACAATTAGGGCACGTATACCACTTTAGTACTACGGTTCTTAGTGTGGTAGACTCCTGTGACATCCCCTGGCTATTAATCCTGTTTGTTATCCGAGGTTCCATTACCTTGAAGGAGTCTCTTCCCCGCCAACTCTAAACAAAGAGTGGGAAGCTTTCAAAAAGGATAAAAAAACATCACATCTTAATCCCGCCTGTGGCAGAATTAAGTTTACGAGTTCTGATCTTCCATTTCCTGCTATCTATAGCCAGGTCTTTGTCCATCTTACAGTACCTAGCCCGGCTACCCAATGCTAGCCCCATGTTTGTTGGGATCTATTTTTACCACGTCTGCTACCTACAGTCTACATCTTTTTTAATGGGTGTAATCAGCTCCTCCCCTCTTATTGCTTGCCCAAGGTCCCTGGCCTGTACTTGCGTTTTTCTATGAAGTTTACCATACTTTGCTTAGGAAGAGCAACAATTCTTAATTTTGCGATATCTACTATGGAGTACTGAAGTTCAACTGATAGCACCTACAATCACACGTATCGCGAGCGGCGAATTGCGTTGGACATACCAGTTCTAGTCTGATCACGGAGGTTAAGCAGCGCAACCCAAGCTAGTACTGACATGGGTGGCCGCTTGAGAAAACTGGGTACTGTTAATACCCAAAAATCGTCGCATTAGTGTAGTGTCTGTGCAGTCTCTGCATAGGAACTATGCTGTGGAAGGGGCTCTAATGACCTTGTAGTTGAAGGGCCCTAAAACACCAACATACAAACAGTAACAAACACGCGTATCTCAGAGTCGAAATCCCGAAGTGGTCCCGCAAATCGTTAAAAGAATTGGACATTCTCTTGAAGACCATGAAAAATTTTAATTTTAAAAATACTAAGAAATTTAAAGGTTAAATACCGTTTTAAAGAAGATTGTAACATTCCTTGAAGACTTGGGGCATGCAGCACGCAATGGGAAGATGTTTAAAAAATCATTTCGTGAAAATGAAATGCTCTAAAAGAGCAGATGCCCTTGTTCATAATCTTGAGACTCGTGATTATAATCACCGTGATACAAGTTGGCAAACGTGGTGCAACCTCCAGCTGAATATGCATTGTTTAGCCTATTGCTGCATTCTGCTATACATTTCAGCTAGTCATCCAGTGCATTGTGGCGCAACATCCGAGTCCACGCGCCAAATTTATAAATTTTCAAATGAAATGCCCCAAGAGGCTAAATACTGCAATGAAACAGAAACCGATACAATGAAAATGAGAGAGAAGAGAAAAAGTGGATTTAGAGAAGTCATACGAGCAATTCTTGGGGCAGTTTGGTTTGGGGTCTCCAGTCACCTGTTACGAAGGTGGGGATACAGTGCTCCACTCTGTCCTAGGTCCTACTCAACATACCTTTGTGATAATTTTAATTACTAAGAAATTTTGAATCTCAGGTAAGCAAGAAAAGTGCAGGTGATTCTATTTCGGTCAATTAATGGGAGACTTGGTTTGGCTTTTGTCCCCTGGATGGCTAAATGAAAGGCGTGTAACGTAGAGTTGTTGAAATACCTAGATAAGTTCTTGATGCCTAAAGTTGTTACTTGATTATCTATTTATCCTGAAAGTAATCACTAACAACAATTCATTAAAAATGGCACTCGATGCCCAAGGGCGACTGCATTTCTAGAATTCTCTTTTTTTTTTTGAGGCTATTGTTAGCAGAAAAAAAATTGCACAATGAATTGTGCACCCCTTTTACTAATGATAATCTATTGCAAGTGGCTGAAAGCAGTAGCACATTCTGTATTATAAGGTCACTCAACTATTGATGGCATTCTGGAACATCCATCGGTCTTAAATGCTGTATATTAGTTGTGGCTACTTCTGCTTCCATGGATAACTTGACTGTGATATAATGGTTTGAAGGCGAGATAAGTGATAGAGCATTGGCAAGGCCATTGTTGACTTGCACCAGCTGTCACCTACACATTCAACGATGGAGATCGCATTGAAAAAGTAATTTAGTTGATACATAATATAGATCAAATGTAATTAATAATACCTGTATTTTGCTACATTATTCAGACATGTATGATCGCAAACGATGAAACTTAGTGACTCCAGAGAACAAGTAGAGAAGGGCCTAAACGATATTAGAGCAGCGATTGAAAAGGGAGTGCTAAAGATAAACATGAAGAAGACAGTGTATTTAGCTTTCAATTGTGAAGGACAGGAAAATAATAGTGACATACTCTCTTGGGGCGAGCTGGTGACAAAGGTGCAAGAGGTAAAGTACTTAGGATCAGTGTTCCAGAGATATGGGGAGATAGATTCGAATGTTACCCATAGAATCAATGGTGGAAGGTTGAAGTGGAGACAGGCAAGCGGAGTACTGTGTTATAGGAGGGTCCCAATAAAGTTGAACGGGAAGTTTTACAGGGCAGTGGTTAGACCTGCTATGCTATATGAATCAGAGTGTTGGGCAGTGAGGAAGAGCCACGTAACTAGAATGCAAGTGGGATTTCAACAGCTGACAGAATTAGCAATGAGTATATTAGATGTAGCCTGGGGTTGGGGGACATCGCGGAAAAAAATGAGGGTATGAACCCGTAATGCGAAGAGGGGAGGAGGAGCCCAGTAGGTCCATTACAGGAATGCAAGTGGTTGAAAGCACCTAGGGCAGGGGTGCCACAGCAGACGTGGGAGCAGGTTGTCCGTAAGGATATGATAGGATATTCTGGTGGGAGATAGGCGAGAGATAAGGGTATGATGATGATTTTTTTAACTTTAAATTTCTTTTGAGCTGACTTCCGGTTTCTTGATATATTTCCGCATATTACGTTTTAAGAAAATGAAATACTGTATCTACTTTTTTGCTTTACCCATTATGGATGCGAATGCTGCTGCGGTACATGAGTGGGGTGTCGAGAGCTGACAGAATTAGGAATGAGTATATTAGAGGTAGTCTGGAGGTGGGGGACATCGCGGAAACAATGAGGGAGATTAGATTGCGGTGATATGGACACGTAATGCGAAGAGGGGAGGAGCTCGTTAGGTCCATTTTAGGAATAGAGGGACCAAAGCAGACGTGGGAGCAGGTTGTCCGTAAGGATAATATGGTGGGAGATAGGCGGTTGTGGAGGGCTGGAACCCGCAGACCTGACCCTGTCATGAGGACCTGTGTATGATGATATATTCGGACAAGTATGAAATGTCTCAAGATTAGACTGTGACATCACAGGAAATTATGAATCTGACGTCATGTGGCCAGGAGCCACCCGTGTCGTGTTATTTTAGATTGGAGTTTTATCGGTTCCAGAAGCTCAGAAGGGGAGGCTTGATTATCAGGTCAGCCAGGTATGTGTTGGCACATGAAAGGTGTTACTTTGAGTTTTGTAAATCTCAGCTGAGGGACAGGCGTGTGATCATCATAAGACTGTAGCTATTTATTTCACTCCAAAGCCACATACTGGAGTAAAATTTAATTTATATTTTCCAACAATGAAGAGCCCTCCTCATGGATCAATCTCAGCTTCACCGCAAAATTAGGAACCAGCTCTTATTCGTGAGAAAGTTGCATCTGTTCAGTTCTCGATGTGTTGCACTTGGAAATTTTTGAATATTTCATCCCACGTGAAGTAAGGCTAAAAATCCGACCGCATATTTTAATAGTGAAGTTCTCAATTGGCGTAAAGATAAACTTTTGCCGTTCAAAGTTTTGTTTACTGTCTTCCTAGCCGTGTCAAAATTCCATGAACCCTCACCCTGACACCCTATTAATATTAAATCTCTCCTAACGAAACAAGCAATGTTTATCACTGTAGTTTCTAAGGGTGCAAAGAAGGACGCTGTTGACACTGAACATTGGTACTATCACTGGTGCCAATCATTAACGTGAAGCTGGTTCAGTAAGTTTAGTAAACATTGAACTAGCAAAGATCTTGGATCAACTACCTAGTCTGCATGTTAACATGGAATTATCAGTCATCCTCTTGCAAATGTGTCAACAAACAGCATGCTTTTGTCGACTAGAGAGTGAACAGGTTAAGCAGGCCTCTGTTGTTATTCCCTTCAGAGACGTGATGGCAAAGTAACTTGTCACTAGAAAATAATGCTGTTGACAAGACAGAATAACCTGCGCTCTTCCTAGAATTAGTACAGTTGACGTTGTTAATAAGTGGGAGTTCACGACTTCAAGATCACCTCTTTACTTCCCATTCTACAGAAGGTACCGTAGGGGGTCACGCTTTCTCTCTCGCCTGAAAGAAGCCGATCGTTTTGGTCCAGAATCGGCCCGGGAACCAGGAACCAACTGTAGCCAAGTTGCGTTGGACACACCAGTTCTCGTGAGATCACTGAAGTTAAGCAGCCCAAGCTCACGTTAGTACCAACTTGGGTGGTTGGTAAAGAACGTTGGGTGCTGCAAATTTCCCCTCTCCTTCTTCCTCTACACCTACCTCCTCATCTCCTACGAGCAGCCTTTTAAGGGTTCATCCTGTTATGGCTGCTTGGCTTAATTCCCAACCCGTGAAACTAATTCAATCCATCCATGCATCAGTGGTTCCTGGACCTCTGCGCCATCGTTGTGTACTTCTCTGTTTCTGACTTCCAAAATGGAAATTCTAGTGGGTCTGCTCCATTATTTCCTTCACTGTTCTCTCGTAGTCTTCCGAAATTTCGAGGAATTGATATTACATAATTTGAGCGACTCATCTAATAAGCTTCATTAAACTGGTTAGTTTTTGAGTGCAAAGAGTAATATCGATATCTTCCTGCCCATAAAACTTCAATTAGTGCTCTAATAAAAGAAGTCAGGCTGCGAGATAACCGTGATCTTTATTTGTCCCCTGTCTTAAGTGCGTACGAAGTGCATTGGGTTCTAAGACCTGATTTTGTTAAAGGACAAGAGAGTAATAGAGTAACTAATGGGTATGACACATATGCTCATAGATCTGTCTTCTAATTAGGGACAAAACTGATTCAAAGTACATCTTCAAGCGGTGCTCGCTATGATTATCAAAGATTTATCATAGTTAAGAGCAAGCATCAATCGATTTGACATTTTTCTTTGACATTAATGCAACAAAAACAATAAAAGGACTTTGCAATGCGTTAACTGCATAGCATTCTACTTAAAAAGAGACACAGCTTCGCTTCTCTTCTCCTCTCCATAATCAACAGCCAACCTCTTGTAGTCGATGGCTCAACTGACTTAAATCCTTTTAACACCCCATATTCACATTGTTCAAGTGTTTTGCAGTCAAGGTTAAAAACCCTAGTTACCTTGACCTTGTTATCTGTACACGAGTTTGGGTCACAATCTCCTTGAAGCTTATCAGAAAATAAAAGGAAAACGCGTTCTTCAGCATTATCTCCTTTACAAATATACACTTTTATATAAAAGTCCTCTCAGCAGGCATCTTTGAGGATTGTCAATATTTTAGTTGCTATCAAGAGTCTAAACTTCATTCGGTTGGCAAAAGTTTAATGGACGTTACTCCAGTGATATTCACCACGGTGCAGTGCAAAAGGTTGTACGTGCTCGGTTACTCCTTCACTGGTTCCAGGCTCGATACTGGATCGAGGTCGATTGGCCTCTTTCGGGCGAGAGAGAGGCTCCGAGTGCGCCTTCCATCGGATGGGAAATGTGGTGTATGGGGCTATGTGGTGTATGATGTCACTCGCGCCTAAAAGAACCTTCTCTACTATGCAAAGGTTAGATGACCCAAAATTCCCAGGTGCAGGCGTAGGTGGAGTGCCTCAACGAACAGTAGGCTGACGATAAATAAGTATAATGGTTGAAACTTTGGTGGGCAACTGGCTGCGTAGCGATATCGTCCAACAGATCGCCCGTGTGTCAATCCAGAGGGACCTGACCCTGCCATAGGTGGGAAAAGGGTTAGTAGTTGCTTTTGCTTTTACACCAGTGGCAGGCCTGACCAGTGGTATCACTGAAATCAGTTATAGACAGTTTCACATTAATTCAAGAAGTACTTTTGTTAGGCTTCTCCAGAACGTTAGGTCGTGGGTCAGGAGTTCTGGTCTGATCACTGAAGTTAAGCAGCGCAACCCCAGCTAATACTGACATGGGTGGCCGCTTGGGAAAGCTGGGTACTGTTAATACCCAAAAATCGTCACATTAGTGTAGTGCATTAGTCTGTGCAGTCCCTGCATAAGAACTATGCTGTGAACGGGGCTCTAATGACCTTTGTAGTTGACGGGCCCTAAAGCACCAACAAACAAACAACAAGGAGGAGTCACGGGGATAATTGGGTAATACATCAACCAATTCCTAGTGGAAATGAGTACAGGGTGAAAAGAGCGAAGTCGCTAGAGTGCATGTAAGGGCATATAAGAACTTTATTCTGGCACTACTCTCACCCTCTGATTTGCATTCAATTTTCTTTGTGTGGTTTTCTTAAATATACTGCTTTGGAAGTCAGCTGTTTTTTGGAGGTTCTTCATAGGATTGAGATGTACTCCAGCAAGTAATATACTTTATACTCAGTGTAGGAGTTGCCAAATTAGATTTCGGCTAGCGTTAGTGGCGTCGTACGTCTTTATGATCTGTGTTATTTGCCATTCGACTGCAGGCATAGATAGTGGTTTCTCATGTAACAAACCACCAATTTCAGTCAGGGTGTAATTTACATGCTGTGCCATGGACGTGAAAAGGCACGTGGGATACAAGTTGAGCTACCGAACCTTGCTAATAAAATAAGACTTCATAAAAAATGAATCTTTATTGCTACTAGTTAATGTCACGGTCATTTTTTGGAATGACAATTAGAAAAGCCTCATGAGAATGTGCTTTTCTGGTGCTGTGGTAAGAGTAACCTTCACGAGGAATGTTGGTTTCATACTTTTGTAATTAAAGCATGCTTCCGAAAATGTGCGACAATTGAGACATTAATGTCCTAAATTGATTGAAGGGAATGTATTTATCTAAATGGGTAACTGTTGTTGCTGGTTCGATTCTGACAGAGACGTATAGCTTTTTTGGGCGAGTTGGAAACTTGTTGCAACTGCAAGGAAATCAACCCTTTCTAAATTTAGTCAAATATGTATGTAGATCGTTGAATATCTCAAGAGAGATAGCCCATCCTAATTTCGGTAAAAGAAATGCTCTCCAGAAAGACAGGTTATCTGGATTAGTTTTGTGGGTTGGGGGTAAGCCAGGCAGCCATAACAGGATGAACCCTTAAGAGGCTGCCCGCGGGAGATGAGGAGGAAGGTGAAAGGACAAAGGAGAGGGTTAATTTGCAACACCCAACGTTCTTTACCAACAACCCTTGTTGGTATTGACGTGGGCTTGCGCTGCTTAACTTCAGTGATCTCACTTGTCGTTGTTTTTTGTTGGTGTTTTAGGGCCCCGTCCACAGCATAGTTCTGAAGTGCAAAGACTGCACAGACACTACACTAATGCGACGATTTTTGGGTATTAGCGGTACTCAGTTTTCCCAAGCGGCCACCCATGTCAGTACTAGCTGGGGTTGTGCTGCTTAACTTCAGTGATCTCACGGGAACTGATGTGTCCAACGCAACTTGGCTGCACCGCAACGGATTTTACTAATTTTAAACAGGGGCCATGGCATTAGGTGGATACACTGGCAACGCAAATATAAAATCCATTCGCTTGTAAGTTCGTAATACTAACGCGACAAAATCTTAATACTAACTGCGGGACTGATAATGATCGGTGAATTATCAGCGAGAAATCACATATAAATTTATTCCCTGAAAGCATCAATAATAATTATGGTTGTAAATAAGAGTTTCTGTATGAACTTACTTGAAAACAATATTCTGTAAATCTCGTCTTTAAGCACAGTCCCTTATTCAGAAAAGAAGGATCCCGAAATCCCTTTATTAATCTAGGTGCTGTTATGACGTTTATTGTATGAATTTAAAATATTATTGCTCACGACAAGTAATTTCTATCGATTGCTTCCTTACAGGTGGTTATGTATATACAGTATATCGCAGAAGAGAATCATTTTCGGTAACTGTCGTGGTTGAATACAAACTGGATGGGAGGTAGAAAGGGACGATTAAAAAAAGCCTTCGGAGAGGTTTTAATTGAACACTTGTGCATTAGGAACTCGGTTTTGCATGAGAGAATAGAGATTAACAAATCCAACTTTGCCATAGGGTTGTCGAGTAAGCCAAAGAAGTACAGTATAATCTTGATCACAGGCAAAATGTTTGTGACGCACTAGTTTGGAAACATTTACATAAAATCCTGTTGACATTGACAACGTCTTTAATATCTCACAAGTTATAAATAACAGTGGACAGCAGACCAGTTTGAATATCTAAGGTGCAACCAAAGTCAGAACTATAATAGAGGAGTTTTTCATTATATAGTTTGCTATATGTAGAAAAACTGAGACCAGAAGTGTCAACCTGGCGGCCTCCACCAGTATAGAAGCAACTTATTGCGTTGGACACACCAGTTCTCGTCTGATCACTGACGTTAAGCAACGCAACCCCAGCTAGTACTAACATGGGTGGCCGTTTGGGAAAGCTGGATACCGCTAATACCCAAAAATCGTCGCATTCGTGTAGTGTCTGTGTAATCTCTGCATTAGAACTACGCAGTGGACGGGGCTCTAATGACCTTGTAGTTGGAGGGCCCTAAAACACCAACAAACCAAAAAAATTCACCAGTATAAATATATAAATATATAATTCATTCTTTATTTCTTTCTATTTTTCTTTGATTACCGTAAAATCTCACGTAAAGTCCGCACCTCAAATATAGTGCGCACCCGTCTATAGTCCGCATTAGCGATGGGTATGTTTCAAATATAGTCCGCACTTTCAAATTCCTACTGTAGCCAGTGGCGCAACTTGTAGGAGGAATGGGATCAAATGAATTTGAACATGAAATGTCAGATTGCCCTGACGATGAAATTGAAATGTGAAGGATTTTATATTGTATTATCATATAAATAAGAACGTACTGTGTAAAATCGTGTTGTTAAGTGTAATAAAATGTTCAGAAAATGAAGAGCAGTTTTCATTGAGAACCCTGGGTTTCATTTATAGTCCGCACCCATATATAGTCCGCCCTCGCATATAGCCCGCACTAAATGACCCTATGTTTCGCGTATAATCCGCGGGCACTACGTGAGATTTTACGGTATTTATTTTCCTTAAATTAATTATAGGTGCGGCCCGCGTGAATTTTACTTGGAATTGTGACTGGGGGTGAATTTCGATTGTTAAATAAGCGGCCCGCGGTTGAATGAGTTTGACACCCCCTAACGTACACCGTCACTCGATTTGGCGATTTGTGTTCAAAATGATTTAGGGACGCCTACCGCCAATGAGCACGCTGCTGGATATTCTAGATAGATTTCGCGTCTTGCCCATAAAACAGCATAGGGCAAAATTAAAAAAAAGAGATTATCATATTGATATAAAAAAATTTATAGACAGAAATGTGATGTCATGTACCCCTACAGAATTCTGGTCTTACATCAAAACATTTGTTTCTACTTGTGGACAATGCCAGGATCACTGTAGTGCGTTCAAAAGGAGGGTCACTAACAGTCGCGGCGGGATGAGGATCATCAAAGTAACCTAGGTATTATCATACAATGCGTTCAGAGATTTTGATTGCATTACAGTTAGCATGCTGGATTAGTATTGGGCAATAGTCAGGTCTTGACCTTATGAAATGTATGGAGGCGAGAATGATGAACCAAAGTATCATGGTGCTTTATTACAGGGCACTTTAATCGATTGCTCAATTCTGCTTTAATCTAAGAAGTCTTCATCACATCACTGAGGTTCGAGTAGTGACAATAGATATTGGCTTCCTCTGGAGAGATCAGATCACACCCCATGTGCTCACCTTATTAGCCGGAGGGGTAGGAGAGATTTGAGTAACAATGACAAAAGAAGTATGACATGACAATGTAGCAGGCATTAGAACAGGCCAAACACCTGAGCTTTCTAAAAATGGTTGTTTCCAATGTACGATATTAAGCACTTAATCGTGAAAAACATTCAGGCCGAGATTGTAAGTCTAATCTCTGACCAGAAGGCCATTTTTAGGTAGCGGCTATAATAAAACTGCATTCCACCATGATCTGTGCAAATTTGTAAGCGCGGCACCACTGCAATTTAGGATATATGATTAATAAAACAAGAATTATCTTTTGCTAAAGCCAGCTACCCACCTGAGCTAACTAGCCATTTTCCCTGTTGTGATTCCGGGTTACACTATTCAGACCCACTGTATTCCAGAACGACCAGCCTGGACTCCTGCGTCAGTGGCTACAGGTTTGATCTTGGACTAAGCTAGGTGATTCAGAGAGAGACTTCAGATTGAGTAAAATGTAAGTGTAGCTCGGCAAAAGTTCCAAATGTAGGAGTTGGCACCCTGACGTTGGTGGAGGAAAAGTGTCCCAGCGAAAAGAAACAGGCGGACGATGAATTAGCATTAGGCTTGCAGCCGGCTGTGTACCCGAGTGTGTGACTATAACGTGACGATTATAAGAGGTCATTGAATTGTGACATCCAGGGCCGGCTTTAGGGCAAGGCGACCGAGGCGACCGCCTTGGGCCCCGCTATCCCTTGCTGCCTTGGGTCTTTCTATCCCTTGCTGCCTTGGGTCTTTCTATCGCTTGCTGCCTTGGGTCTTTCTATCGCCTACTGCCTTGGGCCCCGCAAACTCTAGGGCCGGCCCTGGTGACATCAGATCCAGAGGCGTAACTAGGGGAGGCAAGGGGGGACAGATGTCCCCGGGCGCAGAAGGCAGGGGGCGCAAAAATGTACAGCAAAAATGCGCGTAGCGGGTGCCAGAGGGCGCAGATTTCGGTCTTTGTCCCCGGGCGCAGAATACCCTCGGCCTGCCTCGGTACGCCACTGATCAGATCAACAAGTGACTTGCGAGTTAACTTTTATCTTCTTTCTTTCTCTCTTTTTTATTTTTGCTTGTTAATATCCATTGTGCGTTTCTGTTTACGCTTCGTCTTGTTTTCCTATTTCTGTTTTATTATTTTTATTTGGTGCTTGAACTTTGTCATTTGGGGAACTCTTAATCAACCAATTCTACCGCAGGAGAGAAAACGGGTTAGTTAGCAGTTATAAGTAGAGTAGGCTTGCTGTTCTGAGGACCTATCGCCTCCTTCAAATATTTGAACTTAAATATGTGGGTATAGTAATTAATAGAATCAGCGCGAACAGGACGTGGTCTAAGGATCTCACCCATATTTTGTTTTCTGGATCTGCTCTTGACATTAGGATGACAGCTGGTCACGATTCTCTGTAGGTAGTCCTTGGTTAACACGGTAGATAAGGATCGATAGAAGTAAAGTTTATGGTTTTTCTTTAAGACTGTGTTTTACTGCAAAAGTGACATGAGCAAAAATTGGCGATAATTAGCAAGTCAAGTTCTGTCCGTTTAATCCTCTGCCATCTATACCTACTTACCTATCTCTCTAAATGTCTAGAAATATGGTGACCCATACCACTGCTGTAGAACGGTTATCTGACATTATGAGAAGGAGGATTGAACAGGAAGAGACACACAGAGAGAAAGTCTACCAGTGTGTAAAGTGTTAGGTCTTTCACAAGGTGGAGCCCCGTAACCATGTCAGAGGCTAACTATTAACCGGACTGTCGAGTTTTGTATAATTCCCTGACATAAAAAATGGATTTTGGGTTTACTGCGTTAAACCACTTTTTATATAATACATGCTTATTGTCGTGTTCCTGCTGGCAGCAGCATAGCAGCATGCATTTTGTAGATTTGAAGCTGGTTTGAACACAAACGACAACATTATCATCATCATAAGAAACATTAAGGGATACTTTTTGAAAACAGATGTAGTTTCATCCATCGGAACACGGACAAACCTCCACTTAAATAACTGATACACTATATACAGTATTAAGTATGGCGCCATCAAGTGTATGAAAGTCACTTATGGGGCAATGAATTTTATTTTTTGAGGTGGATCTGAGGTGTGTACCATCGTCATTATCCTGACAGAAATGTAGTCATCTGATTGTGAGAGAAACAGGTTTTGCCAGCCACCAAAGACACAGAAGGGAAGAAGGTGGAAAGGGGAAGGAAATCTTGTGATAATGTTGTAAATGGTTACAAAAGCGATGAACGACGTTTACTGGATGACTGCTTTCGATAGTCAAAAATATGTAAAAGGGGTGATTTATTGGCTGGCCTCTTAACTTGCAAGTAGTTGTATCTACTTGGGATACAGAAGGTGCAAACATGAAGATATCCTGGCCAGATCCAAGTTCAAACAATGAGACGTAATCCTACCCATATAATTATTCTTCTGTAGGGTGTAATATCCTTGTTTTTTTTGTCCACCGTCCCTATTACAGCCTAACACAGCTCAAATACCTTGATTAGCAATGGCGACAATAAAATGTCCATGGACTTTGTCTGTCGCAAGAGTATTTTTAATGTGCAATATCTCAACTTGCAAGATTATGAAGAAAAGCATTGTAGATGCCGTCACTAAGCGTTCTTACGGGTATTGAACCTCAACTTGGCTACCTCATGAGGTCAATACACCTGGGAACCATGTGAAACATGCATTCCTTCAGCACTGCGAACAAAAATGGATGCAACTACACATGTTTTATGAAGATTAGACATCTGAAGACATTGTCAATACTTCCTTTCTATTTTCATGACCTTACTACTGAAGATTTATTTTTTATTTGAAGAATCTGTTGAAAAATGTTTTCTATCGCTTTAGAAATTTCATATCTATCTTATACAAGACGTTTAATAATTTTTCTTTAGTAAATTCTTATGTAATTCAGGGGCAGTTAAGAAGCTGTTGCTATATCCTTGACATTCCAAAATACACAAAGTACTCAATATATTCAAAGGGACGAATGAAAATGATTACCGAGTATAATCCAGGTAGCACAAGGGTCTTTCAGCCTGCAGATGACATTGTATACACCACATGGGGCCCTAGGCCCTGCTTCCCATCCGACGGAAAACGTACTGGGGATCTTTCTTTTGTCCCTAAGAAACTACCGCCTCAGTCCAGGATCAAACCTGGAATTTCTGTGCCATCGAGGCGGGTTAGTTCAGATTAGGCTAAATGTACTAGTACCATGAACAACTTCTGCTGAACAGGTTAGTAATAAAGGTCATTTTGCTCAGCTTGAAAGGAGTTCCAGGGTCGAAACTGTTCTGAAGTCGCTTACCTTTTCGTTTGCATATCTCTGCCAAGTCAGTTAAATATAATCTGTGTTGTCCTCGGACTCTTACCTTGCTAGTAACATGCCATTCAAAAATACGACAAACTTCTTAGGGAGAGAGTAGGGCAAGGGGTTTTAACATTTTGCTGTCAGCACCTCATCCATCACCGTCATCATTAGATACAGACTGAGTGACAAGTTCCGTTGTATTGATGCTCTAGCCTTATAGCTATTTGCCAGACGTCTCTTAGTCTTTGACCCTCACACAAGATCCATAACTAATCCTGAGTAATTGACTTAAAAAGTAGGTTCACATGCTGAGATCTACTCTGATGTCGCACACGAAGATAGGATTGTTATGCAATGGATAAAATTCTTAATTAATGTGATGTCTAGCCTATCTCGGTGGCTCAGAGGTAGCGTGCTTGACTCGTGCGTCTATGCTGGTTCGATCCTGGTCGAAACGGATGACTTCTTTCGGACAAGAGAGACGATCCTAAAGCGCTTACTGTCTATTGGGAATTAAATCCGTGGTCCCGTCTAGTGTCTACTTGGAATAAAATGTGTAGAGCAGATGTGTAGCCCCATTCTGCCTTTGGCAGGGTCGGGTACCCATATTTTTCCCTTAGGTACATAAAATGATCTGCGCACGCAGCTGGAGATTAACATAACGCGTTGTCTAATTTCATCGTTGGGACACCTTCTCCATCGATCCAGGGGACGAGCTCCTCTGCATCTGAAAATGTCCAACTACACGGTTTTACTTCCCATCCGATGGAAAGCATGCTAGGGGCCTCTCACTAGCTCGAAAGAGATCAAAAACCACCTCAGGCCAGCATTGAATCACTGACGCAGGAGTCAGGGGGACCCAGAGGGGAATCAGGAGGGAGCACTTCAGAAAAAGTGCGCCCCAAATGTTTTTAAATTTTCAAAATCCCTTAGTATAGTATCAATCTAGCTATCAATTACATTAGGTCCTCTACTGCCCCTTAGACAGTGTCCTATCTGCAGTGGTTTAGCCAACTGCAGATGGGACCGCAACTGTTGGACTGGCAGTATAGACATTTGGATACCAATGCAAACATGCCTCATCAGTTGCAAAGTTGAATCGAGCAGCAGTTTAAATGTGCGCCCCATTGAGGCACTGAGGGGGGAGCAATTGCTGCATTGCTCTCGCCCTTGATCCCCTGGATCCGCCTATGGCTGGAGTTCAGCACGTTATCTTTGTGTCACCGAGGCGTGTTCACTCCCCCATATGGCGTCGGTTAGTTACTGTATCTTCAGCATCGGGGAGAATGATAGCTCGTTACATTGACAATATTTGTAATTTATTGTCGAATCTCACTACACCTATTATGAGTAGACATCAAATAATCAGGGCGCTTATTGACTATCGTTTTATGCAAGTAGCAGAAATGTAATGTGGTTAGCAATATGTGAGCAGCGAACATACATGAACTTTGGCAAAGCTATTGTGAGCAAAAGTCGTATACGTTTGAGGCTGTCAAGCATTCCTTACGTGATGTTTATCAATGTCATTGTCTAGTAAGGTATCAATCGTGTTGGATTATGTTTGTAGTGGTTAATCAGATATTCAATTGCCTTTATGTTATTTTGCGTGTCTCGTTAAATACAAGTTAAGAAGGCTGTGACTGCATTGTGAAATATAATTGAAGTAATACTAGCAATCGTTGTGTCACCTTAATAATTGCTTTGTTAAGATCTACTTCGACCAGATTTCAGTAGATTAGATGTAAGACGACAAGACTGTGGCTTCATTGTTGAACAATACAATTTCGAAATAGCAATTTAACGAGACTCACGCCCACAAAATCATTGTCACTTTCAAAGAACAGCCTTCTTGCTGTGACAAGGGAATGGCAGGAAAATACCTGTACTTCTTAATGTCGGTTTTTGCTGTCTTAGCAACAGTCACAAACATGAATTGAAGTGTTATGTCATTGCTTTGTCGCTACTTTACTTTTGTGACATATAGTGAGTATACTGGAGAAGTACGCCTGACAGCCTGTACACCAAGCACCGACACTGATAAATGCAGATTTAAGGTGCAGTATATTACAGCAAACCGTGCATTTCGCGAGTCAGTAATCTTGGTAAAATCCCCCAAACTGATTTTTCAATGACTCGATTACTACAGTACCCACACTTCTATCTCAGAAAATGCAGGATCGCCCATAAGTGAGATAGGTATCCTTACCCTGATTAGGGACAGGGGCAGTGAATTGCGTTGGCAGCACATCAGTTCTCGTCCGATCACTGAAGTTAAGCAACACAACCCCAGCTAGTACTGACATGGGTGGCCGCTTGGAAAAACTGGGTACTGCTGATACCCAAAAATCGTCGCATTAGTGTAGTGTCTGTGCAGTCTCTGCATAAGAACTATGCTTTGAATGGGACTCTAATGACCTTGTAGTTGAAGGGCCCTAAAACACCAACAAACCAAACCTGACTAGGGTGAGACATAATATATGGAATAAAAAAGCAGTAGATCATTGTGTGGAGTGACATGTAACATGGAGTTTACCACTCTGAAATAGCCCGAGAACGTGGTAGGGAACTGACAAGAAGGGAGGGTCAGAACTCGCAAGCCCACGATTCTGCAAAGTCGGGATCAGTTGTTGTTGTGGTTTGTTGGAGTTTAAGGTCCCGTCAACTACAAGGTCATTAGAGACCCGTCCACTGTATAGTTCTGATGCATATACTGCACAGACACTACACTAATGCGACAATTATTGAGTATTAGCAGTACCCAGGTTTCCCGAGCGACCACCCATGTCAGTACTAACTGGGCTTGCGTTGCTTAACTTCAGTGATGTCGGGATCAGGTGATGGTGAATGAGGCAAAGTAAATGTTACACACCATATAAGACCCCATCCAAAGAAAGGTTCATTGGTTTTCTTGCTCTCCCGATATACATTCTTTGTCCCCGCTGTCCATTAATGGGCGCACTGATGTTTTCATGCTAATCTCTGGGTAAGGTTAGGGGCTAGTGATCCACTGAATTACTGTATATGCTCCAAGATCAGAATAGTGTGGAAACACTGCCTCAGACAATGCTGAATCTTAAGATCATGAGACGAAGAGTTAAGCCACTATTGAGAAGCAAAACCGTTCCTCACAATACCCTGCGTCATAGGGTGGTCGTAACTATCATCTCACGATTTAAAAGAGCCTTTAGAAACTCCACGCTGTTGCAAAACGGGTTGGGCGGTAGGGTGGTTCATTAATGTCGAGGGAGACCTTACTTCTCCCCTCAGTGGTGGCCATAATAATTTTAAATTTCAAGGGAATCATCATTTTTAACATCATAATTTTAGACTGTTTTATTAACCCGATGGAACAAACTGGTAACTAAACAGCTCGTCTTGTAAATGTTTTGAACGATTTATGTTACAGTTCTTTGCCTAAATAGAACGAAATAAGATATTGTGCAAGACCTGACATATTATAAACAAGTCATACGTTATGTTGCAACTCAACTCTCTTCAAGGTACAGAGTAATTAGCATGTTAGCATCGTTATAACTGTGTGTTCTGATGCATCTGAGTGACCAGACAGAAAGGTGTTCAAGTATCATGTGAGAAGTAGTGGAAAGAAAATGTGTTATGAAATAGGAATAAGTATGGGTGGATACGATTGTATTTGGAACTGAAAGGTAATCATATTGATAATATACTGTAGTAGCATTTTTTAAAAAGGTAGAGCATTAAGGTAATCAGTAACAGTGGATGAAATCTGTGCTGTTGGGACCTGCAGGATGACCATGAATGCATTTCAATGGGAAGGTCACGTCTGGAGAATTGTGCTCCGTGATACAAATGCCAAAGTAGTGAATATTCTTGTTCACACAACAATGTCTATGACTGAGTGATTTTTCAAGTGGAAAAAAAATGAACCCCCAAGGACAAATTCATCCTGAATAGGTGTGTCACCCCAACCGCGTTAGGCGACCACAGTTGGCATTGTTAATACTCGGTTGATTCACTTGTATTTCAGATTGGCTTCAACTACAAAAACAAACACATCAAAATGTATTAAAATCCCCTCCGTCAAAGAAAGGGTTTAGATTATTTTTGAGAGAGAGAGAAAGAGATAACATCAAATCCATTCAATGGACACACAAACTACCTGTCAACGAATTTATGCTTAACGGAAATACTAAAAAAATTTCCCCCCTTTGTACAAAGTGTTCGACTTTGATTTGAAATTCAAACTGTCATTTGTATAATGACAAGCGAACACCTTTACACATTGCGGTAATCAAGCTGCCATCAAAAGTTATTATAGGACTTTATATAAGATAACGCTCCAATTTATTATGTCTAAATTATAAATTTTTTGAAGCTTTACAATAATTAGCTCGTTAAGAATTCTGTTACGTAATGCAGACGTCTGAAATTCAAATTTCTTTATATAAATTATTTGTAATTATATAGGCACCATTAATCATTTTTTTCTTCCACTTAGCAACAGCAGTAAACTAATGGTGTAATGCTTTGCCCACTTGAGCGCTATCCTGACAGACACATTTGCATCACTCTCTAGATAACATTTCCACTATCTTCTTCATGTTGTCTAACAGTCCATTTTATTATCTGTTGTTAAAGTGTAAGGGTTTATCTTTTTTTAAGAGCCTTGTAGTTTTTCAGTTTTGCAGCACATTTTATTAGATCCTAGGGATAAAGTGAGCTCTTTGTAGCTCATCCCCCTTTATCCTCGTGATCGGGATGTTGTAAATCTTTTATTCAGTTGTGTGGTGGTAGTGATGTGCGTCAATATGAAAACATCTTGCAAAAAATTGGCATTTTAGGGATTTTTAATCCAGATCCATAGTTTCTTTAACTGAATCATTGCTATCGAGTATCGTTGTAGTTAAAAAGACATGTACTGGCAATCTATTTAGCCTTTTATTTACTGCTTGGGGTCTATTATTTTCTCTGGTTTTATATTCAAGTTTGTTATTCTGTCGTGATTTCTACAGAGTTTTCCTATGGTAATAAAAAAAAACTGCAGACCATTATCAAGTCTAGAGACTATTACAGTAGGGTAAACAGGTAAACCTGTAAAGCTTATTCCTTTGTCTTGTATTACATCTGGTCAACATTGTAGCATATTTTTTAAACCCAATCAAACAACGTCATACATAAAAACCACTTCTCAATATTAACTAGCTACTTAAAAAGGTGACTATTCTCTATTAAGTAACTTTCATTTTCAAACAGTAAAGTTTTATTACTTAAATATTGCGCAACATTAATTTTCACTTTTATTGTAATACATTTATTCTATTATTTCGTTTACTGTAATCTCTCTCTACTCTTTAATGCATGGCACATGGAGTAAAATAATTTATTACGAACCTTTGCTTAAGGTGCTCATAAATGCTTTCTGACCCCACGTTTCAACTTGTTATATAGTCGTAGTGCCTAAGACTAAATGGCATTAGCCTTGTAAAACGACGGTGTGATACTAACAGCAGTGGATAGGAAGGTTTCATTGCGCATCCCTGATTGGGACAAATCATGAAGGATATCAGGGCGTTATTGCATGGCGTCTGTCTCACTTGTTAATCCAGAGTTACTGATAAGACAATATCATCCAAAGAATGCTTAATCGTTCCACCTTATCAGGTTGGGATCGACTTTACAGTATCTCGAGTGAATGTAAATGTGGCAGCCCTACAAAACAGTCAAATCTTTTAACTACTGCTTTCGGAAACATGTAACCAGCTTTTGCGGTTCTACGTTTCGAATATGGACCTAGATAGTTTGGCTTCTTTCGGGCTAGAGAGAGGTCCCTTTTGTCATCTGCTCATACTAGAACCCTTACTACATGGAGTAATAAATACGTGTAGTCTGTAGGCCAACCAAAATTTCCAGGTGTAGGAGGCTAGGATGTCGCCTCCCCTGGCGCTGGTGGAGTACAACAGCACCTCAACGAAGAAAAATAGGCTAACAATAAATGAGCTTAGGGTTTGCAGCATTAGGTTGACAGCCGGCCGGGTAAAAATGCCGTCTAACAGGTTGCTCATGTGTCCCAATGGAAGAATGAGCACCTTCCATAAGCGGGAAAAGGGTTAGTGATAGTAACGTTCATTGGCTATTAAAAGTGGTCAAGGTTTTTTGAAAGAGACAATGATATAAGGTTGTCTTGTTCATTTTTCTTTCGTTGGTGTTTTAGGGCCCTTCAATTACAAGGTCATTAGAGCCCCGTCCACTGCATAGTTCCAGTGCAGAGACTGCACAGACACTACACTAATGCGACGACTATTGGGTATTAGCAGTAACCAGTTTTCCAAGTGGCCACTACTAGCTAGGGTTGCGTTGCTTAACTTTAGTGATCAGACGAGAACTGGTGTGTCCAACGTCGTAAGCCGCTCCCAGTCTTCTTCATCAGTTAACCCATGAACCCGGGATGTTGACATTGTCATGTGATTGTCTCTTAATCCTTATACGGCTATGTTTTAAATAGCATTGTGTGTCTCGCCAAGTGTGATTTAACTTGTTGACAGCAAGATAAATCACTGATGCCAATATTCATTGACTGTATTTGACCTTTTTGAATATGTAGGCACCATTTAAATACCTCCACAGGATGATATCTTAGCGATTTTCGTAAACTGACTGAGTAGATTGAAAACACGACCTCTAGTTTTTTGCAACTTTAATCAGTAACAAAATTTGGTGGTCGTGGAAACGGCTGATCATGTGCTCGGGGCGGGCATTGGATTTGTAGGAAGCTTAAGAAATGGAAAATATTCAGATAAACGAAAGATATCGGTTAGGATCTCATTCTTTTAGTCTTGGCATCGTGCTTTTTCCCCTAAGAAGAGTGAAGGTAAGATTGTGGAGATCCCAAAACCATCGTTTGTTGTTAGTTCACATCCTTTTGCGTGGATCATGATAACAAAAGAAAATCTTCAAGAAAGGCGTGAGAGTAAGATGACGAGGTACTCGAAGGGCGGGAGAAGAATGTAGTAAATCACTTTAAGAAGACTTCCAGACATCCTTATATATACTGTATACTGTTATTTTAGGGTTTTCTTGTGTTGTTTTTCTTTATTAAAGAGAAAAGAGATTTGAAAATGTAGACAGAAAATCAACTGATTTCCATACTACACATCATCATTACTTATATCGGAATTTCAAAGTTGTGCGATTAACTTCTAGCAATATAAATATCACACGGGATGTGCTACTTGAATAACCTTAGAAAACCCACACTGAAATTTGTATGAGGTAAATTAATGACAAGGTAATATCTATTGTCCCTGTTTTTCCAGAAATTATATCAAATGTTGTTCAGTATGATGAAGGCAGAGCACCTAGCTTTCAATTTTAGTGGCCAGGGCAAAGGGGTAGGATTCGTTGTAGAGGTGATGGGGTACCAGTGGTGCAAGTGTTTCGTTATTTAGGATCAGTTTTCCAAAGCAATGGGGAGATAGATTCCGACGTGACCCATAGGATTAATGCAGGATGGCTGAAGTGGAGACAGGCAAGTGGGTTCCTGTTCGACCGCCGGGTTCCAGTAAATTTGAAGGGCAAAGTTTAGAGAACGGTCGTTAGGCCCGCTATGTTATATAGCTCAGGGTGTTGGGCAGCTAGGAAGAACCATGAAGGGAAAATGCAAGTGGCTGAGATGCGACTGCTGCGCAACATGAGTGGGGTGTCACGAGCCGACAGAGTTCGATATGATTACGTTAGAGGTAGCTTGGGGGTGAGAAACATCGCGGAAAAGATTAGAGAGAATCGGTTGGGCATGTGAAGAGGAGAGGGGAGGAGCTTATTAGCTCCATTATGGTAGGGGAAAACCAAAACGGACGTGGGAGCAGGTGGAGCAGAAGGACATGGAGACGTGCGGGGTGGAGAGGGACTTGATGGGGGATAGGCGAGAGTGGAGGATAGGAACCCGCAGACCCGCACGTGATGAGGAGGGGAGAGGAGGAACTTGTCAGGCCCATTATGGGACTTCAAGTAATTAGGGGCACGGAGTAGAGGAAGACCAAAAAGGACGTGGGAGCAGGTGGTGCAAAGGGACATTTGTTGTTGTTTGTTGGTGTTTTAGGTCCCATCAACTACAAGGTCATTAGAGACCCGTCCACTGCATAGTTCTAACGCATAAACAGCACAGACACTACACTAATGTGACGATTTTTGGGTATTAGCAGTACCCAGTTTTCCCAAGCGGCCACTAGTGTCAGTACTACCTAGGGTTGCGTTGCTTAACTTCAGTGATCAGACGAGAACTGGTGTGTCCAACGCAACTCACCGCTCCGCAAAGGGACAGGCATGCGGGATTGTGGGGGATAGGCGGGAGTGGAGGATCAGAACCCGCAAACCCGACCCTGTCTCAGGCGGGAGAAGGTTGTGATGATGATGATAATGATATCAAATATTGTTCAGTGAAATTCATTAAGGAAAACAAGGCTGAATACAACATGTATGTTTGCTTATATTTTATCGTGTTTCTAATCATTAATTTAATGCCGAGTTTGTATGGGATAGAAACATAGCAGTTATCATTAGATGACAAATCATGGTTGCTGTGGTGATCACATTAATCGACTGAGTAGCCCTTGACGGCCACAGGTGTTCAGCTGAAGTTTTTTTCCAGGATATCAAAAGGGGTAAAAAGGAGTTGACCAAAATTAGACAACCTACAAAAAATTTTTTTGCTGTAGGCGATCTAACCAAAAAAGTCAATACTAGGTATATGATGTGGTCAAGATAAAGTATATAATTTAATACAGAGATAGTTTTGGTTGCAACTGCTGATGGAGGAGAGCTGAAATTGGTTTATAGCGTAAATGGTGCCCGTCCTGCTTTTCAAAATACGTGTTTCCTCTGCAGATTTCTAATATAAACCACATATGGCAAGAGTGGAGAATGA
This sequence comes from Trigoniulus corallinus, assembly GCA_013389805.1. Lineage (NCBI taxonomy): Eukaryota > Metazoa > Arthropoda > Diplopoda > Spirobolida > Trigoniulidae > Trigoniulus > Trigoniulus corallinus. The sequence goes on from JAAFCE010008833.1 coordinate 18,997,738, forward strand.
AGCAACATTAAAGGCACTAAAATGTATGACATTCTCAAGTTGTAACAGGTCTCTTGGTGGTAAAATTTCTATGGTTTACCTCCTCCGCATTTATTCATTCATTCATCTTTAGATCTTGATTCTAGTCAAGTTGGGTGTTCAGGGTTCATGTACTTGAAAGTGACATTGTATACCCACGAGGAACCGCGGCTTTACTTGCTTTCCAACAGATGGTGCAATTGAAGTTGACCTCATGTCAGCAAAATGCTACCACTACTACCACGACTGGGAGAAGCGATCTTAAGCCACTGAAACTGGCTAACTCATTAAATACAATGAAATTCAGTTTTGGTGAATTTCAGACCAGTAATGGATGCCTTGTAGCAGCACTGGTTAACTTCTGGATTTAATTGACTTGTAATAACTCTAAAAGTTATCATGTAAAACTTGAAGCGATATGAAGTAATTTAAAATGTGTTTTGATTAGCATTTGTGCTCGATTAATGATCTCTTTGATTACAAAACATCATTGTCCATCTCAATCAGACATGTTCATGATGGCTACTTCTTCTTAAATTAGCTGACGTCTTGACGGGAAGTTGTAAGCAAAACAGCAGGTTATGCATGTTGATAATGAGAACCAAACCCTTTGGCTATATTCGTTGTCTGAAAATTGGATTTATATCCTGAAGTTGATGAATTCAAAAATGTTTTGATCATTTTATGACGTGATGTGAAGATGAAATCACCATTTGACCTCTCAAACGTCAGACTGTCCACTGAGACTAAAGAAGAATTCAGTGGTCAGTTGGTTTTTTTTGCAACACCTGCTATTTCTTTTTTTCGAAGATTCATTCCCTGTAATAACTTTGAAAGGTGCTACATTTTTTCCCTCTGTTTTTCTGTGGAAAGTGACATCATATTCACCTGCTGAATTTCCGTCCCACGCCCCATCACCACTTCCCTAACACTATTTGGGGGCATTCAACTCACGTCAGGTATCTTAAGAAAGGGACAGCAAAACAAGGTGTGGCCTCAAAGAACAACGCTGATATGAATGAATATCCGCCATATCAGACTCTTGTGGACAGAAATACACTCTTAACATCATTAAATAATATTCTTGGGTTTTTTTGAAAGTGGTTGGGCTGATTACAAACGAGTTGGCGGTTTACTTTTCTTCAAGACTGGATTTAGGAGAACAGCACAAAAATTGGCACCATTTAGCAAATAAAGAAGTGAAACATTTCATTATCATTTGATGGGATGATTGCTTTTAACATGCGCACCAAAAATGTGTACAGATATTTCTTGGCTGTTGAAAATGCAGAATAGTAGTTCAAGACACTTTTGATAATAAACACGTTTTTTAGTAGTTATTACAATTTCTTCACTAAGTCTTGAAATTTTAATTTTCGTTTCTCTAACATTCGGTTTTAATGTTTTAGACTGCTACAATATAGCTAACCTAATTTCGAAGGTGGTAAGAGGTCATTCCTATTTTTTTCGACGTCATTTAGACTTTCATCTTTACTATATTCACTCTAAAAATGTATTTTTTTTTACTTGAGTAAAAATACCACTATCTTAGACCAACATTTAACTATCCAGTAATCAGTACTGTCATGTGATTATAAGTGACATGGATTCAGTCACAAAGGGTAGAGCAACCAGACTTTTTTTAGAATTGAGAACTTGTAAACATTTCATTTTTTTCTCCACAAACACAGAGAAAAAAAATGTACTATAAATTTAATTCTTGTTCATTTTTTTAAATAAGAAAGAAGAAAAGACAAGACTACTTACACATCGCATCTCTTGCCAGATTCGTGAACGTCTTTAAGATTATAATGTTTTGATTAACACCAATCAATTTCTACAACAAATTTTTTTTTTTGCAGAAACAATTAGCTCTTGTGTCTAATTATGCCCGTAAATGAATCAAACTGAGTGTCCTTAAGCACACAATTTCCCGAAATTTCAGTCCAGTAATAACTAGTTCTTTCAACTAATATCACACCGATAGGTGTAGTTATAAAATCCTAATTTGAAAAACTCAAGAGTTAATTGAGGTAGATATGTTGTCAGTGTGACATCCAAATGAATCGACGGTGTGCACAGAAAATATAGGACTTGTTTGGTTACAGTATCCTCCTTTTCTGTTAAACGAAAAAAAAATATTGTTACTATTTAAGAAGAGTTTACTTTGGAGTTTGTCAAGATAAGCAGTTAAAATATCACAACGTCCGATGAGCATAAAGACATGTCGCGACTATTTTCTTCACGTATCAGGCAGGCATCCACATAACGTCATCGCCATCCTCAAATCTTTAGCAATTTGAATACAACTTTTTCAAACAATTGTTACCTCTGATTGATTATTGGTTGAAAGAAACAAAAAAAGGGAGTTATGGTTGTCACTTGATAATTTTCCTGAAGACCATCTCGGTTTTAACCTTTTACTGAATTGGTGAAAGTTGATTGCGAAAGAATGAACTGCCAGAAAAAAAAAGGAGTAGCACAAAGAGAGACAGGCAGGTAGACACCCTCACCTTGATGTATCATAAAAAATTATTAGATCCATGTGACGTGACGGTAACACAAAATGGACACCACATCCAAACAATTCAAAATGTTCCGAAAGTTTCTTAAGTTGAAAACATACACTTAATTTATACTCGGTAATAAAAAAAAAGTCCTTTTACTATGTAGCGATTAAAATGATGCTTTCAAATGATGTGAATTTCTCCAAAAAAAAAGTCAACGTACTATGAAGTGTCATTAACACAATATCACTCCCATGAGCATTATTGATGTTATCACCATTAACTACAGCACCATGGAGAATTAAAAAACACACACACACAAGCACCAGTTTTCAATCGACCCCCAACCTTCTCTAGGTCACTTAGCTTTTCACGATGATGACCACTAATGACACAATGTCGGTATTGGGTCACCAGGTTTTTTTTCCTTTTACTTCTAAGTGTCCCTGTTATGGACCGCGACCGGCTTCCCGATGGCGTTATGAAGCAGCAATAAGTCTTCTGGAGAGTGTGGGAGAGAGAGACTGATCTTTTCGCTTCTCGACAAGATCCCAATTTATCCCAACGCTGACCTTGAACTCGTACAAAACGTCAAGAGCCCGTAAAGTCGAATAGTTGTGCCGTCTGGTGAGCTGCTCTATCACGATTGAACGAAAAATCAAGCAGACGACACATTTAGTATCTATAATGCACCTCCTCCTTGGTTTTTTTATTATCTGTTCGCGAGATGATTATGGTGTATTATGTATGTGCCAAGTCTGCCTATGACATTATCTGATTAAAAACTTGCTTAGGTGATTAATAAAGGATTTCCATCTTACCTTGTGAAAATTGAAGGCATTCAGTTAAGTACCAATTCAGAGAATCGATGATGTGCACAGTCCATTCTTGAACCGATTTGGAGTGTTAAAGATGCCGGCAATGCATATATTTGAACGCTTGTCATTTCACGTCTAGAAAATCGGTGCACACGCCGCCGCACACTCACATCCACATGCAGAGAAACAATGGTTGACTTGCCAGTCCACCGATCCTCTCTACTCAGTTTTGTTGTATCCTATTGAAAAGGCGAGAGAAGCGCATACTCACCTAAGTGCTCAAATAGATATAAAAAGTCAGATGTTTCCATTTGAGATTCAGAGGGGAAAAATATGCTAAACGTTGTTGAATGCGCCTACGAATTGTGCAATCATTGAGAAGTTACATGCCAGTAGGGTAGTATTCATTAAATGTAGTAGACAAGAGAGGCGGCACAAGGGGAAAAAATCTATTTTCACGATAGATTCCATCCAAAATGTGAGCAGCATAACTGCAATAGCAACAGCAGCAGCGAGAGTAGTAGTAATAGTAGTAGTAGTAAGTGACGTTCAATAGAGAACCTCTAAGATGCGCTCTAGATGGTTGAGCATGCGCAGTTAGTGCGAGCCCGGCGTCAATGGACTCTGATGTGGGTGGGACTGTAAGGAGGGGAGAATCGTAGGAAGAAAAATGGGGGAACCAGTCTCCCCACGCGTCACTACAGGCACTTTTCAATCCGTCACCTACACAGATGGGTTGGCTGGTTTTCCGGGCCAATGCCACAGACTTTCATAGGGAAGTTAATCAGATTACTCTCGCCTAACGTTAGATCAGCATTTCGCTATTAAAATGCGAAATAGTTTCCTCGCAACTGTAGACATTTTTTACCTTCTCCCCGGCTTTTTTAATGGAGTTTTCTACTACAAATGTTATGGCGCCAATGAACAAATGTTACCAACTGCCAAACTAAACTAGCCATCCTGCTTTTAGAATAGGATTTTTCTTTCATCATGGCACATCCATCATTATAGTTACTCTCCTCTCTGATTGTCTTTTCTAATCTGAGGCTGCAGCGCCTGCCCAGTCTTGTGGTATCATGTATCTCAGTCATGACTCCACTAATCATTAGAACTATTCTTTATTTCTAGGACCTGCTATCAGTTAACCAGTTTGTCATCCTATGCCGAGTTTCTTCATCCACGAGTTGCAAATATATTGATCAACGCCAAAGCAGAAATTGAGAAACAAAACCGACGAGGACTGAAAGACAAAGAGAGTGTTAAAATGGCGACTGTTATGAAATTATGGGCACAAAGGTAGGTGGTGTTTTGTTTTAGGAAACTTATGTAATATAACATTTCAATCTCTTGCAGTCATGAAATTGTAAAAGGTGTTCCATCCTGCGCAACCCAAGTGGACACCATATTCTCGTCACAACCTTCAAATTTCATCCACTTTCTTCAAAGAACTGGACGAGATGGGAATGCTATGCCGGCAACTTTGCTAGGCACAGCTTTTAAGGGCAGACTTGATTAATTTTTACAGCTGCGACTTTGCTTGCAGGTATAATGCCTTTGTTTGTTACCGGGCACATTGGGTCAGTTGGCTTTGGCAGTAGCAAAACAAAATACTGATGTCATAATAGCAAACTACCTACAAGTCATAGCAGTAACAATAAATAGCATGAGACCAAGGTCGGAAATGTACATTTCTGTGTTAGTAGTGTCAAGGTAATGAGTGTGATACATATATAAACTGTATTTAAGGATGCGATATATGACTTGTCTGTGCCGTAGGCCTTAATTAAGTACGACCCTGACCTAGTAGTACTGAAGTGGACATGATGAGGGACTAGGGACAATTTAGTGGCACCGCATTTTAAAACAACTACAATTATGTGATTGTCAAAATGGCATTTGTTGTAGAAAAAAGCGTGCACTTAGGAAATGCATGACTAACAGTGTTCCTCCAATTACCATTATCTTCCATCTTTGAAAGGGTTGCTTCGTGGGAAGTTCAGAACCATATCCCAATTACTATAATTTGAAAGGTATTGTAGTTGGAACTCTACTTGATTTATTATTGTACTGTTCCCTTCTTCGTCTTTGCTGCGTGCCACCTATTTGTTCATTCTGAAATCCCAAATGGGACATTTGTGTAATGGCCAGTTCTTTTTATAAGGAATGTGGCTAAAAGATTTTTGACGTGCGGCATTATATTAGGTAGTAGGAGACCAAACAAAAAAGTCTGGGATGGGGTTTAAAGGACTTCTAATCAGTTATATCCTTACGTGGTCGGAAGGGGAGCGGCTTTTTTGCGTTGGAAACAACACCAGTTCTCGTCTGATCACTGAAGTTAAGCAACGCAGCCCCAGCTAGTACTGACATGGGTGGCCGCTTGGGAAAACTCTGTACTGCTAGTACCCAATAATCATCGCATTAGTGTAGTCTCTGTGCTGTCTCAACACTAGAACTATGCAGTGTTCGGGACCCTAATGATCTTGTAGTTGAAGGGCCCTAAAACACCGACGAAACAAACACGGAGAACAGTGGTCGTAAGAAGAGAGTTAAATGGGCTGTTCAGTGGCGTAACTTCAGTTGTTGCGCCCTGGGGCAAGAGTCATGGTACAAGTATGTAGGCCCTTTTTATTTGCCGTAAAGTCGTCGTACAGACATTGTGTAGCAGCAGCTGATTTCCAGAAGGAGGACAAGGTACCCCCAAGGTGGCGCTTTGTCCGGCTCCCGGGGCAATTTGACCCCGTTGCCTTTACAAGTTACGTTATTGTGGTTGTTACGTCAATTTGAAAGTTAGTCACGTAAAAGATTAGTTTTCGATGCTTGCTTTTTTTTCTGACGACTTACAAGAAAATCTTCACTGTCACCTCATTTTTTTCCTTTTATCCCTAACTCATACTCCCGGGAATTTGACGCCTGTTTTGATCACTTATTCATTTACAGATTAGAGGGAAATATTATAGTACTTTCACCCAGTTACGGTCGATTTTGCACTTGGGAGTAGAATTAGGAGCGTTTAAAAGATTTTTGGTTACTTAACTGCACTGAAACCTGTGTAGACCTACAAGTTCATAAATAGAGTTGCACCTAAACTCTTTTAAGCGTTTTTCAGTGCTGCAACTATGATCAAAATATCGCACAATTTCTAGTTTGAGTCGAGTTTCAAAATTATCGAAAACGAAGGTGTCGAAACTGATATCAACTTCCCGAACTTCCTAACAAATATTATATAAACCAAAATACAAGCAAGAACCTGTATGACTGGTGACACTCTAGCCAAGCCTAACGTAACCAATGTTATAACAAACAAGTTGTTCATACAGTCAGTACATTTAAAGTTAAAACTTGAAAAACAAAATTCATATTTTATGAATTGTCCTCATCGGATGACATTTATCCTCCTCCCTATTAAAGGAAAGATATTTGGTGTCCGTGCTATTAAAATAATGGGTTGGGACTCGACTTCATATCCCTTGTTTTGAATATCAACGTGACGCCCTGTGGAAGGTGTTTTCGGGTTCATCTTAGTAGACCTAAATTCTACCTAAGAAGGTAGCGCATTGTTAGGAGAGGAAGAAAATAATTTAAAAAAAAAATCATTTTATCAATGCCATGCCAACTTACAATGGACATGCCAACTTACATTTTTTAATGTATGACAGTGAACTAAGTTTTTGAAGTCGTTCTTTTGAATTTGCGTGTTACATGTGGAACTGGCCTAAGGTGTGTCTCTTTTCAAAATGTTGCCCTTAATTTGATATTAATTGTACAGGTCTTGAAATGCTGTCTAGGAAGACACAGAATTACAGACGCAAAACATCTATAAAACGTTTAGGAAGTCATTTCCATATCTATTCTCAACATACCTGTCTGTCATTGAAAACACAAACTGACCCTTAACCGTGAAATAGCTGCAAGAATGAATTTATAATAACTCCGAAGGCCAGCATAAATTAATGGAACTCCATGTATTCACTCTTTCTAACCTAATACAAATTTTAGGACAATTACAAAATTTCACTGGTTTCTCTCACCTGCAGTATGTCCGTCTTGAGCACACACCTTTTGGGGGTTTTTGTTAAGAGGTAGAAAGCTCGGTAATGAACTAACTAGGTCCTTGCGGGAAAGATAAGAGAAAATATACTAAAGTGGTATGGACATGTTATGAGAAGAGAGAAGGAGAACCTGGTTAGGTCCATTACAGGGATGGAGGTTTATTGAAAGCATCCAGGGCAGAGGAAGCCAAAGCAGGCGTGGAAGCAAGCCGTGCGAAGGGATATACCGTAAAATCTCACGTAGTGCCCGCGGATTATACGCGAAACGTAGGGTCATTTAGTGCGGACTATAAATGAAACCAAGGGTTCTCAATGAAAACTGCTCCTCATTTTTTGAACATTTTATTACACTGAACAACACGATTTTACACAGTACGTTCTTATTTATATGATAATGCAATATAAAATCTCTGACATTTCATGTTCATATTCATTTGATCCCATTGCCCCTACAAGTTGCTCCACTGGCTACAGTGGGAATTTTAACGTGCGGGCTATATTTGAAACATACCCATCGCAAATGCGGACTATAGACGGGTGCGGACTATATCTGAGATGCGGACTTTACGTGAGATTTTACGGTATTAGTGTGTGTGGGGTAGTTGAGGATCTAGTTGGAGATTTGTAGGGGAGTGGAGGGTCAGAACCCACAAACCTGATTCTGCCACAGACGGGATGATGACGGTGATGACTTTAGTCTTAGGACTCCGAAATGGCTCAAATGAACATTTGTGCATTGGGATTTATAAAGCAAGCCTGCAATGAAGGAGGACTATCCAGTATCGGATCAAGCACTCGGAGGTCCCCAAACAGCCTAGTTGAGGCTTAAGTTTCTCATGTCCATAATATCTCTTCACCGTGGTAATAACTAAATAACTCATAACCCTTTTCCCGTCTATGGCGGGGTCGGGTACCCTTCCTGTCCCTCTGAATGCAAACAAAGGCGATATATTGGACAGTGTTTTTCCACAGCCGGTTGGCGAATAAAGCTGAAAACGCTATGCTTATTTATCGTCGGTCTGTTGTTCATTGGGGAATTCCACCGACGCCAGGGGGTGAGCTCCTACTCCTGGAAGTATTGTCTCATCTACCCGTTGCATAGTTTACTGGGTTCTTTTACGTGCAAATGCCATCGTACACCACACGGGACCTCGGTTTTACTTCTTATCCCAAAGAAGGCGCGTTCGAAGCCTCTCTATCGCTCGAAAGAAGCCAACCCACCTCGGTCCAGTATCGAAGCTAGAACTATTGATGCAGTTACCGCTTTTTTGCGTCCACGGATCTCTTCACCGTGATAATGTTGAACAAAAAAATGGATTCATTTAATGGGTTGGAGAGTTAGCCAAGCAGCCATAACAGGACGAACCCTTAGGAGGCTGCTCGAAGGAGATGAGGAGGTAGGTAGTGGACATAGGAGGGGGCCAATTTGCAGCACCCAATTTTCTCTACCAACCACCCATGTTGGTACTAACGTGAACTTGCGCCGCTTAACTTCAGGGATCTCACGAGAACTGGTGTGTCCAACGCAACTTGGTTGCAAATGGGCTAACTAGTGTTTGTTTGAGCACTTAGGTTACTGTTATTGCTAGTTAGTGTTGTAAAGTGTAATTGTTGTGCGTTGAACACTAGTTCTCAGCATGCCATCCTGTGGGGCCTGTGATTTGAAACAAGTTTTACATCGTTGACCTAAAATTTGTGTAATTGACCTCTATGTTGTCCTTAAACTCTCTGATGTTCATTTTCTTTTATGGTTTTTATAAGAAAACACGCAATTTTGTTTGAGCGCCTAAATCGGTTATGCATCTTTACTGAGGCTTGACAAAATTTAGAAATAGAGTGGGAGGTCTCGATAATTGGACCTCTTCATGCTGAAAATAAAACCGTGGCGCTTTAGAGAAGCATTCCATATGGCAGTACATGAAATTGCATCCCTAATCAATTTTGGAAATCTTTTTAATCTAAAATAAAAGCATTTTTGAATAATATCTACAACATTCACTCTTACAACACTTAAGTAATGAATTGGAAAAATTCAGACACCCAATTTGGATTTAAATTTATTTAATGAAGGCATCAAAGATTGCGAATTTGATTACAGTACTCTATTAGTTGAAGTAGGCCCCTAGATGTTGAGTGGAGCTTGGCAGAGCATCATTTGAAGTCCTGCATTGTAGATGTGTTCATAATGTCAGATTTTTTTAAAACCTTCGATTAGTTCAGTAGATCATCAAACTGCTTTTGGAGTACATCGTGAAAAAAGTACCCTCACAATCGTATGCAGTTTTTTAACTTTGCATTTTTTATTTTACAAACATGTAGGAGGTCAAAATGTTTAAGCATTTTCCTACTTTGTATCTGGGTAATACCCTATATTCAAGAACACGTTGTCTTCTTCACTTTATGTCCTAGTTTTAATTCATATTTATCAAAAGAAACTCTTGGCCCTCTCCTTCCTTTGTCTCTCCTCGACGTTGAACCTATTTCCTTTAGTAGAACTACTTATGCACTACGTAAATATTCTATAGTTGCAAGTAATGTGTACGCATGCAGTATAATAAATCATGAAGAAATTAAAAACTAGGCTGTTTCTGTAAAAAGTGCAATGTTGTTAGACCTGCTAACAGTAAATCCGGTTACTTTTTTGTATGTTGAAGTTGAAGACATCAGTAGGCAAATCGCGATAATATCAAGTTTCTTTAAACTTCATTATCACCACCTGCTCTTACCTGTGCAGGTCAGACATGAACTGACCCACCTGTCACTTATTACCCACTCGTCTTACTTTCTCCACTAGTCGCCCTCTCCTCCCACCACCATAATCGGGATTTTAACTTAGAATCAATGTCAGCATCTTCCCATCCCATGTTCCCCTTGCACGTTAGCAACGAAGTCCACACCAACTTATAAACCTCCCTTAAAATTGTTCGCTACATGTTTACTCTTGAATTTGACCTCCATCATCTTTACGTTTGTTTTGTGTGTAGGTTCATATTCTGTGTAATTCTTTATTTTCACCAAATTGTTTCTTGCCAATGCGACCTTGTAAGATGCTCATTTTCTCTGGGTAGATGTGTTCCATAGCACTTTTGTGAACGTCAAATACTTTACAGTACAGTATATACAGCACTTAAGTTATGAGAGGAGTAATAAATGAAAAATTTCATAAATTCTTTAAGGGCACCTAACGAATTTAAAGTTCCCTGCAGAGACTTGCTAATCAACCCTTTTAGATCCAATGGCTGGCTCGAATGACCCATTTTTGTCCCATTAGCACACGTATTTTTACTCAGATGGATACTAACCTACTGCTGCATCCCTTACGCTTAATTATCGTCGGCATATTTTCTTCCTTGGGACATTCTTCTGCGATGCCAAGGAGCGAGCTCCTTCTGTACAACATGTAGGCCATACTAGGAAATTTTACTGAACTGTGTGTATACAGTATATTGCTGGATTAATTTCATGGGTTGGGGAGTAAGCCAAGCAGCCATAACAGGACGAACCCTTAGGAGGCTGCTCGCGGGAGATGAGGAGGTACAGTAGGTGAAGAGGACATAGGAGAGGGGAAATTTGCAGCACCCAACGTTCTTTACCAACCACCCATGTTGGTACTAACGTGCAGATAGCATCGTACACACAACACGGAACCACGACTTTACTTCTCATCCGATGAAAGCCTGACTCACTCGAAGACGCCACCCGTCTCTGAAAGGTCGAACCTAGGATCATTGCCGCAGTAGTACAGCACGTCACATCTGCTCCACTTCATCACTTCTCTTTTTTGTAGCATACAAATGTTGAAGATTGAATTAAAGCCATTAGTGGAGTAGTGACGTTCTGAAAGCGCATTTGCCTCTAAAACCGCCTTTTCCACCTGAGAACGGGAAATTAGGACATGAATTAGTAAGGTAGTATAATAATTATAATTAACATTTTCGCCGTAATCCATGTAGTAGTTTCGCTGTGTTTCTATTTCTACAGTTGCATACAGGGTTGAATTTCAACCTTAGCAATGTCGTCAACAGCTATCAACCCTCTTAAGTCAGTGTTTTTCAACCAGGGTTCCGTGAGGTCCGCCCAAGGGTTTCGCCAATGGCAAGGTAAAATATAAAAATAACAGTGAAAACACAAGAAACGAAAACGACTTCTGTCTGTCGAAGATGAACTTCGGGTGTCTCTCTCAAACATTAGGCCACAAATTCAACTGCTAATGTTAACACACACACACACACCTGCATCAATTAATGTTTTTTTCTGTCACTGTATGGAGTTCCGCGAAAGGTGTAAATGTTCCAATGGGTTCCGTTCCAATAAAAAGGTTGAAAAACACTGCTCTAAGTTAATTACAATATTTGGAAAGAGACTCTGCTCTTTCACCAATTGCTACAATCAGGAGTTAGGATTCTGCAGCCTAAAGGTATCTTATTTGAAATATACTGTAACTGTGTCGTGACTGACAGTAGCTCCAAATTCTTGGAAATTCTTCTTCCGATGGAATGTCGTTTACTGTCGACACTAAAGTGCAACTTGAACAGTTGTTGGCAGTAGTTATAAGATGAGAGTTTGTATCACCTGTCTTAGTTCTCTGGGCCTGCGGTGGTAAGTGGTCCAGATTCTAAAGAAGTCCGTGAAGTACAAAGGTAAGACTCTGAAAACCATATTTCACCTTTCTTGAGGTATTACGCCCTCTTCCGCCACCTTTTGTCTGTAGAAGAGATAATCGGTTACTTTTAAAGAAATATTCGACGAATTAACGACCGTTTTCAAGACCTTGAAAAAAGGGGTGATAATTTTAACAAAGTATGAATAATAAGACCAGCTGACCAATTTGTCCCTCAGGATACCCGCGTAAGAAAGATGTATTCTGACTTCAGAGAAGCACCCACACCTTTGACTTTGGTATGCAATTCAGCGAAAGTAAAGCTGTTCACAAACTACGTGACTGAAACTATCTTCTCCACGACTATCCCAGTGGGCTGTCATTAAAATGCCAAAGCTTCTTTTTTAATGGTTGGGGCCATTTTAGTTGCGGATCCAATTTTCTCTCCAGTTGGCTCTGTCCACATTTGATGTTGATTGGAGCTTACATTTTCCAAGTTCAAAGTGATTCTGATGTAGGCCTGCCTCTGTGGCGCAATCGGTAGCCTGTTGGATTTACTGCGCCAGGGGTTCCATGTTCGATATTGGATCGAGGGCCTTTCCTTCGAGCTTGAGAGAGGCCTCGAGTCGATCCTTCGGATGAGAAGTTAAACCGAGGTCCCGTGTGGTGTGCGATGGCATTTTCACGTAAAAGAACCCTCTCTATTGTGCAACGGGTAGATGAGGCAAAATTTCCAGGTGTACGAAGTCGCCTCTCCCCGGCGTCTCGTCGGTGGAGTGCCCCATGAACAGTAGACGGACGATAAGTGAGCATAGGGGTTGCCCCTTTGGTAGGTAACCGGCTGCTGAAAAACACTGTCCAATATATCACCCTTGTGTCCGTTCAGAGCAGGGTTGCCCAAACGTTTTTCACCAAGGGCCAGATGCGGTAAAATAAACAAACACCCGGGACGCTCACTCCAGGTGAAAACCTAGAGGGGTGGGGATATAAAATAAATTACAGTACCATATTTCAAGCTTGTTGCGCAAATAAGTTTGGATTCTTAACAGATCAGCTATGTAATATTTGTTTTAAAAATGCTATCAACATAAAATGATTACATTTATTAAGTAATAGGGCAGCGATTCTTAACCTTTTTTTCGTCACGGTACGCTCTTAATAATTTAAAAATTTGGCGGCACACTAACAACGACGCATTTCAGGGCACACAAGCGCCAGAGAAAATACAATACAGTATATACAGTAAGTTGTAACCTGACCCTATGCAAAAACTCGCCTCGGTGATGCAATGGGTAGCACTCTTGGTAACTGCATCGACAGTTTTTTGGTTTGATACTGGGCCGAGATGGGTTGGCTTTTTCGGGCGAAAGAGAAACCCTGAGTGCGTCTTCTTTTGGATGAGAAGTAAAACCGAGGTTCCATGTGGGGCACGTTGGCATCTATACATGAAAGAATCCTCTCTATTATGGAACGGGTAGAGGAAGCAAAATTTCCAGGTGTAGGAGCTCGCCCCCCAACGAACAGTAGAAAGACGATAATGGTATCCGATATGGGTACCAGACCCTTCATAGGCGGGAAGAGGGTTATAAGTTACTTTGTAACCTAGCCCTATGCGCACATCAATCGGGTGACTAGTGGACTAAACTACTATTGTCTACAGTGCTTTGTTAGCCAGTAGTGAGAACTGTTAATATTCAACCCATTGGTTCAGCCAGCCCCTTCTGGGAAGGCAGAACCGATTAAACTACTTGTTTGACGTCACGTAAGTATGAGTATCCGCAGTGGCGGCACATTTTATGAATCTCGCGGCACAATGGTTGAGAATCGCTGTACTAGGGCTTAATTAGGGAATTTTCTGTGAGCCACATAAAAGTGGATCGTGGGCCGTAGTTTGGAGACCCCTGATTCAGAGGGACAAGATAGGAGTTGCTTTGCTTTATAAGAGAAAGTGCCATTCTGTGTATGACCAAGTAGAAATCATTAATTTAATCGAGGGTAGGTGTAAAATTTCCGAAATTTGCAAGAGGTCCATAGTGTGTATTATGTAATTTTTCGTATTTGTTGAATTTTTGTTTATTTTTAATTAAACTTTTAATATTTTGTCAAGTAAATAACAGACTCGTTTATTTTCCTTTTTATTTTAATTCCATGGTTATAGCGATTAACGGTTATAACAGGCAAACTTTTCTAGTCCCGTCACGCGCGTTATAATCGATTTTCACTGTATTAGATATACAGTAAGTGTGCTCGACTACTACGTCGGTCGTTTCAGGTTCTATACTGGATCAAGGTGGTTTGTTTGTTGGTGTTTTAGGGCCCTTCAACTACAAGGTCATTAGAGCCCCGTCCACTGTGTAGTTCTGATGCAGAGACTGCACAGACACTATACTAATGCAACGATTTTTGGGTATTAGCAGTACCCAGTTTTCCCAAGCGGCCACCCATGTCAGTACTAACTGGGGTTGCCCTGATATTGCTAAACTTCAGTGATCAGACAGGAATTGGTGTGTCCAACGCAATTTACCGCTCCCGGATCAAGGTGAGATGGCTTCTTTCGGGCAACAGAGAAGCCCCGAGTGGTGTTTATGATATCAATTGCACTTGAAAGAATCCTTTCTATTATACAACGAGTAGGTCGGCGGAGTAGAAGTTGCAACATTAGGTCTGCAGCCAACTGCATAAAATGCCGTCCATGTGGATCGTCCATCTTAAATGGGTATTCGACCCTGCCATAGGCGGGAAAAGGGTTAGTGGTTGCTTTTTTTATTAGCTACAAGTATATAGTTTTCTTTAACTTTATAATAGTTCTATACAGCAGAACTTCGGTATATCGAACTCGCTTATATCGAAATCCTGCTTATTCCCGCTTATATCGAAGCTTGAGCGCCGGTCCCGCCCGATGTAAATTTTAGCTTTACATATAATTCCGCATTTGGATATATCGAACTATTTTTCACGGTCCCCTGAGGCTCGATATAACGCGATTCTAATGTAATTATTTCTAATTTGGGGTTTCCTTAAATGTACAAAGAAACTGAAATTTGAACAGTAGAATGAGTAGCCTTTGTGTGGCGCGTGAAATTTTACCTGTAGGGATAGTGGCCCGTGTGAATTTTCTCCCCCAGCTGTAATGTACAGTATCAACACTTAGTGGAGGAGGTTCACCATATTCAATTCGCTTTTAAGTAAGTGGAAAGAAGGAGTTCGATACCTCAGCAAGAGCCCTAGCCACTAATTAACCCGTAGCTCAAATGATGTGCTTGCTTTTGTGAGCTCATTGAAGTTCAATCCTAGTCGAGACTGGAAGTGTCTGGAGAGAGGAGGGGGGACGCCAAAACTTGCTAATAGTCATAAGTAACTAGTTATACTATATGTCTCCCGAGTATGTTCAGAACGGTGAAATATTGAGACGCTTTATTTTGGGAGTGTGGAATTCGTCTGGTACTGTCTGGTTTAATCAAATACCACACTTTTGGACCGTCGTCGAGGTCATGAGTGTTTTAAAAATCCATTCTTTATATGGAGAAAAAAAGATATTGAGACAGTAAAACATAAAAAAAAATTAAGTCACCTAATTTATGAGCAAAAGTTTATTACCGTGGACAGCTTATTGCACCAGGTGGCTGTGAAAGAGTAATCATGATTTATGCAGTTTTACCGGCCGCAAACGAAACCCTTTTCCTACAGTAAGAGCTTTTGTAGGGTTGATAAAAGAGTTGATAACACATCTGAGTAGACTTTTTTTTTAAGAAATTGAGGGCATAAAGTAAGTTTTTCAAGGTCAGGGATAAGCATATAAAACCGTTGCAGAACTAACCAACCAGCAGCCATCCCCAGTCATCTACATTTCATAAAGGAAATTGCTCAGGTGGTTTGTGTATGTATGTGACGAGGTCTGAGACACGGGTCGAGGTCACATTGCCCTTCCACTCCACCTTACACTTGTTAAAATGTTGGATTAACAAGACGACTGAGAACCATGTGCATACCTTGCTGAGGCAGCCAGTTGTGGCTACCATATGGTAGCCATGCAAAATTTGTCTTTTAAATGTGTATACAGTATATCTTGCCTTAGGGATTCTTCACTAATGGCGAGAATTTAAAATATGTCGAGTGACGAGATTGCATGAAAATTCAATCTAATTGAAGTTGAGGCATTGTACTATGAATACCGATTGTTGTTAAATCAACAACACAAATTAAAAATCATATTCGTGTTGTATTTTAATGCAGGATGGCTGAAGTGGAGGCAAGCAAGTGGGGTCCTGTGCGACCGCCGGGTCCCAGTAAAGTTGAAGGGTAAGGTATACAGAACCGTCGTTAGGCCCGCTATGCTGTATGGCTCAGAGTGCTGGGAAGTTAGGAAGAACCATGAAAAGCAAATGCAAGTGGTTGAGATGCGAATGCTGCGCTACATGTGTGGGGTGTCAAGATCCGACAGAATTAGAAACGATTACGTTAGAGGTAGGTTGGGGGTGGGAGATATTGCGGAGAAGATGAGAGAGAGTAGGCTGAGGTGGTATGGGCATGTGATGAGGAGGGGAGAGGAGGAGCTTACTAGGTCCATTGCGAGACTGCAGGTAATTGGGGGCACCAGAGGTAGGGGAAGACCAAAACGGACGTGGGAGTAGGTGGTGCAGAGGGACATGGAGGTGTGTGGGGGGACTTAGTTGGGGATAGGCGGGAGTGGAGGATTAGAACCCGCAGACCCGACCCTGCCTCAGGCGGGAGAAGGGTGAGATGATGATGATGATTCGTGTTGTATTTCGGACTCACCTCGGAGGTGCAGTGGGTAGCGTGCTCAGTAACTGTGTTAGGAGTTCTAGGTTCGGTACTGAACTGAGGTGGGTTGGCTTCTTTTGGGTGAGAGAGAGAGAGAGAGAGGCCCTGAGTGTGCCTTCTTTCGGATGAGAAGTAAAACCGCAGTCCCGTGTGGTGCACGATGAAATTTGCATGACAAAGAACCCTCTCTAATACGCGAACGGTAGATGAGGCAAAAATTCCCAGGTGTAGGAGCTCGTCTCCTGGCGTCGGTGAAATTCCCCAACGAACAGTAAACCCACTATAAATAAGCATAGGGGTTGCAGCTTTGGTTGGTAACCGGTTGCGAAAAAACAATGTTCAATTTTTTTTTTGTTTTTCGTGGTTGGTATATTATTGGTTGTGTTCGCATCCTGCTGCTGCCTTGTATACACGTATAAGTATGTGCATTTTTGCATGTAATAAATAATAATAATAGATCGGCCTTGTGTCCAATGAGAGGGATAAGATGGGCACCAGACCCTGCCATAGGCGGGAAATGGGTTAGGAGTTGCTATTCGTGTTGTATTTTGAAGATAAAAATGAATCTTTTTTTTTTTCAAATTGAATACTAATCTTACTGACTGAAGTTTTTAAAAGTGCCTTAAAGCAAAAATCTAAAAATTTCACAAAGCACAATATTTCTCAGGGATAGGCAGTTTACAGCGCTAAAACTATTTGGTACAAGTTGGGCCCATATGGCGTTTATGGCGCTGTTTAATTTATTAAACTGCTAGTCCAAGATATTATTATTAACCCAACATGCTGTACCTCATGGTATCAGTGTTATAACCTTATGCTGCTTATGCCAAAGTCGGTTCTGTATTCTTACTCTAAATTGCCTGGTCTCACACTGAAGTTCATCAACGCAAACCCGTGTAGTACTAGCATGGGTGAGCCCTTGCAAACACTGGGTACTGCTAATACCCAAAAAATGCGTAGTATCTGTGCAGACTGTGCATTAGAACTACGCAGCGGACGGGACTCTAATGACCTTTGTAGCTGAAGGGCCCTAAAAATCAGCGAAACAAACGCCTGCTCCCTGTAACTTATGTCCATCTGATGGACTTAAACAATTCCTCCCCTCTTATAACGTATCGATGCCACTTCAGTCTACTCTCCCTTTCATCTTTTCATCAGTGTCTACCACTCCTTATTTCTATCAGCCCATTCCTCTACACCAGTGGTCTTCAAACTTTGTCGACTCACGGAACCCTTAGAACTATGTATAAGGTATTTTGAGGAACTCCATCCCACCCTTAGAAAAATATGTCTCGATGCTGTGCAAATATAACTAAACGTTTCTTTATATTTTTTTCAGTTAACACCTAATTTTTAAGTTAGTAACTTAGTGTGAGTGCGTTATATTTTTTTTTAATTTGTATTTTGACTCGCGGAACCCTAGGGCTTCGCGGAACAGTTTGAAGACCGCTGGTCTACACCATTGGAGCAGCTCGACCATGACGAGAACGAATAGATAAAAACTTGGTTCTGAACCCAGCCTGCATCTCCCATGTAGTTTTTTAGCGTTGATGCCCTCCCTCCACTGCCTTATTCAAAAGGTCACAAATATTCCTCCTACCTAATTTTTTTTTAATTGGACATGGGGAAACAGGACTACTGTCTCCGTCTTTAACAGCCAACTTCACCCTATAGCTTCACCCCATATCACAGCTTTAGATACTGTGCTATTCACCCTTTCTACCCTCATGGTCATTTCATTGTGACCTTAACCCAGAGATTCTCAACCTTTTTTTCGTCATGGTGCACTTTTAATAATTTAAAACTTTGCCGGCACACTAACAACGACACATTTCAGGGCACACAAACGCCAAATAAAATTTAATGTATAAATTTGCCTCGGTGGCGCAGTGGGTAGCACGCTCCGTAACTGCGTAAGTAGTTTTTGGTTCAATACTGGACCGAGGTAGGTTGGCTTTATCGGGCGAGAGAGAAGCCCGATGTCCCGTGTGGTGTCGATGGCATTTACACGTAAAAGAATCCTCTCTAATATGGAACTGGTAGAGGAAGCAAAATTTCCAGGTATACGAGCTCGCCTCCTGGCTTCGGTTGAATGTCCCAACGAAAGACAATAAATGGTATAGGGGTTGCAGCGTTGGTCGGCAACCGGCTCTTGTAAAACGCTGTCCAATATACCCCTTGTGTCCACTCAGAGGAACAAGATGGGTACCCGACTCTGCCATAGGTGGGAAGAGGGTTAGAAGTTACTTGCAACCTAGCCCTATGCACACATCAAGCGGATGACTAGTAGACTAAACTACTATGGCCTACAGTGCTTTGTTAGCCAGTAGTGAGAACTGTAATAGTCATGCCCATTGATTCGGCCATTCCATCCTAGAAAGACAGAACCGATTGTACTACTTGTCTGACGTCACTAACGTGGGGGTATTCGCAGTGGCGGCACATTTCATGAATCTCGCGGCACACTAAAGAATCGCTGCCTTAACCACCTATTTTCTAGGTGGTCTTGCCTCAACTCTCTTGTATTCTACTGTTCACTCATAGTGCTGTGATGCACCAAACAAATGATCATTGCCCAAAATGATGAGTAGAAGGACCAACAAAGTAAACACTTGATCTTTGCAAGACCTGATATTGAAAAGTTTGATATCTTCTGGAATTCGGTGATTTGTAGTAACGAGTCTTAATTTTCCGTCTCCTCATGTTATGGAAGAAGTAACGTTTGACGAAAGTCACCTAAAGAACTTAATGCTGTGCAGCATTCAAACATTGCTGGGGTGCAGGTGTTGGCAATTTGGGTTTTATTGGCAGTGCATTGAACCAATTTGTATACCTTAATATTCTAAGACAATTTCAAAATCAGTGAACAAAAATTGGGTCTTGGAGGGTCACTTGGTTTTCCACAAGACAATGACCCTGCTTATGAATAAATGGCTCATTCATACTAGATCCACGCACCCAAATCTAAAACACATTGGAAATCTGTGGGGTAAAATCGGTGCTTTTAATAAAAAGCAACTGCAAATTATCGTGGACTGAATGGGGAGCTATTGGGTCAGAACTCATGAAAAATAGTGTTCTCCAACAAACCTGGAGCTGCCTTGAAATGCCGAAAGTGGCCACATCAAACATTAATTTAAATTTTTACGTCTCCTGTTTTTGTGTATGACCACTAACGGTGCCCATGTTTCAGTCTGAGAGTTCTATATCGTGGCATATTTAAATTGATTTAAAGGATTGTTTTGAATAAGTTTCGTTTCGTTGGTGTTTTAGGGCCCTTCAACTCCAAAGGTCATTAGAGCCCGCAGAGTCTGTGTAGACACTATACTGTTACGACGATTTCTGGATATTAGCAGTACCCCGTGTCCCCAGGTGGTCACTCATGCTAGTACTAGTTGGGGTTGCGTTGCCTATTAGACCTCAGTGTTCAGACGAGAACTGGTGTGTCGAATTGTTTTGGACGTTGCCGTTGGAATTCAACCCAACTATTAAAATATTTATCTGTGATCTCCATTGTAGTGGAAGCGGCTTATTGCGTTAGAGACACCAGTGCTTGCCTGATCACTGAAGTTAAGCAACACAACCCCATCTAGTACTAACATGGGTAGCCTGTTGGGAAAATTGGGTACCGCTAATACCAACAAATCATCGCATTAGTGTAGTGTTTGTGCAATCTCTGCATTAGAACTACGAAGTGGACGATACTTTAATGACCTTGTAGTTGACGGGCCCTAAAACACCAACAAAACAAAAAAAAAATCCATTGTAGTGACCGGAAGATAATCAACTGCTTTTCTTTTGAAAACAAATGTTGGTCAGTGTAAATTAATGTCTTACTACCTCCAGATTAGCTTGCCCAGCCTATTTCAATGTCCTATAGTTTCATCTCGTGCACCTTTTCTGAATGCATTCACAAGTGAGGCCCTTGATGGGCCATCCTCATATTATATGCAAAGTCAGGGCCGGCTCAGACGTCGGCTCTTCGGGACTCAGACCGAGACTTTGTACTGTACTCTCAATTTTCTAAAATATATACACAGTAGAACCTCTGTAAGTTGACAACCCAAGGGCGGAAGAAAAGTGGTCAACATAGGGAGGTGGTCAACTTATGGAGAACTAGGTGTATTGTACTGATACATGGGTATTATTGCTTTTATTGGATACAACTGTATGAAATGCTACATAATCAACACTATTACTACTAGTGGATTGGCATAGCTAGCCCCCAATGGCCATTGATCTGGTAGTTGGGGGTTATGCCCCCCCCCCAGCAGTTAGCTGCATCAGATTCATTAGAGGTTTACACTACATTGCCCATTTCAAAAATACTTTCAAAGGCTACTCCTTAAAATTCTGCCATGGAAGATGGGCTGTATGATGAGGCCAAAATGTTGTCTGTTGGTTTGTGATAAATCCAACTTTTCTAAAACATGTCAAAAATGTTTCTGGTTAAATGTTTTCCAAGCAGTATTATCCAAAGGACAGTACCCAGAGCATTAATGGATGCAGCAAATGAAGCTGCTTCCACAGGCTGGTGACACATGTTTTACCAATAATCCACTCCAGGAGGTGGGCTTAGTAAAACACTTTGAATGATTTGATAACACCTTGGTCAAGAGGTTGGATCAGTGGCATAGCCAGGATTTTCTGAAGGGGGGGATATGACTTGATAGGGTGTATACCTCTTCATTATATTCAAGGCCCAAGGGGGGGTTAACCCCCCAAAACCCCCCTGGCTACGCCACTGGGTTGGATCCTTGAGGTTGCATTTGGAAGAAGAAAGTTAAGTGTCAAATTTGTCAAGTGACTGACTTGCAGTTCAGCAGGGCAGTTGTCTACTATTAGTAGGATAGATCATTTCTTGATCCACACCCAGGGTCTTCAAACAGGGCAGCAGTCATCCATGCACATTTGTTTGATCTTCATGTTACAGGGTGGTCTTCAATTTCTTAAATGCACATGAATTTGCTGACTTGCCAATCACTAATTTCTTTAGCTTTCCCCAAGAAGAGCTAGTGCTAAGCAATCCAGTGAAATGTTCCTTGGATACTCTTTCAATCTTGTATTTGTCACCCTTGACAAGGCTCATTTCAGGCACAAGGGAGACAAGGGGAAAACTTATGGAGGTTAAATCAATATCATGTGTCACAGTCATAGTGGTCAACATACAACTTACAGAGGTGGTCAACATGGGGAGGTTGGTCATCCATTAATTAATGTGGTGCACATCCAGTCTGTGAAAATTTGGTCAACTTAGGGAGGGGGTCAACATATAGGGGTGGTCAACTTTGGAGGTTCTACTGTATATATATATACATATATATATAATCTAAAAGTGCAAGCAACTATTAACCCTTTTCCCGCCGGGTATCCACCTTTGTACCTCGGAATGGACACGTGGGCGATCTTTTAGCGGGTATTTTTGCACAGCCGACTGCCAACCAAAGCTGCATTGTTTGTTTGTTTGCGTTTTAGGGCCCATCGACTACTATGGTCATTAGGGCCCGGAAAGACAATCATCATGGTGGGGGTGTAAATCGCCATCCCACCATGATGGCAATAAATAAGGGCAAAAGCCAACTAAAACGAAAAGAAATAACAAGGCAATAGCCGAATAAATATGGTAAATAACTACAGGCAAAAGCCCAAAGCTGCAACCCTTATGCTTATTTATCGTTGGTCTAATGTTCATTGGACCTTCCACAGACACCAGGGGCGAGCTCCTGCACCAGGAAATTTTTGCCTCATCTACCCGGTGCATAGTAGAGAGAGTTCTTTTACGTGAAAATGCCACGGCACGAACGGGGCCACGGCTTTACTTCCCCTCCGAAGGAATGACCTCTCGTCCGGAAGAAGCCAACCCACCTCGACCCAGTATCGAACCGTGGACCACTGAGGCAATAATGGAGCACCCAACCTCCTGCTCCACCAAGGCGTATATGATTTATCGTTAAAAAATCCTTTTTCGCATATTTTAGGGCCTCACTAATAACTTTCCCGAGACCTCTCACAACCTTCAGCCGGCTCTTTACAAGATCACTCAGCAGGATACTTTCCTGGTCAATATATGAAACATGCATAAGAAATGTATTTGAATGTGAGGCATATCAGAACTGTGGACTATTAAATAGATTAGCTTACTAGGAATACTCCATTCCATGGATTTTAAGGTTGTAGTGTCACAGTGGTTGGTCAAATCCAGCTAACACAATGCCACTGCCTCCAATATTCGTTACCGTTGCCTGGGCAACTCAGCAGCTTCTGGGGTGAAATAAACATTTGCATGTCTTATTTGACATATTGTCGTCTTTCCGTCGTTCTAACCCCAAACAAGTTTGGGACCAGGCACCTCTTGCATGCTGGATGAAGTGCTTTTATTTTATTCCTTGAATTATACAACCTAACTATGGGGTAGGCTGGCATCCCCCTACAGACAACCCGTCCCATATTTCTGCGGGTTCCAGACGCCTGGCTGGGGTGCCCCAAGGCAGAGCAGTCTCATCTAGAAAAGAAACCATTCTGGGGACCCTTGCAGAAAAGCAGGAGAATTAGTTAGGAACCTAAAGCATAGGAGAATTAGTGTAGCTTTCTTATAAGGAGCAAAGGTGGAAGGGGGATAGATCAAGGGCCCATGGGTAGGTATTCAAGCTTATATATATTGCTCATGAAAGGAGACGAAACGGGGTAGGAATAGTATTGAACAGGGAGCTGCAGCAAGGGTCACCCTAGTTAAAAGAATAAATACCGGTTGTAGGCGAATGTTAGTTACTGTAGTGTGATGGGGAGTAGTGCTCCACCTCATCAATGCGATTGCCCCTCAACCTGGTCTTGATGACCCCATTAACGCGGATTTCTGGACGGACTTTGATGAGTTGGTGCACTCACTAGATTTTCAGGTAAGGTAGTATAAAGGGAATGAACGTTTCTTTTTTATTTGTGTGGACATTAATGATCATGTAGCCAAGGATAGTCAGGAATATGAGAAGGTTCATGGGGGATGGGGTTATGGAACAGTCAGTATGGAAGAGCAGTCAACTTGATTCACTAAGAGCACATGGCCTTGCATTGTCAAATACGTGGTGTAGGAAGAGGGAAAAGCACCTGAACACATTCCAGTCTCCAATTCGGTGGTGGAAATAACTAGAGTATGATGACGTAGAAGGGGCCATCAAGTAAAAGAAGGCTGCTTTCCATAGGTGGACGGAGATTTTGGGAGGGGGAGTCTAAAATACAATAGAGGCAGACCAAGACCACAGCTAGGAGGACCATTGCCTCGGCCAAACACTGGAAGTAGTAGCCCCTCTATGATCAGTTAGAGACAAAAGAAGGGGAGAGGAGTTTTTAAACTAGCCAAGGCTAAAGATAGGGAAACTAAAGATATACCCCGAGCCATACCAGTCAGGGATAGCAAAGGATTTCCCCGTCTGAGATAAAGAGGAAGTGAAAAAAGTATTTCCACAACCTCTTGAATGTTGCAAGTGGAGAGGACGACGTTGACACCCGCCCTACTTCTTCTGGGGTGGGGGACAGGGTAACGGAGAAGGAAGTAGTCGGAACCCTTAGGAAGATGAAAGGTCGAAAAGATGTAGGCCCAGACAGAGTCCCCATTGAAGTGTGGCGTAGACTAAGGATCACAGGAACCATTTTTCTCGGGAGTCTTCAGTAACATACCTAGTGGAGATAGAATGACTTCTGCATGGAGGGAGAGTTGGATAGTACCACTCTTCAGGGGCAAAAGGGATGTGCAGGATTGCGGTAACTATAGAGGTATTCCGGGGTATTCAGGATTCCGGGAGAGAGTAATAGAATGTCGCTTCCGGGATAGAACTAGTGTCCTTGGAAATCAATTTGGGTTAATGCTAAATAGATCCACAATGGAACCAATCCGCATTCTGAGGCAGATGATAGAAAAGTATAGGGCAGCAAAAAAAGAGCTCAATGCCACCTTTATCGACTTGGAGAGGCTTATGATAGTGTTCCACGACAGGTAGTTTGGGAGTATTACGAAAAAAGGGGATGGCAGAAGGGTTTATTCGAAAAGTTCAGGATACGTATGATGGTCCCATAGCTAGGGTAAGGACACTGGGGGCTTCCTAGTGAAGGTTGGGTTACACCTGGTAAAGAATGAGCTGCTGACGTGAGTAGGAGAATGAGCCCCTCAGTGCATGGTATTTGCTGATGCTATTGGTAAAACTTAGCGCCTCTAGAGAACAAGTAGAAAAGGGCCTAAACGATAGTAAAGAAGCGATAGCAAGGGACACTAAAGATAAACATAAAGAAGACAGAGTATCTGGCTTTGAATTGGGAAGGACAGGAAAATAATGATGACGTTCTCTCGAGGGGCGAACTGATGAAGAAGGTGCAAGACGTAAAGTACTTAGGATCAACGTCCCAAAGCAATGGAAAGATAGACCCGGATGGTAGAAATAGAATCAATCAATGGTGGATGATTGAAGTGGAGACAGTTGGGTTGAATGCTGTGTGATAGGAGGGCCCTATAAAGTTGAAAGGGGCTTTTTACGGGGCAGTGGCTAGGCCAGCTATAGATCAGAGTGTTGGGCAGTGAGGAAGTGAGTACGGGCAGTGAGGGAGCCTAATTCTGATAGAATTAGGAATGAGGGTGTTAGAGGTAACCTGGGGTGGGGGACATCGCGGAAAAAAATGAGGGAGAGTAGGTTGAGGTGGTATGGACACGAAATGAGAAGAGGGGAGGAGGGGCTTGTTAGGTCAATTTCAGGAATGGAGGTGGTTGGAGGCAGAGACCGAAGCAGACGTGGGAGCTAATTGTCCGTAAGGATATTGTATAACATTTAACCCCGGGGAGGTCGAGGAAGGGGTAACAACATTGCAAAGGCTAGCACAGGACAAAGTCAAGGATTAGGGGTTAGGGCAGTGGCGACATTATGGATGGAAGGGTGGCAAAGAAAACGCTGAGGGGGTACGGGAACAAGCTTAAGATAGAGAGGAAAGTAATTTATGACAAAATTTCCTGGTAGAGCTCACTTCTGTTTCGACCAAGAGCTAGGTCACTGGGGACGAAACAGAGGATGGCAATGATCACAGGTGGAGAGGAGGGCTGTGGATCTTGTCGGGATAAAGTGGAGGATGTCAGGCATGTGATAACGGCATGTCCAGCGCTGGATCACTGCAGGAGGGGTTGGGGAACCTCCACATTGGAAGAGGTTCTGGGGGTGGTGGGTTTTGGGGTGGAGCGGCTGAAATGGGTGCGAAAGGCAAAGGTGTTGCTAGGGTGCTGGTGGAGATCTAGGCATATGGGTCTAGCATGAAAAATCTCACTAGCAAGGTATTCGTCACAAAGGATTACATATTCATACGGTAGTGTATGGGTTGGACGGCGACCTGGTTGAAGATAGGCGGGGGTGAAGGGCTTGAACCCGCGGACCAAACCCTGCCATAGGCGGGATAAGGGTATTATGATGATGATGGTTTAATATTGGAAACTATTTTGTGGTATTTTTTATTTGATATCAGGTTGTATTTCACTCCTAATTCTGTGATCATTGAAAGACTAGGAAACGAAGAGAGAGAACCTGGAGCTATTGATGACGTCAAATACTTTCTGGAGAGGCTGCTTGAAGACTATTTTGAGGATCCAGCAATATAGGTGTGGCTCCTATTTATTGCCTAGGGTCTAGTTGAAAGTCGTTTTCATTTTATATATCGTTTGAATGTGAATATGTTCATAAAGCAGTATCACATGGAGGTTCTTACAGGTGAGAAAGTGGACTTGTTGTCTTCTATTCTAAATTCAGGTGTCGTTTGTGTGGTTATACTGTATATTGCTAGTCTTACATCCTTCAATTATCATGGAATTTTTTAATGAACAGTTACAATTTATGATTATCATTTAATCTGATATTTATTTTTGTATTTTGAGGGAGTGACCTGCCTCTGTGGCGCATTTGGTAACTGGCTCGATTTACTGCGCCAATGGTTTTAGGTTCGATATTTGGATCGAGGACCTCTCTTTCCAGCGAGAGAGACGCCTCGAGTGCGCCTTCCTTCGGATGAGAAGTAAAACCGAGGTCCCGTGTGGTGTACGATGGCATTTGCGCGTAAAAGAACCCTCTCTACTATGCAACGGGTAGATGAGGCAAAATTCCCAGGTGTAGCAACTCGCCCCCTGACGTCGGTGAAGTGTCCCAACGAACAGTAGACCGACGATAAATAAGCGTAGGGGGTTGCAACGTTGGTAGGCAACGGCAGCCCAGTGCCGTCTTAACGCATGGGTCTGCAGGGCACTTGCCCGGGGGCCCTATGCTAATCTGTGGATGTCAAGTGACCATATACATATTATTCCTTCGAGTGCTTGCCGTAGGTGCCCCAGCACAATAGTTTGCTCATGGGCCCATACGGCCTAATTGCATTGCGGCAGCTGGCTGTGGAAAAACACTTGTGTCTATTCAGAGGAACAAGATGCATACCCGACCCTCCCATAGGCAGGAAAAGGATTAGTAGTTGCTTTCTTTGAGGGTATTCAGTCTTTCTACAAGGTTTGCTACGCTCTCTGAAATCCCTTCCTTTAAATCAGGCTGCAATTTCTGCATTAGAAGACGCTCATCGAGGCCCTTCTGGCACTTCTGCATAGGTAGTTGAAGATCATATGTTTAGAATTAATTGCTCGGAGTGTTGAACAACTGGTTGGACCTTTTGGGGGGATGTTGTTGTGTTTACATCTTTTGAAAGTGCGTGGAGGGAAGGAGGATAGCATAAGAATCTGTTGCTAGGAAGACACATTCTGAATTTAAATAACACAATTTTTGGGGCGAATTCGGCATACGTGCGTCCTTGATCCTTTCTCGAATTTGCCAATGTCAAAAAAAACCGCTGATTTCTAGTCAGTGGTCGTTTTCATCCTAAGTAGAGGGGATACTAAATTCCACCTGTCATTGCGATAGGAAGGTGCCTGGGTTGATCTTCGGTTAACTGAGCGGTAGCGATATGCTGAACGGTGAGCACCGCTATAATTCTATGTTGGCAGTGAGTTACCACCGACCGCATCGCTCTCAGCTGATCAACTTGTGAATAGCTATTGTGTAATGCTCTATACACACACTAGAGGGCAGAAAGTGTCAAGTAGTGTTCTTTGCTTTGAAGAACGTAATGGCGTATTGCATGTTTTGTGTTTGAATTCGTAGTAATTTAAGAGTCCAAGTAATGTAACGCGCATGAAAACGAATTATGGGCGATAATTCAAATGTTATGTCTAGGGAGCAAGGCTTCTTGGAAGCCTTCTTCTTCGCCATGTCGCAGTTTTGTTATGACAAAGCAAAGGAGTTAGCGGTAAGGTTTCGTCCTATTACTTTATGGAGATTACGCTCCAACTGACATCAAACTAATACAGTATTTTACTTGCCTCTGTCACAAGGCATTTGTAGTTTTATTCAAGTAATAGACATCGTTAAGCAATACAAGGAGAATCCAAACTAAAATTAAAAAAATAACCCAGAGAGAGAGACAATACAAGCAAAGTACCTAAATTGCTAAATTGGATCCACTTACTTCTGGTGGTCATAAGTTATGGCCAGAAGATCCACTGCAGTTATGACTCATAACTACAGTAGATCATAATTGTTTAGTTAAAGGAGTTATGATATCTAAACCATTCGATTATTGAATACTGTTTTAAGGGTCCCTTAAGCAAAAAAAACAAATGTTTAGCGACATCTAGGACCCTAGGACCATTCGGCAATGAAATAGCCTTCCAGAAGATAAGTGGAGGGCTTCCTCAAAGGAAAGCCCACCATTGCTAGTATTGTAGGGGCACTAGTATTATAGCTTAGGGTTTTAGGAGTTTTATGGTATTATATGTAGAAATGAGAGTTGATCTCTCCACTGCCATATTGGTCAAATAAGGCTGCTTGCAGTGTAGTGAATTAGACACTGGTGTACAATATAAGGCTGTTAAGCAGACCTCGGTTTAACAACCGAAAATGTCTAGGGGACCGCAAGGTGACTGTCATCTAGAGGCACTAGCTGTAACTGGGGACTCCAGTGGTCATATAAGGGAGGATAATATCGAACAAGTAATGTCAAGTAAATGAGGATTATCCTATCCTAAGAACGAAGTTATCCTAGATGCAACCATGTCCGCAGTAGGCTGCCTGAAGATGAATTCTGTTAAGAAGTGTAACTCACATTGGATATATACCAATTGGGGCTCGGTCACCACATTCTGTCACTAGTTGTTATTGCAGACACTTAGTTTGATTAATTGCATTTATTAAAATTAAGAGAATTAACATTTTGGTGAAACTATATGTGGCTCTCATTGACATGATTATCCCGCCTATGGCAGAGTCGGGTCTGCGGGTTATAGCCTTCCACTCTCGTATATCTCTCACTAGGTCCCCCCTTCCCCACAATACTATATCTTTTCAGACAACCTGCTCCCACGTCTATTTTGGTCTCTCCCTGCCTTGGATGCTTTCAACCACTTGCATTCCTGTAATGATTGACATGATGTAATAAATAATATTATTACTTATGCAGACAGTTTAAGACTGTTAATTGCACCGAAAATGATCACGTTTTAAAGTGGTCTGTATTTCATTATAAAAGTGACTTATGCTTGTTATCAATTTTCTAGGATAAAGAACGTGAAGCAATCAAAACTCAAGTTGGATCTTTGTGGAATTCAATGCTGACATTTCTAGGGCAGTTAGCTATTACAGAAAAGTCTTACATGTCTCTAAGTTTTTTAGCTTCTAAAGGATTTTTACGGAAAGATGTATGCATTTTAAAAATACACTAATCTACCAACTGTCTTGTCAAATTTTGAATTCTGGGTGGACTTCATCTCACCCTTTAAAAATTATTTACCCGTGAAGGTTAGAGAAGAGGCTTTTCTCTTTCAGTGTTTTATTATTTAAGAACCCCACGTTTTAATTTTACAGCCTGGAAAATCCTATAGCAGAGGGGTGCAGGAGGGCACAGCTACTCCTTTGGGATAATATGTATTTATGAAGCTTCTCATCTTCAAAAATCTTGGCATTGGGTTCCTAATTACCGCCCTTGTGCAAAACTGGCTACTGATACCTATGAAATGATGCGTTAATGATTAATGCTACTATGTTTACGTACTGGTTGTCAGAATTCATTGAAGTCGACCTATGAAGTGTTGCATGGAGAACTCT
This sequence comes from Trigoniulus corallinus, assembly GCA_013389805.1. Taxonomy (NCBI): domain Eukaryota; kingdom Metazoa; phylum Arthropoda; class Diplopoda; order Spirobolida; family Trigoniulidae; genus Trigoniulus; species Trigoniulus corallinus. Next base: position 19,027,669 of record JAAFCE010008833.1, read on the forward strand.
GTAAAATTGAAGAAAATGGTAGAAATACTACGGATGAAACGTTGGAAAAATTAATGGCCCATCTTTGTGGGCAAATAGCACATTTTGTACTAGTTAGATTAGAGTTAATAGATTTGTATCCTTTTAATCACTAATGAATGGTATGATTAATCTTTCATTTTTTGTTATAGTATACAGTATTATAATATTAGTAGTAGTATTTTATTTAGTAGGTATGTTTATCGCTTAAGTTAAAACATGAATGTTGGCTTCTTAATTGTGCACCTAGATATGAAAAAATGTACAATATGGGAACCACTCGTGCTGCTAATTGTGAAGAACTACAACTTCAAATAACGACAATATCCCATACTAGTCAAAAAAGCTTTCATCACCCTTATTTAACCCAACTGAAGATCAGTTTCAGGCAAAATAGTTTACTCTTTTTTACATTGCCTGACTACTATAATTTAGTGATATTCTTATTGGAGCTCTCATTTTACAGTTATGAATGTGATGCCCTTTGTCAGTTACTTAATGCCCAACTCGAAATGCAGAATTGGTCTTTTTTGCCGTCTTTGTTGCATCTTCATTCAGCACATATGAAATTGAGTGCTTGGGGAGCATTATCACCGGGTAAAGAGGTAATGGCGTTTTCAGCATTTTTGAATACCAATGTTTTGATTGTGGCTATGTACCACTTTTCAACCAGTTGATTGTGGTTTTTTTAAGCATAAATTCTTCTTCTAGATAATTTCGCCCCTTTGGTAGGGTCGGGTAACCAGTTAATTGACATGTTTAGGGCGCATATTATTCAACTATGGAAAGGGGATGTTAGTAGCTCCTCGAGAAACTGAAGGAAGGCAGCATTGAGAGACAAATGAATACTTCGCAAATATTGTGTAATGGGAATTTGAACAAGATGCAAATAGGGTTTCTCTATTGTTGTCAAGTATTCTAGCTAGGCTTAATCCATTTTATCACGAATCTTTTAAGATATTTCGGAAGTCAGAACTTGGCGAATGCCTACTCTACAACCTGTCACTAAATAAACGACTCAATTTGTTTTGGAGTCAAATATTCCAGTTCACTTCACCCCGCAGGTCCTGAAGCAACTTAAAGGGTTGGAGAATTAAATTTAGAGCGGCTTATTGCGTTGGACACACCAGTTCTCGTCTGATCACTGCAGTTAAGCAACGCAACCCTAGTTAGTACTTACATGAGTGGCCGCTTGGGTACACTTGATACCGCTAATACCCAAAAATCATCTTAACAGCATAGTGTCTGTGCAGTTTCTGCATTAAAACTATGCAGTGGCTGGGACTCTAATAACCATTGTAGTTTAAGGGCCCTAAAACATCAATAAATCAATCAATCAAATGTTGACAGTAGACGAAGCACCTCACTTCTTGAATCACTGTATGGCTGCCAATGTTGCCGCTATTGCGCCCCACTGTGCCTCACTGCGCATCCGTCAACTGATGCATGGTTCAGCTCTGCAACTGATGAGGCATTTTAGCATTTGCTATTCCCGTTTCTATTCTGCCAGTCCAATCTGCAGTTGGCTAAACCACTGAACACTAAGATTTATACTAAGGGATTCTGAATATTTAAAAATATTTGGGGGGCAATTTTTTGAAGTGCTTCCCCTGATCCGCCTCTGGATCAGCCCCTGTGTGGGGGCAGAGTAACTTTTTAGTTTATGGACTTTCATTTTAAATTTCATCATCGTAATTAAAGGTGGTCATATTTTTTGTACTTTGTTTCATTAAAACACAGCCCTTTGTAAAACGGAAACCTGTGAAAACGGAAAAATATATGGGAACGATCAGGTTCCGTTTTAGACAGGTTTTACTGTATAATCAGCTTTTCAAAAAAATTTCATTTTATTAAATAATTTAGAATACGAATTCTTAATGGAAGCCCTATATAGTGGTAAGAAAATATTTATTATCTACCGGTCTATATTGTAAGGAGCGAGCATCTTAATTAAAACTTACGTTCATTGTCTCTCACTCGCACTCCCATCCATTTCGATTATTCAGTAATGATTAGTCTCTACTACATTAGTCAGCTATTAACTTCAAGTAGCACTAACTGCATCCCTCTCATCGGTTGTCCTTGAAAATCATTTCAAGGTCTTTTTCACAAATTGACCTATAACAGGTACTTGGTGAACTTCCATAATATTCCTAATCTACGAGATGGCTAGACTCATGTTTCATTGCACTTGAACTGTCCATCTTATTCGCTATCATCTCTAAATTTTCCATTCCGATGTCTTCACACTGAGGAGGACTGTTATTCTGGTTATTCATCATCATCATACCCTTATCCCGCCTGTGGCAAGGTCGGTTTGGAACACTGATCTTAAGTACTTTATCTCTTGCACCTTTGTCACCAGCTCGCCCCTAGAGAGTACGTGACCCTTATTTTACTGTGCTTTTCAATTGAAAGCTACTGTCTTCTTCATGTTTATCTGTCTCCCTACATCGTCTGCAAATAACATGTACTGAGGGGCCCATTCTCCTACTCCCGTCAGCAGTTCGTCCATAGCAGGATGAAGAGGTATAGACTTAGTGCAGAATCTTGGTGTACTCCAACTTTCACTGGAATGCCTCCAGGAGTCCTTCACCTGACTAAAGAACCATCATACATATCCTGCACTATCCGAATAAACCCTTCTTCTACCTGTTTTTTGTATAATGCCTCCCAAACTACCTGCCGTGCCTTCTCCAAATTATTGAAGGCTGCATGGATTGTTTGTTGGTGTTTTAGAGTCTTTCAACTGCTAGGTCATTAGAGCCCCGTCCACTGCGTAGTTGAAATTCAGAGACTGCACAGACGCTTAACTAATGCGACGATTTTTGGGTATTAGCGATATCCATGCCAGTAGCGGGCCACCCATGTCAGTACCCGCTGGGGTTGCTTTGCTTAACGTCTGTGATCAGGCGAGAACTGGTGTGTTCAACGCAGTTTGCCGCTCCCAAGATTACATGGGTATCTTTCTTTGTTACCCTATGCTTTTCTACCGTGTACCTGAGAATGAAAATTCGTTGCATTGTGGACCTACTTGGCACGAACCCAAATTTATTTCCCCTGACAGCAGTTCTATCCCAAAGGCGAGATTCCATTAATGTCTCCCCGAGATTCATAGAATGGCTTATATGCTTGGTTTTCCTCTGTAGTTACCACAGTTTTGGACATCGCCTTTGCCCTTGAAGAGTAGTACGTACTATCCAGCTCTCACGACATGCTGGCAGCAATGGTTATTCTCGCGAAGAAAATAAATAAATTTTGTCAATACTGATCCAACTGTATTTTGAATTTTAGGGCTTTTGGCCCCCTCTTTTTTTTATCCCTGATGATTTCATTGTAACTCATCGCACCCTGTCCTATTTCAGAATCGCCGTTTATCATTTAGTCCAGCTGGATTTCTGAAACCATTTCAACTTCCACATTTATACCAATGGCTTGTAAAATTTAAAGGATTTCTAGTATCCAAGGTGGGATAGAATTGTGCTTGTTTAATTCTGTGCTTCACATTTAGAGGTTGGATGTCACATTTTGAAAATATGATAGTGAAAAAAAAATTGTTCAGGAGAACTGCTCTGACCCTTTTCTGAGACGTCCATGTCTTAAGTCGGAAAATGAAAGAACTGGACATGTTCTATTCAAAAGGAAAACGTTAAATGCAATTATTTTGCATGTGTTTAAAAAATGGATACCCAATCTGACATTTCTGAGGTACAGAATTATCCTGTGTAGGTGTTTTGAAAAAAACATGAATCTTTCCCATGTTCTTTTTGGTAACGCCATTTGTATTTATTTATTTATTTCTGCAGTTCACCTTCTACTTTCATGAAATTCTCAGTAAGCAAACGACCCCTCAAGAAATGAAGGGACTATGTTCAAAGGCACCTTTAGATATTTACCACAAGTAAGACAACACTTAGATAGGCTTTTAAAAAGGCAAACTATATTTTGATAGGGATGCAAAGCCATTTCCATAGAAATATTATATTTATGACTGAGGCGTTGCCAATTTGGCAAAGACTAATATTTAAGACTATCGCGACAGCTTAAATAGCAATCAAATTTGTTATAATCACTACAGTAGGCAAAGTGGATAGGGATGTGTTGTTAAGATGCATCTCAAGGATAAAGCGATTAAGTAATGTTTCAAGAATGCAGACAGTGATTTTTTTTCATTATGTCGTTCTTGGAAATTCCTTTAGAATGGTAACGTTTCAACGAAAAACGGATGCCGTCTGTATTGCCCTTGTCTTTGACGTTCGTGGCTGTGACACATACAAAGGACATGGATATCATCATCCAGACAAAGTGAAAGAACCACCGAAAGGCTTGGACAGTTTTCCAGCAGTCATATGTTATCCCGGAGTATGTATCTTATTCAGAAATAATACATATGTATTGTATTTTGATGCTTTGTACATTGCCTTTTTTTGTTTAGAAAATATATGACAGGTTAATGACAGTGTCCCAAAATTGTGAGTTGTGAAACGTGTCTAGATCGGAGTTCGTAAAATTTGAGATTGGGACTGTGACAATCAGGGCAGGTTAGAAGTTTTGTGGGGCCTCGGGGGGAAGTAATTAGTGGTACCCCAAAATACTTTGAAATTTGAAAGAGTGACGTCCCAAAAATAAACGTCTGAGCCCGTGTTATACCTCAAAGTGCCAGGGCCGTTTGCCTTGTACTTAATTGCAGGTTAGGGATTTATGGCGCACAAATAACATCCCTAACAATTTCAGTGTTTGCTAAGGCGATCTAGGCACCTGAACTTTGTAGCTTTGTCCCACCATAATTATGTCAGATGACTGATAGAAAACATGGTTGGATTCTTTGAAGTACTCAAAAATTACCTCAGTGTCCGGCGGGACACTTTGAGGTGTGACACCGGCCCTGATGACGCTATTTGGGTGTTTTCGGCATCCTGCTCAACTCTATACTAACTCGTTCTCGATGGTGTTGTGTGGAATCCTGGGGTTTCATTTCAGTTAAAACCTATGATGCGGTTTATTGCAAGCATATAACCGTCTTAAAAGTTAACAGAAAGGGTTGTACTAATCATGTTTATAGCTAGTTCCCAATCATTTAAAAACCAAGCGCGAACTTTCACCGGCGAATTCCTGATGTCCACTCGTCGATTGGGCTGTTGTTACTATTGTACAGTACTGTTATTCGGTATCCCTTTAGCGCCTAATATCACTTCTTCCAGATGTTAACCTTTGCCATTAAATATTGTAATTCGCAAATGTTTATTGCCAAAGTTGAGATAAAAAGTTAAATTTCGTGTAAATAAATCTTTGTTGCTTAATCAAAAAATCCTAATCCATGGGGGGAGGCAAAGGTACTGGGGGGGTGGTCGCAAAAAAGATTTATAAAATTAACCCATTATTTCCTACTATGAATAAAAATGCTTTGAACAAATTGTTCAACTACACAGTCACTGTACAGACGCCCTACTTACGAAAATTCGGACATAACGAACAGGCTGCCGTGTAGTTAAGGGCTGCGAATTGCGTTGGACACACCAGTTCTCGTCTGATCACTGAAGTTAAGCAGCGCAACCCCAGCTAGTACTGACATGGGTGGCCGCTTGAGAAAACTAGGTACTGCTAATACCCAAAAATCGTTGCATTAGTGTAGTGTCTGTGCAGTCTCTGCATAAGAACTATGACGTGGACGGGGCTCTAATGACCTTGTAGTTGAAGGGCCCTAAAACGCCAACAAACAACAGCCGTGTAGTTAAAATTATATTTTGCAATAATTCTGCGAATCTGAATATTCAGTCGCGTGCCTTCTTCTGCCCTGTGGCAACCCACGCAGAGCAGCGTACATCGATGATGGGGGTGGTAGGTGGAAATTTTTAAATTTGAAAGGGGGTCGCGAACCAATAAACTTTAAGAATCACGTCTTTAATGCCCGGAGCTCTAATGACCTTGTAGTTGAAGGGCCCTAAAACACCAACAAACAACAACACCACGTCTTTAATGCCAGAATGCAATGTTCATAGATAATTTGAAAATGGGTGTTGGTCATCCCGCTGACTAGACAGTTGGCTCACTGTGACGAAAACCTGATTCGCGGTTGACAGTGTAAATATACACCTCCTTCCTTATCCATGTTAGCAAATTTTAGCACTAGATGCAATATTAATTTGACGAAAGGATGTCGAAATCAAATATGGGTGGCAGGGTCTCAAATTTTACTTACTGTACGTCTCTGACATGAAAAATACTTTGTGCTGTCTGATTTTTTCCCTTTCAGCTGCAAATGTCATATTTAGGAAGCATTTAGCATTTTACTGAACCCTTAGACTCCCCCGTTGTAGGGGACGGCTGTATTGCTTGGACACACCAGTTCTCGTCTGATCACTGAAGTTGAGCAACGCAACCCCCAGCTAGTGCTAGCATGGGTGACCACTTGGGAACGCTGGTACTACTAATATTCAAAAATCGTAACAGCCTAGCGTCTGTGCAGACTCTGCATTAGAACTATGCAGCGGACGGGACTCTAATGACCGTTGTAGTTGAAGGGCCCTAAAACACCAACGAAGCAAAATTTCCCCTGTGGGTTGCTGGATAGAATATACGGGTTTACTATACATGCTTATCTACGAGGCCGCTAAAGGGTTCTGAGATTAGGCCGAGCAAAAATCCTATCCTAACTTCCTGTTACCTTCCCATCTCCCTTTCTACTTGCCTGGTTCCGTCTTCTTCACTTCTGCCTCACTTTCTGCTGTTCCAGTTCGACGTAATTTTGCGACCTCATGAATACCTCACCTGGCACTAGCCCGGAGGAGGACATTCGCCTTTCAAATAAGTGTATAACCAGGGTATCACTCAACCTTTTATTTTGAGGCAGTAAAGTTCATATAAAACGGAACGTTATGTATTTGGATTACTTTTTAGGTTTCAGGGTTTAACTATTCAGTATGACTGACCATTGACTGAGTTCAATATTTACTTGTATAGGAGAAACCAGCAGCTCATTGGCCAAATATAATTATGATGATGGATAATAAAGCAGCTGAATTAAACACTTTTGACCGAGTAAAATGCTTTTATGATAAGGTAACTGCTCTTAATATTTTTGATATCGATTTTTTGAATAGTTAGTTGTTTTGTGTTGATAGGGACTAATTAAAGTATGAAATATTAAGGAAGTAGCAGTTGATTCACAGTTTAATGTATTTTAATATGGTAAATTGGAAGTTTGATCTTCTTTGTTTCATTATTTTGGCTGTGCAACTCCATATGTGACAAACTGTCATTTCCACTTATTGCGTTGTTACGTGGTGACACGCATGATCTTTATTACTTTTCTGTGCACGTCTACTGCTGTGTCCCTGTGTCATTTGGAAGGAGTTATTTTTTATATAAGAGAGGATTATCTTGACGACAAAACATCTGCTGATGTCCGTCCTAAATATGTAATTGTTACAGAAGGAATACAAATGTCTTTACCTACCCCTTTCCATTCGACCGTTATGCATTTTTAATGACTGTGTTCCATCAGACAACCTTGAACCAATTTTTTAAACTCGTAAATTAAAAATAGCTCGCTTTTGTGTACTAAAAAATTACTGTTGGACTACCCCATAAACATTTCATCATCAGATCCCTGTTTGTGCAACTCTCATCCCGGTTTTCAAGTGTGCAGGAAAAGTAAATGATAGTTCTAGAATTTTTCTTTTATTAAGGTCTGGAAATAAGAGTTTATCCACATGTCCTTCAAACTTCTCCCCCCCCCCCCATGTTTCAATTTATTCTGACAGTTGACTGTTAGCATCTGGTTTGCCAGATATTTATTCAAAATTTGCATCAGTATTTCATACTACCACCTGATGTTTGTAACGCTAATGCATATTTGAAAGTGCATTAAATCAAATTTGTCTACCACTCATTAACTGATGTCTCAGGATGATTGCAAAACTTGCTTTTGATATACGAATCATTTGAAATTCATAACAAAATGAAAGCAGAATAATTTTTTGATATATTACCGACTAATAGTTATTTATTCAACTGTTAACTCATTCACCTTTCATACAACCAGTTATAAGTTTTAAACTCGTAAACATATTTACCAGTGTCTCCAAGTCATTGTTGATTTATGGAAGTTTAGTTCACCACGTGTAAAAGCCGTTACCAAGCGCTGCAAAATTTTTATTACAGTAGTTTGAATATTTGCAGTTTTCTTTGACCACATTTTTGTCGGCCTGTAAAGTGGAACGTTTTGAATTCTCTGTTCCCCTCGGGGCCTTTTTAGCGAAATGATGAACTTCTTCAGCGTAAAGTGGCCAATCTCAATTCTAAGCGTAATGTCTGTTATTGACATTATTCTACATCCACTCCAATTATTACAAAAATTATGTGACTAATTAATCTAAACGCTGATAACTCTTTAGCGATATAATAACCGAACCGTTAGCAACTGACAATTTGACAACTTGTAGGCATTTCTTATATAGACAACCCAAGTATATAGTTTAGTGAAGCTTTTCAAACTTGAAAAGGTTTTTTTTCACCTATCAGCATGGATGTTGAACCTCAAAGGACGTGGTGTTGTTTAATTTGTTTGTTTATTGGTGTTTTAGGGCCCTTCAACTACAAGATCATTAGAGCTCCCTCCATAGTGTAGTCCTTATGCAGAGACTGCACAGACACTACACAAATGCGACGATTTTTGGATATTAGCAGTACCCAGTTTTCCCAAACGGTCACCCATGTCAGTACTAGCTGGGGTTGTGCTGCTTAACTTCAGTGATCTGACGAGAACTGGTGTCCAACACAATTCACCGCTCCGGTATTGTTTAGGTTTAAGCGATATCTTAATTTTAGGCCTTGAACGTTTGTGCAGTTCTACATCTGCATATCCACGGTTTCGTAGGGAGCGACTGTACCCAAGCTAGTACCTACTAGCATGGGTGACCGCTTGGGAATACTAAGTACTGCTAATATACAAAAATCGTCGTAACAGCGTAGTGTCTGTGCAGACTCTGTATTAGACTTACGCACTGGACAGGGCTCTATTGACCGTTGTAATTGAAGGATCCGAAACACCAACGAAACAAATCCACGGTTCGTTTTTCGATTTCGAGGTTGTATTTTTTTTACAGGCCCATAATAATCTTAATCCAACAATGCTCACTACTAATGTCAAAGTTCTCCAATTTATTGAACACATTTCTACCCTCGTCGGTGTTTGATGTCTTTATCAAAATTCAGTTTACGGACATTGGAAGCATTTTATAGTCATTTGTAATTTGAATTTAAATTACGGTCATGTTATTAGTTTTCACAATTCACGTTGTATGTCACATTTCTAGCAAATGCAGTGTACGTACCTCATTGTCCGAGTGGAACCACGAATGACGTTCGTCATTATCTTTAATGGCAAAAAATCAGAAAGAGATTCAAATATTACTACCTTTCTGGAGGAATTTTGTGCGCAGTTTCGACTATATAAAATTTTAGCAACATTGCGACCTGGAAACAAATAACGCCCATTTGGTAATATTTTATGTATTATTTGATAAATAAAGTTGTTTAATTGTTATAGATGTTGTTCGGGAGCTAATCGCAGAGGCAAGGTGCGGGCGGCTATATTGCGTTGGACACACCAGTTCTTGTCTGATCACTGAAGTTAAGCTACGCAACCCTATTTAGTACTCACACAAGTGGCAGCTTGGAAACACTGGGTACCTGTAGTGCCCAAAAATCGTCGTAACAGCATAGTGTCTGTGCAGACTCTACATTAGAACTATGCAGTGGACGGGGCTCTAATGACCGTTGTAGTTGAAGAGCCCAAAAACACCAACAAATCAAACATAAACCGAGCTAAGGCATTAACATCTTGAGCTGCCGATGTGTGATTTCGCGCCTTACCGAGCTCGGTGATCGAGTTCCTGATGGCAGGAGCAGCATTCGCGTACTGTCGGCCTCGAAGGTGAAGTATTTCTTGGTGAAAAATTGCATCTTTCCTTAAAAACTTAGCGTACGAAATTACATCCACTACTATTTAACAGTTTTCTTTGTTAACCTAGAAAAGAATAGAGTGAAAATAACAACCAAGGTGATGGCGAGTAGTAAAAAAGTTTCAAATGAATGCATTAATTGACAATCCAGTATATTACTTTCCTCGACTGCGCCCCAGGCCTCCCTGGCAGATTGTTGCATTCAGTGGAGGATAATCGCACTGGCGCAACAAGTGCCTTCTTGGGGCCTCCGAAAGTTAGCTCCTTCATTTTTGTGACTGCAAAAGGCTAAAAATAGAGGTTTAATTTTAAGACACGCATGAAATGCGATATTTTTGGCTCTAAGCGCTAACTTTCTCGAAATTCCTACTCTCTATTAAACGAGACAGATTTTAGAGATACAGTAGAACCTGGATAAGAAGTGTTTCAAAGGACCCGATGTTTAGTGACTTCTGAAGAGGAAATGTCTCTTAAACGAAAATTTTAGTTTTGCACATTTGAATATTGAGTTCCGCCTGTGGCATGGTCTGGTGTGCCCACCAGGCCCCCGTCTCCATGTCGTCTTTCCCTCTCTCCTCGTCTGCTTTGGTTTTCCCCTGCCCCGGGTGCTACCAGCCACCTGCTTCCTGTAATGGATCAAATGAGCTCCTCCTCCCCTCTTCTCATTACTTGTCCATAGCACCTCAATCTACTTTCCCTCATTTTTTTTCCGCTATGTCCCCACGTCCAGGCTACCTCTAATATACTCATTCCTAATTCTATCAGCTCTCGACACCCCACTCATTTACCGCAGCATTTGCATCTCGGCTACTTGCATTCTTTTTACGTGGCTGTTCCTCACTACTCAACACTGATCCATATCGCCTAGGTGGCCTAACCACTGCCCTGTAAAACTTGCCTTCAACTTAATTGGGACCCACCTGAGGTTAAGGAGAAAAAAAAATCTTAAACTAATTTGTAAATTTTGTAATACTGTATAACACATGTCATCGTCATGATACCTTTATCCCACCTGTGTCAGGGACGGGTCTACGGGTTCTGTTAATGCAACACTCGCTTATGAATGTTTGAAAAAAAAAGCAACAAATATTTGTTTCGCCGGCTTTCAAATATGTTTCTATATCATTAATATTTTTAAGTAATAGTGTTACGAACACCAGTGAAACCTTCAGAAATCTCCGTCAAACCTGGGGGAGTCTTCAAAAACGTATTAAACGGAAACATTTCAACATTATAGGATACTTTTGGTGTAGTAAGATTCACTTTCTTATGCGTGAAATCTTGTATCCGAGAAATCCGGGTTCCACTGTGTAGTACTTAGGTGGGGCATGGCCTAAAATAATTTTGGGAACCACTGGACTGCGGGTTCCTTGAACGAATGTCTAATGTTACTTACCCGTCTGATTTTTTTTTAATCCACTTGGAAAGGTGGCCTCTGGTAACACAAGACGCTACATCTAACTAAGGGAGTGCAGTTGTGCTCCAAAAACACCATTTGTCCTAGAGAAAAGCAAGCAACTCCTGACCTTTTTCCCACCTATGACAGGCTGGGGTACTCATCTTGTCCTTCGGAATGGACACAAGGGCGATGTATTAGACAGTGTTTTCCCCCAGCCGGCTGCCGAACAAAGCCACAATCCCTGAGCTTGTTTATCATCGGTCTACTGCTCTTTGCAGCACTCCACCAACGCTATGGGGCGAGCTCCTACACCAGGGAATTTTGTCTCCTACCCGTTGCATAGTAGAGGGGGTTCTTTTACGTGCAAATGCCACCCTACACCCCACGGGACCTCGGATTTATTTTTCATCCGAAGGAATAAGGAAGCGCAATCGGTACCTTTCTCACGCCAGAAAGAGGCTAGTCTACCTCGATCCAGTATCGCACCTGGAGCAACTGAGCACGCTACCTATTGCGCCACTGAGGCAGGTCTTCCATTTGACCAAGAATGACTTAAAATAACATATAATATACAAATATTCTATACAATATAAAAGAAATTTATTACAAAATAGTTTGTTATAGTTTTAAACAGGCCTAATGTGAAATCATTTGTATAATTTGTTTGATTTTTTCCTTTTAGAGTAGGAAGGAGTAATCAGGTGTCAAAGCGAGCAGTTGAGTTGAAAATGCTTTGAAAAGAATATATATGCTAGCTTTCACAATCAAAAACATTCATGCAGGTCCATTAGGTAAGTATACTTGGGAAAATCCGTTTCAACTTGCAAGTTAGTATGCAATTGTCATTTCCACCAAACGTCGCGGTTAGGGTCTTTTGGAAATTTAATAGGTTTCTGCAAAAAAAGAAGCCAAACAATAATAAGCTAAAAGCATCATGCAAACTGTTTTACTATTCTAAAACATTTAAAGCTTTGTTTTCAATTCTAAAGTGTCTTGAAAACTTGTTTGTGACATCATACAAACTAAATACTTAATTCTACAGCCATATGATAACTGCAAAGTGCGTTTCAAATTTTTGCAGCATGACATTTGTTTAAGAACAACAGTGAGATGCTTGACAAGTGCTTTGTGCAAATTACAAGGGTCATTCTTTTACTAAGAACCGTTTGCATCTCCTATCTGCAAATATAGTTTCATGCAGTCATTTTACCAACTAATATTTTCTCTTGTCAATTAGCATGGCTATCAGTGAGTCTGAAAACTCACTTCACATTCTCTTCCCCTCTGTCTTCCTCTCCATCACCCTTGTTCCAGTTGTCTTACCACAGCTTGACCATTCACTTCAAGTGCCTCAGTTCTTTCATCCTTTTCTCTTGCACTATCCTTCATCATGCTCTCTAATCTCCCTATCAACCCCTGAATCTCCACCAGGTGCTGGGACAGCCGATTGATATGTTCCTCCATGACCTTTGTTCTGTTTGTTTGCCCCATTTTCCTGTCAGTTGTCCCATTGGGCAGAGCTACCACACGATGCTCCGTGTGAGTGAGGCTTCGTGCAAACTGATGTGGGCTTACATGCGATGGGAAAAATGCCACAGGCAAGTCTTAAATTTACATGTCTTCCAGTGGCACCTAGATGGCAGCACATAGAAATCGTATGAAGCCATCTATGCATCCAGCAAACTCTGTTAGTACCTGTATTCAGGCACGGATCCAAGGGGGGGTTTGGGGTTGCAACCCCCCTCCCTAAATTTTGGGTCGACATTGACACTGACAAATGAAAATTGTGTTTCCAATCGCTGCCTATGGCTCACCCCCCTGACGAAAATCCTGTATCCGCCACTGTCTGTATTCCTATGTAGATCACATGATCTTTGTATGTAAGTACATTACATGTCATATCATTAGTATCTATAATAATAAGGTATCTAAAGTATCTATAATAATAATAGTAAGATTTAACAATGCGTTTTTTTAAACGTATGTCACGGTTAGCAGACGAAAATGGAAACGCACAGGTGCAAACACCAGCTTGAGATACAGAGCATGTATGATTTGCCTGACCTATGGAGGGCCATATGATTCAACGTAGCATTTGAAGCAATGCTTTTCACACTTCCTTTTGCAAATCACTAGGTGGCGCTCACAGCTCAATCATAAGTGGGTGCGACATCGTTGTGCAAAAACTCATTTTTAAACATTTATCGTACGTTGATCATGTGGTGTTCTGACGCTGATGTGTGCATACGTTTTACCTAGTACTAAATCCCCAATATCGTTCCTATTCCTTTTGGGGAATGGCTTATTGTGTTGGACACAGCAACGTGACCCCAGTTAGTACTAACATGGGTGGCCACTTGGGTGTACCACTAATACCCCCAAAAATACCATTGTAGTTGAAGGGCCCTAACATGCCAACAAATCATGCAACCTATTCCTTTCCACTTCCTATACCTGCCAAATTTTTATTCCCAAAATACTCTTATATCGATTTTTAGTTTTAAATCTTAGTGCCGCTGACTAATCAAAAGGAAAGTTTCTGACCAAGAGATGATTGACTCACGACATGAAATCTGTTATCGATGTTGTCATTGATATCTGTCAGAAATACCAGTTGTATAAGTATTCTCAAGGCCAGTGGCGTAGCGTGGAGGGACCCCGCCCCGGGCGGCAGAATTTTCCAGTAAATAATAATAATATCCAGAAATTTGAACTAAAAATCTAAACATTTGGACAGATTAAAATAAAAGTAGAGCTAAGGATGAAAATATTTGAAGAAATAAGGGGGCTAAGGATTTAAATAACTAAATAAGGTAGTGGCGAATTTGGCCCCCGACCCGGGCGGCTGAAACCCACGCTACGCCACTGCTCAAGGCAAACAGTGGTTTAGAAACATTTGTTTGTTCTTGTGTCAGTATTAGTAAACATTGGTTCTCGGTAACGGCAACAGTCAATTTTAACTTGCTAACCCTGTTTTAAACAAATATTTGCTCGACTGCACATCGTTGATTACTTAAAGGATGATACTAAGAACTAGGAAGATCACTCAACCTATTCCATCAGTTAACATTTTGGTGGTCACTTGGGAAAACTATCCAGGTCTCCGTGAAGATTGTGAGATTTGCTAAATCAAATAATCGCTTATTTTTGATATTCAGCACACTGGTGTGACAGAGACACATTCCTACAATCTAACCGCTATTTATGTTCCAACGTGCTATACACGATTGAAAAATCGGTCGACCTACATTATCCTTATTACGTTGACACATGGAATTGTCAATAACATTATTACTTCCAACAGCTGCTTCATCACTTTATTACATTTCTTCACAAACGTCATTTATTGAAACATTCCACCAAAATAAACGAAGTAGAGAGTATTTTATCCAACGATACATAGATTGCTGGTACTCAAATGTCAGCAGTTGCAGATTTCAGGAATTTCAAGGTCTTAAATATTCCAGCTACAGAATAGAATTAATATCGCGGATTAATGTTATACATGTATGTATATGAATATGTATGTGATCCATTGTGACGGATACCTTGCTAGTGGAATTTTACATGCTAAACCCATATGTCTAGATCAGTACTGGTCTAGATCTTCACCAGCACCCCAGCCACATCTTTGCCCTTTGTACCCATTCTAGTTGTTTCACCCCAACGTCCACCATTCCCAGGACTTCTTCCAATGTGAGGGCTCCCCAGTGGCCCAGCATCACATGTCTGACATTCTCTACCTAATCCACAACCCTCCCTTCCGTCTGTCATCTTTGCCATCCTCTGTTTTGTGTCCAGTGACGCGGCTGTTGCCCTAAACAAGTGAGCTCTACCACGTTTTGTCCTCAATTACCAGAGGTTCGGTTTTGGATCGAAGGTTGTAATTTCTTTCGGACGCGAGAGAGAAATTCCCAATGCCTCTTTCCTCGAATGGGAAGTAAAGACGTGGCTCCGAGTGGTCTGCAATGCGGAGTTTTGGCATTTTGGCGAAATCCCGACGTGATGGAGTTCGTTCCCTGGCGTCGCGGTGAAGGAAGAAGTGGCTCAACAAGAAATCTACAATAAATAAGTATAGGGCAGTGGTGGCGAACCTTTTTTGTAGATGGGTCACATTAGCAGGAAAAAATAAATAAATAGTTGTCCGCGGGTCAGGTGCAAGCACTATTTAATTTTATGAATAAAAAATTATTATTACTAATGAATAAAGTTTATTAAAGTAGCAAATAAACACCATTATCATCATAATACCCTTATCTCGCCTGTGGCAGGATCGGGTCTGCGTACAGACAACCTGCTCTCACGTCTGTTGTTTATGAGACGATAAACTAGATATGATTCACGCTCGGGTCACTTAAAATTGCACGGTGGATCACAGGTTCGCCACCACTGGTATAGGGTTTACAGCATTGGGTTGGCAGCTGGCTGCGTCTCAAGGGGATACAAATGGGTACCCGACCCCGCCAGTGATAAATTTGGTTATGACGATAAACAAAGGTTGGCTTAGTAGAATGGCCTGGTGTTATTTCTTAATAGACCAATATTTTCGGTCAAAAGACCAGCTACTGACGACAGACTAAACGTTAAACCTTTGCTCTATCTACACTTTATTCTTTACTGTATAAATTTTTAGGGGTTGAACTCAGGTCAGGTGTGCAGCAAAGAAAAGCTGTGATCCGCAATCCCATCACCAAAATTCAAGGCCGCCGAGAGGATTATTAAGCGCTGGAACAAGACTAATATGAACCCCGTTACTTACATGTGAACGCAAATCAGTAATGTCACTTGCAAATATAAATGCAAATGGACCCCTTTGAGCTCCATGGCCCCAGGAACAATGCACTAACTGCACAATGTTCCTTCCTCAGGATAGCCAAAATTGTTTCAAATATCATGTTTTTCTGCGAGAGAGAGGCCCCGAGTGTGCCTTCCGTCAGATGGGAAGTAAAGCCGTGACCCCGTGAGGTGGGTATGATGTCATCTGGATGTAAAAGAACCCTTGCTACTATCAGTGGCGGGCCAGTATTGTTCGGCGCCTGTGTGCAAGAACTGAGTTTGCGCCCCTATCTCCCCCTCCCGAATGAAAAAATGTCTCAACAATAACTGGTATATGCCACACATTCACCTAGGAATGGTGACTTCGTTCCTAGCACTGGCTATGGCAGATAAGGGGGCCGGTTCTAAGAAACAAGCAGAGGGCCTGGGCGCTTTTAATTGCCTGGTGCCTTTGTGCATTGCACACTGTGCTGACACGCCTGTGGCCACTATCGGCAAAGTTTTCAGGTATAGGCGCTGACCCCCTGGCTTCGGTGTGGTGTCGAGTAGTAAGCCGACGATAAATAAGGAAAGGGGTTGCAGTTTAGATCGGCAAGCAGCTGCGTAAAAATACCGTCCAACAGATCCTCCATGTGTCCATTCAGAGGGACCGAAAAGGGTACTCGACCCTGCCATAGGCGGGGAAAGGGTCATGTGGTTGCTTTTGCTTTGCGTGCCTTTAGCTATTAACAAATGACCAAAATCCTTATAATAAATTACACGCTCTCTTGATACCAATATGTTATTTGTATAAAAGTGATTTAACACATCTCATAGCCAATTTATTGATGATACGGCCATAACCAACATTAGGCACTTTACATATCATAACGATGACGACGACGTACCCGTTAAAATCAGTTTCAAATTACAATACGTCATTTTAAATAATATAAGCTATAATTAATAATGGGTCATTTTTAATGGGGGAAAGACTCAACGAGAAAAAAAACAAACGGCACGAGGAATATTTAATTTAATGGCACATGCCACTTATCAAAATACCGATAGAAGAAGAGACGACGATAATATTAGGATCACACTCTAGATAAATATAGACGGTATCGATAATATTATTGCATAATTTTAAATTGAACAAAAATAATTTAGGAGACACCATTGTGAACAGGATTAAAACATATAAGATTTCAGTAACGAATAGGTTGTTTGTTAAAAAAATATATATATAAACTCAAAAAAATAAACATAATTAACAGAGATTATAACAACGTGGTCAAATAAATTGAAACTGTACACGGTTTACATGACGTAAAATGCAATTGAGTCAGCAACTAAGATTCCATGACAGCAAGTTTTAGAAATATCAATCTTGTTTTGAATCGTATATCAACCAAAAGCAAAGTCGTCCAGAAAGATTATGAAAAGGAAAATCTATTATTTCTTGTAGCCACCTACGTCATGAAATGAAGTGTCCTTCCATTTACTGAGGTCCATCGATGGCAAGATTCCACTTTTACAAGGCACTCGTGGATTACTGAAATAAGAGCATGAAAAATGTCAAATTTTGATAAATAACCTGATGATGACACAGGCAAATGGCAATGATGGATATGTACAGTGGCGGATCCACGGGGGGGGGGGGGGGGGGGGGGGGGGTCCCCCCCCCCCCCGGGCGCGGGGGCCGGCGGGGCCCCTTTGGGAATTCGCGCCGGGGGAAACTTTCAATTTTTGTTAAAAACTCATACCCCCCCCCCCCCCCTGAGCCAGCCTCTGGATCCGCCCTTGGATATGTAGGGTTAGGTGCAGTGCTGAATTTACCATTAGGCTAATTAGGCTGAAGTCTAGGACCTCGACATTTAGCAGGCTTCAAAATTTAAGAAAAGGGCTTGAAAGGGGCCTCAAAGTTGAAATAGCCTAGGGCCTCTCAATTCGGGCATGCCATTTGAATCAATTCGTATAATTTTTCGTTTTCGTTTCGTTGGTTGTTGTTGTTGCTTGTCGGTGTTTTAGGGCCCTTCAACTACAAAGGTCATTAGAGCCCCGTCCACAGTGTAGTTCTGATGCAGAAACTGCACAGACACTACACTAGTGCGACGATTTTTCGGTCTTAGCAGTACCCAGTTTTCCCAATCAGTATTTGCTGGGGTTGCACTGCTTAATACACTGCTTAAACCGTTCCCTAGGTTAGGTTGGGTCTGATTTGATTAAGCTTTCACTAGTCCTGACATTTCTAGAATTGCGCCAACATTTGGCATCAACATTTGTCATACTCGACATTTTGTGAGCTTTGTGGCTGTGGTTGGCCACTTTTCAGAAAGTCTAACACTTGTGAGCTGTTTAGACGCAACTCTAATCCTGATTTGTTTCAATAATTTTTCCAGGGGTGATTTGCCGTATGAGATAGAATTTTGATTTAATAGGGCACTTTCTGTAATAAGTTCTGAGTTCTTCATGCATTTTATAATTTGCCCTTCTCTGATGTCTTCAAAGAACTTACTAGTTGACGATTTTAACGTGAAGCTAGAGTCCCCGTAGTGGTTAGGTCCATTGCGAGGATACTGATTATTGAAAGCACTCGGCAGAGGAAGACCAACGCAGATATGGGAGCAGGTTGAACGATGAGATATAATAGCTTGTGGGGCAGACGGATTTGATTGATTAATTTGTTAGTGTTTTAGGGCCCTTCAACTACAGTGGTCATTAGAGTCCTGTCCACTGCGTAGTTCTAATGCACAGTCTGCACAGACACTGCTGTTACAACGATTTTTGGGTATTAGCGGTACCCAGTGTTCCCATGAGGCCACCCATGTTAGTACTAGCTGGGGTAGCGTTGCTTAACCAGTGATCAGACGAGAACTGGTGTGTCAACGCAATACAACCTCTCCCTGGGACAGATGGGGAACCTGTGACAGAGGAATGGAGGATCATTAATAACAGGATGGCATGTAATTATTTTTCATCTGGTAGCTCAGCTGGTAACTCATTTTCCTCTTGAACTGAAAGCCTTAAAGTTTGTCCCTAGTACAGAATGGTGTGGTTTCTATCTGATAAGCTGGTCTAAAATGCATCTTCCATCATAAGTGCAGTAGACAAGCAAACATCCCATTTGGTGCAGTCTATAGATTCGTAATGGATGACCTTTGACATAAAGTATTTTGGAAATGAAATGTAAATCTTCGAGATTGAAGGTTCCCTAGAATCTAAACAGCTATCTAACTATTTTTGAAACCGGCACATCAGTGAATTGGCTCAATCAACCTCAGTATTCAAACCAGGCAGCTGTTTGAACTTTCAAACCGATGGGAAATAAACCCATAAACCAACTTTCATCCATTTCTGTAATTTAAACTAATACTTTCCTGAATCATCATTTACAGTATTAATAGATCTGCTAAGAATCTGTAAAGTTAGGAGAATGAAGAACCTGACAGGTGCTTCCTAATAAAAGGGTTGAGTGGATGCAGGTTGCTAATAGCAAAATACATTTTAGGGCGTGGTATTTTTTTCTATAAATAACCCGTTTAATTCTCAAAATATACAAGAATATTTTGGTATCAATCTCACTAGAAAAGTGTTGGTTTCTGGAAAATATCTGACACAGAGTGGTTGGAGTTTCAAAATTAGTGTTGCTAATATTCATGGGGATAGAAGAACCCTTGTTCTTTATAGCAGGGTATCAGATCCTGAATCACCTCCCCTTCTCCTCTGAAGACTTCAAAAAATTACACAAATTTCGAGGAATATGTTATCTAAATGTAAACTGTCAGTTTTTTGCTGTTTTGTCCTGAAGGTTGTATTTCCCAAGGCAAACACGGGCTCCTTTAAAATACACATCCCTGGATGAATTGAAATAGTAACCAATAACTTGAGACAAAGAATTGCAACATATTGAATTTAGGGGGCGGTGGATGTCGACCTGACCAAGGCCACAACCTCATAAATTACTATACGCTGAAATGATTAAATTTTAAGACAACTAGCAAAGTTTGTTTTCTCATTTTTTTTCCACTTTTTTAAAAGAAATTGTCTTCAACTTGACATTTCATGAAATCACCGCAAACTCATTGAAATGTATCTCTCCTTTTTTGGTAATCTTTAGAGTGACCTTGATTATTATCCCTTTTTCTCTCTTCCCCCTCCTACTTATTGATAGCCTCTGTAAATTATTTTAAGAAGCAGGAAAGCACTTTACTAAGGGGTATGTCATCTGGAATAAACTAAAAAAATCAACATCTTTCTTGTTTTCTGCTGAAATGTTCAAGATGAGTTCTTGGAAATTTCATTTAACCCTTCCAGAATTGTATTAAGATTTCTAATTGCCTGTCTAAATGAATCGATAATTTCAAGTGATTCCATGAAAGGTTGTTGACAGCCGAAATTGTTTCTAAAAATAAATTCAAATGATAGTTGTATTTACATTTCATAGTCTGCAAGAACCATAGCGTAGACTTGGACCGTGTCAATCGAATCCGAATTATCGCATATTAATCTTGACAGCTTCATTTTACGAATTTCTTGAAGTTGACCTGAAAGAAGAAGAACGGGGTAAATTTCAACTTTACAGTAGATGCATCTAGAAAATTTTTTTTAGCGCATGGCTCATTTTCATGTGGATTGATTTCTAGACTTTCTTTGCCGGTAAAGATCGATCCAGATTTGACGCGAAAATATTAAAAGTCACCATAGATCTAGAGGTGGTCAGGAGTATAAAGGATACATCTGTAAGTCAACATGGCAGTAAGATTCCGTCTTCTTGAAGGAACATGAATACCTTTTTTTTTTCGTTGGTGTTTTAGGGCCTTTCAACTACAAGGTCATTAAAGCCCCGTCCACGGTGTAGTTCTTATACAGAGACTCAGGGCCGTAACGAGGGCGTGGCGAAGAAGGCGGCCACCACGGGCGCAACTGGGTTTGGGGCGCAAAATGTTTAAGTCTTTTGTCATTATTGGGTTACAGTCAAGCGAAAGTTAGACACTTGTCACAGGCGCTTCATACTCCCGTTACGGCACTGCAGAGACTGCACAGACACTACACTAATGCGACGACTTCTGGGTATTAGCAGTACCCAGTTTTACCCAAGCGACCACCCACGTCAGTACTAACTGGAGTTGCGTTGCTTAACTTCAGTGATCGGACGAAAACTGGTGTGCCCAATACAATTCGCCGCTCAACATGAATACCGACATGGTTGAACTGGTCCTCCAAGATACCTTCTGTCCTGCCCAGGATATCAAGGCTTTTATGTTTCTTTGGATAAATTTAAGATTATTGTTTTTCTGAACGAGGAGTGTGTGTAGGGCGTCAAGAGATTGTGCCAGGCTCTAGAATTCTACAGTTCTGAAGAAATTTATACTTTGGTAATATTCAGGGATGATTTCGTGATAATTTTATTCAGGTATCGACCAAAAGACGCTGCCAAGAGCTGGTCCTAATTCTTCATTGTTTTGTTGGTGTTTTAGGGTCCTTCAACTACAATGGTCATTAGAGCCCCGTCCACTACATAATTCTACAGCACCTGGCCATATTAATGTGACCACCAGTTAATATCTAGCTGCAAAGGCATTACTAGGGTTGGTTTCACCCTGTGTGGTGACGGTGTGGTACGCCATGGTGTCACCCCCATCCCTTCAAAAAGCCGCTCTACATGCTCTGTCATTGTGCGAGTGGTGTCATCTGGGGCGGCCCGCACCTCTTTAGTGAGGCTGCTGTCCTGCGGCAAACCACTGGGACCGCCATTGACCATGGACGGCCTGCCACACCATCAGAAATGCATCAGAGGAGGGAACAGCAATGCCGGTGTCTTCTGGCAGGTGGGCCACCTGACGGGCATCGGTATCCGCCCTCTGGTTGGACATAATGCCGACATGCCCCGGGACCCACATGAAGACCACTGTTTTTCCTTGCTTATGAATCATGGAAAACAATTTGCGCACACCCTGGATTATGGCATGTCTGCCATAAAGGGTGTGCAAAAGCTGAATCACTAAGTATTCAAAAGTATTACAAAAAGTTTGCAAATGCAGAAAATGTCTAGTGGTCACATTAATATGGCCAGGTACTGTAATGCAGAATCTGCATAGACACTACTGTTACGACGATTTGGCATTAGCAGTACCCAGTGTTCCCAAGCGGTCACCCATTCCAGTACTATCTGGGGTTGCGTTGCTTATCTTCAGCTATAGCCGCTGCTGATTTCGTCATGCCTGAAATTAAGAAAAGAGACCACTTTACCTGGAGTAAATGATGATGGCCATCCGGGATTTTCATGCCAGAATCTATCTCCACGACGATAATTTCTGAATTGCAATCCAATAATACAAGCAAAGGTTGGTCCTAGAATAGATCCTGGCATTGGTCGTTCAGATACTCCAGCAGTCCATAAATCGATATCGTCAGGGTGTCTAATATAAATGTGGTTCGTTCGTTCACTATGTTGTAGTACGATTGATGTAAGTTATGAATTTCTATCTTACCTGTAAATGGATGCATAGCGGTGTACGGTTTCGTTAGGCATTGTTCCCAAAAGATCTTCAAAAGTTCTTGCTCTACCAACACCACAATATTCACGATAGAAATTGTAGCCGGGCACACCGTGCTCTCTGGCACGTTGAGTATTCAGCGATACCAAATCCATACCAAATTTTTCTCCATTTCGTTTAAAAAGATGGTTTGTCACCTGAAAATAAGATGAATGTAGGGGTTAACCATTTACTACCTAGTAATTATTATTAGTTCCAAAATCCTTTCTTACTTCTTGAGTGATTGAAGAGTCCATTGCTTGTGCCAATTCGTTGACCATTCCCATCATGTAATGATCCATCCAGCCCACACGATACAAATCAAATGGTCTCATGAGCAAGTCACTTAATCGCTGAGAACCTAAAGGTCATAAGTGATCATTAGAATTTTCTGAATTTATTATTTACTGTTACCTGTCTGTGATTGTTTTACACAAGAAGCATTTCAGCATCTTGTTCTGAAGTAGTTCTTTAGATCGTACCTACAAATTTGTGATGCTTACTCCACCTTTCAACGTCTGTTACTAAAAGACTGTGCCCCATACGAAATGCTGCTGTCAGTAACGAAGAAAAAGTACCAGGGTTGATTTTTGGATCATAACCATGATAATATCCCTAAGGTAGAAAGAAAGAATTTTAAAATGTTAGATTTCTGCAAGTTATTGATGGCACGACAGTCATACCCTTGGCATTGCATTTTGAAATCGCGAATTTGTAAACAGAGAGATATGGGTCCTCCTCTCAGTTTCAAACCCTCCATCTCTTTAAATTATTTCGGTCAATTTTCGGTAATACATTCGAAATACAACCTTTATGTTGTCCAAATTTTGCTCAGAAGCTTTAAACTAAGGACACCTGGTAAATAATGTGAGATTTGGGAGTTGGGACCTAAGCTGCCTTTGTTATTAGTCTTATGCTTCATTCATATACTTGGCACATTATCCACCACGTTTCTGTCCCACTAAGCGATGTGCAATATTTCGTGATGCAAAAAATTAGGAGAGGTAAGAAGACCGCCCGCAGTGGCGGATTCAGAGGAGGAACAAGGGAAGAGCACTTCAAAATAAAGTGCGCCCCAACTATTTTTAAGTATTCAGAATCCTTTAGTATAAATCTAGCTAGGGTCCTCTCCTGCACCTTCTACAATGTCCTATCCAGTGATCCAGCCAACTACAGATTGGACTGCAACTGTTGGACTGGCAGTATAGAAATGGGGATAGCAAATGCAAAAATGCCACATCAGTTGCGCCCCATTGAGGAACTGAGGTAGGAGCAATTGCTGTGTTTCTCTCCCATCTGGATCCGTCCCTGCTGTCCCGTGACCTAACTTTTTTCATCATGAGTCTGCCAATCGCTAATTTTCTAGCCGAAGCAATAGTGTTTCTTGGGAACTACTTATTAAGTTGATCTCTATATTCTTTTGCGGGACTCTCTTGATTGGTATTACCAAATGTTTATTACTTTTGGCATGCATTTCACCTCGTGATTTTGGGCATCATCCGCACTTCCATCCTCAGATTCCTACCTCGTCATCTCCCGCGGGCAGCCTCCTAAGGGTTCAATCCCCAAGTATGGCCTGTGATATATTCCAACATGCAAGAGAATTCTTATCTTTCAACTTTACAGGGCTCGTTCATCCCACAAATCTCTTATCAAAAATTAAGAACTTGAAGTGAAATAATAGGTTGAAAAAAGATGTCATTTAGTTTATATTTCAGGAATGGCTCACAAGCAGAAAGTAGAACCCAAAAGCTTGTCAGGTAGAGTTGCTGAAAGCGTGCAGTGTTCAAACCTTGTTTTGCTTGGTATGTGATGTGCAGTGCTGGATTTAGATATGAGAGGCCCTAGGCTATTTCAATTTTGAGGCCTCTTTCAAGTCCTTTTGAGGCCCTTCTCTTAAATTTTGAAGCCTGCTAAATGTTGAGGCCCTAGGCTTCATCCTAATTAGCCTAATGGTAAATCTGGCGCTGATGATATGCGTTTCCCACTGCCTGTGCAGGCACAATTGTGAATCGCGTACTTCAAAAACCCCAATATATTTTATTGCCTGTAGTACATTTCTTTTCTAATAAAGTTGATTTATGAGATGAGCATACAGGGAATATTAGGAGGTCGTCCCATTTCCGGACATTGAAGAGGTTTTAAGAATTATCCTTGGCAAAAAATAGCATATAGCATCAGAAGCGAAATGTAAAAAGATATATAGTATATTGTTGCAAAATTGAT
This sequence comes from Trigoniulus corallinus, assembly GCA_013389805.1. Lineage (NCBI taxonomy): Eukaryota > Metazoa > Arthropoda > Diplopoda > Spirobolida > Trigoniulidae > Trigoniulus > Trigoniulus corallinus. The sequence continues at coordinate 19,052,571 of JAAFCE010008833.1, forward strand.
TGTTTGGGGGTTAAGAGGCAAAAAATAAGGCAGGGCAAGTACTGCACTAGTGCAATTCTAGCAAAAACGTTTCACTTTTTTTCTCAAATATTTCCTACATTTTAAACAGGTCGTATGGCTTTGTTTTTAGTCTTAATTTTGAAACAATTGAACATTAAAATAGAAACTCGTGTAATGAATTTCAGTTCATTACACGTTGGGAGGAAAGTGAATTTAAGTTTTGTTTTTCTAATTTTATCCTTACCGTTTTTAGAGGTACAAGTTCGTATTTTTCGACCAAATTTTTGCCCAATAAAAGTGGCAGAAATTCGTTGTAGGTAATATATTGACCAATGGCCGTGACAATAAGTCGACTTTCTTGATATAGGGTTTCGTCATCCCAGTGTGGATTTAGTCGACCAAGTTCTTTGGCAATCCTGTTGTGCTCTCTCACAAAAATCGTGTGCAATACTGTTAATGGCAGTTGTTCATTGACCCGTACGTCACCTAAAAATGCATTTTTGTTAAATATTATTTTGCGGGAAAAGATGAGAAAAGAAAGGCTCTGAGATAATAGGAAAGAAGAGAGTATTATGATGATTACTCTTTGTTTGGATCTTGTTACAATACGTACCCCCTTCAAAACAATAGATTTCTCTGTTTGGCCTCATACATGCCATATCAGGACGCTCCAAACGGAAGGGCAGCAAATCTTTTAAACCAATATCCCGAAAAGCTGGAGTTGTTTTTAAGTAACCTATAAAAATTGCTATTTTTTAATACTTAAATGAAAGCAGCATAAAGTCCACATCATTGAATGCACCTTACCTCCGGTAAATGACCTGAGAGTATTTGCAAATTCTTCACTTGAGCCATAGACGTAATTGGAGTCCAGGGTGGAGGTAATTCTGTTCATTTGAGTCCTGGGTCCCAAAGTGCAACCTGCCCGTTGACCAGCACCCGATCTGACAAATTCTAGACAGTGTCGGTTAAACCGAGAATAGAAATAGTCATTTTCTGGGATCCGTATGGGCATGCAATTAGGATGTTGCTCTGCACGAGGTCTGTCGCAACAAATAGGTTCTTCTGCAGTTTCTTCCTCTACCAATAAAAAAAAATACGAATTTAAGTCGAAATTTTCACTCTGATACCTTGAAACTTTACTAAATTTATGAGTAACTAAAAGAACTTTCAATAGATTGCTGAAATTAATGATGTTTATTGTCTGATACAAGCTGAAAGCTGATCATCTTAATGAGTTCTTTGTGTTGCCCTATTTCAGTTACTTGTTATTTATGTTTTCGGTATAGATGAAGGAACTGGATTCTCGTTGATAAGTTTGTGATAATAGAAAGTTTCAGAATTGAATATAAAGATTCGGAGGTTATAAGTCAAGGGTTCTTACATATAGAAACGATTCGTGGTTGGAAAGTGGACTGGACAAATCATTTGAAAGAAATAGTGACCAGATTGAAGTGGTCGTGAGAACCAAAAACCCAAATTTAAAAAAGAACACATAATAATTCTCTAAAGGAACACCACTCTGCGAACCGTCAGATTTAACATCTTCGCCCGTCTGCTGTTCCCCAAAACTTTTATTAATGTATAGCTTGGCATATTACCTTCTGTAACGGCGGCAAGAGCAATGTCGTGATCAATGATTTGACCCCACACAACTAAGAAATAAGTGATGGCATGATCGTGAGCATTTGTTTCTCGATGTAGAGCAGCTGTTATAACTCGAGGATTTGGCAAAGGGCGCCCATCGACTCCGATCCTTGGTGTATCCAGTCCTGAAAAAGAAATATCAATAGGAGTAAACTATAATGTAATTAAGAAATTATTGGGTTCTCTCATCAAAAGAGGTGCTTCAAAGGTGACTCCATGTCAGTTTTCAACCCTGTGAACAAAGCAACAAGCAATGTCAGGGTGGGGTATCCATCTTGTCCCTCTGAATGGACACAAGGGCGATATATTGGTCATAGTTTTTTCTGCAGCCGGTTGCCGACCAAAGCTGCAACCACCTATCCTTATTTATCGTCGGTCTACTGTTCATTTTTGGGGAATCCACATACGCCAGGGGGCGAGCTCCTACACCTGGAAATTTTGCTTCATCTCCCCGTTGCGTAGTAGAGAGGGTTCTTTTACGTGCAAGTTTTACTTCTCATCCCAAAGAAGGCGCACTCGCGGCCTCTCTCTGGCCCGAAAGAAGCCAACCCACCTCGCTCCAGTATCGAACCTAGAACTACTGACACAGTTTTCAACCCTGTGAACATGTCAAGTTAAATTGGACTATTCAACTTTCTAACTATTTTTAACTTCTACTGTTAGCTCCAGACCAAAAGACCGTCAAGAGTAGTCAGATTGAACTTCAGGGGGTCCATCTAATTGAAAGCTAAATTTCTGAAACGCATTTGAAAATTCAGGATGTCACAGAAAGTGCTAATGCTTCACGCTACAAAATCTCTGCTTCAATGATTGCTATTTTGCAGTTTTGGGACTGTGTTTTGGTTTTTGGTTCATCTTTCAGTTTTGGTTCATCTTTACCAGTTTCCACAGTCCCTAAAATCCCTACTGTTCGTTGTCTCACTCTTATGTAGGCCAAGCCTTTGGTCTGGTTCACCCCAAGAAGAATGAGAGAATGTATAATATTAACAACCCCTATGCGCCATGTTTGTGATTCATATTATTAGTCGATTCGCCGTTGTCAAGCATGCTCAAGCATATCATTGTACGATAGGACAGTAGTATGATAAAGATATCACTCATGTGATGCAACTGAGCCATACCGTCAGGATAACTCGGTGGCAATAATCTAACCAATGATGTTCTTGCTGCGCCCCACTGAGGATGTTCCAAGTTGTTGCACAAACCATTATGGTCTCTGTAGCGTTTAGGCTCGCACTTGAATGGTTTCAAGAAATCGGGACAGATGGTATCTATTAGAGTTTTGCTGGTGTCGATTAGCGGCAGACCATGAACTATAACATCTCGGGAAAGGCTGTATCTGAAAGTGTAAGAATAAATCACAGTTTAATATTCAATCTAACAATAAATATATGCCATATAATATTGCAATATTTAACCGCACGTACTGTTTGGCAATGATACGAGTAACTTCTAATACTATTTGACCGGTTGGATTAATTTCAAATGTCGTCCATTCTCTTCCAGCAGGCCCTCTGACCGCTGCAAACAAATTATGAAATTATTGAGGTATGCCGACCAGTTATTTTGATTTGTGGGATTTATTGTCAGTCCTTTATAGAGCCCAAGAGGGAAATGACCACAATATATGACTCCAACGCTGGGAATCTGAACCCAGGAGGATCACTTATATGCTAGGCGAATACTCAACCTATCATCCCACTAGCCAGAAAATTCATTTACGTCAACTGATTTTGATTACGCTTCTAATATTTGGCCTAGCAAAAATTCTGATTACTTTTTGTGTTGTTAGAATTAATCCTGTTCGGCAATTCAGCATAACATTTCGCCCAATTCCTGCACTATTTCTGCTAATTTTATCAAAAATCTAGCTGTATCCATAAATATATATGGTCAGGTGGTACAACCCGGGCATTAGTCCGGGGCGCCATGTAACTGCAAGCAGGTATCTCATCATGGAATCTGCTTCTGTGGTTAGATGATGGCGTCCCTCACTCGTAAGCTCAATCCTGTCTGAGGTGGGTATCTTCTTCGTGCCAGAGGGAAGCCTTGGATGTGCCTTCAGTCAAATGCCTCGTAAAACTGTCTCCCATGTCATCTTCAACCCTTTTAACGTGGTGCAAAATATTCTAATTCTAGTTCACTGCAAGCAGCCTCTATGGCCAATTTGGCAGTGGAGAGACTAACTTTCATTGCTATATAAGAACCCAGAAAACTTCTAAGATCCTAAGCTATAGTTGCTGTGTCCCCCTACAATACTTGCAAAGGTGGCTTTCCCTTTCAGTAAGCCCTCCTGAGTCGGTCTTTGCCCTTAGTTCCTTCAATTTATATGAATGATCCTTTCTTCCCTTATACCCAGCCAGGAACACGCTTCCAGCCAGAGGTCCATTGCACCTCATCAGCAACAGTCTTGTGAAAAGACCAATGCTGTGGGATAAACGCCTCTGGCTCAGTGTGTCCAACCCTAATTCCCTAATCATTTCAGACACACTTTCCCTGCGTGAAAACCTGTGGAGCACAATTCTTGCTGCCCTCCTTTGGATTTTTTCAATTTCCCATGATAAGTCCTGCCTGAAGGGAGACCAAATTCGGGTCCAATACTCTAAAATTGGTCGCACCATTGAAGTATAAGCTGTTTCTTTAACCTCCCTTGTGCTGTCCCCAAGAACCCTACTAATTAATCAGACGGAGGAATTGCCCAGCCCTCCCAATTAATTTGCTAATATGATCCTTCCAGTTACCTTTACTATTTAAAATAAGTCCAAGATGTTTATGGGTCACCACCCTCTTCGCCAACACACCACCAATGTAGTAATCAAAATCGACATGGTTACTTGATCTGGATATGCTAAGAATCCTGCTGTAATTGTGCACAGGATGATAACCCCTCACCCAATATCGTTCCCAGTTCTACAGAGGCCCACGTCAAGTAACCAACCAATCGAAATCCGTCAGGAAAGAATAACTGGTAACATGTGGAATGGATAATGAACAAAAGAACAGGGCGGGAAAGAGTATAATAATTCACATATCAGATGACTCAGACACTGGCAGGATATCATTTTCACTATTAGTACTTTTATCATAATTTATTTTAAACTGATAAATATTTCGTATAAAGTGCTCAACACTGCCATGAAAATAATAATTTGAAAATTATTTAGCCATTATTGCAAAAAGTAGAATAGTTCAACTACAGGTGTGCAATAGGCCCTATAAAATCTCATCATCATGTGACTAAAAAATCGAGTTTACTTACGTATACTTGGGCTTACTTCCAAGAAGGCTTGATTAATGGAATCATAAGTAATACAGGTATGGCCACCATAACTATATACAGTAATTAAAATATTAAAAACGTTACATTTCAATTCTAAATTAATGCAATATCATATTTTGCACTGTGTGGAAAATGAGAGAAATTTGATAAAAATTCCACGCTTCAAAATCGTTAGAGGATATAAAGTTTGATGCCTAATTTGCAATTCAAATTGCTAAAAAAAGTGATATTGTTTAAAATGTTATACGTATGACCCTAAAAAGGTATCGCGATATAGCAATTTGCATAATAAAAAGCCTGGAAAATTAGAGTAGTACTAGAAGATTCAAAAACTAGGCAATATGCAATAAAAAGTAAAAAGAAAAGTAGTTTGCTTGTGGAAATGGGTGCAATAAAGACATGTTTATTTTAAATTATTGAGGAAGAAATGGAAAGCAGTTCAGGTGTCATTTATGGAGCAGTTTTTGTTCGTTGTACACTTGACTTGTAGAGCATTAAGAGACGTCACTGAGTAGATAACCGGAAGATGGTATAAGGTTTAAATTTTGCTATTAGATCCGAGTGGTAACCGGCCCAACGGTTTCCAAAGGGGAGTTGCTTGTTGTTCCACAGGGTTTTATATTAACCCTGGTGTCTATCTCTGTGTCCGTCAGTTTAATCGTGGACACATTCATTGCGAGGTTATGTAAAGGCCAAATAGGACCTAAGACAGTGGTGGCGAACCTGTGACCCGCGGGTCACAAAATGACCCACCGTGCAATTTTAAGTGACCTGGGCGTGAATCATACATACCGTAAAATCTCACGTAGTGCCCGCGGATTATACGCGAAACATAGGGTCATTTAGTGCGGGCTATATGCGAGGGCGGACTATATATGGGTGCGGACTATAAATGAAACCCAGGGTTCTCAATGAAAACTGCTCTTCATTTTCTGAACATTTTATTACACTTAACAACACGATATGATAATGCAATATAAAATCCTTCACATTTCAATTTCATCGTCAGGGCAATCTGACATTTCATGTTCAAATTCATTTGATCCCATTCCTCCTACAAGTTGCGCCGCTGGCTACAGTAGGAATTTTAAAGTGCGGACTATATTTGAAACATATCCATCGCTAATGCAGACTATATTTGAGGTGCGGACTTTACGTGAGATTTTACGGTATGTAGTTTATCGTCTCATAAACAACAGGTGTAGGAGCTCGCCCCTGGCGTCGGTGGAATTCCCCAATGGACAGTAGACCGACGATAAATAAGCATAAGGGGTTGCAGCTTTGGTCGACAACAGGTTGTGGAAAAACACTGTCCAATATTTCGCCCCTGTGTCCATTCAGAGGGACAATATGAGTACCAGGCCCTGCCATAGACAGGAAAAGGGTTAGGAGTCGCTTTGTTCTCTATTTGCTACTTTAATAAACTTTATTCATTATTAATAATAACTTATTTTATTCATAAAATTAAATAGTGCATGCACATGACTCGCGGACAACTTTTTGCTCATTTTGCCCGTCTTCTAAAGAAGTTCGCCACCACTGACCTAGGACTTAGGACCTCAAAGATACCTTGCGTTATTTTAATCTCAATTTTGGACCAGAAACGTTCGTTTAATTTTCATAATTGTTCATCATGCCATCTTAAAGTGCTGTCTTAAAATGTAGTGTAGCCCCAGTAGGGCCCCATTCTTAGGGCTCCAACCCTGGAACCTCCAACCTTTCCTTTGTAGCATTCCGGATAGGATATATTCGCGCCTTATAAAGACGCGTTATAGTACTTCCTGCATGTATTCATATGTGACAAAAATTGCTACCTGTCAAATGGTGGATATCCTTTTAGTAATCCAATTCCATGGTCATATAAACGACTTTTTCCACTTCTAGGCACAATTAAGGCACACTCTTCATGTGGATCGTGTATAAGGCTGCTTGAAGTTTCAGCTGTTTCTAAAGGTGTATATGCAATTGTTGGATTTTCGATGCCACCGCATTGTATTAGACCCCGCTGCAACCAAACTGCAGCTATGGATAACAAAAGTAACAGCCGTTGCCTAAATAAAAATTTAAAAAATTAATGTAGTGAAGATGAAATGGTGAGAAAAGAAAGATTCAATGAATTTTTGATGAAATGTAGGCTAATGGCACTTTGAATTATTGTCCAGTAGAGTAATTCTTCATATTCAATAAGAAGAGAGATTTCAGGAATTCACAATGGGAGAAAACTTTCCCTACATTTTTTTCTGACCTGATATTGCTTTAATGCACCTTTATAGCAAAGGTGGCACATTTTCTTGACATGTGTAAATGATCTATGCCCCGAGTAACCCCTTATTTATTATAAACACTTGATTAACCTAAGCATGGCAAAGTAGGTCTGGAATAGATACAGGGGTATTTATTTACCTCCACATGCATAAAATACGTGCCGCAGTGATTTTCCAGCAAATTTAAACTTGCACATTTGCTTATTTGCGGCGCGCATTAAACGGTGTCATTAGTGTTATTGAGATTCACATTTCGGTTTTGTGGAGCGAAATAGATTGTGGGCCACTGGTCGACCCTGTATAATAAGAAAGTTAAGTGATGTTTATTTAGGGTACAGCGGGACAGGCACGGCATGCAGTGATTTGAATTCTGGCTTGGAGGTTCGTTACAATAATTATAGTAAAGAACCCGAACTCCGTCCCCTGCCCTAAATTCGTCCCCCCCCCTTAATTTCCAGGGACAGTGCTGCAGCCTTCAGAACAGCACATGAAAGTCTTCATAACCATTCAATTTACTACTGGCTCTGATGCAGTTGCTTTGTTCTTTTTTTTAACGATTATATTTTTCAAAAAGATGTTTTTGTGAAAGTTTACTACATTGTGGGATCGAATTTAAACAGTTATATTGACACTTCAGGGTAATTTTTTGTCATCATTTACCAATTGATAATTATAGATTATTCCTTAAATATTTTGTTGCAGTTGTCGTGCAGTTGTTGCAGAAGTCGTGCAGTTGTGGTTGTTTAGCCAAGAGCTGACGACTATTTTTTGTTATTACTAGAATCCTAAATCCGTCCCCTTTGAGATTTGTCCTCAAGATAGTTTTAGGACCCTCAGCCCCTTAGACTAGTTTTGATTCACATATCAACACGTGTTAACCTTTTCCTAATGTATTTACCACTTCTAGAGAGTCTGTCACCACTATTTTACTGACCCTTCCAATTAAAAGCTAACTACTCTGTCTTCTTCATGTTTAACTTATGCATCAAAGTGAATAAAAGATTTTCATCTCAATAAATTTGTAATGGGAGAGGTTAACCAGCATCCAGCCCAAATAGTTGTCATGACTCTCCACCATAATCGAAATGGCCAGTAATTTAGGCCCGGAGTTATTTCTGTTAAAATTATATATTGAATTTAAAAAAATTAATGCATTGTTTCGGAATTATTTTAATGATCACTCGTTGCCCTTTTCACAGCCCTTGGGTAAAGGACCTTGGACAAATTGTCTGCTGTCATTCCATTAGCAGATAGCGTTGATGGACACTAACTGACGAAAAGCCATACCGGAATAAAGGCGTTTTGCTTTCACAAGTTGTATTTAGTGACTGCGAAACAAAAGGAGAGCGGCTTGGGAAAGCTGGGTACTGCTAATACCCAAAAATCGTCTTAAAAGCGAAGTGTCTGTGCAGACTCTGCATTTAAACTATGCAGTAGACGGGGCTCTAATGACCATTGTAGTTGAAGGGCTCTAAAACATCAACAAATGAATGAATGCAAAACAATAGTATGATATACTCCAAACTGAGATCACTGAGTCTTATAACTATATTAGCACATTTTGTCAAAATAGGGCGTAGATATGAAATACCTCATAAAACATTGTGCCATAAATGCATCTGTGCTGCGCATAATTTCGTTAAAATGGAGTGAAAAGCTATAAAACAAATATTTTAGCTGAATTAGGGTTTAATACTAGTTCTACCAACTATTAAAAGATTTCTTTGAATTGGGGGAAAAGTAATAAAGGTGCAACAATTCCGGTACCTAGGATCAATCTTTGAAAGCAGTGGGGGAAATAGAGGCAGAAGCATTGAACATAGGATCAGTGTAGGGTGGACAAAGTGGAGACAGGCGAATGGGTTGTTGTGTATTAGGAGGATCACGGTGAAACTTAAGGGAAAGTTTTCTAAGTCAGGGTCAGAGTGCTGGGCAGGCCCAAAAGTCATGTAACAAAATAAGGGTATGGTAAAGTACCCAAAATCCGTCCCCTGCCATAAATCCGTCCCCTTTAACTTTCAAGGGGAGTACTGTAGCCTTCAGAACAACACATGAAAACCTTTAGAACCATTCAGTTTACTACTGGCTCTGATGCAGTTGCTTTGTTCTGTTTTTAACTATTAAATTTTTCAAAAAATAGGTTTTGTGTAAGTTTACTACATTGTGGAATCGAACCTTAAACAGTTATATTGACATTTCCGAGTAATTTTTTTCATCATTTGGCAATTGATAATTAAAGATTACTTCTTAAATATTGTGTTCAAGTTGTCAGAACCGTGTAGTTTTGGTTGTTTGTTCAAGAGATGGGGCTTTTTCTTTTGTTATTGCTGGGATCCTAAATCCGTCCCCTTTGAAATTCTCAAATTCGTCCCCGGGACGGATTAGGACCCTCATAATGTATTGCTCTTTTTTTATATTCTATTATTTCCCAACCCTTTAGACTAGTTTTGATTCATATATGATCACGTGTTGACCTTTTTATAATGGGTTTACCACTTCTATGCCTTTTTATTATAATGTAATAGAGCTGAAGTTCTTTGAAGAGAAAATTAATATTAGGCTAGTTTATTTAAACAGCGAATAAAGAAGTTTTCTCTTAAGAAATTTATTATGAGAGATGTCAACTGTGTTTTAATGAAATTTCCCATAAAAATAATTCAGTAGATAGCTGGAAAGGGGGAACGGAATTGGGACACCTTTTTAGAAAAATGAAGATCTGCGTTGTTATAAGTTTTAATTTTTTTATGTTTTAGAAAGTTTTATTTAATAGTATCACACTAGCTATACAAGTAGGTAAGGAGTTGAGAAACTTAAATCAGTTTTTAAATTATTTTTCCAGTAAATAATTTTTTCAGAATTGAAGATTTTTCTTAGGGGGACGATATTTGGGCACTTCACCATAGCTGAGATTTCGATACTTTATTAGAAACATACCATCACCACCACCATCATCATCATACCCTTACCCCGCCTGTGGCAGGTTCGGGTCTGCGAATCCACTGAACGTGCTCTGACTGGAGGCACCCCAGCCAGGCGTCTGGAACTCGCAGGAATATTGGCTGGGTTGTCTGTGGAGGGGGGATGCCGGGCCTACACCACTCGTTCCAACATTGCATTATACAACCAAAATAGAAACTTTAGCAGGTAAATTAATGCTTTGTTGGTTATATTTGCTTGGTGTCTGACCTATTACACAATAACAATAAGCAATCCAATGCACACACATGCGGGAAGAAACCCACCAGTACCAATCTATTTATTGGAGTGGCAAATTGGAAGCTAGTAAATGTAAGAAAGCGTAGGGCTTAAAGCTAAAAAAAAAATTATCGGTTGGAATGCAACCAATGCATTCCAATAAGGATAACTAGACGAACAACAGAAATGCAAACGCGACAAAAAAGATGGGGCATGTTCTTTTTTCTCTCGGACACTGGCCGATAAACTGACTGTTTATATGTGCATCAAATAGACGACGACTAAAAGTTGATCGTCTGTGGGGACTTGCCTACAAATTTGTAGTTGGTCGGCAGTCTGCCATCTGTGCCAAGCCTAAGAATTGAGATCAAAATATGAACTATATTCATAGTGAGTATTAATTTCTAATTCATAAATTCAAAGTTTAGGGAAATTAAGAGAAGGGTGTCTGTTCCATTTAAATCGAGAAATCCTCCCAAAATATCGGCTGTGTACTCGATTGGAATATTAAATTGGCAGTTATTATGTTAATTGCAATATTTCCAAATCGTTAAAAAATAGACTTCCGGGCACCGCACAGTGGTCGGAAATGCAAATTTAGTGGGACATTTAAGAAAAAAACTCATGTCAGCAAATTACAAAATAATTGCCATTTTGTTGTGACTGAATAATCTCCTGTCTTAAATGAACAACAATCAATTAAATTTCTTTTCATTTAAAAGCACTAAAAGCTTACAAAGTCCACATTTATGAAGATGTTGCATATTTTGCTTCATCCGTGACTCAGGTCATTGTGTTTTGTGCTCTCCCGCAGGCATTTTACAAAGTTTATTGGGAATTCTTTTTGCTGCATTATGGACACTGAAGCTTCAGGTTACTATAAGCATTCCAAATTGGCTTTTTAAGTTAACAGGGGTCAAGATATGATCACATGTAGTTTAGGAGGACAACAACTGATTTTGTAATAATTCTTTGGGACTAGTCATTGTGGGAAAAAATAGTACCCTTTCTTCCATTCTGGAAATGATTTAGGATCATTCTGTGGTCTGTTACCTTTGTTTTGACACCCATCCTAAAGTGCTCAGACCTGCGGAAGTTATTTATTTTTAGCCTTCTGTCGACAAGGTGATGATTTCTGGCACACACTACAAGGTGGGGTCTGTGATGACCCCAAAAAGACTTTTTCATTTTCAAGGCTTAAATATTCAGATTAAGGGCATTATTATGGATATTAAATTAAATATCATCCATATAAAGCTTTAGCAATGAAAATAATTTGGAAACATGCTGTAAAAATTCTATATTATCCAAGAAGACAAGACATCATCATCACCATACCCTTATCCCATCTATGACAGGGTCAGATCTGTAGGGTCTAGTCCTCCACTCCTGCTTATCTCCCAGCAGGTCCCCATCCACCCCAGACACTAAAGAATCCTTATGGACATCCTGCTTCCATTTCTGCCTTTGTAACCATTGTTTCTGACCAGCCAACCATGTTGGTACTAACTTGGGTTGCATTGCTTAACCAGAAATAAAATATGCTAATTACTTAGGAGACCTGCCAACTTCCCTAGATAGGTAAAGAAAACATCAGAGAACAGGTACTCAAAGGTTGGTTAAGATTGGAGAAAGTGGTACATGTGTAGACACAATTTTGTAGGTCTGGGGTCTGCCAAGACCCCACCTTGTGGACGGAAGGTTAATTTTTATTACCATGAGGTATCAAGGAAGGTGTGACACGAAAGGAGTTATTTGATTTTCTCTTCACTGAACATCTCCTTTCTCATGCTAATACTGTCTTTGCAAGAAATGAAATGAGACATAACATTGAATTCATGGTACCAAATTTACCAGAAGATGATTTGAAAAATAAAATCTCCCTTTTTTTCCAACAAGGTTCTGACAGTGACAAAGAGTATGTGGATTCATCAGGCAGTGCATCAGATCTTTGATGTTGTGTAATGTTCCCCAACTTCAATGTACTAATTTGAAACTTGAAAAAACATTGTATTCAGAATTATAAAATTATATTTTGTTCAAAAATTTACAACTACACTTCATGTTAAGCTTACTCCATTGCACTGTTACACATGTCCCGCTAAAACATGATTTCAGACCACTGTGCACCGTTTACAACTCTTCTAAAAGTAATAGCTCAGTCAGCGACTTGTAAAAAATTCATTAGTTAATAGCCATTAAATCCGTACTAGTCGTTTTCTTTACTGAATTGTATCATCTGCCAACATGGCCATTAGTAGTGAGGACACAAGTTGGACACACCAGGTCGCAGTCCTGCCCACACACTGCCATGCCCTTACGGACAACCTGTTCCCACGTCTGCTTCGGTCTTCCCCTGCCCAGGTGCTACCGACAACCTGCATTCCTGGCAAGGACCTAACGAGCTCCTCCTCCCCTCTTCTTATGACGTGTCCATACCACCTCAGCCTATTCTCCCTCATTTTTTCTGCGATGTCCACCACTCCTAGGCTCCCTCTAATATGCGTATTACTAATTCTATCAGCTCTCGACACGCCACTCATGTACCGCAGCATTCGCATCCCTGCCAGTTACATTCTAGAGCTCACCCTTGGCGTCAGTAACTAGAAATTTTCTCTCCAAAAGAAGATGGGCCTACTTTAATTCAGCCGGAATTGTGTCATAAACTCGGTAACATAAAATCATCGTCCAACAGTTCACACATGGGTGCTCGATTTTGTGATAGTCCTGTAATGGGTGAGACAAGAAAACTGGAGCATAGTGAACATTTTCGAGAAGTGCTTCCTTATAAATATGTCCTATGGTGATTACTTAAGGACCAGGCCGCTCACAGCAGCAGTAGTTGTATGCTGTAAGGTTTGTCGTAGTTCTAGAAGAATTGTACCCTTAATCAGGGCAGTGGTAAAAATATTTAATAATAAGAAGAAATTCTACTTTGATGAAGAATCGGCTCATACTGTATGTGCATTACACGGTAGAATAATCTAGTCCACTTTTTATTTGCACAATGATAAGAGATGCCTGAAAAGGGTTTTGACATCAGATCTACAGTCAGTCAAGTAAAAATAATTACCGTAATTTTCCAACTTCTTGTTCCTGAAATCCGTCTGCCGAACTCGTGCGTGTTTATTCAAGCCTGCCACAAGCGGTTTAGCAATGTTAAAAATGGCAAAACGATGAGGTCAAGAAAACTCTCATTGGGAATTAATGATCAAATTAATCAAAATTAAGGGCGTCTCATGTGTACTCTTTAATGGCGATGACATTTTGTCACATTTGTGATCACGTTACAAAGGACCTTTCATCTAATTGATGTAATTTTTGAAAATTCCGCTCTCCAACCCCGGCGCGGTGGTGTAGTGATTAGCACGCTCGGCAACTACGTCAGTAGTTCTAGGTTTGATACTGGGCCGAGGTGGGTCGGCTGCTTTCGGGCGAGAGAGAGAGGCCGCGAGTGAGAGGTAAAACCGAGGTCCCGTGTGGGTGTACGATGGCACTTGCACGTAAAAGAACCCTCTCTACTATGCAACGGGTAGATGAGGCAAAATTTCCAGGTGTAGGAGCTCGCCCCCTGACGTCGTTAGCATTCCCCAACGAACACTAGACCGACGCAGCTTTGGCCGGCAACCGGCTGCAGATAATCGCCCTATGTCCATTCAGAGGGCCAAGACGGGTACCCGACCCTGCCATAGGCGGGAAAAGGGTTGGGAGTTGCTTGAGTTGCGTTGCCACTCTCCAATAATTCTTATAAAATATGTTGTGACCTGTAAGAAAATTGATGCTATTGTGAGCTTCTGTGATGATAAATGTTGATTATCTTTATCATTGATAAATGCGTTTCACAATGTCTGACTTATGATCTAATTGTCATAGCTGACCGATGTCCCTCGTGAATTTTTTTCACCTCATTATACGAAAGCAAAATATGACACAGTGTAGTTCATCCTGACCGGTTCTAAAGTTGCTCGTAATAAAAGTCATTAACATTTAAGGTATTTGTCTTCTAGTAATGCATGTGCTTATCCTAGTAGGCTAATTAGCGGTTATTTACATTGGAAACGTGAAATTAAATTATCTAATTTACAAAGCTCAATTTTTGTTGTTCATTTGCGGACTCTGGCCTTAGCACTATTGCTCATAGCAGTGATTCATCATCATCATCATCATCATCGAACCCTCCTCCCGCCAGTGGCAGGGTCGGGTCTGCAGGTTCTTAACCTCCACTCCCGCCTATCCCCCACCAGGTCCCTCGCCACCCCGCATGTCACCATGTCCCTCTGCACCACCTGCTCCCACGTCCGTTTTGGTCTTCCCCTACCCCTGGAGCCCCCAAACACATGCATACCCATAATGGACCTAATGAGCTCCTCCTCCCCTCTTCTCATCGCATGCCCATACCACCTCAACCGCCTCTCCCGCATCTTTTCCACGATGTCCCCCACCCCCAAGCTACCTCTAACGTAATCATTACGTACTCTGTCAGCTCGGGACACCCCTGTCATGTAACGCAGCATTCGCATCTCGGCCACCTGCATTCTCCTTTCATGGTTCTTCCTAACTGCCCAACACTCTGAGCCATATAGCAAAGCAGGCCTAACGACTGTTTTGTAAAATTTACCTTTTAACTTTATGGGGACCCGGCGGTCGCACAGAACACCACTTGCCTGCCTCCACTTCTGCCATCCGGCATTAATCCTATGGGTCACGTCCGAATCTATCTCCCCATTGCTCTGGAAAACTGATCCTAAATAACGAAACTCTTGCACCACTGGTATACCCTCACTGCCACAGCGGATCTCACCTCCTTGCCCCTGGCCACTAAAATTGAAAGCTAGGTACTCTGTCTTCTTCATGTTTACTTTAAGACCCCCTCTCTCCATTGCTGTCTTAATGTCCTGTAGGCCCTTTTGCGCATCCTCCTTGGACCCCTCCAGCTTCCCCACATCATCAGCAAATACCAGGCACTGAGGGGCCCATTCTCCTACTCCTGTCAGCAGCTCATCCATTACTAGAGTGAATAGATATGGGCTAAGTGCTGACCCTTGATGCACACCAACCTGGACGTTGAAGCAAGCAGTGTTTCCCCATGCTGTCCTCACCCTAGCAGTGGAGCCCTCATACATATCCTGCACTATCCTAATATGGCCTTCATCAACTCCTTTCTTCTTTAAAACACTCCATAGCATCTGTCTAGGGACACTATCATATGCCTTCTCCAGGTCAATGAATACTGCATGGAGGTCCTTCCTTGCTGCTCTATGCTTCTCTATCATCTGTCGTAGAATAAAGATTGGTTCCATGGTGGACCTACCAGGCATAAACCAATATTGGTTTCCCCAGACCCTAGTCTGGTCTCTGAGGCGACATTCTATGACTCGCTCCCACAGCTTCATAGAATGGCTCATTAGCTTTATGCCTCTATAGTTTCCACAATCCTGGGCATCACCTTTGCCCTTGAACAGTGGAACTATCCAACTCTCACGCCATTCCGATGGCATCCTGTCACCATTTGCTAACTTATTGAAAAGCTTCCCTAGCCATGTGATTCCTGTAGCCCCCAAGGTGTGCCAAACATCAATGGGGATCCTATCTGGGCCTACCGCTTTGTGACCTTTCATTCTTTGAAGGGCTGTGACTATTTCCTCTGCCCTCACCCTGTTCACTGCCTGTGTAGTGATTGGGTTTCTGTCTGTGGTTTCTGCATGGGTGGTAGTATTTAAGAGAC